>CM052360.1:18125681-18768181 GCA_028551475.1 Casuarina equisetifolia
CTTCTTGGCAAGAACTCGGTGCTGCACCCAGTTCGGGAGATGCCAATCGTAGGTGGAACCGGGCTGTTCCGGTTGGCACGTGGGTATGCCCTTGCTCAGACGCATTGGTTTGATCTCACAGGTGATGCTATTGTTAGGTACAATGTTACGGTGATTCACTCCGGCTAGTTCTGCTCCTGGTCTTGTTTTAGTAGCTTTCTATCTCTCTTCTTCCTGTCATTACTTGTGTCGGTCAACCTTGGTTCAGATGCTAAATAAAATTTAGATTTTTTGCACTTTGCTATTTACTTGTTGTGTGTCTTGTATCTATTTTCGTATTTAGATTATGGTGCTGATTCCCTAAATGAAGCTAAACAAGACCATTGTCATTTGCATTGGTTAAAGGATCATAACTACGTGTAGATGGTTAAATCCATTCTTTTGGGGTACGAGAAAGTGAATCTGAAATCAATTGTTCAACCTTGGTTCAGATGCCACGAGGTGCCAAGTGCTTTGATTGACCTCTTATTAAGCAGTTGACACCAAATTCCTCATCAAAAAGGATTTATGTTTGAAGAAATAAAAAATTTAATTACTAAATTTTATGATCCATTTGCCTTAACGAGCCTTTAGTACACTGAAAAGGAAGATTATGACAATAAATATATCAATTTAATCAGCCAACAAAAGGGGATCCATTTTTTGGAAAGTTGGTGTTAGTTTGTGATAAAAATATATATATATATATATATATATATATATATATATATATATTTTCTATTTAAACATTCCAACAGTGTCACCGACTATAAAATTCCTTGTTATGTGTTCACCAATATTAATTGAACCCACCCTTTTTAATATCCTTCAACTACCTTAATATGATACGATTGGAGACGCAAGTGGACCAGCAAAATCTTGCAAAACTAACAATGGAAGTTGAGGTAAATGTTAAAAATAAGTAAATAAATAAGCATGCTGCATGGCCTGACGGCGCAGAAGGCCCGCCAAATGTAGCGATGTATCATCACAAAGATATCTCCTGGGCAACGCAAGTTATACGATCGTCAAATACTTGGTTGGTCAGCTAGAAGAAGAAGAAAGATCAAAAAATACCTAGGTTTGGCTAATTCAAATGCATGCTTAAGTCCCACTTACCCAAGATAGGACGATCAATTAACCTTAATAGTAAATTCTCTTCCTTGAATAGGACTAATGCTAGTCAATGAAATTTAATTAAGTAACAAAACACGTTCAATTATTTTAGGTTTGCAAAACAAAACACATTCAATTAGATCAGATGAACAAACCAAATAATCAATTTTCTCTGCTTATCTTGCTTTGGACTCTTTTTTTATTGTGAACCCTCCTTTTTGTTTCATCTCAATTTTTCATTCCGTATCAAAGCATCTCAATTTCTTACCTAGAATGTTCTGCTTGGTCGTAAGTTGGATTCCATAGGAATTTAAGTTATCTTGATGAGATTAGCACCTAATTATCAATCTTCATTTCCTTTGGCTGCAACTGCAAGACAACTCCAAAATAAGGCACTTGTTCGCTAATAAGAATGTCATTACATGACCAAGCCAAAAGCTTAGACAGAGACAAAGGGTGCTGATTACACTACTAATGGCCATGGCATTTGTGTACATCGTTGTTGAAGAGTCCGAGGGAATCAATGAATGGTTCCAAAACCTCCGTTATGCTTAAGGTATTCCGCCTCTGGTTTTACCTTCATGACGGAGTAACAGGGGAAACCAAATTGCAGAAGTAGTAGCCAAGCACCGACCAACAAGAAGGTATTCAGCCCAACTTCTTTGAAGCAGTTTTGATGGCCCACTGACCGAAGGCCCTAAACATACTTCCAGGCTCTTGGTCGGGCCCAGGGGTTCTATGGGGTTAGCTGGCCATCAAGAACTAGGCCTTCTTCTTAGAACTAAACTTTTTAGAAAAGTTAAATTTAAAACATGCTATCAGAAACCGGTTTAATAGATAATCATGTAGAAAAATTAATCGAAAGTAATTTTTAAGAAAGTATATTGTCCTTATAATGAAGCCTATAGTTCACATTGGTAGTTCTCATCATAAGTCACCCATTTCGTTGTATGAATTTAAGATGTAATACTTATATTCTAATATCATTTATTATGTGTTTCAATTATTTTATCAAAAGCTTTAAAGTTTAAAATTAGTCAAGATTCATTTTAATTGAATATCATTATTAACTTATGCACTCATAAGTTCAAGTCCACCAAAATCCGTAACATTTTCTTTTTATAAACTAATTTTAAGGATAAATTAAGCTTTTTAACTTGATACATTCAATGTACTTATAACTTGATGGAAAACCAATTGTGTATCGCTTAGATACCAATAAAGATGCTTTCACTTGATCCTAATCTTGGATTGGCATATTCTTTTTTTTCGGCTCCACATCATCGCCAGCTTCGTAATGCATACGCCATAAAAGAAAGGTCTACATCAAAGCCTTAAGCTTGGTCCTAAGCCAAAAGAGTTACTCATTTTGTAACCTTTTCTTTCCAGTAATACATAGAAGCGTGAAATCCTCCAACTTCTTCACCTACCAAAATAACCTAATTCACTTCTTGGATAAGCCTGGGGTTGTGCTTTTTAGCTTGGTAAACCAACTTGTCAAGCCCCCGTCAATTGGGTGGTATGAAAACCAACCAGACTTGGACTAAGCACCATTCTTCAAGTTGGCTGGTTTAGATCCACCAAATGAACAACCCCATCAAAAGCACCATTCTTCAAGGGTGCGCACCAATGGAAGGGGTTTCTTGCTAAACACATGATTGACAAAACTTTACTCCGGGGACTTCAATATAAGAAGAATAGGTTGGAAGACTTTGATGGACTTCTTGGCTTTCCTCATGTTCGTATGGCTAATAAAACTACAACCCCATGGTTGCCCTGCCATTGGTCATCTTGGTTGCAGCATATGAATCATTTCCAGCTGGTGATCATTATACTAAATTGCCTTCAATTTGCAAACAACCGATGGGTGCAGGGTCCTCAAAACAACAGTATATCGCTTCGGGCCACGCCTAAATCCAATAATGCGCGCGACACAACATTAATTGCAGGATACATCATTCATGAAGTAATCTTTAGCTCCTTGTAATTGGATTTTGTACAACGGTCTTCTCTAATAATTAGAAAGTGGCAGAAACAGAATAGTTACATCAAGAGATCACAAGATTCTGGCGTACAAGGAACAAATACCCGGAGACAAGAGGCACCAGCTGCATCACTAAGAAAGTTGAGGACGAAGATTCTTCAGTCCACAGATGGAATTCAGATCGTTTGCAATGTCGTATGTGTTGTACTGAACGCAACAACTTTGTTCTGGATCATTCATTAGAATAAAAGTATCCAAAATACATGTCATTAATATAGATAAAAGTAAAGGTTTCTCTGTTTTCAGTTCCTCTTACAACAACCGTCTAGTTTCATCTTTACTGCTGTCCTTGTTATCATCAACACATTACCAAAGGCATTCAAGTTGGGGTGTACTAAATGAATTCCCATGTACCTTCATGCTTAAGGTCTCTCATTTTGTGTTTGAAAGCCATTGCATTGTATGCTGTTTGATCTTAAGA
Organism: Casuarina equisetifolia; assembly: GCA_028551475.1. Lineage (NCBI taxonomy): Eukaryota > Viridiplantae > Streptophyta > Magnoliopsida > Fagales > Casuarinaceae > Casuarina > Casuarina equisetifolia. The sequence goes on from CM052360.1 coordinate 18,129,281, forward strand.
GATGGGCTGATTACGACAAATTGTTCTACCAACAAAGACCAGCCTAAGTAATCAACTTGTTCCAGTACCCCACAAAGGCGAGAAGCAGTCGGGGACCAAAGAGCAGCTTGATCATCATTATGGCTATGGTTTTGGCAATGACGGGGAACATGATTGGTCATGTTTCTATCTGCACAGCGAGGAACCCACTCCACATTGGGTACGAGTGGATGCCAATTAACACACTAGTAAGCAGATCCAGGAGAAACCATGTACAAGGCTACCATTATAACAGTCAGAAAGCAAGCAAAAACTCCATGAAATATCAAGATATCCCACTAGGAATAACTCACAGGGATTTTAAACTAACCAGGAGAAAAAAGCGTATTATTTTCCAAAGACATTCGACTACCTATTGCGTGGATAGTCTTTGACTTGGAGGAGTACATTTTGGACTTGTAGTCAGGGCACTGGCACCCTAACTTCGAATAACAAGATTGTATGCCCGCAATGAAGAAGTTTACCGCTTAAACCAACCGCACATGCATCTCTTTAGCATGTTAACAGTATCAATAATGTTTATATACACAATCAAAATTGACGAAACATTTATAGAACATATTAACAGGAGAAGAAATTTAAGGCCAACTTGTAGGACATTGTCAATATGAAAGAATCTTCACAGCAATAGAGAGATAATTAAGACCAAAAAAAAAACATAATTGAACAAGCTGCAATACTTGGTCCAGAGAGTTAATAGGAACAAAATTCATCAAATGCGAATATATAGGGAAGAAACTAAAATTACTATACTCGAGGAAAGTTCTTTTCGGGCTAAGAGAAGATGAAATTAAGCAGCTCAGTATTACTCACTCTTGAGGATGCCATTAAGAGATGGCCATGTAAAAGCTATCACCTATAACCACAAAGCTGCTGCAGAAACCTAAGAACATCATTGACTAGACCGCAAATATTCAAGATGACTGCGTAACTTTCTCAGAAGAGGAATGACGCCGACCAAAGCTAATTGAATCTGCTCAGAGCTATTTAAACGAATGCTGACTTGTCCTGCCCCCCTGTTATTCACGTTGACACGACCAATCAAATTTGATGACCTCCCTATTGGGATCTGGGATTGTATATTACAACCAATAGCAAGGTCGCCATGCCAATCCATGATGGAAAGCCCAAGAGTTGAAAGAGAACGACCTAGAGGGTAATCTTTATCTCTCAACTGGGCCTCCAAACTTCCACCATAAGCAACATCTCCACGAGCTGTCATTGCACCACCGGTCATAACCAAACGAAACCTTTTATTAGCAATTAATTTATCTTCAACTTTCAATCCAGCTGATAAGGCATCACCAAGGAGAGTAACTGAGAGACCAGCAGTTGCTTTGTTTCTCCGAAAATTACTAAATCTTGTCTCACTGCGTAGAGTGTAAGCTAAATCCTTTCCAACAGTCTGCATATCAAAACCTAACGAAGTTGCTTTTCTTTCCCCATGCTTTATCGAACTAGCAACTTCCAGTTGGACATTGGCATCTTTCTTATCCTTTGTAACCTGACCCGAAAGAGACAAGGGTATTTTGTCCCTAACCACAAACAATCTCTCCACATTTATGCCTTCATAACCAACATCATGATCCCAACCATGGGTGTCGAGAACAGGCCTTACAAGCCACTGGTTGGATGAATCAAGATGGCGGTACCTATGACTAGGATTATCAGAATCAAAAGAAGCAGGTAAGGCATAATCAGGCAAGGGAACTGGCACAGATGCTGCTCCACCACTTTCTTCTTCCACATTCTCATTGAACTCATCGGGCTGATCCTTTACTGAAGCAGCCATCTTCTTCATCATCTTCCTTCTCTTTTTCTCTTCCTTCAATTGTTTCTTCATCAAAAGCTTTTCCCTATACTCCAATTCATCAAAATATGCCTTCTTCTGGGCTTTAGTGAGCCTTGCCTCTTGGGCCTTGGTCAAACGTTTAAATGGTGGCAATTCATCCAACTCTGATTCCTCATCAGAATCAGATGACTCATCCAAATCATCATCTACATCATCTTCTTCACCAAACTGCTCCTCAGGCATCTTCAGCTGTGGCCTTGATTGCAGAAGGGATGAGAGAAGAAATGGTAAAGGAGGTGCTCGTGTTCGATTGGGAAAAGGCTTTCCAGGAGGACTATCTTGCAACTTTAGAAGTGTATTTGCTTCAGCCAGAATCTTTGAAGCAAAAGAGAGCAATAGTAAATGAGGCTTCCAAACCTGACCATTTGGCAGCACTCTCTGCCCGGCCCTATTAGTTCTGCAGGCAGAATGGTTCTCCACTAATGAAACAGGATTCATAAGCCGCATATCTCCAGCTGCTTGACGAATAGCTTGCTGGACAACATGAGATCGCTGAGTCACAAACATGTCATAACTAGAAGCAGTACCATTCGGGCCATCAGGTGGAGCAGATGCTGCGTGAGTTAAAACCACGATTGCATTGAACCATATAGATGGCCCAAATATCTCAGTGATGGTGCGTAGGAGCGGCATATCACTAAAATCCCTGCTCTGCATATCCAACCTATCCAGATACAGTACAATATCAGGAGGTGTTTTCTTAATAAAATTCTTTACAGAGTGGAGGATCTTCTCATTCTGACGCTGGTCTGCCAAGGAAGGAAGAAGCCCTGGAGTGTCAATGACTCGTACTGTAATGCCCTGCACTGTTCCCACGACATCCTGCACCTTCTTTGTACCCATTTGAAAAGCATCAGTGCTGAACTTAACTTCATCAAAGATTGAATTGATGGTTGCACTTTTACCAACTCCTGTCTTCCCAAGAACCATAATTGTGCAAGAGAAATCAAGGGGTTCCTGCCCTGCTGCCTCAAGCTGCTCTGCCATTGCACTTGCACGGTCAAAGCTGAAGGCACCAACACGGCCTCCATTTCTCCCTCGGAGCTGCTCAGCTAATCCCAATCTGTATAAAACCTGTGCCACAACAACATTATGGGGTGTCTGTCCAAGTCTATGTGCAAGCCTCAGAAATTTCACCCTTATCATCTGGAGTTTTTCACGAGTCTCATCATATTCCTCACCATCTCCATTAATGGGCTCCTCAATTTGCTGGGTTTGCATTGGAGATACATTACCATTCACACGAGCCTGCTGTGCCACCCGAGGTGCAGGTTCCAGTAGTGGTGCAGCACGTCCAAGACCAGCAGGACGTGCAGGAGGAGAAGCAGTACTTGCTGATTTTCCATGAGGAAGAGCAAGCTCAGGTGCTGGCTGGATCTCTTGGTCTCCATTAACTCGAGCTCTTTGCTTCTCTTGCCCAGCATTTGCTTCCTTCACTTTGCTCCCTTCATTCACAGTATGGTTTTGAAGAACTACATGATCATTTTCATCTGCACGCTGAAGTTTAGACACCCCATGGTCCTCTGCTTTCAAATTCGTTGTAACATCCTGAGAATTTACAGTATTTTCAGATTTAGATACATTTGGTGATACCACTGAGTTTTTGTCCACAAATGTATGCTGATCAACTGAAGCAACTTTCAGTTCACAAGGCTCCACATGATTCTCACAGTCAACAGCAGACTGACTATTTTTTGCCTCCCCATTCCCGCAATCTAGATTTTCTGTATCTGCATGAGATGAAACAACCCGAGCCTCGTCATTGTTATCATTCTCATGGTTGGAAAAAGTGGCAGCTCTAACATCATCAGATTCCCTGCTTCCGTTGTCTGCATGCTCAGCACCCAAGTAATCACCCTGCAGATCCTTAGCATTAGCCTCTTCGTTTAGAATCCCCCCATGCAATTCAGTGTTCTGAAGTGACTCAACGAGAACTCCTCCAACCTTATCGCCTCCTCCATTTTCTAACTTTTCGTCTGAAGGAAGATGATCCAAATTCACATTATCAAAAACTTTATTTTCAGATTCTCCAATCACTGGACCAGACTTTGAGTCCACTTCATCCTCACCCTTCAGGACTTCCTTCTCTCCACCAGGACCAACATCAGAAACCTCCTCCCCACCAATTTCTCCACTGCCAAATCCCTCATGACCCCGCAACCCATTCATTTCATCAACCTCTACCTCCTTGTCATTCCCTCTTTCAACACTCCCATCTTCCACCAGAGGCCCATCAACACACTTTCCACCTTCCAAATCATCCTCCTTATCTTCAGCAGTCATGGTTGGCTCCACATGTTGAACCTCTCCCACCTCCTCAGACTTCTCAACCTGCAAAACGGATTCACCATTCACCTCAACATTCTCAACTTCATCTCCAGACACACCATTCCCTGAACCAGGCTCTGCCACCTGCTCCTGCAAAGCCGTTGGGGTAGCTGACGCCTCCTCAACAGCCTCTATGCTATCCAAATCCCTCGATTCATCAGAGCCTACAGCACCCCTCTCCTCTATCCTCTCCTCAGACACCCTAACTTCCACACTTTCCTCTCCAGAATCACCATTCACAGAATCAGGCTTTGCTACCTGCTCCTGCAAAACCGTCGGGGTACTTGATGCCTCCTCAACAGCCTCTACTTTATCCAAATCCTCCGATTCATCAGAGCCTCCCACAAGCCTCTCCTCTATCCTCTCCTCAGACACCCCAACTTCCACACTCTCCTCTCCCGCTCGAGACCCATCAACAATATTAACCCCATTTTCCATCACAAAAGCCTCGAAATTGTTGTTTCAAAACCCTAGATTCACGAAAAGCCAAAAAGAACAAAGAACTTAAGCCAAACAGATGGATATCCAACAAAACCCAATAGAACCATCATAAAAGACGGTCAAAACTCAAAACCCCGATATCAAATATTCAGTAAGAGATCGCATTTTCAATTCAGAATCATATCGATGGATAAAAGATCCTTCTGGATTGTAATCAGTAATCCAATATGAGCATGAAAAATCAAATCCTCAAAACAGTTTTTGCATGGTCTCTGCACTAGGGTTATGCTAATACGAAAAGCATGCTAAATTAAACGACAGCTAATCGAAGAATAACATCAGAAAAGGCATACCTGCTATCGTGGATGATGCAGGGAGATACTCCTAGAGAGAGAAAGTGTGCGGATTTCAGAGAGAGATATAGAGTAGAGAGAAGCTAAAGATACAGGCTCTGTGTGGTCTTGCTCTCAGAAGAAAGCGAGAAAGTACCATCAAATGGTCTTTCATATCTACTACCTCGATGAATTACAGATAAGAATTCATCGACGGCTGTGAATGGCTTTACGGGGGTACTGATCCAACGATGTAGAGCGACGCCTTGGTGTAATCGAGAAAGACGCCAAATCTTGCTGACGTGGATGCCAAGTATAAAGGTTGCCTGCTTTGACACAGTATGTGTTGTTCTGCGAGAATCACGTGAGGGGACTGGGGATGCAGATCTGAACCGTCCATCCGAATTTGATGGCCTGATTGCGAAAAACACGCCTTCGCTTGATCATCGTGAATGGTAGCGCCCGCCGTCACGTGACAAAACCTACACACCTCCAATTGATTAGAAGAAACCCTAGCATGATTAAAGAAATTCTAGAATTTTCTTTTACAATAATTCTGGCTAATCCCAAAACTATATAACAATGAAGCTCGAATTATAAAAAATAAAAATTTAAATACCAAAATTATAATAGGTCAAATTTTGGATTTTATTCTTCAAAATAATGAGAAATACTGTATAATTAAAATTTTGTCACTATTTTTTTATCATAAATGATGTTAGAATCCTAGATCTCTAAGTATTAGGGTTAATGGTATCACAATTAGAATAAAATCAAAAATCACTCACGTTTATATTTATATTTAAATCATTTTCAATTATGGTATAAACAAATATTTGATCAATATTTTAATGATATAAATAAATCATTAATAAAGCTAGTCATATCAGACTTGATTTGACATAAATAAATAAATAAACAAGGCATTCGTATCTCATTTTTTTCCTAATTTAAATCAGAAATGAGGGAGAAAATGTTGAACCCTATGCTCGTTAATATCACAATCAAAGCATCATCAAAAATCATTACAAGTTAATAAATTCAGCCCTCCAAGGGCCACAAAATTGGGTGATGACTGCAATTATCACCATTCATCCAATCACAACCATCCTTTTGTCCTTTTATTTTTGTTTTTTCCACGGTTTCAGAATCTATTGAGTAATATGAAATGTGAAGACAACTGCAAAGGCTGCAAAGCTTTTTGCATTTTCTGGAAGCAGCATTAATGGAGGTTGAGGAGCTCGTCTTCCTAATCATTTTAGAAGCTAAGTGCGTCCCAAAGTTGCAGGAATCCCACATGCAGCTCGTCTTTTCAAGAGATTTTGGTTCCCAAGAACTTAGCTTAAACAAAACGTTAGAACCCAAGATTTCAGAAATCCAAAATGCACTAGGATCAAGATGATAATGATCTTAGTTGAAAAACTTGATGAACACAATCTCCTAAATTCCTCTTCACATGGTCATGACCGACCATTAATCAAAAAAAAAAAAAAAGAGAGACATCCTAAGAAAAAATTGTAGTTCAAAATACAATTAAAATATACAATGTGATATTTAGTTGTGATTTTAATCTTTTATTTTTTTTTAGCTTTCTTTGCTATCTCTTCAATAGCATGATGTTATACAAGAAATTTGATTATTTTAAATACACACAACCTATTTCAAAATGTTCCTATTTTATATATGATAGTAATTAAATGTCTCTTTCAATATTGTTAGCATCAATTAAAATAAATTTATTTTTTATTTAATTATTTTCCAGTAATATGTGCTATATTTTTCTTTTCTTAGCTTCTTATTTATTTTTTTCAAAATTAACTTCTTCTTTTTCCTTCCTTCTGCACGGGGACCGAATATGCCATTCAATTAGCAATTTTTTCAGTGATGACGTGGGCTACCGTAATTGGTCCCTTGAGGAGGCCCATTTCAGAGGCTCTCCAGGTCAGCGGCAGGTCTCTGAAAATACTGGCGTCATCGATCACAGCCGCCAATGCTCGGCGGAGAGGTTCTCCCAGGTCCCAGCACCATCGCCATCCCCAACCCGGCATTGTATAGATGAAGTCGTTATGCAATGCCCTCTATTCCTTCCCGATCTGTCAGGCTCACCCGGGAAACGTTTTGCACCAGACCCAGCGAGAAACGCCAACTACCCAAGCGTCCTTGCGTTGTCGGGACCGTCTTCAAGCTCGCCGCCCAAGGCCACTTCTCCCAGGCCATCGCTTCCCTCGAAATCTTAGCCCGGAAAGGCCTCCGCTTGCCCTCTGACTCTCTCGGCCATCTCTTGCAACAATGCAGCAGCTCCAGGTCTCTTAGACAGGTCAAATTATTTCACCTCCATTTGAAGCTCACCGGGTTGAAGCACCCGACGACGTTTTTGTCGAACCAGTTGATAGCTGCGTACTTCAGATGCGGCGACGAAGTTGAGGCACTCAAAGTGTTTGACAAAATGTCTGCGAAGAATCTGTACACTTGGAATAATATGCTGTCTGGTTATGCGAAAATGGGGATGATTAAGCCTGCTAGGAAGTTGTTTGATAAAATGCCCGAGAAGGATATTGTGTCGTGGAACACAATGGTTATTGGTTATGCACGAAGTGGGTTTTATGGCGAAGCTTTGAGGTTTTATAAGGAGCTTCGCAGACAGCCATTTGAGTATAACGACTTCAGTTTTGCGGGGGTTTTGACAGCTTGCGTGAATTTGAAGGAATTGAAGCTTACTAGGCAGCTTCATGGGCAGATTTTGGTGGTTGGGTTTTTGGGGAATGTAGTGATCTCGAGTTCAGTTCTTGATGCTTATGCAAAGTGTGGGGTGATGGGAGATGCGAGGAGAATATTTGATTACATGAGTGTAAAGGATGTCCCTGCTTGGACAACCGTTGTTTCAGGATATGCTAAATGGGGGGATATGAAATCAGCTAGGGAGTTGTTTGATCAGATGCCGGAGAAAAACCCTGTATCATGGACAGCTTTGATTGCTGGCTATGCAAGAAATGGTCTCGGGCATGAAGCACTCGAGCTGTTCAACAAAATGATGGTTATTCGAGTTACACCTGATCAATTTACGTTCAGTAGTTGCCTATGTGCTTGCGCAAGTATAGCTTCACTTAAGCACGGCAAGCAGATACATGCATTTTTTATTCGAACTAATTCTAGACCCAATACAATAGTTGTGAGCTCTCTCATTGATATGTACTCAAAATGTGGGAGTTTGGAATTTGCCAAGTGGGTTTTCAATGTTATGGGTGATAAGCGAGATGTTGTGTTGTGGAACACTATGATATCTGCCTTAGCTCAGCATGGTTATGGTGAAGAGGCAATAAAGATGTTTGGTGATTTGGAAAGTTCTGGAGTGAAGGCAGATAGGACCACTTTTGTTGTCATTCTCAATGCATGTAGCCATTCGGGTTTTGTGCAGGAAGGGCTTAAGTTTTTCAATTTAATGACTCATGGTCATGGAATTGTTCCCGATCAAGAACATTATGCGTGTTTAATTGATATCTTGGGTCGAGCTGGATGTTTTGAGGAGCTGTTGGAACAGCTAGAGAAGATGCCTTGTGAGCCTGGTGATCGAGTTTTGAATGCCTTACTTGGTGTTTGCAGAATTCATGGAAATATAGACTTGGGAAGAAAAGCGGCCAAACAACTCATTGAGTTGGAGCCTCAATCTTCTGCTGCCTATGTTATACTTTCAAGTATATATGCTGTACTTGGTAGATGGGAGTTGGTAGAGAAGGTAAGAAAGCTTATGGATGAGAGGAATGTAAAGAAAGAGCGTGCAATTAGTTGGATAGAAATTGAGAATAAAGTACATGCTTTTACCGTATCAGATAGGTCACATCCTTTGAAAGCAGTAATATATTCAGTTTTGGAACATTTAGCTGGACAGAAGGAAGATGACCCCTTATCACTTAAAGCTGAATGGTAAAAGCTTCATCAGTATTCTTCTCAGTCGAATAGTTGTGGGAAGACACATACAAGTTACATTTCCATTTAACTTCAAAACTTCTGACATTTTTCTTTGTTCTTCACAAGTTGGCCTTTCATTCCAATCAAATTCAATACGGTTGAATCTCCACAATGATAAACTAGTGGTTTTGTATCTCAAGAATTAGATAAATGGATCCGTGGAAGATATTTTGCTTCCTTGCTGTATCATGATTTTGTCTTATTGATTCTTCAATAAAATTGATAAAAGAGTTTTGTGAATGCCATGAATCTTTATGTTGTGCTTTTGATTATCACATCAAATGCAGCATCCATGTTTTTTTTTTTTTGGTGACGGACCATTTGAGGTTTGACATGATAGGTCAAAAACCCAGACGCCACCTGCCGGTTATGGGCCCCATACATTTTCCCAGTTTCCAAGTTCAGAGAGGGGCTCGGCCAAACCAGAACCTATATCCAATCAATCCGCAGGCCTAGGCAGAATCACCCATTGCCAACGAACTTGTATTCCGGATAAAAAGGCCAGTCATTAACGCTATTAGATGCTTTCAACTCTATGCAATAAATATACATGATCTTTGTAGAATTTGTTTATAGCTTTAAAATAATCCACTGAAATTTTCAAGTAAATTGCTTCGCGGTTTGTCTGATCAGTAGAAACAGCGACAGTAATCGACATCCCACGTTGTCAAGCAAGGCGGCCGACGCGACGTAAGTGCCTGAGCTTATATTTTGCAAAACCAGCTTCCGATGGGCTACCTGTTTAACCATATTGCTTGGCTCTGGTAGTATATGCTCCACGTATTTGATCATTGATGCAGCAGTTGGAGACTTGATGTTCCATTTGGGTGATGTCAAAGCGACACTAGATTTAACTTTTACCACTTTGTCTCTTTGCGAAGGAATAATACCTGTAAATCACTGTAGATGTATCTTTGTTTCTGATGTTACCAAATTCTGTCGGCGATTGCTGTCTGGCAAATACTTGCATAGCGGGCAAAAACCCTTTTCGTGACCTGGGGGACTCAGAATTTTATTGTTCTTAAAATGCTTTATTCTTGGATAATTCTTCAGTTGTCTGTTCTGCTAGTTTGTCGTCCACGTTAGGTGCTGAGTGCTAATCAGTAATGGGACCCTTGCATAGCCAAGAAAAGCTAAATGAACAGAAATGGGATGGACCCAGAAGCAACTATAAAAGCCAAAACTAAAGAGTTAACTGCTACAAATAATCCTGGTAATTTTGGGGCTCAAGCTCTGATGAAAATAAGACTTTAGCTTGATCCTTGAACTTCTGATCGAATGCACATGGTAGGTCCATGAAGCTGGTGCAAGGGCTTCTTTGTTGCCTCCTTAAGGTTGTGTAGGATTATCCAAAGTGGACCATCAGATTCGTCAAATGGCATGCCAGCTCGTCCGCTAACATTGATTATGAAAGTTACCTAATCTTTTTATTTTTGGTGACTCTTTTCATCTTTGAAGTATAGTATTTTCAATAGCGTTAATGATTTGATGATTTGCAGGTAATTCTTTGGGGACTCTGTTCATCCTTGATATTATGGGAAGGGAATATCATACTGGTGATTTTTCCAGAGTTTACTTTGCTGGAAATTACCTGCAAAATCTGGGAGCTAGTCCCTGGATCCAGTGGAGCTGATGGATGATCGATGGAGTGGTGGACCTCGGTTTTCTCCACAAAGAGGGACCGTCCTTTGTCATCTTTCTTTCTTTCTCATATTGTTTTCTCCATTGCTTCAATGGTTATTGGTTATCTATCTTTGTTTGACCTTACTTGCCCTTGAGGGTTCGAGGGAATATCCTTCAATTATGTGCGTGATCAAGTGATCTAATTATGAGTGGTTGACACCTACGCTTCGAACAGAAAAATCTTCTCCCAGTGCTCATATGGTGGCTCATCAAGGCTAGAGGGCACGAAGACCTCTTTTTTAACCTAATCACTTGCCCTTCTTCCATTGGCAAACAGTAATGTTGAAAATTACGTCTTTCACTAGTCTAGTGGTAGGCTTGTAATCCTAGTTTTCTTTTCTTTCTCTGTTTAATGAACTAGCCTTTCGCTTTTGTATTCTTGAATACATGACTATACTAGATTTGATATAATTGTTTCATAGTTTCAACTCATCTTGTTTGTTTCTTAACAAATAAATTGTTGGGAAAGTTGTTAACTTGAAGGAAGGTGTCAAATGATTAACAAGCTCACAAGCAAAAGAGTTTAGAATATGATCTGCATCTAACTAATAGTAAGTATATTTGGTGTAACAAACAAAAAGACTTCAAAGAAAGACAAGGCAACCAAGAGTATGATTGTCCCTAAGGTATAGTTCAAATAGTAAAAAAAGCTTAAAAGATCTTACAAAGCAAGTATTTTAAGTTTAAAATTTTTTTAATTATATTTCTAATAGACTTTGGAGCTTATTCTCTAGTTTAAATTATCAAGCAAAGGTTAGTAGATATTTAATCCCCGTCCTCCTCTCCTCGGGTGTGTGAGTGGAAAAAAAAAAAAAAAAAAAGGTTACTAGATATTTTGGGTTACAAAAAATAAATAAATAAGAGTATGGCCCTACTATGGAAGCTTCATTTCATGACATGAATCGATTACAAATCAAGTAATAAATACAGAATAACAAAATGAAGCCAGCAGTTTTGGACAGTCATACAACTGGACCAACCAAAGAGAAATCTCAACTACAGCTCTCCATCAATAATGCTATCAAAAGCGCCCACCTAGCCGAAGACAACGGATGTCTCTATCACCAACCACAATGATGAAGATAAAATTGATTAGAGTGGGATAGAAGAGGAAGTAATCTCGCAGTCTTCGTCCAATCTAGGAAGTTTAATATCCTTATCAATCTCCTCTGGCGTTTCAGTGCTTCATATCAAGGAGAGAAAACAAGAAAACAAGAGAAGAACTCAGTTTCTTCTTCTTTTGATATTGGAAATGGGTTCTTTGGTCTCAACGCAAGTGGAGAAACGAAAGACGATCTCAACCGAGAAGAAAGCTCTGTGTGATCGCCAACAAGGTTGTGGAACTGAGTTTCCGGGCTCTGACTACAGGCCCCCGGATAGAAAGAACTGGATGTCTGGCTTAAACCCGGAGAAGGTTCACGTAAATCAGATAGTATGGCCAGGAACCCACGATTCTGCTACCAACAAAATTGGCTTCCCATGTATTACTCGCCCTTTTGCGCAATGTCAATCCTTGTCTATCTACCGCCAGCTTGTGAAAGGCAACAGGGTTCTTGATATCCGTGTTGAGGAGGATCGCCGTGTGTGCCATGGGATCCTTCGAACCTACAGTGTTGACGTTGTCATCAACGACGTCAAAAGGTTCTTGTCGGAGACACAGTCAGAGATCATAATCCTGGAGATTCGAACTGAATTCGGGCATGAAGACCCTCCTGAGTTTGAAAAGTACCTGACTGATCAGCTTGGGGAGTTTCTGATTCCCCAGGATGACCATGTGTTTGGAAAAACAATATCAGAACTACTGCCGAAGAGAATCATTTGTGTATGGAAGCCAAGGAAGTCGCCTCAGCCCAAAGCTGGGAGTCCACTTTGGAGCACTGGGTTCTTGAAGGATGATTGGATTGACACAGATTTGCCATCCACGAAGTTCGAGAGCAACTTGAAGCATTTGAGCGAGCAGCCACCGGTTTCATCAAGGAAATTCTTTTATAGAGTGGAAAATACAGTCACGCCAAAGGCTGATAACCCCATTGTTTGTGTTAAGCCTGTGACAATGCGGATTCACAAATTTGCAAGGATGTTTATCACCGAGTGCTGCTCCAGGAACTGCGCGGATCGGCTGCAGATCTTCTCCACAGATTTCATAGATGAAGATTTTGTAGATGCATGTGTCGGGTTTACACACGCACGGATCGAAGGGAAAGCCTGAAATTCCTATCTTTGTGTTGCTCCTTTTCTTGTTCTTGGTGTGATGGAGACGGTTCACTCTTCCCGCATGTTACTACTTTTCTGGATCGATGAAGTTTGTTTGTTTGTCTGTCATATAAAGCGTAATGTAAGATTGGCTGGTAAACATTTACCATATATTGGTCGAGAATTATTTGTGTTCGATTAATTCTTCTTGACAGGCAAGTGATTTATCCTTCCTGGTTTTCGTCTTCCCGACATTGAATTCTGTTCTTGCTCCAGGAAAATCCCCAACAGGCCTGAACTTTTGCTGGCGTAGTATTCATATGAGGAATTCATTTACTTTTGCGAGGGCTAAACTCTCAAAGCCTCCAAGGATGTTCTACTGCTGTTCTTATTACCATCAATCTCATATCCGTTTCTGACCTCAAACGTTACTTGGATAATATCTTGTTGGCTTGATCCATCAAAAAGGGACTTTAAGGTCAGGTTAATTCCCTTCATAAATGCCATTGCACACCAGCTTTATTGTCTGATATATTTGTACCAGTTATTCCGGAGCTTTCTATCACTGCAATACGGGCCACACGACAGTCTTGTAATGTAAAATGATAACCAATCGCGTCCTGAAGCACACAATAGTATTGGTCATGATAGCGTAAATTTATCTATAAAAAACAAATGGGAACAAGTTAATGAGGGACACGGGGAAGACAAACATGAAAAAGATGGTCACCAACCGGGTTAAAGATGTAGCTCCAAATACACAGATGGGAGAGATACAAACAAAGATGAAACGACGATTAAATATCACTGATCAAACACCCTTTTGCTTGAGAATAGGGTCGCAGTCCTGTACAGCTCAACAAAACCAAAAAATTGTCGAGATTGGAAAACTCTAGAGGACTTCTATCTGCAGAATTTACGCCTCAAAACTTCCTCTAATCTTTGAAATATCAATGAGAATACTCCTGCAAAGAACACAGCCCACATCTTGCTAAAATTGTTCGAGAAATTTGATTGTACAGGAACATCAAGGAATGATGTAAGCCCCGCCTCTTAATAAATGATTCAGCTGAGTCTTCCAGCCAATTTTTTGTAAGTTGTATCAGGCATCAATTAACACAAACTTCATTTCACGTGTAAGATTTGATCAGCAAGATCAAAGTAAGAAACCATTTAGAGTAAGATGAAAAGAAAAAAAGAATAATTTCCATGAATCATAACTTTAGAGGGGTAATCTGGTATTAAAAATTTTTAGGAGGAGGAAAAAAAATTCACAAACTCTGGACTCAAGTAGAATACAACAACAGTGAAGACTCAAGGTCAGGACAAATTATCAAATCAAAAAGAAAAGAAAGGGACAAATAAAAAGCAGCTTCCTGCAGATGCAGTATCATGTTCTGAGGAAAACAGGTTTGCCAAGGTTGGTGACGTGTGAGAAACATCAACAACTGGCTTTTCTTTTGATATATATATATACAACTCGCTACACAGGGGATTGAACTAGTTGCAAAAACCTCTGTTCTTCATGTATTAGAGAAGGAAATGTAATTTGGTCTAGAGATAGGAGGCAAAATACCAATAATTGGAAATTATAGAAGTGCTAAAATTCGAGGAGTCACAAGGTGAGGGCAGCACAAAAAAGAGCAGAAGAATGTACGAAACTATCACCTGGGGGAACAACAGAAAAGGAAATGGTCCAAGAAAGAGCCGTATTGGCAAAAAAGAGATTTTTCATGAATAGCTAAGTTCAAAACCGAGTTTCAAGAATAGATAGACAGTGGAAATGAACAGAATGCTACAATACGATCTTTTTTTTTTTTTTTTTTCTAAAGAGAAAATAGAACTGGTTAAGAGGTATTGAAGTCAGGCTGGAAGGAACCTGGCATTGGGTTATCTCTTTGCTTTAATGATCCTTTCACCAGAAGTGTCCCAGGGATTTGCTGAAAAACCTGTTGATATACATTAAGAGCAACAATTTTGATGAAAATTCTGACAATCAAATCATTAATGAAGCTGAAAAGAAGCGAAACATACTGAAATGCGAAAGCATAAGTTATTTAAGGGCTGTTGTAATTGCACATCTTGGCAACTGGTAGCCTCATCAAGAGGTTCTAACTCATCCTTCAGGATTGCATTGCAATGATCATTTGACGCAGTGATCTATTAATATTAGATTGTGTCAGATGTAAGCATATAAAAATATCACATGCAAATTATTTCAAATTAAGATGACCAACAGAAATAACTCACGTCAATGGTAAATGAAGAGACATTCAATTCACAGGATGCGCCACTGGTACGGAAGAAAGACTCGACTGCTTGTAATACATGAAAAGCACTGACTTGGCGCTGAAGACCCTAAGAAGTTGAAATGAGCAAAGCATCAGATTTAATGTTAGCAGGAAGATAAAACGTAAAACATGAAATAAGAAAATAGATATTAAAGACACTTAAAAAGCCTGTATGCCAACACAACACATGTTTGCACATGCAGTAGAAATGAATACACATGTCCGCCAATGCAATTATAACTTGGCTAAGAATATTTTGACCTCACAGCTTCGAGGATCATAAATGTACATACAGTACAACTATCTTTCTCTCAAGCCAACCTGTGAAGTGACTAGATTATTACTGATTAGACTATGAGGAAAGGATAAGTTATTAATTTTCAAGTAGGAGTCAAAATAACAACACAGAAACCCTCGGATGGGACAAACTTCTTAGCCATAAACAGGGAGAAGTAGCACCAGGACCTTTTTCATTTTAAGGAACAGGAACCAAAAAGATGAGAATTATGGGGCTCAAAGAAGCTCTTAAGTGTATTCCTGAAGGTTTAATCATGATGGTGTAGGAGCCTCTCCTCCTGTGCTAGCACTTAGGCCTTTGAACTTTCTAATTCTTTTGACATAAAGGGGAGGAGGGAGGAGGGAGGGATGAGAGTTCTGATTTAATGGCCAGATTGCCAAATGCAGCAAAAAGATCCCCATTAATACCAAATTGACTTTGGCCATGTAATCCACGAGTCAATCTTTCAAACTGCAATCACAATGAATCCAGCTAGATGAATTCCTTAACATTGAGAAAATTCTGATGTTGTCTTGACAATTTAAGAATAGATATCACAACCTCAAGCATGAAAGACGTGATATTCTTCTCAGCCACGTGAGCTGATACTATCTTCCTTGCTGGAGGGACAAAAGACCAAGCAAGCCCCCATCGACATGTTTTGCCTTGGACAAATTCGGTAGTCTTTACTATGGTAACTCCAACTGACCGCAGCTTTGACATTAGGAATTTGAGGTTTGATTTCCTCCCAACCATTGAAGTATACCACCTACAAAGAAAATCTAAATTTACTAAGAGAGAATACATAAAAGGCTGGCTAATAAGAGCAGCTTAAGTAGAGAAGGGTAATACCGAAAAGAATGCTTCAAAACAGCACTATCTTCAATAATGCGAGTTATAAAAGCCTTTTCTCCACCAAGGCAAATCATCTCCTCCGGAGTCCCACCACAAGAAGTTTTTGGATTCAGCCCTGCTTCCTCCATGGTTTCAAAAAATGGAGGATTACACATGCAGAAATCAAACTTCTCGCCATCCCTAACTACACCAAGAAGTACAGGTGGCCCATGATACCTCTTGTTCGTCTCAGCAAGCAGATCAGAGGACAAAGGATCCACATTATCCCTAACTGCACTCTCACTCAATTCTGTTTTGTTCTCACAGGGGACCAACTTTCCATTGTCTAACTCTTCAACAGAAGGACTCTCTATATGACTTTCAACCTTTCTAATTTCAATAAGTTCTGAAATATTTGGATTGCTCATAACATTTTTCCTAGCCCACTCTATTGCAATGTCAGTAACATCTGCAACCAAGATTAGAAAAATTAAACCATCATTTATCTGAGTTTGACTTAATCAAGCTCAATTCAACATTTTATAAGCACCATCTACAAAACAGGGGAAAAGCTACCTGACCCAACAAACCTCCACCCACGAAGAGATGCACCAAGAAGTGGGTAAATGCAATTTGCTCCAGTTCCTATATCAAACCCCCTCACATTATCTCCACCGGTGTCAGTCTTAGCAATAGTGTCAGACTCAATAAGATCTTCAATCCAATGGATATAATTGGACCTATTGGGCACTGTAGGGCAGAGCTGCCCGTCAGGAATCCACCTAGCATTGAATCCCGACAAAAGTTAATCACACGTCAGATTTGCCTACCAATAACATATATTACCAAGGGCCCGATTCCAACTGTATCCAAGGAAATAAAAATAAAAGGAAGGATCTAAGAAGTGAAAAAGAGCGGCGCATTAAGACGATTTCATCACCCATTCAACGCTGTCCTTACTATTGTCAACAGTCACACATGTAACAGATTAAAAGTCGATTTGATTCTTCCCGGATAAGTTTTTGAGAACGACTGCACCACATGTAGCATTTGATGGTTTTCTTTTTTTTTTTTGGTGGGGGGGAAGTGGTTTTGGTTTGTTTGGAAGGTTTAGAATTTCTCCATTTCCAGTCCTTCAACACCGGGAAAGAACAATAACAAAGAACAACAAGCGAAAAGCACGAACTGGGCAATCCTCAAAAGATTAAAAAGCGCAAATTGTCCAAGTTTTACACACAAAGACGATCAAAGCAAAGACTCTGGCAAACATGAATCCAGTTTTCTCAAAGAAAAACAGAACCACCTAGGAAACTAGTTGTAAAAACATAAGGCACCAAAAAGCATATGAAAGCGATACCAGTGGAGACCATGGTCGTGGAGAAGGAGTACCCGGGTCAGCTCTCGAGTTGCGTTGAAGTCGGTCCAGTCGATTCTGGGGCGACCTTCTCGGCTGTAGAAGACGAACGGGTGGAACGAAGGGTAAAGAGAGGCCAAGAGAGCGAAGTCGGGTGGGTTCTCGGAGTACTTGTTTCTGGGATGGATCGTGGGTCGCTCCGACTCCCTTCTCCTCTTCTTCTTGCTCAGCATTTGTGCCAAGTGGTGGTGTCTACGATTCGAACCCTTGCTTGGGTCGAGAGGGTTTATCTGGCCTTAGGGGTTTGGACGAAGTGCTTCTTCTAATACTCCTAAACTAATTAAGTCGAAAGTCGACACAAATGCAATAGCTCTTTTCTGTGTTGAATTTTAGATTATAAAGGCAAAAGCTAACATCTCTCCAATACCCTTAAAAATTTTAATAGCTTTTAAAGACCATAATTTTTTCTTCCATTTTAATTTTTTTTTTCTAATTGCATAAACTTCTACACGTAAATTGGAAGTATCTATCCATAGGAGAGAACAATGAAAGATTACTAATAATTCACTAAAGATTGTCAAGAACTATAAGAGGCACTACTGATATTTTTAGTTTCCAACACCTAAGAGTGTGTGAGTTAAAAAATAAATAAATAAAAAAAATTGTGTATGATTGTCTAGGGCTATGTTGGCTTCATTCTTGAAAGCAGGTTAATCTATATAATGGCCACAAAGTAACAATGATTTGAGTTGTTCAATATAAAAGTTTTCTAACACGATTTTTTGAAAGAAGCTTCACAACAATTTCAGCCAAATTGATCTGTATAACCATGCTCGGGGTTTATCTAATTCTTCTCTTGTATACTTTTTATAAATAATAATTGATTACTTAAATTTTATACGTTTAATAAGTTACTAGTTCTATTAGTTTTTCATGTAAAAAGTAACAATTATATGAAAAAATAACAATCATGTTATGATATGGATAAATTATTATGGATATAAGTTATTCGATGTCTAACACGTTAGTATTATTTAAAATATGAAATGAAATTATTTAATTACAATTTATCATTCTCCTAGAGTATATTCAAAAAAAAAAAAAGATAACCCTACTCTTTAATTAGCCAGAGAAATTTATGTTCAACTTGTAACTCTAACTCATTCATGAGAGCTGAGACCCCATATGTACTAGATCTTCGTAAAAGGACAGGATATGATATGATTTGACAAATACGTACATAAGATAACAAATCAATGGTTGAAAAAGGTGATTGGGATCTCCGATAGATTGTTCCTGTAACACCTTCGTAGATGTCGTTGTAAATCCAGCTTTTGCCTCGGTAAGTTTTGGTACAATTTAGAGGCTTGAACTTTCTGTATGATTGCTTCTAGAAACATGTGCAAGAGAGTTTTGGTACAACTTGGCTTGTGGGTGGAGAAATGCTTTACTTTGAAATGAAACCTCCTCCGTCGGCAATAACTTTTCACTCATAAAAACATCAAGAATTTCTCCTGAGTCAAAGGTGGTGTTTTTCACTCCTTTATCCTTTCTTGCTCATCCAGATCCTTTCCTTGAACAGCAATACTCATGTTTTCTCGTTTTTCACTCCAACCAAAAAGATAAGAACGAATTGGTGACAAATCAGAAGCAGCATTTCGAGCTATCTGTAATGACTTCTGCTTCTGTTTCTGTTTCAAACGATAGGTGATAAGGTTCCTCTCTAATGATGTGCTTGACTTTTAAAAAAAATTCTGGGATTCCATTCCAACAACAAAATCATTGCGTCTGAAAATTTTTATCTTGGAATCGATTCCCCGACATCTTATGTTTTAATAACATTATTCATGGGATGACTTTCCCATTATAGTTGATGCTACCCAAAACCCTCTACAAATGGGAAATCATTCCCATCATTATGGTCATGATGCACCCCTTTTCCTGTTTAAGTTCCATTCTGCTCAAAATAGAAAGCAAGTACAGGCTTCTTCAACCTCATATCCTCTCTCTTTCTCTGCCTGCTTTCTCTGTCAGTTGCCCAGTTAACCCAACAAGCAGCCATACTATAGAACAACCTTAAATGAAGCTCCCTTGCAGAGGTAGGAGATTAACTATTGAATTTGTCGACAAAAGTGATAAAAAAAAAAAAGTTACCTTGAGCATATTTGTTTTATGCACTCTATGCTTCTGCATTAATGAAGGTAAAAAAGTGTAGTGGGAGCTGTCATCTGTAGGCATAGTAAGCCTATCCAAATAAACATTTAGCTGAGTCAGCATGATACAACTCCAATGGATAAGCCTTTCAGAAACAATTTCGGCCACACCGAATGGGCCATGGTTAGCCCCACGCGCTGCAACCTGTTTCTTCCTTCTGTTCAATATATACCCAGTGACCCCCCCTCCCTCCTTACTTCAAACTTTAAACCATAGCTTGCTTCATCCCCAGGCTCAATTCTGCGTTACCCATCTCACTTTATCCCTTCGAAAACCACCCCACAAAAACAACAACCTCAGACAAAACCAGCTTGTCTCAGATTTCGTCCACTTAAGACCCTTTGCTGCTTCTACAGCCAGAGAGGTACAGACAGAGAGACAGCACCTTAATCTTCGAACTCACCAAATGGCTTCAGCTGCGTCCTTGTACGAGGTTCTTGGGATCCCCATGAGTGCGAGTTTCCACGAGATCAAGTCGGCCTATAGGAGGTTGGCAAGAATGTGTCATCCTGATGTGGTGGCTGTCAACCACAAAGAAACGTCGGCCAACGAGTTCATAAAGATCCATACAGCGTATTCAACGCTGTCGGACCCCGGAAAACGTGCTAGTTATGACAGAGAGATATTTGGGCATCAGTCACGGTCCGATGGCTCTTCGTCGGCGGCGATGGCAACGGCGATGTCAGGGTTCTCGGGACGTACCAGGAGGAAGTGGGAGACCGACCAGTGTTGGTAGCTGTTTAGATTTAGGACTTCTGCCCCATATATATTCCTATATGTATGTGTTGTATCCTGCTTTCTTCAGAATCTGTGATCAATGTTCTGAGTTTGAAAACAGAGTATAGGGAAGGAAGAACAGGCAAGATGATGTCCTTATTATTCAAGTCAGAGCACCCCTAGTTTTCACTTTTTGGAGAAAGGGTCCTGAAAAAATGCTATCATCTGCAATATAAGTTTTCTGTTCACCATTTAATCCCCTTTTCACTTTTTGTCTGATCGTCTCATCGTCTCATAATTGTTATGTCTTTCTCATCAAAAATTGACCAGAAGACTCACTGTGCTAAGATGGTCCAAACTATTAACAGTTCTAATGACTTCAAACAAACTGTCAAGTTAAAATCAAAAGTTTGAAAGTGGAATCCAAGCTGCACGGACACATCTAATGAGGATGCAGTGCAGTCCAGGATGTTGAGGAAGTCGAGGTTTCTGTTTTCCGTTCAATTTTTTTATTCTTTTTCAGAGTCTCTGCAGTTGGCCGGTGAAGCTCCCAGCAGGTTGTAGAGCACGAGGCATCAATCGCTAGGCATCTGCAGACCCTCCATCCTGCAAGCGGTGCTGGACATGACGAAGCGCTTTTACTGGATTAAATCTGAAAGTACTCGTCCCGGTTTTATGGTATACTTTATGCTGTTCAGAAGAATCTGTCTCAGACAACTAGGAGAGGATCACATGCTAGAGTTTATAATCCTGAAAACTATACATAAAAACCAAAAGCTTGTCTTTATTTCAATCAACTACTTCTTTGGCTTTTGCTGCCAGAGTAATAGCCAACTACCAGTCCTCCTTAAACTCCATCCTCGTTAAAGAAAAAAAGGGACGACTTTCTTACTGCCCATAAACATCATCCTAAACTTACGGAATTCACCATCATAAGTTTCTTTCCAGCCATTAAAGAGCGAACCTGTCAGATCAACCTCGTTCCAGTTGTGCTACCAGAAATCTTAAACAGTTTAAGGATCTTAAAAACGCGAATAAGATTTTCTATCATGTCATTCCGTTGATCGAAACCTTACGATCAGTGGTTTCATATTGATGATATGATGGAGTGTGACATAGCGAACAGGCGATCCGTCTTAAGCTGAGCCGATGAGAGATGCCACACGACGACCAAGAGACGGGCTTTGGTCGCCAGCAGCGACATGCAGGCAACCATTGCGAAGAATTCCTTGGTCCTTATCAAATGACTCCAACGTTGACTGGCTGTTTCAGTTATCAACAAATTTGCCATTAAAGCTGCAACCGTGCCCATCACGTAGGACTGGCTGTATGAGTAGGACTCAACTGCGAGTTTGTGCAGGAGAACTACTTCTTTTACACAATGATCATTACCATTTATTGTAATTAAATAAGGTGTAAGTGCCCACTGAATTCGTGGATACAGGAACTTAAACCTATTTAAATATTGTCAACCCTCATTGAAAGCTCCCTTTGAAATTCAAAGGTTATTTTTTTTTTTTTATATATAAGACGAACTTTAATTGTATTGAACTTAATGTCACGACTTTACTCTCTTAAGCCACCCATATAACAGTTAGCACTTCATTAAGCTCCCATCGAGTTCAGGAATGGGTTTGGAAGCTTCTTTGCAAGGGTATCAAAGCGAACCTGCTATTGGAATCCATTGTTTTGCGTGAGCGTGTAATTGGCATCCATGGTTTTCATGAGCCTGTCATTGGAATCCATGGTTTTGATTCAGCCTGCCATTGGAATCCATGGTTTTGATTGAGCCTTGATGATGTCGAGGGCTGCATGTTGAAATAGCTACCTGACTTGCTTTTGGGGTTTGGTAACCGAGGAAGGTACATGTATAAAGCCTTTTCAACCTGGTACTGGCCTGGCCTTATGAAGCTTTGAGTTAATCAAAGTAACTTGAATCTGGGCCACTAACCTGCTTGGACTGTATTCGGCTGGAGCAACTTACACAAGGAACTCGTAAAATGACATGAAATTGAGTTGGTCATTTTCTTTGTGGCCGTGTAATGGTTTAGAGAGCAAGAATTCCTTTCTTGAGTTTGAGAAATTTATAGGTCACGGGAAATGTGGAAGAGTGTAAATGGGCTCAGCTGTAGAAGGCCCGAGTCATAGGGATCATGTATCTTTTCCTCCAAACTAGTTCAGGAGTTTGGTCATCTTCTCAGAGCTTGCTGCGGTGGTTTTTCTCCTTCTTTCAACTACTACGGTATAGGCATGGAAAAACTGATTGGTGGCTGCATGATTAGGGTTTCCAAATGTCGCGGTCTTCCGGGACACCAAAGCACAAATCAACCCAAGTGTTTTAGACATTAATCCTCTGAATCAATTGTATATTCCAATAAATATGCAGAATACGTTATATGCTGCTGTTGATGACCTTATAATAAAATATCGTAAGCAGTTTTTAAAACTTTCATGAACCTTCGGCACCGTTCATTTTGTCTCTTAACTCTTTCTCTTCTTTTCTGAACAGTCATTCCTTTAACGAATTTTTGCATTGTAAGGGGCGATATGTCAGTATCCTATGAAAAATACATCAAACTATACTATAGTACGTGAATTTGTTATGTAGCTAACTCTCAGGAAGCATGTGAGTTTCTTTGCATCATTCTGGTTTTTCACAGACCTTGACCTTCCTACAAGTATTTGCAGTGAGGACAGGGCAATACTTATCTTGATCGTGATGGCTGGGTAGAGACTAAGTTCTGGCTTGGGCCCTCTCTGCCACTCCACGATGTTCCAATTAGAATCATAGGCCACTCTTGTGTAGGTTTAGTAGCTTATGTATTTTGTTTTTAATTTATTTTTTCTTTCTCCGTATGATGAAAACTTGTGGATCATTTAAGGACAGGATAAACTATAAAATAACACTGAAAGCTTAACTTAATAATACGAAAGATGAAATCTTCCAATTTATGCTCATGTATAAGTTTCGATTTTCCTGACTAAGTGGAATATAATGCACAACATTTTTACTAGATTTGAAAAGATGAGACTTGACATGTTTTGATATAAAACCTTACCAAAAAAGAGAAAAAAAAGAAGCAATAACACAATTTGACTGTAATGCCTGCATCAAATCATACAGAAGCTTAAAGCCAATAATTTTATCATCAACTCTAATTCGTCATATATTGCAAGGAACCTACATATATGAGAGGATTTAGACAATCTGAAAATAAGGCGTCAATTATCTATTCATCACATATTTAATTATTTCCCTAATTTGAAATGGAAATTAATATAATTGAACTTATTTTTAATTAATATTGACAAAACATAGTTGTACCTAAGTATTTCCCTTAATTGTACGTAAGATCGTGGAGGAAGTACACTATATTCGTAGAATTTGAATTCTTAAATTTGAAGCACACGATATGTGCTTCAAAGACACATAAGAAGTAAACCCCATTTGTTGTTCCACAATAGATGCTTTGGAAGATGTCACTACAAACTTCCTCCGGTATAATGTGAGTTGCTTAAATACATACCAACATGACCAGTTTTTATTCCTAAAAGTAAGATCATTGTTTTGATACAGACATAAAACGAATTTAAAACCATTTACTCAATATTTGATACCAGAATTACGCAATAAGGGATAAATGCCTGCACTTGGCAGAGGCAATCTCTTTGGATATGATTGTTACTAACATCGCAGCATATCACAATTTCAAAATGTCTGGAGCCTAAAGCAGCTGCTGTCTCAGAATAAAGGGTTGACGATGAATGATAGTTCAACCTTGTGCAGATCTCCGAGTTGCATTACTGCCCGTGAAAAGAGTACATCAAATTCCCTTTTTTCGCTGGGAACATCAAAGTCAAAGAAATGGTCTGATAGGAGGGGAGGGTAAGGAATATTGTTCGGATTTGTGCGTTTCTGTACATTGTTAAAGCCCTAATTCAATAAGTGGGCATGGATCACATTTTCTAGAGGAGGAGAGCTTAGGTTGATGTGCCAAAAGTTTGGAAAGGTTGCCATATGGTTGGTGGAAAGGTTGGGATATGGTTGTTCTTTCCCCTCTCACGCTTTCCTTGGAAGCAAGTTCTTTACTAGTGCACGTACTCATCGTAGCTTTTTCAGCAACATCCAATCGAGATGTTAAATACACGGCTAAAATGGCAGAGTAGAGGGTGTGAGATGTTTGCAGATGTCAATAACCTTTTGAAGCAAACATTGTTTGATGATGAGAAAAGGTGGGGGGAATAAAAAAAGTGGTACCTAATTGGACATAATCGAGTAGTAAAGGACGAACGGACAAGTGGCACGGACATCCTGACATGGTGGTCTTGTCCTGCACTGTGCTTTCCATGGTTCCTTCGTGGAGGAAGCAAACAAAGCAAATGTTATCTCAGTCTACAAAAAATTATATGCAAACTCAAATTCTCATCCTCAATCATTTATGGTATTTCATTTTGTTTTTGCTATGCTTTTAACCGTGACTTTTATGCATGATCTCTTACATTCTGTCCCACACATAGCATCACTAGCCACCACGTTGGCCAGTGATTAAGGGAGTGCTTGAGTTTAATCATCAATCCCTTTTGTTTTCCATGTTTCCTTGTGAAAGGAGCAAAAAAAGCAAATGTTATCTCAGTCTACAAATAATTATATGCAAATTCAAATTCCCATCCTCAATCATTCATTGTATTTCGTTTTGTTTTTGCTGTGCTGTTAACCGTGACTTGTATGCAAGATCATTGGCATTCTGTCCCACACGTAGCACAAGTAGGCACTAAGTTGGCCGCAGTGATAAAAGGAGTGCTTGAGTTTAATCATTGATCCCTTTCTTTTCTACAGATCTAAGGATCCCAAATCCATTGGCTAAAGTTTAAATTGACAATGTCAAAATGTATGTTCAAGTGGCCACATAAAGAGCAAATAGCAAACTTTTAGGTATTTAAAGTTTCTTCTATGTAAGAAACTTCTATTTCCTCATTTAAAGTTGGTTTTTAAGAAAGAGATACATGAACATAAAAGTAAGATTATTAATATTTTTAGAATAGGCTTTTATCTTGAATATGAAAAAATTAGGATTACCCAAGCATGGTAAAAAGGGCTCATGTGAGAGATCTTGTGAAGCAAATATCTTAGGTTTGAATCCCCTTGATTGCATTTTTAAATAACCTAAGCATATTCTGAGGCAAGTCACTCCTCCCTAATTTAAGCCATCAAACAAAGTTTAGTGGGGGGTTTTAGGTTATCAAAAAAATATAATTAGGATGACTTAATTCTTGAAGTAATTGAATAAAACCATAATAATTCAATACACAAGTGATGATATATAGAAATTAAACTTGAACTTCAATCTCATATTATAAAGAATCTAACATTCTCATTAAAATTTATCATAAAAAAAAAAACAAGTGATAAATGAAATACAGGATTAGGCTAGGACAATAAACATATGGGATAATTTTTAACATGTCAAACAATAGATAGTAAATCATCTCAGTATGAATTTAAGTTAAATATTGTTTCCATTTGATTGATGATACCCATGGATATGAAGTGAACTTCTGATAATATGTGAACTTTTGGAGAAAGGGGACAAAAAGAATGACTACATGGAAATTTCGTTAGCACTCTTACACAATCGGATTGGTCTACAAAAGCCCTTGAAAGCAGCACTGAGAGATGTGCAGTTCGATTAAGCTGCACGTTTCATGCATTTCACTTGATAGTTGGTCCATCAACCGGAGAAGCTTCTGGCGGAAAAGCATATAAAGAAGCCCGCAATATACTTGGTGATCATTGCTGTACCCATTATCGTTCCTTTCCCCATACTTTCACTGGTTCACTTACCACTTGGTTAGATTTCGCAGTAGCTATCACATTTATGCCCAAAGGACCTCTCCTGTGATAACTACAAACCTCAGTAGACAGCATTAATGGTGGTGCGTACAAAGGTCATTCACGTTAACATCAGCGGACTGAATTCAAGCTAAGAGACCGGTTTTGATGATTGTAGGAATAGCATCACTGGCATTTTGGTCGAAGAATAAGAAAAGTGAACCCAGAAGAAATGTTTTCGTAGATAGATTGTCACAGTACTACTCCTATGGGAGAGTTGCCATGGCAAAGCTCAACCATGAGAGTTAAAAAAATAAATGAAGAGTATGCCCTATGAAATGTGCACTTTTGGGTACCCTTACACTTGAATGAAATACAATGCTGAAACGTTTGGAAGACTACAAAACCCCCTTTTCCCCTGAAAAGTACCTAGAATAAACTCATTCATAAAAGGCTAAACAGATTGACCTATAGAAAACAGATTATGAGGATTTTTAGTCTTAATCATCACCAACCCCGAAAAGAAGCACCGAAAATCAATGAGGAAAAAAAAATTCATCCTTAAGGATCCGATGGCCACACCAACTTCAACTTTATATTTTTCCTTCAGTATTCTTCCATAAATTTCAAGCTCGCAAGAAAAGAGAGAAAAGTTAAAAGCTTTACGTCTCTAACAAGCTCCTATTGGTTTATCTCACCGGTGAGATGAACCATAATGGGAAGTTACATGTGTTTCCCTTTTAGCCAAAAAGACAGTTGATCTGTCGCACATTAACAACGCTTTTGTTTGATGATTCCTTTTTTGCTTTCAATCTAGTGCTTTGTTCATTGAATCTTTTGGGTTGACCTTTGTACATTCACTTTTTTCCTTTTCTTCTTAAACAAACCTTGTGCAGTGTTAAATTACCCTAAAGACGACAAATTACCAGTCAAGTAGGGGAAGAGAAACTCAAACACAAGTTAGCATTGCATTAATTGTATCACAATGTTCAAAAACATAAGAACTTCAAGACTGTAGAACATTCTAAGACGTTACACTTATATGCTCATCTCTTACACAAATTGCAACAAGACGAAAGTAACTTGAACAACAAGCAAAAAAACGTAAAAGAATACGGCACCAAAAAGGTGACTGAAAATAATAATGCAGGCAAAAAGTCTTGTCTGCCTCTCTGGAGTGAAAAGCAAGCAGTTCCCAGGACCGACATTTGCGTTTCCTCCGTTCTCTGTCAATAATAACAATTCAAGAATGTTACTTTGTACCGTGCAAACAGAGTTAGTGATTTCGTTTGATTGTTGCTTAAAGAAAAATGCTACCGTTTATGCACAATAATGACGTTTCGTTGACACAAAGTTAACAAAATTTAACCTTTAGTACGCAATAACTTGATCTATGACTTCTTGTGAAGTTCTCGGTTTTAACCAGGCCTTCCTTTTGATGTAAAGGTGCAAAGGTCGCTATTTTCACCAACCAAAACTCAAATGCTGTCGGCTAGCTCGATTTTACGTCCCTACAACGTCAGTAGTTTTAAACAGCTTGTTTCACAGGATCTTCCCCTTCGTCTCCAGGACTTGGAACTGATTACTTAACTCTCTGCATGAAACTTCGACAAGTCTCTGGAGCTTATCTACTGCCACACAAGATTTCCCTTAATCATCCATTTTTTCCTCTGTCGCAGTTATGGTCTTGGAGCAAGACGCAGTTGCCTTGCTCTTACTAATTAACAAAACAATTCATGACGAGATTTTTCATAGATGAGCATCCAAGGGAAGTGTTTGCAATATGAAAGTTTTACACCATAAGTGTAATCTTCAATGGTAAAGCATAAATAAAAAAATATTCTTTTAATTATTGAACTAACTTTTGGATTAAGTCTTTAAACTTTTAAATATAATTTTATGTTTTAAATTAAATCTATTTTATCTCATATAATCTTAAGCTTAATATTACTCAGTTTGTGAGAACATGTGTACAAATGAAATCTTACACTGAAATTTTGATCTCTTCTAGCTAAACTTAAATAAAAAAAAGTATTTCTCCAACTTGAACTAACTATTAAGTTGGCCTTTTAGGCATTCTAATACAAAGTACCTATTATTACTTAAAGAACTCTATAGATAGATGTCTTGCCTTTTCGATAAAAGGCAACCTCTCCTCCCAAAACACATTGTTCAAATAATAAAATACTTTTGAAAATTTAGTAAGTTCTAAATTTCTAGAGAAATCTAAAAGTAATAAATCATGAAATTATACTCAAACAAATGAAAAAAGAGTCGAAAAAAGAAAAAGCAAAAGAAAAGAAAGGAGATACATGGTTTTCGTGGTCAAGGTGTCGTACCATTACCGTATGGTTCTACACTTTTCTTAAAGCATTGGCAAAACCTTTTGGCAATAAAGATTTTGTTTCAAGCTTTGGCAAAATCTTAAAATGTAACATCTCAAAAAGCAAATCTTATGACATGTGATCTGTAAAATCATTTACAAAAGTTAATCCAACTTGATAATAAATCTTCAACGTGTTAGTAATCCAATAATTGGTTACTTACTATCTAAAATCTATGTCTAGGGTTTAATTAACTTTTTAAGACATCACTTATAGATTGTATAACTTTTTAAGATAACTTTACTTTCACCTAGTGAAATCACAAGTCCAAACAAACCTAAAGGAATTCTTAAAGTGAAATCAAGAGTGTCTTGAAGTCCATGAATTCATCATTTAGGAGGTTTTCTATGTTGATTAATTAGCCATTGAGTCAAAGAATAAGAAGAATCCAATGCCAATTAAAACAGTAGAAGTGATAGAAATTTGAAAATATGATCATGCTTTTTAATTGTTTCAAATTGAGTTTTCTTTTTTTAATTTAAAAGTGATTTGGATGATATAAAAAAATGAAAAATGTATTGATGAGGTCCAAAACTTTTTGAAAATTTTCATTTATTCGATCCTATTAAAAGAGTTATGCTATAAAATTGTGAATATTTTTTTTCTCAAAAACAAACATTCAACATTCAACAAGGTTTTTTTTTTAATAAAAATATATATGAATTTATTTTTAAAATATAGAGATTAAGTTTTGAGTCATAACATAATTAGGTAATAATATACTAAAAAGAGAGAAATTTATCAACCAACTTTAACAAAGCAATGAAGACAATATCTTGAGTAGCCTTGGCTAGACCATCATCCTTATCCTTTTTAGATGACCATAGGACAACTTGTCTTTGGATATTACATTGACGAAACTTGTTTGCATCTTCTAGGGTTAAAATTGTGGGCATTGGTTTCACTACTCTTCCACTCTCACCTGGCTCTGCTGCTGTAAAAATGAGAAAGAAAGCCACCTCATGGTCAAAACGCTGCAAAAACTTACTGTTGAGAGGAGATCCAAACAGGAATATTCCAACAGAGCATAAGGTTGAGTAAGCAATACTCTAGGCCCTATCTGCAGATATAGCAGATTGTAGGATAATAACCTTTTCATTTCACAGTTATACAATCACAGATCTTTCAAATACTGCGTCAACATCAAAACCGGCAGAATCTTAGACTGATGTGATTTCTTTTCAGTGTGGAAGGTTCCTATGTAAAATCTATCCTTTGTTTTTTTACACTTTCCGCCTCTGATATTGTTTTATTTTCAGTTTTCCTCTACGGTTCACCATCATCACCTTTGTTTTAGCTCTCCTCTGTTGAATTATTATCCAGTGAATTCAGTGGCTTTGACTTCAGCTAAGCATAATGAAGTATCATATTAAAGTAACAAGTTCCATAATGGCGTAACTTCAGCTAAGCATAATGAAGCATCATATTAAAGTAACAAGTTCCATAATGGCGGGTCTTTTTACCTTTTCTTCCTTTATAAGCAAATGACTATTAGATCAAAACCACGAAAAAGTTCTAACGTAGACAGAACCAACTGATGGGGAAAGAAAAGGATGGAAAGCAGAGGCAGCTAGCTCAAATGTAAGATTGTAGGTAGCTGGCTGCGTTGGTATTCCAAGGTACTTTTTGGACTGATCACTATTTCGAATGGAGGAGTCTTACTATTATGTATTGGAAGATGAGGTTTTCTTTACTTGGATAATGGTGTCAAATTAATACGTAGGGGACGAGCTGCATGTGCATGTTTAAGTTTGAACTACCATGACAAAATAAGAAATCCAGACTGCTTTATTTTGTATGTCCCATGACATTCTAACCAAAATATGTAAGGTAACGAATAACTATATCACTACATTTATAATTTTCAAATAAATGATTGGTCATGGTTATTGCCTTGGGTCATGGTGGTATTTATCTTATGCCATTTTACTTGGTATGCTATTCATCCGTTACAATTCTTCATCTTTTTCTTACCTTTCATTGTCAACCACCAGCATAGCTAGAAACCTAATCTTAGACACCTATGAAATACTCCTATTAGCCATTTGAGATGTGCACAAGACATTATTGTCAGCTGAAAATGCTAGGTAAAATGTTTTGATGATGTGGCAGACCGTGAGTTCTGTTATATCAAACTCAAAGAAGGTATGCTTCTCTATAAAAAAAACTTAACCATAGAGATTGAAATTATTTTGATATATACATTTGTCGTTCCTTATTCTTATAACCAAAGAGAAACAAAAATAACTCCTTGTTACCATTTTGGAGAAGACGGTGAGCCAACAACTTTTGATGGTACCCAAAGATAGACAACAATTGGGAAAACATTTTCATTTGAATTGTCATTTTCACGAATATCGAAGTCAAAAAGTGGATGATAATTTTCTGTCATGATTACTACAGTCCGGTGAGTAGGTGAGAATAGACGATGGAAGTGATGACATCCCGTTGTTTTCCCCCTCCCATTTTGTTCTAAATTTTCCATAATTTTGTTGGGAAATTCAAGCCGCTCTAATATCATTTGTTAAGAAAATTTAACAAAACACATTAACAACATAGAAATTGAATTCACAATTATAAAAATACACACACCTAAAAATAATAGATTTAAGAAGTTCAAACTAATATAAAATTCACCATTCCTGTAATTTTTTTTATTAGAATTTTTTATTTTTTTCACAAATAAAAATCTTATAAATTTTTTCATCAATTAAAATTAAAAAAAAATGACCTCTCTAACAATTAGCCCCTTAAGAAGAGACTATGCTAGTCTACTAAGTTTTTTTTATAATTTCTTTATTTATAGAAAAAATTTAAAGAAATTCTAATCAAATATTATTAGAAAAACTTATATAATTGGAAGATAACCCAGACTCTACAATCACATAGATATTCTTGACTTAATTGTTCCCTCGACCCTAACAAATTTTGCTTTTCCTAATCTCCAAATTTGCTTGCCCCCAAAAGGAGTAAAATTCTTGGCTTTTCCTCGATGGCCTTTGTTCAATTAAACACCCAAAAATCCAATGGTTTTGCAAAAGAATGGAAAATTGTCAATTGCCATGGACCCTAACTTTTACTTGAATTCGGTACTCAAAGATTTGCTACCATTTATCTCGTGCAGGATTGCCAACCTCTTTCACAGGCACGAATAACGTAAGCACGGCATCATGGACGCTCTCCATGGCATTCCCACGCCCGCTCATGCGCGTAGAAGCAACATGCAACTCTATTCACTCCGGAACTCAAGCATCGCCCTAAGCCTCAGATTTTCAGCACTATTTTGCTAATCGCATATCTAAGGGGCACTTGCTTTCCTTTACTATTGTACTGGAATTTGCCATTACCGTTTTAGACCAATCAATTCGGCACCTACATATAACGGAAAGAAGAACGGTGTGTCCTTCTATTTACATAAAAAGTGGGAGAAAAACCCGTTCGACCATCACAAAAATCCTCTCCTCCGAACAGCGGCCGGAGCCACCACCACCACAAATTGTTATCATCACCGGTCCGACCATCTCCTCACCCTGCCCGCACGTGGGTTCAAGCCAAATGCAATCCAATCAGAACAGGTCCCGCGAAGAAGAAACAAAAGCATAGCCATCTAAACCTATGAAAAGACTTCTGCTTACTGTGTCACAGGCATGAAAACAACCTCGGCTAGTTTGTGTAGATAAAGGAAACGTGAATTCGCCGTTTATAACAAATCCCAACTCAAGCTTTTTCAGCGTCTCTTTCACAGCTGCATCATCCTGTGGATATTTTTCTTTTTCTTCCGTGAAGGTTGATCGGTTCGTAGGGAGTTTCGGTGTTTGGTTCGCTTAGGCCATGGCCGACATCGTGAAGGAGATCCTGGCAAGGCCGATACAATTGGCAGACCAGGTGATCAAGCTTGCGGATGCGGCTCAATCTTTCAAACAAGATTGCTTAGAACTCAAGGCCAAGACGGAGAAGCTTGCAGGCCTTCTACGCCAGGCAGCCCGAGCCAGCAATGACCTCTATGAGCGTCCAACTCGTCGCATCATTGATGACACGGAACAGGTCCTTGACAAAGCCCTTGGGCTCGTTATCAAGTGCCGCGCCAGTGGCATCATGAAGCGGGTATTCACCATCATTCCGGCTGCCGCATTTAGGAAAACTTCCATGCAGCTAGAGAATTCAATCGGGGACGTGTCGTGGCTCCTCCGAGTTTCAGCGTCGGGGGATTCTCGTGGTGATGAGTATCTGGGTCTTCCTCCAATAGCAGCGAACGAGCCGATTCTCTGCCTTATATGGGAACAAATTGCGATTCTACACAACGGGTCGTCGTTAGAGGACCGCTCAGACGCAGCTGCCTCTTTGGTTTCATTGGCTAGGGATAATGATCGATACGGTAAGCTTATCATTGAGGAGGGTGGGGTCACGGGCCTTCTGAAACTGGCAAAGGAAGGACGAATGGAAGGTCAGCAGAATGCTGCCAGGGCCATTGGGTTACTGGGACGTGACCCAGAAAGCGTAGAACTCATTGTGAACACCGGTGTTTGCTCTGTGTTTGCGAAAATTCTCAAAGAAGGGCACATGAAGGTTCAGGCAGAGGTGGCATCTGCAATCGCGGAACTAGCGGCGAATCACCCCAAATGCCAGGACCATTTTGCGCAAAACAACGCAATCAGGTTGCTTGTCAGTCATCTTGCCTTTGAGACGATTCAAGAGCATAGAAAGTATGCCATTACTAGTAAACAACCTTTCTCCATTCATTCGGTTGTCATGGCAAATAATAATCCGGGTCCACATGACAAAAAGGAACAAGAAGATGATGATAAGCAAACCAGTAGTCGAATTCCTCATCCACTGGGGAACCAAAGTCCGAACCAGATGCACAACGTTGTTACTAACACCATGGCCATGAAGAGCCAGGCTTCTGGCCACGCGAAGCTACAGGCACCGCAGAACCATGCAATGCACTACCATACTGACCATGCTAAGGGCACCCACAGCAATGGAAAACAGAATCACAGTCACCAGCAGCAGCACCTTAATCTATCGGGAACTAGCATTAAAGGGAGAGAATTTGAAGATCCAGTTACTAAGGCACACATGAAGGCAATGGCGGCAAAGGCCCTATGGCAGCTGGCCAAGGAAAATGTATCAATTTGTCGGAACATCACAGAATCAAGAGCGCTTTTGTGCTTTGCTGTCTTGCTAGAAAAAGGGCCTGCGGATGTTCAATTTTATTCGGCCATGGCTTTGATGGAGATCACAGCTGTGGCAGAGCAAAATGCTGAGTTGAGGCGCTCTGCTTTCAAGCCTACTTCCCCTGCTGCCAAAGCTGTAATTGAACAGTTACTCAAAATTATACAGGAGGCTAATTCGGACCTCCTTCTGCCCTGCATCAAATCAATTGGAAACTTGGCAAGGACTTTCCGAGCAACTGAAACTAGAATCACTGGGCCATTGGTGAGGCTGCTTGACGAAAGCGAAGCTGAGGTTGCTATGGAGGCCACCATTGCACTTAACAAGTTTGCATGCACGGACAATTTTCTCCATGATTATCACTGCAAAGCCATCATACAGGCTGGAGGAGCTAAGCACCTAATCCAATTGGTTTACTTTGGTGAACTAATGATCCAAATTCCTGCGTTGATTCTTCTTTGTTACATTGCATTACATGTTCCTGACAGCGAGACACTTGCACAAGAAGAGGTACTCATTGTGCTCGAGTGGTCATCAAAGCAGGCCCATCTTGTTGAAGAACCTTCAATTGAATCACTATTACCGGAAGCCAAAAGTAGGGTGGAACTCTATCAGTCCAGAGGTTCAAGAGGATTCCATTAGTTTAATCATATCGTAAAATGTTGCTGAGAACAAATTCGGATTTTTTTTTTTTTTTGTCTTTTTCATGACTTGTGTATAAATTAGCACTGCTGCGATCATTACTGCTGTAGATAAAGCTTCCCCAGTCATTTGTAGAACATCCTTCCTTCTCTTTCGTTATTACTGTTGCAGCTTTCAGCTTTCTTTTGGTCTTGTTTTTCACATTCAATATTGCCGGCGTTGGTTGTTCTTGAATTTGTTGAAACGGGGATTTGTGGGATGGCCACATATTTTCAGAAAGCAAACCCAGCTTGATGTGTTACCAGAGTAAGTCTAGACCTAGTGTTACCAGCTTGATGTGTTACCAGAAAGCAAAATGGACTCTGCATCGATTTTGATGAAAAGATCATTGGCCTAGTGACGACATTACCCATGTCCAACTATGACCACCAGAACTTCTGTCATTCCCATACCAGCGCTGCATTGTAGAGTTTATCAATTCTCTTGGTGCGTCACTTCTATTTGCCTAAACAACTTCCGGGTCAAGATTTTGCT
Organism: Casuarina equisetifolia; assembly: GCA_028551475.1. NCBI lineage: Eukaryota > Viridiplantae > Streptophyta > Magnoliopsida > Fagales > Casuarinaceae > Casuarina > Casuarina equisetifolia. The sequence goes on from CM052360.1 coordinate 18,164,367, forward strand.
GCATCATTGAAACTTTGACTGACAAACTCCCTGCCGTAGTTGCCACTCACATTACCTCGCTGCACGTTGTTCTAGAGTCTGCATTAGGCAAGCGAGAATTGGAGGATAAACATACCTGTGAAAAAGGTAATGCTATCAGCTATACATTCCATTTGAAGTGACAGATATTGCCCATTCGATCAAACCGTGCATGAATTAATTTTTTCTCTGTTGTTAAGTGTTTAATTCATGCCCATCTATTTATTTGGTCTTGGCTGAAATGGTCATATGATAAGAGGAAACAAAAAACGATCAACGTCAGAAAGAAAGAGTCTCTACAACATTAGCCCACAAAACAAGGAAAGCGAGGGATCACGAGCGGCCGTATGGACCTGAAAAAGGAGTACTTCTGCTGACTCAAAAAGCAGGGACCGGTCTTATCTTGGATGTGGATGGATCCTGCCGTTCGGTATGCCGTCTTGTCCGATGTTCTCTCTGAGTAGCAGTGGCAAACCTAAAGTAATTTCATTCTTTGTCAAATTCTCCAACGCAGATAAGGCAACAGAGTCATGTCAAGTCCTAATCCAACGGTGCTTTACTTTTTGAAATTGATTCAGCTTGAGAGGAATTTGACAGCACCAGGATGTGGAATGAAGTCTTCGGGCAGTTAAAATGGACATCGCTTTGTGGCCACTGACATGGACTTTTCATGCTTGATTGACTCCTGTCCAACCCTTTCCATGTATGTATATTCTTTTGCTACTAATTGGTACAGCATGCCACGATACGCCCATGGAAAGAACTAGACCTTGAGGGGGTAAGTGAAAAACTGATAGAAGGGCTCTACGGTTAGCATTTCAGACGTGTGCTGTCAGTGTTTTCCGCGATAATTTTGCCTCGATTTTAGCTAAAGAAAGTATAGGATAAGTTTTTCTTACTTTACTTTTACCCGTTCCATTCAAGCATAGGAGTAATGTTTCAAACATCTAATGCGTATGGAATTGATCTAGCTAGTTTTATACGCGGCAAACTTCTAGCTTGGTACATGATATACTGTTTCTGTACCTCTTTCTAATGTTGCTAAGGTAAGGAGCTGGAGGGAACTACTTGAAGATGGGCTTAAACCTTCAAAATGGTGGCAAACCATAATCTTCCTTCTGTGCTCTTCATATGCCTAAGCTTTCTCCCCGTTGGAACATTATATTGTACGAATACAAGAAAATAGCATCTAGGATATTTAACTCAGAGAAACGCCCAGAATGCTTATTATAGCCCCTGGAAAAGGTTTATACCAAGAAACAGTGACTAAATCATGTTAAAGACAGAATTCTGGACCGATCATACCTGGGATTGAGGCCTTGGGTCAATGTTGCAAGCAGTGACGCTAAATGAGTGGAGCTTTGCACCTGGCCCAGGAAATATGAGTCAGCCATTCCCACTTGAAGGGGAACGACCACCCAGCCTCAGCAGAAGCCCCCTATGGCTCTGGGTTCTGTGAACCATGGACTGTATCCGATGGGGAAGGGACCAAAATCAGTTCCCTAATCGCAGGTCCTTCAGAACCGGGGAGACACAGGATCTCAGGCTTAATAGGCTAAATGGTAGTATTCGGATCGGGTGCCTGATGCAGTGCAGAGTCCTTTTGTTTCTTTCCCGAGGCTAAAAGTTCATACATTAACATTTCCTAGAAATATGACTTAAGGAAGCAAATGCACGTCTAAATCTTTCTCAAGAATTGTATGTTTTCAGACTTCCATCCTCCACAATTTGATTCATGTTTAAACATTCAAGTAATTGAGATACAAGTTAAGCCTAAACATTCAAGGAACACATCATTTGCATACAACCATTTCATTTTGGTATATCGGGATCCCAGGTAGGATTCAGTATATATTTTTCCCCACTCCCACGCAGAAAAAGTAAGGAAAGAGGCCCAAGTTTCAACCGAGGTGTTGGTGAAAGCTGCTGTCTACATCATTTATTTATAAACTCCATTAATGCACTGGTGTTTTCTCGTTTGCAAAACAGACAAAATATTTAATTAGGCTGTCCCCAGCTTACTGACCATCTCTTTCAAATTCCCAATAAGGAACTTGACAGGTGGTTTCATTCATTTCATGCCATGAAAAAGGTTGTCCTTCATCTCAACTCCAAACAAAGCTGGAACTACTACTGTTACTCTGTTTTCCAGATACAGTAAGCTTTTGTCAGAAACCTTACTTGCCCATCCGATCTTCTTACCTTTCCTATTTCTGAAGCTGCATTCAGTCGTCATGGTCTTACAGGGGTCCCCCGTAAATTTTTGGTTTGATCAAATGATGACGACAACCTCATCCTCCACAACTTCGACAGTGATGAATTTGATAATGGGTGAGCGATCCTGGTGTAGAAATAATCGAAAATGAAAATCTAGGAAAACTGTATTCAGGAGCCAAGAGAATAAGGACATAATTTTAAGACAAAATTACACTGTCTGAAGTACTGCGGAAGTAGCTTCCGATCTTACAGTTGGCCACTTCCACTGTATATCAAGCGGTGCAATTTTGTTTCAAACACCACTTAATTTCTTCCTCTTTCAAATGGAAAATGATGTCAACAGCTCTAACAAAGGTCTAAAGTGGATTAGACCAAAATTAAACCTTGTTAAATGTTAGAATCTAAAAGATTACTTATCCTCCATGCCTGTCTTGTTTGTCAATAAAGATTGTATCAATTATGCAAAGTCCTCATGAAATGGGTGATTAATTATACAGGTTAATCAAATATGTATGATAAAGGTATTGTTAGGCAGGTTTTAAACATGTGAAGCTACCATTATTATTCATCTAAGAAATGACATACTTCAATATTAAGTTAACAAAAAACATGTTTACTTTATCACAGCTAAATTGATATGCTTAATGCATTCATGAAAATGCAAAAAGACGTGCAACTCCTTTATGGGATGGGATTGATGTCTAACCCTTCCTAGTCATGTGGCCATACACTTGAACCCACCATACCTCGTAAAGAGAAATATTTTGACCATTATGTTCCATCAATCTGCTTCATGAAACTTTACCGGCTTTAAAACACTGTAATGAGCGTGCGATGACAACAATTGTATAAAGAAGCACCCAAGATTACCGATACCTTCACATACATAAGAGAAATATCATTAAGAACTAGATGTTAACCTGTTACCACTTTATAAAGGAATAATCATCTGTTTTTAAGCTACTATAAAAAATTTAAATTTCATGAATCCATATCGAAAATATAGATGTTTTCCTCAAGTTTTTAACAATTAAAATATTACATAACATTTCTATTGTGAAAGATCGGTAAAAATTGTTTTCCATGCATTAGAAGTTATAAAAATGTTTTGCTCATTAACAAAAAAGTATCAAAAGAAAGTTAAAACTATGATGAAAGTGTTGTTAATTATGATGTCAAAAGATTTTTTCCATCCTAATAATAGTCCCTTCTACATTATTATTGTATTGAAGGTAGACGGAACCATTTCTCACCAAAAATAATAAAGAGACAACAAGCACTTGGTTTAATTGAGAGTAGACATCGTCTAAAATTTTTTGATCTCTAATTTAATATTCAAATGTGTGAATTTGGATGCTACATAAGAATAAAGAAAAAGAAAAAGACAATAAAAAGATAATTAACACTGCTAGTCATTATCACTAAAGGTGAAATCATATGTTCTGTTTTTATAAAATTTGTATTATTTAAATTAAGAAAGCCCAAAAACTTAACTTAAAAATTAACTTAAAATTAAACAACTTTATATCAAAGACTTTTTTATTCCAATGTGAGACTCTTGTTGCTTTACCTCAAGGATATATCTATTTTTCTTAATATGGGACTCTTGTTTTATAAATATTCTCTTTCATACCAATCTTATTAAACTCAAGATCACATGAAGTAGAATATACTCACTTTAAACTCAATACTAAGTTAAAAAGTTTAATGATTCAATTCAAAAACTAGTTTAGAATTAAAATATCATCATTTTATTTCAACTTTGCTTCAAATATATAATTTTTAGATGTAAGATTCTTGTCCTACATTTAATTTGTCATTCTTTTCAAAACATTATTTTGATACATAAGGTAAAACTGCTTATTTTCATGGAAAAAATCAACGATGACATTTCGTCTAATTTATTCATCTCATGATCAAAACCCATATATAAAATTACCAAAACTAAAAACCCCGGCTGTTTTCAATCATAGTAAAACAAAGATTTGCAAAGAACAAAATAGCTTTTTAGGTAGGACAATTTTGAAACTAAAAAGTTAAATATGTAGCTGTATAAAATTCTGGACAGACACAAGTTAATAGAGACAAATTAGCATAATTAGTGTATAAGTGGAATCACATTAAGCTCGTTTGGCTTCATCTCGAATGGTTCGAAATTTAAGTAATTGAAAAACGAGTAAGCTGCTCTCCTTCACTGCACGGAAAGCATGAAATCTTTTGGATGGACGGGACAAGACACATTCATATCTACGTCTTATCCAACACATGTGTTGACCGTCCATTGACCGTTTGACCACCTTCCTTACGTGGAAAATCAAAATTACAAAACAAAAAAAAAAAAGAAAAAAGGTTTGGGGGTCCCTATGCTCTCGTCTGACACGCGTCACCGTTGTAGGGTAATTCTGACAGGGCAACGTTTCTATCACGCTGAACATGCCATCATCCGAAATGACCAAATTGTCCCTACGTTTTTAGGTCAAAAGGGTTTGCTAACAACCCCCTATATTTCAAGGGGAAAGTAAATCTGACAAAATCTATTTCTTTTTTTTTTTTTTTTACCGACAACCGAGGGCATATAAGATTTTTTAACCCTTTCACTTTCACTTTCACTTTCACCCAGTGAAATATTTTGTCAAAATAAAACTATCACTTAATCTCTAAATTTGAGGTTAATTTAATACTATCTTAGTCAATAAGCATCAATTTTAATTAGAAGTTAGTGTTGCTTAAAAATTCATGACCTAAAAGATAAAATTTATCACTCTATCATGTGTTTGCCAAATTTTGAAGAAAATTATAACACAATTAGTGATCCATTAGGGTTGGTCCTTAAAAATTGAGAATGTACCATATTAATAGAAGTTTTTTTTTTTTTTTATCATAACTAATGATTGAAAATTGATATATAAAATTGTTTTGTAATAACATCATGAGATGAAATAAGATTTATTGGATGGAAAAGATATATAAACACCCGTATCTTTTGTGGTCTAATGATTATATGTACTGCAAAATATTTTATAATTATAAACTATAAAATTATATACTTTTTGAGAAATAAATTTTTTGAAATAAAGGTGATAAATACAGAAACCGAAGACTTTTATGTAAAAAGTGAGATCTGGAAATCCGAGGGGACTGGTATTTACAAAATAGAAATCCGAGAAACGGACGGTCAGGATGCCTCGATTGGGATTCCCGAAACGAGAAAGCCAAACCCCAGGAAATCAGAGTTAGAATCGGAATATATTTATTCGATGGAAAGAAGGTACTACGCTGCGGCGCACTCACACCTGAATTTCGCTCCTCCTAGGTTTGGATATAAGTACTCCCTATACCCAGAACGCCCAACATCAGCAGCAGAGAGGGAGAGAGAGAGAGATGGGCGAGAGGCTGAGCGGGACGGTGAAGTGGTTCAATGACCAGAAGGGGTTCGGATTCATAACCCCTGACGACGGTGGGGACGACCTGTTCGTTCATCAGTCCTCGATCCGCGCCGAGGGCTTCCGTAGCCTGGGCGAGGGTGAGTCTGTGGAGTACCAGATCGAGTCTGGTACGGACGGACGCACCAAGGCCGTAGACGTTACAGGTCCCAGAGAAGCGCCGGTGCAGGGTAGCCGAGGTGGTTCTGGTGGAGGCGGGGGAAGAGGTGGGCGCGGAGGCGGCGGTGGTGGTTATGGAGGAGGTGGGTATGGAGGCGGTGGGAGATCAGGTGGGAGAGGAGGTGGAGGCGGCGGTTATGGAGGCGGCGGGTATGGAGGTGGTGGGTATGGAGGCGGTGGTGGTGGGTATGGTGGTGGTGGATATGGGGGTGGTGCTGGCGGTGGGAGTTGTTACAAATGCGGTGAAAGCGGGCACTTTGCGAGGGATTGTTATCAGGGTTCTAGTGGTGGTGGAGCCGGTGGCGGTGGCGGGGGTGGTAATTGCTATAACTGTGGGGGGTCCGGACATTTCGCTAGGGAGTGTCCCAACAGTGCGCGTTGAGCGGTAGAAAAAGTGGGGTAACTCTGTGTTTCATAAACACATTTTATCGCTTTCTCTGGTTTTTAAGACCCCCATCTGGTTTTGTGTTCTGCGCTGGCCTCTTGTTAATGGGTCAATATTGTCGCGGTGTGTTTAGATTTAGTAATGTTGGCTAGTTTTTTTAGATGGTTATGATGAATTGCTGGTTTTTTATTTTTCTTTCTTTTTAGCTTTCTTGTTCCTGTTTTTTGTTTCAATGAACAGCGATATGCTACTGGTAGTGTGTTTTGGCTGGGACAGAGTAGAGATTTTGAAAGTGGTGAAAGATATGCTTGTTGAATGTTAACTCTCTCTGATTTAATGTTTCTATACACACATTATTTAAATACAAGCTGGTTCTGGGTTCAATTTGTCTGCTGCTTTTTACTTCTTCATGTCGAAATTGTTGTTAATTTATTTGTACCTTCAAAGTTTACGGATCTTAAGGTGATTGAAATCCTTGAAATTAGGGACTGTTCAATCCGTGATATTTTTGTGGCTTTACGGGAAAAATAGAACCTCCACTTTGAATTTAGTATTTGATTTTGGCAAATTGCCCGCACTCTTTAGTGCTTTTCCTTTTCCCTTTCATCTTCCTAGGGAAACAAGTTTCAGAGAGGAAGGAACTGTGGCTTTACTCCTTTTGGTAAAAGTTGAGAGGCATTGGTCCATGGTAATATTTGATAATGCGCCTAAAGGAACCCACTTGTGGGAGCCCTTTGTGCTTTTGTAGAGGTGGCTTTGTGCTTCATTCTTCTTGACACCCGTTTAGTCTTTTAGGCTATTGAGCCCTTAAAATCTGATGAGTGCTTTACCCACTAGAATGTTGTTAGTCCTGACTTGAGTTTCTTAGGATCATCTTGTCGTCAATTTCAAAGTAAGGTGGACAATAAAGTAAGCTTTCTAACACACACTTTAGAAAACTGCAAAATTCAGTACTAGTGCACAGCAATCCTCCCTTTGTCAAGGCTATACCAACAATCAAGGGGCTTCTTGCTATCATTACTTGAATGTCGATGTCTTTTTCAACTAGTAACTTGTCTTACCACGTTGCTGAGCACATGGTAACGAAAGGCAGGGGTGTTCACCAACCGTTGTTCTCGTTAGTTGCGTGATTTCAGTGACTGAACTGATGTTGTCAGTCGTCATAAACTGCCCAATCAATGTATGACCAACTGGAGAAAAATCGTGCTGATCTGCTCTGATACTTGTTCCAGCATATCATCATCATATTACAGACCAAATATTGGTTTTCCAGACCTTGTTTGACCCGTCTAAGCTTTTTAAGTTCGTCTAGAATTCACTAGGAGGGATTTGCTTTGACCTTCCTTGTCCTTGATTGATTCAAAGTCCATTCACCACCTAAGTAACTCGAGATAATCATGTTTAAGAGAAAAGGAAGCACAAATTAAAGCCTAAATGTTTTCCTCATGTATCAGAAAATAATAGTGGGCGGCAAGGGGTGGCTAAAAAAGATGAAGAAAACAGAGGTCTCTTAGGGTTAGGGTTAAATGCTGGTAAGTTAGTGGAAACCCGTGTTATATCGACAATAATAAAGAAACAGAGCGTATTTTCAGTCGAGTTGGATGGTCTAGTTTTACCAACAAACAATCCAACTTTGTTAGAAATTTTCACTTAATCGAAATAATTAGACCCATCAGCCTATCTAGCCCAAATAACTCAAGGGTCTCCACGAATAAATCCAGAAGCTTCCGAGACCTTCATCAAAGAACGTCCAATCGACTCCTCCACCACTCTCAACATACAGAAAATGAGGGCAAACAAATCCAACCAAGGGACCACAAAAAAATACAGGTGTGTGGAAGCTGCGGAAGAACGAAAAAATGCTAAGGTCCACATGGGTGTCCTGGAGGAGGCTACCCTTTTCATTCCCAAATGGGCTAAGGTCCCTTTTTGGAGTATATTGTTTTGTTTATGTGCAAGGGAAACAGCACCCCCGGAGGTATGGCTGACAAGCTGTCGTATGCGATTATACAGCTTAATGTATGACCCATTTCCAACCTCCCCAAATATTCTTGCTTTTTATCGTGTTAACTGGTTGTCAGCTTTCCCAAAACCAGACCTACTCCCTCAATAATTTTTTTCTAGACAACCACGCTAACCCAATTCTGTCAATTCAATCCTCTTCACTTTCGTTTGCTTTTAGTCCCTTTTCAGGAATGGTTGGATTGCCAAATGTCAGGCCCAACATTTCGTTTTCAGTGGCCGGGCTTCCTCGCTGCATTCCAGTAAACAAATGCGCAGGGGAGCAAGAAGTCTACCCAACACAAGTAACTTTATAGAGCGCCAATTGGTGACTTGGCCAGAAGAAAATTTTGATTAGTTGATTAGACCCACCTCGGCTGGTCAGTTTCCCAGTCGAAGATGAACATTCGGCAGTCGCAAGAAATCTGTGATGTTATCATCTCTTTGATGAACATCAAGTGCAAACAAAGTAGAGTTACTGCACAGACGTAGTGCAATAGTTGTAAGCAATAATGAAGAGAAAATGGAAGAAACAGGATGAAATAGTGATGAAACTAACAGTCAAAAGAGCCAAGACCTCATCGTATAAAGGGCATGTCCCCATCCAAATTAGTCGGAGTTATAATCGGTTTATTTTTCATTATAACCACAGTCAAACGACCTATTTATAATTATCATAGTTTAATCTTAACAATTAGCTACTTTTTGACTCTAGTCAACTTTATAAATAGAGAGCCCAATGTGACTCAAATAGCTCCTTATCCCTGCCACATTGAAGTGGGCGGCCAGCAAAAACTTAACTCGGACTTTGGAACCTAGGAATAGAGCGATGAACTCGTTATGACTCATAGGAACTCTCTTAGAAGAAATATTATAACATTTTCTTGAGCTGTAAACATCAGCCAAAATATGGTAGACTTTACGTGTGATAAATTGACATTGGGGACAGGCAAGATAATTTAACCTCCTATCCTAAGTCCACCGCCTTCAGAAAGAAGGGAAGGCTCTCCGGCTTATCTAAATGATTTTAAGAACTTGTGCGACCAGCTAAGTTCGATCGGTAAACTTCTTCTTACTCAACTAAAACTTTCAAGTTACTAAAAGGACTTGGACTTAACTCTGAAGTTTTCAAAACCCAAAAAGGTTTAAACCTCCAGTGTCTTCATATGCAAACATTGTCAGCCAACTATAAGCTTTTGAAATTCAACTTCATAGTACAATCTAATACCCAAAGAAAACAATATTTTGACTCTTCAACCGATACCGTTTCAAAGGGGGAGAGGCTTGAGCAAGTCTAATTTTTCTAAATTCATAGACTACTCCATGACGCGTTAATGACTTTATAAATCAATCAAACACTCGATTAACTATAAAGGCTACTACACTAACATAAAATTCAACATTCTCGAATCTCCAGACAGGTCCAAATTTCATGGATTCACGGGTCACTCTCTCCACTCCAATCCAAAGCGAAACAAGACTAACGACAAATCATATTGCAGAGCTTCCATGTGAAATTGAAGAAAATATAGGGTACAGAGTAATGAATACAACACACAAACTCTCTCTTTCTCACACATTACTCGACCCAATAGACGCCATTGAAGTATGAGATAACAAAGCTCAATCCTAAATATACACTTATGGTAACACATGCAATATCCTTTCTTCCAATCTTTGCAATTCCGTTACTCCTAAAGTGAACAAAAGCTGTTGAAGGTAGCGTTAAAATGCAATAACATCTAATCTTTTATTAATGGATACATTCCATGAACACATTTGGGTGCCATTGGGTTTATAAGTCCAAGTCAGCTCATGATGGTTCTCTTAGTCATTTGAAGGCACTATTGGTAGTCACGGATCTTTTAAGAGCTTGGGATTGACTTTCTTAAGATTTGTTTATGGGACCCAAAGTAATCTAAGAGATATAGTGAATTAGGTAACTAAAGTCTCTTTATCTTTTCTTCTAAAAGATGTGGATCAATATATTTTTCTATAAACTATATGTTTATCAATAATCCAAACAGATAACAATCAAAGCAAATAGAACATATCCACAGAAAAACAATGGTTTTTGGAAAGTGTTTTGCCCCAAACCACCTCAACACCTACACCAACCCATCCTAGTAACCTATTAAAATCACTCTTCTATTAATTATCTTATTGATTACAAGGGATAACTAATACCTTAAACTTAGTTTAAAATTTCCTCACAAGAATTTAAATTTTAGACTAGGCATCTAACAAATATACAATGTGTAGTTCATTAGCTTCTATTTAGTGTTAGAAAATCAATACAAGATGATATCAAAGTCTCCAATTTTCATACAAACCCTAGCACTATTCACTTGTAGAAAATTAGCAATAACAATATATATTGAAGTGCAAGAAGATTTTCTATCAAGTGTAATAGTAGAATAATCAACTAAGAATCAAAATCACCAAAGAATGAATGAAAAATATTGTGAGCTTGAAAATCTTGAGCGCAGAATATGGGTTTCTCTTGCTTGAATGTACTGTCTGTTCTTGGGAAAATAATCAGTGAGAATAAGTTTTTAAACACAACTTGCAACTCACGTGCAATCTTCGCTAATGGGAAGATTTCAAATCTGGACTCCAACATAAAGAAGTTTAAACTTTTTGAACTTTCTAACATGCCCTGGTGTAGTAGCTCCTTTCCCCCAAATTGATGAAATTCAAATCTAAATGAAGACTTTCCTTTTAGAGAAGAGCTTGTCATTGTGGTTTTGAAAAGAAATGATGTCGTGTAGAGCTCTTTGGTGGCAAGCTTGAGAAGTTTCTTTTTCAGTGAGCTGTACTGCATGCGTGAGACAAGTTGCTTGCAATTTTTTTAGCAAATTTGTGTTTTCTTCTTGGCAGGGACATGTGAGAGAATACTTCCTTGTTTTGCAAGTTATTTTCTCTCTCCCACGTGGGCTCTTCGTATAACTTCTCAATACTACAAGACGAAAAGCTTGGATAACTTTACTATCCCTTTAGACTTTTCAAATGTTTCATGTATGATTTCCAAGTGCTTCCACGGTAAGGTTTTAAGGCGACATGTTGCAAGTGCACGTAAGGCTTCACGCGGGATCTTTTCTTCTTTGCAGATTCAAGTTTTTTACGTGGGTTGCAAATAAATTAGTTTTATTCTACAGTAAATAAATACATATGAACTTAAGCCCAGAAGTTTAACTACAATCTACATAAAAAAATCAAACTCTATGTATGTTATATAATTTATCAAAATCTATATCCCAACATTTTCAATATAGTTGTACACCCAATAAGCATTGATTTGATATTATCACTTGCTATGATAAGATAGTGGTCTCTACTTCAATATGATGTAAATAGTTTTTTTCTATACCAAATATTGGTCTCCCCTATTTTCATGGAACAAATTCCAAGATATGAAGTTGCACCTAAATGTGACTACATGCATGAATTACAAAGAGTTCTATAGTCTTAAACAAGCACTAAAAATTTAATTTAATTATTTCAATGAATACTTCTTTAACTTTGAATCTTTCTATAGCTCATTTGATTTTTTGTTGTTCATTTAACAACATAATGAGAAATTGTCTAGATAATGATTTGGACATGATCAAAAATAGTGTATGGACTTTTTTTCACTCAATGTTTGTATTCTTTTGACTTGTTGTCAAGAGATAACATAAACACCTATAAATCAATAGTAACTCCAATAGCAATTGAGTCACCCTATTTTTGAAATAAATCCTATTACTACGTTAGTATCATGCCTCACCTTGATTGCCATGACTAAGCGTGACTTGAGAAATGCCTACAAGCATATGCTAGTGCCCAAGAAAGATAGTTTGGTCTTAAACAAGACTAAGTATCACACATAAATGTAGAGTGGCTAAGACCAATGTCAAGCACATGCACTCATGGAGTTAGTATGAGGAATACCAAGGTTAGGTGCATACCAATAAGCATGCCAACAAGATGTTGGAGAAATCAAGAGTTGCCTAGGAGCACTAGTGCATAGAAAAGTGCCAAGGTGCATACACAACTATTCCCATTTTGGGGTGAAAGAGCCTATTAGTGAGGCCCTTAAGGAAAAAATTTTCCATCTAGTACAATAGTAATTACTAGTTGTTAGGATTAAATTAAAGTTAAAAAGCTATTAAAAAGGTAACATATAAAGAAGATTGTTGTTGAAGTAATTTTCAAAGAGACACTTGGAAGAGGAAGGGAAGGAGAAAAGTTGGAGAAAGCACAATTGTGCTTAATTATGGTAATATGAATTGTGTTAAGGCTTCCCTAGGTTCTTGGGAAGAAAATGGTTTCTAATATTCTCCAACTCATAAATAATTATATTTAAAATCTCTTTTATTTGATAATCATATTCTCCTATATCTCAAAATAACAACAAAAATTTCCCGTGCTCAAGGAAATGTATGAATTTTGGATATATTACTCTTTCCATTACCATGGTAAGAGTGAGACTCAGTTTCATTGCAATGAACATTTTGATGTATTGAAGCTAATTGACAATACTTCTTATTATCCTAGGCTTGACTATTTTGGGATTGATTTTGGTTGTTGTAATTTTCCTTGAAATTCTGTCATTTTTCAATGAATGTAAGGCAACTTAAGCCATAGTGTTTGTAAAAACAATAAAACAAGTTGCGTAAGGAAAAGGAAATTTAACAAGGTCTACTAGAGGTTTTCTACCTTAGAAAGGCCAAGTACAATGGGAAATGTCTTTTACAACAACCATGCATGTAGAACCCTAACCTGGGGTGTTTACAGGACATGTACCACATGCTGTGGGGATTGCAAAAACATCAAATGCAGTAGAAAGACAGATCACCACAACACCAATCCAGACTCCACTTAACATTCCATGTCAACCCTCCTTGGGATAAGAAGAGGAGTTATGGAAGTCGCAATTGATTTGTATCATTTCAATTAAAGCTCTAATAAACTTAGTACTCCTATTAAAATTTAAAGAAATTTCCTAGAAAATGCATTGTAGGGCCTAAGATACCATGAATATATATTTTAGCTACTCTTTTGGTTATCGAGTTAAGCCTTTTGAATGTGTCAAAAATAAAATAAAATATTAAGACTCATTTAAGGACCACTAAGGAAATGGCACATAACAATCCAAGGCTATTGAAGAACCTAAAGGATTGTGAGACTAATTTGTGATAGTTAAGTCACTTGAAAAACCCAAGAACTATGTAAATAAACCTTTAGGGATTGGTGGAAGAGGTCAATTCAATGGTTGGCATTGTTGAAGGTTTTTATATACCTTAGATGCTAGGATTTTAGAAGGGATCCTTTCATTCTAAGAATGAGTTAGGAGAAGAGTTAAATGGGTTATCCAACACCAGTCTCATGAAGGAAAATAAGGTTAGTTAAGAAAGGGGATAAGGTTATTACGAGGGCTTCATACTTGAACAAGCTCAAAAAAGGTAGTGAGTTGTAGCATGGGTGTGTTTGTAATTTTTTGGTATATGTCACATGATAGGTGGGTCGGCAAACCTGCAAGCATTGTTAGGTGTTGTTAAAGAATGAGGTATTTGCCTTGACTATCAATTATAACTTTTGGCCTAGTGTTAGTGTATGAAAGTCATAAAAAGTAGTATTGAAGCAAGTTGTGGGTTCAAACTCTTGTGCTAATAAGTTCATTAGGAATGAAGATTGTTGGTGAATCTCATGTGGTAGGTGGTTTAGTGGATGGCTAACAAGCTAGCATCACTACTAAATTATTGTTAAGGAATAAGATATATGCATTGGCCATTAGTTATAAAATTTGGCCTAATGGTAGAATATAAGGGTCATAAAAAATAGAATTGAAATAGGTTATAAGTTCAAACTCCTATGCTAGCATGTTTATTTACACAACAACCTTTAATAATGCCACCCATTCAATGGACTTTTTCCATTAGTCCACAAGGATCTATTTATGTAACTTTTAGGTTATTCAAGTAACTCAACTACCACATATTGGTTTCACCATCCTTTGGGTTTTTTAATAGCCCTAGATGTCATGTGTCACTTTCTTAGTGGTTCTTGAGCAAGTCTTCTTAATATATTACTTCTTTAATAGCCTTTTTAACTTTAACGTGGAGCATTAAAGAAAATAAGAAAACAAATGTTGAAACCATTAACGGAAAGTTATCAAACCACTTTAAAATAGGATAATGGACATGGGAGCAACTATTAGTATGGAAAGATTAGTGCACCTAGGGAGGTCAGGTTGCAGAGTGGAATGGCTACAACTTAACATGAATAAGATGGGCATTTTGCAATGAAGAAGTTGGAGTAGGTTCAAGCAATATCTCAATAAAGCTTGAACTAGCCTTACCAAAGGAGGCATGGAGGTCAATCCTGAAGGATTGTCTAATTAGCGTTAGAGGAAGAGGATGATACTTGTAGATTATGCAATTTGATATTGATTACCAACATAAAGAGATGTCCACAAATTATAAGGTAGACAATGAAGTGGAATGGCCACAATCTAGAGTTGAGGAAGCTTTGACTAGGTTTGCATGAAGTTATGAGATTAAAACAATGAAGCATGGGGCCAATGAAAGGAGGGTGCTTGAAGTCCTTGCCAGTTGCAAAGTGGATTGACCATAGTTTGGAAGCTAATTATGGGGTTAGAATGACCATTTTTTAGTGTAAAAAAGGCCTATACAAAGTCACAAAAATAACATGGTGAGGTGTAGGGCCATAAAGACACTAGCTGTGAGGTGAATTGATCATTTCTAGCCATTGAGGAAATCTCCACTAGATCTTAAGTTGGATGATTTGTGGTGTAGAATGATTAAACCTTAGTATCATTTACGGAAGCCAAACATAAGATGGTTGACCATAACATGGTGTTGAGAAACTCTCAGTTAGGTACATGAGAGTAGCCATTATAGTAATGTTGTTCACCAACTTAAGGACATCTTGTAAAGGCTTGCATGAAGTGTGAAACCAACACAATAGAGCATGGAGTCTACGAAGGAAAAGCACTTAGACTAGTTGTTACAACGACCTCTATTTACTAATTGTTAAAGTTATATGAGTTGAATGGCAAAATGACCACAACTTAGCAATGAAGAAGCCTTGGCCAACTAGTTGGTTGAACAACTTAAGGAACCCACCACATTAAGGATACGAAAAAATTAGTTAGGAGAGGATATCATGTTAGACTCAATTGCCATGATTGAGCATGATTTAAAGAAGGTTAACAAATGCATTCTAGTACATTAGAAGGGTAGTCTAATCTTGAGTAAGATCAAGTACTATGCATGGATGGATGACTATAAAGATTGATGTTTGCTACTAGATTAAGGCTAAGTGACAATGGTTGCATGCATGCATACATGAAGCTAGCGCAAGGAAGATTGAGAATACCAAGGAAGCAATATGATGGGAAGATTCACTTAAGGAACATTAAGGAAGTGACATATGGTGGTCCAGGACCATTAATAAACCTGAAGGACTATGAGGTTGACACACGACAATTAAGTCATTAAAAGAACCAAAGGAATCTTTATATAAGCTTTAGGGGATCAATTGAAATGGTTAGTTAAATGGTTGGAATCATTGAAATCTTCTCTCAATCCTTTTAAACACCTTAGGCATTAGGATCTTATAAGGTATTCTCTTATTCTAAGAAAAAGCTAAAGGAAGAGTTAAGCAAGCCATCCAATTTTAGCTCTTAAAAAGGAAAGTGAGGCTGATTGAGAAAGGCGGTGAGATTATTATAAGGATTGTGTACTTGAATTGACTAAAAAAGGGAGTAAGTTGTGGTATGAATGTGTGTTTGTATTGTTGGATAGGCTGAGATTTGTCAAGTACTACTATTTATAAATTATTCATGAATAAGAATACAACAAATTTCCTTTTATCTCCCTTTGTATCTTTGCATATATTCTTGTTAGACCTCTTCAAAAGTTGGTACTTCATCTAGTCACCTTGATTGGCATGACTAAGTTTGACCTAATCTCCCTTGAGGTTAGGTGTTACATGGACTTGACAACACAAGTTCATGACACCAAACCTTCTTACATTAAATCATAGTTAGAGCATTAAAATGTCTAACTCTTATAAAAATGAAATTTTAAATTTTTCACCACTTGATTGTGTTAATCCATGCACTCACCTATAATACAAGATTTTCATAGTTTGCAACAACTCCTTTATATATATGGAAAAATTGACTTTGGACTTTGCTTTCATATTATGAGCACTTCAAATTTATATGATTTTAGTCACTCAAATTGGGGAGGATGCAAACATATTAGGTATTTGACTTCAAGTTATTACTTCTATCTTGGAGTCAACCTTGTGTCATGGAGGTCAAAACAATGACCCATTATTATACATTCATATGTTGAAGCCAGATTAAGGGCATTAGCTTTAGTCATAATTGAATCAACTTGGATTGATATGTTGTTCTAAGACTTGGACATTTCTTTATTGCAACCCACAACAATTTTTTATGATAATTTATATACTCAATAGACAATCACAAAGTCTTCCTTCATGAAAAAACAAAACACATGGAGATCAACTACCATTTTATCTATGATAAGTTAATTTGGCAATTGTGAACCACTTAGTATGTGGCTTTCTTTGCTTAAATTGATAATGCTTTTACTAAACTATTATCCCAAATTGCCTTTAAACTTTTTAAAACCAACTTAGTGTTATTGGTCTAAGTTTGAGGGAGATTGATACGCATTGATTATGTATTCGTCCCCATAGATAGACATGGCATGCATCTATATTGATACTTTTTGGGTACTCTATGATAGTCCCTACGGCACGGCAAATGCCCCGTGTGCAAGCCGCTTATGATGCTTATTCCTTAGCGCTTATCCAAAAACTCATATTGTGTGTCTTGAGGAAGGTTTCACTTTGTATAAAACTTTATCGAACGGTAAAATTGTGCAGAAAATGGTGAATGCGAGACCCAAGGGATGTCTTCTATGTCATTATCACTGTGTTGGTGTCTAGAGAATAAAGGGGGAATAAAGAGGGGACCTTGTAAGAGACAAAACATGGGCTTCAACTGAAAAGATATGAGACTTTATTTCCTCTCCTATGCTTCGCATGCTCTCATAAGATCTATATGGTTTCTGATACTGGGGAGCTGTCGACAATGACTTTCTTACTCTCTACAAGAAGCCTTTGTGGGTTGGTAGATTATTAGATTCCCTCATAATGCCTTTATTGAGGTGTAGCAGCCTTATCACCTAACGATCTAGCAACAACCTGAAACCCTACGTCACTCGCCTCCTTTCCTTAGTTCTTTGAAATTATTAGGCTTCTGTCTGGTTTGGTTTTTTGTCGTTGATACATAACTCATAATCATAAAATGGATATTGGGAAGACATATCATAGGGAAAAGAAGCTTTAAACTACGCTCTCTCCTCTGCCCGAAGAACTTTATTTCATGACATATCATTTTCATGACTTATCGCCTGCGCTCTCAGACCGACAGCCAAATACCGGGGGCCTCAGGCTACTGCCAAATCTGGGAATTCAAGCCATAGACTTCTGGTCACTGGGAAATTTCGGTCAACAAAGCAATCATATAACAGCTAAGTTAAACATAGATAAAGCGGAACACTTTTGGGGAAAACCCTTCTCCATCTAGGTTTGTTGGCTCCTGACTTTTCTCTTCACACAGGAACTTTTTGAGACATAAAGGCACGTAAAGATGCACTATTGGCGTCAGGGTGGCTATTAAAAATCTGATAGATTTTGTCGGCGAGGAGATCATTTTTTAGGATAAAAATGCTCTTTGGATGAAAGCAATATATTTTATATTAAAAATCCTTTTAAAGTATTCGGCCTCGTGGCAGAAGGTGGACTGCTAAAGATGGTTTGGGCTTAGCAAAATGGTTTCTGTCAAGTGGTCATTATTTTGCTGACTGTGAGGAGGAAGTTGACTGTCCGGGACAAACTGATAGCCCTTGGTGTTCTCAATGTACAACAATGTCCTTTGATGATTGGGAAGAGGAAGGTCATGAGAATGTACTTGTCTCTTGAACATTTGGTATCTGCTAGCTCTTACCGTCGGTGATATTTCATTTCAGAGGAAGTCTCTACTTTATTTGGGAATGATGGAGTCTTCAAGTTCTATAATGTTTCTAACATCAGTTTTTAGGTCACAGATGCTTTAGTTCTTTATCCTATATCGAACTTTCTTCTGTTAATATGCCATATTAGAAAATGGGTTGTGCAACAGAGCCTCTTTTTCTTGCTCATGCTTGGGTTTTATGGTCTTGTTTGCTGTCGTTCCAGCTCCTTAAGGTTTGATGCACTTCCTTATTTCTTTAGTTGTCTTGTTTATTCAAAAGAACAATGCGTTTTCCTTTTATTATTGAATTGCTTTAAATTTCCAGTGAGGGAGGAGTTTTCTTCTTTGCGTTGTTTCATAAAATAGAGAGTAATGATGTCTATATGCAGAAAGAGAACAAGAAGATGGCAGCATAGCTAGGAGTACAAAATTGCAAATATTCCAATATTTCATACAACTCTTTTTTTCTTTTTTTTTTTTGGTGACATAGAACCCTAAACTAGATAAAAGAGACAGAGGAAATCACACAAAGCAGATTAAGATATGTGCTTTTATGGACGGAAATGGCTATTGGCCAAGTGCATATACTGCTGGGTCTAATTCAATTCAACATTTATCTCCTCTCTCTGTTTTCTACTAAGCAAAAGACGCAATGGCATAACATGATCATGGCATTTAAGTAGCTAGGGGTTCTGATATGTGAAGCCTTTCAAGGTAGCTCAGCGAAAGATGGTGCAGGACAAATCAAGGGCTGAGATGGCGGGGGGTGGCGTGAGCGTGGTGGAGAGGAGGAGGGGCTGTGGCATTGAGTAGGTGAGGCGGTGGGAGCGGTGGAGGGCACTGGTAACACTTTGTGAACAACCCAAATGTGTCAATCTGGTGTACGAAGTTTGTCACGCTCGCCCACCCACCGAACCCAAAGCCGACAACTAGGACCCAAACCACGATAAACACATTTATCGTGTATGTCCCTACCCACCTCCCTACGAACTTCGGTGGCTGATCCACTGCATTCTGCGTCACAAAAGTTCATCACAAACTGTTAGACTGTATTCTGATTAATAAACTGATAACCCAATAACGAAACAAAAGATGATCCCTCCCAGTGCTGGGCATGTACAATTCAGTCTGTACGTTATGTAGTATACATCTTTATGTGGCTTTGGACGATATAGGTAAGTATCGACAACAGACAAGGACTACGACCTGTGGAAATTTAGTGGGTACTCCCCTGACTCAGGGAATCAGGTCTGAACATATATTGTGGACCATAGTTGCCGCACGAATCTCTTGCCTTTAAGCTTTGTCCCGGCTAATTTCAATCACTTTCTTTTTGGGGATTCGGTAAACAAGTTTGGAAGAAATCGAAAACATTATGGTCCCAAATATTATCAGTTTAGTAGAATGGCCCGGGGCTGTCTGCTGGACTGTGACAATACGCTACCAGTCAGGATTCCTTAGTCTCTACACTATTCTTTTCTTAAATACCAATAAATGATGCCAATAAATAACAAATCTACTTCATATCCTCCTCAGTAAAACACCCAACAGAGCCAAGTCTGAAAAGATATATGTTTCGTAGGTGTTGCAGATGAATAAGTTACGATACTTCATTTAATTATACTAGATAGCAGTATAGAGAGAAATGCTATGTTGTATGCAGAGAAAGATTAAGGGTATGGTACCTCTCGAGCAGCCGCTGATTTGAAGGTAAAGATGTGGGCCAGAGAGGGGATGATGTAGACCGTGAAACTAACGAGAAGGGATCCAACGGTGGAGTTGATGGGTCCAAAAAATGGGAAGATAATGGCCAGGAACCATATGGGGACGACCACAGGCAACCTTGCTGCCGCACGCTTGCATAGGCTCTTGCACTCATGCAACCCTATTGCTTTTTCCCACACGAAGTATAAGGGCGTGCATGCAAACCCAAATGTTATAAACTGCACAAACCCCAAAAAATAATTATCATTACAGTTCTCTAGAAGTTGTAGAATTGCATTGACTAAATCTACTTTTGTTTGCATAAATGTATGAGAGGGATGGAGGATATGCCTGGTGAATGAGCATTAAAATTACAGCCATGTCTCTGAAGGGCGATCTTGGGAGCAGAGAAAAAGCGTTGGAGTGATTGAGAAGCATGTCTCCAAATGCCCAGTAAACTGCTGAGGCCGAGGGTATTGTCAGTGTGAGAACATACAGTGTAGCCAGTAAATATATGGCCTTGAACTTCTGGGGTTTCCACATAGCATGCATAATTTCCCTGACCAACCAAAATTTATGACCTCAGTTATTGCAAGCAGACAGATTAGCACTGTGTTTTAACTTCTAGTGTGTACTTGTTCAAAGAAAATCAAACTATTCTCCATCTACTATTTCTTAATCAGGTTCTTGGTGTCGTCTCTACGTAATGGAACATTTACTTGAGCTTTATAACAAAGCCCATGATGAATAAGAGGATATTAGAGATTTCCTTGGGGTTTTACTCATGACTATGAACAGAAAACCTGGCAGTCTGTCTTTTCGTTTCAGTTTTTGGTGCTTCTCAAGGATTCACACTTCTAGCTGGACCCCCACCCCCACCCCAACCATGGCCCCTTCTCATGATAAAAGCAAAAGCAAAGAAAGAGTATTGGCTTTCTATGTGGAAAAGGAAGAGAAGGGTTCCCAAGAAAAAAAACTACTTTTTGCTTCCCACGCCTAAGAAGGGCAATTAAGGAACAAAGAAAAAAAAAATTTTTCTACCCTTACGGATAAAGGTTGGCTGCAGCAACCAAGGTTCAATCAGTTTCAAAATGACGTTAAGACCCTCTTTCATATTTCTGGTTATTCTATTTCTTTCCCTGTCGCTCACGACGAACCACAGACACATGAAGAGTAGGATATATGAGTAGATTCGTAAGTAACGTAAAAGACACCAATTTCTTCACACGGGCTGTCTTACACAGTAACAGCATGTCCCCCGAATGTGTAGAGAATGTTTGTGGCCCCCGTGAAGTACAGCACCAGCTTGGTCGGACCCGAATGCTGAACACCCTCAACCTGTAGCAGAACACACAAATGAATTAAACCTGGAACAAGTTTTGGCTCCGAAATAGTTAGATGGGTGTTCTGCATTTTAGTAATCTGGATTTTAGTTAGATCCAGCTTTGAGCATTTAACTTCACCTGTGAAGGACTTTCAGTGTGAGTTCTTTTAAATGTTTCTTTGCGATTAAGATTGTAAAGTGGCAAATGAATGTTAGTTACCTGGCCATGAAGGAGGGAGGCAATGGTGAGATACCAAGCAGTGTAGGTGGTCATGACGAGGCCTAAAAAGGACCAGATTCTGTAGTTGTGGAACGAAGGAATAAAAACAGTGGTGGCACAACAAGCTCCAAAGATGTAAGTCCAAGTTCTCTTGTCTAGATTGTCATTTATGTAATATATGTTGCTGCAAGGATAGAAAGATGCCCAGTTGCAGAAACCGGTCAGATTTAGTAATTTTTTATGGAGAAAATTCTTAAAACGAAGATAGAGTTAAAGCTAGGGTCAGAATTAGCAGGTACCTTGCACAAGCTATGAGTTGAATGACAGATCCAAACAGAAGAAAAGTGCAGTTAAATGCCAAGCCCACGTTCCTCCAGTGCTTTCCAAGGAGGCCATCAAGAACCTCAAACCACTACATGATTAAGAACAGGAAACCCCAAGTGAGAAACCGGGAAAGATGTTGCAAAAATAAGAGGGAAAATTTTTCTTTTTTCTCTCCCCCTCTTCCTTGTCAAGTTGGTTGAAGATTGTAACCTGGATAACATGGTTTCTGAAATCAACTTTCTCTCTTTCTTTCCTGGTTCTGTATTCTACATAGAGTACGCTAATGAGATATGCTGTCCAGCTACCCAGCAACCCATAGAAGAGCTGAAAGAGTATCCCAGATAGCATTCCCAGCTGGGAAAATGAGTATGGCAAGGTAAGCAGAACTTGAGCCACCTGAAACAAACAGACCACAGAAACCATTAGAAAGCTATAACATGAACAAGAACAAGAAAAAGAACGCACCAGTGGGTCGCTCTTTTTACAAGGAACAGGAAATATCATGAACCTGGTTTGAAGCACAGCTAAACCAAGCATCATATGCAGAACCACCATGCCAAAAGAACTTTGATAACTTGGTTTTAACATCCTTAGGTTTCCCTTCAGTCTCCATTTCCACATAATTGCCTACTATCACAGTTTCCACTGCCTTGTCTGACGCCATTTCTGTCATTCCCTCTCACTCTCGCTCTCTTTTACTGCCCTCCTTCTCTTCCTTCTTTGCCTCTAACAGTGGCAGTGGGATTCTAAGCAACGGGGGATTGAGATTCGAAATGGGGATGTATGGATAGAGGCTTGACGAGGGTGTATATATATATATATATATACAAAGACCCAAAGAGTTCTCGAAGGCTAGAAAGGCTGTCTTTGAAAGGTATTTTAGAGAGCGGTTTTGGAAAGCGAGTAAATCCGCTTTTTGTTTGTGGTGGCCTTCACGAAATCCAGTGCTTCTCGGGCCCTTTTCTGTAATTAAAAATTTTGTTGTGCAGATTATAATATAAAGAAAAAAGTGCCAAATTACAATTTGCTTAAACTAATTATTTATTTAGTGAGCGTGAGTGGTTTGTCCGCACGAGCGGGTTTCCCGTTTCCCGAGCAGATGATCACCACATCCCTTCAATCTTCCTAAACTATCCCCTATTTTAGGGAGTTATGCCTTGGAAACTTACAGGACCAAGTCATTAAACTAAGAACCTTAAGAAGACAACATCCCCCACTACAGCATATTCGGAGGAGATTGTTGTGGGTAGACAAGACTTGAACTATTCAACATGTCTTAAGTCGTCAAAAAACAAGTCGTCTTCATCATCAGAAAGTTTAAAGAATGATAAGAGAAAAACCCAGAAAAGCAAGAAGAATTCATGCTGAATTTCCAGTCCATGACAACACAAATGGGTACTACCAATTGTCCACGAGACAGTAAAGGAAGCTTTTTGGTTTTAGTGGGGCGGGCTATTGTTGTAAATTCAGGAGTTTGCTAATTAATTATTTTTGTAGAAGAACAAGGTACTTAGTGGGGGAGGAAGGATAAAAAAGAAAAGAGCAAGGGAAGAAGTGAAGGAAATTATAACAGAGTAGACCGCATGATTGCATCCAAACGGGCGTGGTCGCTTTACAAGAAGAAGAAAGCTGCTTTTATCACATGGCCTAAGCTTTGTGGACTCGAGAATCCGCCCCCCTAAATCCAAACCCCATTTCAAAGTTCTTGCTCAATAGAACTATTCTTCTGGTACCTCTTATTCACGTGGATTTACATGAACATATGAAGGGACAAACATATGGAAGATGTAAGAAGATGTTTGCAGAGTTGTTGAACCATGTGCCGTTCCCTTTGTTTATAAGGGCCTTTTGCTTGTAGCTTTTTTTATTGTTATTTTTCTTCATTTAGATTCTCTTCACCTATTGCTGTAGCTAAGGGTGACTTGACCCTTTCTGTTTTTTATGACATTGAGATGAAACCAAGATCCTAGTTTGAACTTTTGGTTTGGAACTGTGTTGGAACAGTATATTTCATCAACTATGGTCTCAGTCTGTGCTCTGTCTTTCCACAATTTTCACTGCAATTTTCTTTTAGGGGTCAAACGATGTGACCACCATAGCCTTTATGAGCATTAGGTTTTCCATACTCTTGTTCTTTAGTCTGCTTTAGGGCTTAAAAAACGCAGAAAATCTTTTGAAAGGACCAATAGTGTGGAAACTAGAGCCTTGCAAGGCAAAATAAAAGTGTTATCCTGAAGTGACAACAAATTCAAAGATTAGGGTGAGGAATATATATGTTCATTGATTAAAAAAAAAATCACATAAAAGAGCAGATATAATGACAGTAAAATCCGAAACATGAGGGTTAGCAACTTTTATTAAAAAGGTCAAGTATCGTAAACATGAGCCTCCTTTATTGTCTTTTTGTCTATGTTTACTTTTTGAATTTGAAGAAGTCACCTTGAGAGAGATCATTGATTATCTTTCATATCATGATGATGAACCATAATGAGTTTGTCTTCTTATAAATTAAGAAAACCTCTACCTATAACTGATATTATGAGAAAAGCAGGACCTTCAGGGTCTAAAAAGCTTTGTTTCGAAGCAGAGCAACATAGTCATGGCTTTGTTGGACTCCCATAGCTCCTACTTGTATTGTCATGCTTTCCAGTCTCCGGTAACAGAAACATTCCCTGTGACTTTTGTCTCCTTGACCACATGTACTACAGCTCATTGCACCCCGTTTTGTGCATGTTCGACTTTACATCAAAATCCTCCCGCCCTTGATCAACTTATTATTAATTAAAGGGAGATCACAACCTAATCTGTTACCACTAGATCAGACCCAGATAAACTAGAAGATGCAGAATAGTGTCTGATTATAATTAGCTCAGTATGCCTGGTGTTCAGATTTCGAAACATCTGCAGAACAAAATCATGTCCTTTTTTGAATTTTGCTTCAGTTGTTTCTCCAATGGCTTTAGTTCCTACTCCTATATCTTTGTGGCACAAAAAGTTCTATTGCTTTAATTCTAAAGAGGTGTCTGTCTGGGTTCACCTTATCCCCCCTGAATGAAACAATGCCTGCACACTTTGTCTTCCTCAAAGCTTACTTTTTTCTGAGTTGTCACAACCGTATCCCAACATATCCAAAATGTCGCTGGTGTAGTGATATTGGCAAGATTTATTTGGTTGATTTAGTAGCTTTCAAGAAATTCTTCCTCAATCTTTCTGAAGTATTGTACCTTAGACGAAAAGTGCCATGGGCTATCCTTCCATTAGTCAATTTCTATCATGAGCTATTATTTAGCTCTCTGTTAAACCAGCATTGCACATGAAGAGAAGGGGATGAGGAGTTCATTTACAGCAACATATCCGGACAAAGCATATCAAGTGTAAAGAAGTTGTGTGTGATCTATATTTGTTGTTGTTAAAGGGAGGGAACCATAAGCAGAAAGAAATATCATGAGTTGTGATCAAGAACGAACCAGATCTTCAAAAGAGTGTTAATGGTCATACTTATTAGGAACACGAAACAAGCAACTAATAATCCAGCGTGGTAGAGGTCTTAGCACGCCAGCCCAGTTGAAGGTGGAACTGTCAAAGATCACGCTAACCCATCCTATGATGAACAATAATTTCTCAGAGATATCATTACCTTTGGAGTGGGAATGCAAGAACTATGCTGAGGTCAACAGCTTGTCATCCTTAGAGCAGAAGCTCATCATGCTACTCATCAATTATCAGATTCAAATCAAATCCACTCTCAATGATTTGTATACCAAATGAAACAAGACATCTAATGTTAATAGTCCATAATCTTGCTCTTATGCTTTCGTTTTCAGCTAGCTTTAGTGAAAGATTTGTTTAAAGCCAATTCATTTAGATTATCCTCAGCAATGATTGAAGCCCCAATACAGTGTCAAACTTTTTTGCTATTCTTCTCCTCCTATCATGCTGAGAAATTTTTTGTGCATCTTTTTGGCTGTGATCAAGAAAGTGGAACAGGATTGAAAAACAGCATTGACCTGAATTGCAAATACAGAACGTGGGTCCTAAGTGTTGTGCTATGCTTCAATTCAATGGGGGCGTCAACCCCATTTTCAGAGTATGGGCTGCCTATTTTTTTCGATGCATGATGATTGAGATGGAGCCATCTATCCAGAAACACCATCATGCCCGTTCGCCTTTATGGCTTCTGCACCAAAGAATCCTATTCTCTCTAAGGATCCGTCATTCTGCTTTAATGCCCTCTTCATCCCAACACTAAAGCTGCACTAGGACACAGTACTACAGAACTCTTCACAACTTTTCTCAGACGTGCTGGTCACAGGCTTCTTCTGTTGTTTGAAATCTTCACCCTCAAGTGGCCCATTTATGAATTGGATCTGTACCTTTAAGTGCTGTAGAAAACCCATTTTCCTTGATTTAGCAAGAATGCAGCTGCAAAATGCTGTCACTGAACACCTGCTGGGACATTCAAGCCCAAAGTGAAACCCAGTTGGTTTACCAAATCAGACATTTTCCACAACTTTGCTGAACCACATTATGAATAATTGCATTAGCCAAATCTGCACAAATCCTTTCCTTAAGAGCATGGGCCCATTTCAATCGCCGTGTTTAAAGTTCATCCTTTTGCCACGTCTCTGATAAACCCATCTACTGGATAATTGATTACTAATTCAATCAATTTGTTGACAATGGTAAAACCTCGGACTTTTCTGTGGATGGCCAGGATCATCCAAGGTAGTGTTGACGTGGCAAAACGAGGTTTGATCGAGCCCATGCCCCTTTCATAACGGTAATCCCAGGAAACTTGTCGTTTGGTTTTACTCGTTCTCTCCTATCTTAAGCCTTAATCTGCGCACTTGGCGCGCGTTAGCCCTAGTCGCCTTGCTCTTCGCTGGTAATCGCAGCTCCGATCTTCGATCACCATTGGTTTGACCAAGTGATCAGGTAAGTAGCTCTAGATCTGTCCCTAACGTGTAGTTTGGTTGTTGAGAACATGCGGGAAAATAGAAAATTTATGTTTTTGAACGTTAAGGGGGCTCCCACCTGGCTTTGTTTGTCTAGCTCTTGTACTGAACATCCTGAGGAGCTTTCCTTGGCCTTTTTGTTTTTTTTCCCAGATAATTTTTCCTATTTTCTTGAAGTCGAACGGACAGCTAAAATGTTGATGCAAAGTTTCAAGTTTCCTTTTTTTTTTGTGGTTTTTCTCTCTTACCAAACGGGGAGTGGGACAATTGTTTAAGACAATTGCATTTCATATCAATACATAGGCTTTATGATCGTGGGTAATGTTATTCTGTATTGGGATTTCTAGGAGTGAAACAGAGAACATTAGGGGCGTAGTGCAGGCGGCAGCTACATTTCTATCATTCCAATCTCAGAATGGCATCTATTCATTTTTGTTAGGACCATGTTTTGTTGTCATTATCTGCCAAAAAGGCAAGATGGGAATCGTTCATAAGGGTTCTTTTTATTGGGTGTTTGGTTGTTTACCAATGCTTTTGGAGAGTTGCCACTTGTAATCAGGGCTATAGGAGCTGTCCGATACTTGATCGAAAATAATTGAATTAGTTTTCTAATACTTTGAGTAACATGGAAAACGAGTAACAGGGCTGAGTCCTTCCAAAATCCATATAGGATTTCAGTTTTCATGATATGTGCGGTTAGACTCCAACCAATATACTGAATCGGGGTTTACATACCGCTGCATGTTTCTGTGAACATGACCTTCGAGATAGAAGAGAAATCAAGTGTAATGAGCTCCATGTAATGTTATGACCAGAAAAGTAGAGGGTGGCAGACGTTTATAATCAACGCGATGATACTGATCTAGTGAGAATAGGATGGTTACAGAACTCAAACCAGAGTCTTTCTCTCTTTTTTTTTGACAGACAATAAAACACTAGATTGGACTAATGAAATGCTTTCAAAGTTATGCAATTAGGAGTTTATCAACAATTTTCGGCGAGAAAGTTGAGCTTCATTAGATTCCTTTTGTGAAAGCAGAGGGAAGCAAATAGATATTTGTGTTATTTCAATGGTCCTAACTCGACAGTGGAGCAATCATTCTAGAGGAACGTACAGAGTTAAGCCTGAAATACTAGACCTATTTTTTATGCTTAACCATGCCTACTTGTTCTTTCTCAAATTACCGTAGTTCCAAGTGCTACAAGCTTTTTGTATGATATAAAATTTTATAAACAATCGAAGAAAATATGATCAAGTACACCTACATCAGGTTTCCAACATGAGTCCAATGTTTTAATGCTAGAAGTCATCGTTTGATCATTTATTCATGGATTCAGCAATCTCTGCTGTCTTTGACTAGGTTTCTCTATAATAACTATTTTTCTTGACGGTGGGCAGAAGTCAGGATGTCTGCTGGACAAGATGGAACCCCAGGTCGAGCCAAGGCAGAGTGGACACCAACTCGTGATGCCCATTTAGTTGAGCTTTTTATTGAGCAACACAATTGTGGAAGGACTGCCTACAATGAATTTAAGAATGAAGTAATCAGATCTGTTACACATGATTTCAACAAGAAGTTTAGCCTGAATTTGGAAGCGAACCAGATAAAAAACCGTTACAATGTGATGAAGAAAGATTATGGGGTCGTTAAAACCTTGCTTGGTCATACTGGGTTTGCCTGGGATGAAACTCGACACATGGTTGTAGCTGAAGATAAAGTTTGGGATAGCTACATTGCGGTAGGTAGATGTTCTAATTTTTTTATTCTGCGATCCATAACTTCACTTTAAAGATGCATTACAAGAAGTACATGACCTATAATTACAGGTACGAACTGAAGCAAGACCATTTCGACGAAAGAGCTTTCCCCTTTACGAACAAATGTCAGTCATTTTTGAAGGTGACTTCTCTTTCTATTCTCAGTACTATTTTGAGTTTGCTGGCTATTTTTTGACACAATAGGTGCAGGAGAAAGAGCTAACAGTAAATACCAGCTTCCAAGTGGAGTACCTGTGGCGGCTGAAGAGGGGAACAGCAACACAGAAACTGTTCGATGTTCAGACCCCACTAACCTGCCTACTCAAGTAGTTGATGGCGCTCTTGATTCAGATTCAATAGTCCATACAAATGACGTTCAACCCAGGAAACGAAAATTGTTTGCTCCAACAGCGTCAGGCCGTAAGAAAAGCGCATGCTTTGCTTATAAAGTTGGGGAGACGATTGAAAATGCATTGTTTGAGATTTTCTCATCAACAAAGTTGAATGCCATGCAAAGGAACGCGTCGAACGAAATAACGTTATATCAGAAGTGCCTGGAAGACTTGCAGCAGTTGGAAGAGCTGGATGACACTGAATTTACAAAGGCTGTTAATGTTCTTAGGGATGATAAGAATGCAATTGCATTCATGACAATTAAGGGACACCGGCGATTAACCTGGTTGAGGTCCCTATGGCAAGCATAGCTTGACTTATAAATGTAACCTCAGTTTCTTAGAAAGTTAGGGCTCAAACTTCGCTAGGGTTGTCTTTCCCCTGTAGTAGAAGTTGCTCTGTTTATGAACTCTAAGAAAGCTTTGCTCCTTGGCAGACTGTTAAGAATTATCAGTCATCGTCCAAATGGTACATGTTTTCGCACAAAAGTTTCCTGCTTAGATTTCTTGGATGCTTCTCTATCCTCTTATTTTCCTGTATAAGAAGAAATATGTCCAATTTGGCCATCAGGATAGGTAACTTCTCGGAAGTCGAGGAGCTTTGTGCAACTTTAACGTGTTTCACAATTAAAGTTGAGCTTTAGAAAGTTATCGTGTCAGGGGACCCTATTTCTCATCTGGTTTGAGCTGATGGGATTGTAGTCAAACTCTTTATGATCAGCTCCTTGTTTACTAGGAAGTGCTCATAATTTTGAACTCTTCAGAAATTCATGTATTCTGACACGAATAAACAGAACAAGTTAATTACAAGACCTTCCTGTACATGAAAAAAAGAAAAAACAGTTTGGTGTTTAGAAGTCCTGATTTTTAATCAGTAAATGTCCACCGCTTTAGACGCTGTAGAGAGAAATCTCTAGAGAGTACGTCCGGCTGCACCTAAAAAAGTAAGGAATAAATAAGTTGATTGGCCAAAAAACACAAATCACAAACATGACAGAAAATCACGAAACAAACAAGCAAACAAAAGGCGAACGCAAAAAGAAGAGGTACAGTTCACTCACCCTTCCCCCATCGCAAGAAAAGTAGAGTTCTTTGCGCCTCTTCAAATCAAACCACACTTTTCTTCTTCAATTTTCAACTTTCACTTACTTACCGTCTCCTTCTCCTTCTTCGTCCTGCTCTTTAATTCAATGGATCGCCGTCTGCTACTCTCCGCCGCTGTTCTCACTCTCCTCACCTTCTCGTTATTTTCAGGTAATCACAGAAACTCACTCCCGCCACTAAAAGGCCAAATTTCTCTCTAAATTCATTCATTTCCGTCTGACCCACTTGGTTTTTTTTTGTTCTTTTGTCCGTTTCTGATCCTCTAGAGGTCCACTCCGCCACCTTTAAGATAGTTAACAAGTGCCGGAGCACGATATGGCCGGGATTGCTGTCCGGCGCCGGGACGGCACCGCTTCCGACAACGGGCTTCGCTCTGAAGAGCGGGCAGTCGAGGACCATCTCCATACCCAAGTCCTGGTCCGGTCGGTTGTGGGGTCGGACCCTCTGTGGCCGAGACTCTAGCGGCAAGTTCTCATGCCTTACTGGCGACTGTGGGTCCGGGACAGTACAGTGCGCCGGTGGTGGTGCCAAGCCTCCCACCACACTGGCGGAGTTCACTCTAAACGGCGCCGATGGGTTAGACTTCTACGACGTCAGCCTTGTCGACGGCTACAACCTTCCAATGCTTGTCATACCTAAAGGTATTATTAAATTCATCGTCTTGCTTGAGTTCTACGACGACAATATTTATTCTTCCAACTCGTTTACGTAAAATCAGGTGTTTAAATTTAATAATCAACAGTAAAGTTAAATGATAGAGAAGAATCAATAATTCAACAGGGACAAGAGGTGGATGCGCCCCCACAGGGTGTTTAGTGGACTTGAACGGCGCGTGCCCGAAGGAGCTCAGCGTGGCGAGTGGGAGCAGGGTAGTCGCGTGCCGGAGTGCGTGCGAGGCATTCGGTGATCCGAGATTTTGTTGCAGCGGCGCGTACTCTACGCCGGAAACCTGTGGACCGTCGTTGTACTCGCTCTTCTTCAAGTATACTTGCCCACGTTCCTATAGCTACGCGTACGACGACAAGACCAGTACCTACACGTGTGCGTCCGCCGATTACATTATCATATTTTGCCCGTTACCTTATACCAGGTAAGACTACAAATTAATCTTCTTAATTACTGTTTTCAGTGGGTAATGTTGGGGTTGGTTTAGTCAATTTTTCAGATGGCACGTTCCAGAAATTTCTCCATGCTTGTATGAGTGATGAAGTGGAGATAATTATTGAGATGTGAGGGGCCCGATTATGGGTGTATGCTTTGCATATTCTGGTCCTTGGTGGAGCCTTTGAATTGCTTCTTATTTCGTTATCCTTAAGTGTCACTATTTTTGAGAATCAATTCCAACAAGTGGATTTCCATTTTAGCAATATATCAAAAACTGTGAAATCTAGATGTCTTTTGGCACTAAAGAAGGCAAGCCCACCACTAATGTTTAGCTTTGTCTCTGACAGTTGATAGACCAAGGCTTCACAAAGATCCGTCTTTTTCTCTTAATAAATGATTGAATTGCCAACTCTTATACCCTCTTGAATGGATATCTTATTGTTTATCATCAATCTTGAGGGTATAATTAGATTTCACGTTACATGTTTCTCTTTTCCTGTATGATTTTGTGTGCACGTGGAACGGCATGTGCCTCTTCAATCAGGATTCCTTTCTTTCTTCTTGTTCTTCCTCTTTTAAGAGCAAAAATATAATAAGTCTGACAAAAGCCCTGTTAACTTCAAGCTCACATTATAGAATAGTTTGATTTGCTGCTATATGTAGCTAGATTTCTGATTTTCTGGTAATACTATTTTAGCACGGGAGTATGATTCTAAGATTGAAAATGTCACACAGGGATGACTGCAAGAAAGGGGGAGCGACTGAATTTATCATTTGTAGAAGTAATGGAATCTTAAAAATCCATCCCCGGATATGATGGGTTGCTTGGCAGTCAACATGGTACATGTTGTGTTAGTCTAGTAGTTATAACCAAATGCCTTTTCATGATTTATGCAAATAAGCTTAGATGAAAACAAAGAGGGAATACTTGGGCAGCCAAAGGGAAGATGTAATGTTCCTGTCTTTACCAGTGCTTTGCTGTAACTTAGGCTTTTCGGTGGCTAAATTGACTATACTATTATAGAAAGATCAATGCCATCAGGCTGCAAACCCGGGTTAATACCAAGTCGGGCAGTGGTATTTTATCTATTAACAAAATTGAATGGATAAGTCAAAACTTCTTTACTATAAATATGACTTGTATGTTATTTACCTCTTGAATGTCGGCAGCACAACCTGAGCCATATTTTGAAGTTTCAGTGTGCTTTATACATTTATATTTATAGCTAGACAAATAGAAAGCGAACTTGGTGGTTAATCATTTCACTTAGTTCTGTAACTTATCATCTGACCCGGACAGAGGGAGTATAGTGACACCAAAACTCTAAAATATGATCTGATTTGAACTGAGTTATAGTTTGAGGAGTAAGAGATGCATAGGTGATAGATAATGAGAAGAAAGTGTAATCTGCCCAAATCAAATGGTATCTGGAATTTGATTTCATCTTCTGTGTATTGGATACAAGAGCTAGTTGCTTGTTAGAAAGCCTAAAGCTTTAGTATTTGTGGGGAGAAGAATGTAATCTACAAGCATGTTTGTGCAGTCTAGCACTCATTACCCAACATAGGCATTTAATTTCTCATCCTTTGTTCGGACACCCTTAAGTGGAATATGTCTTAGGATTACTCTTACAGACATGACTGCCATGTGAACAGATTACCAAGATGTTGGTGAATCTGGTAATGTATGAGCGCATATCGTAAGTGTTCCTTTTTCATGGAAATTATCCTCGTTTTCCTTCTTCTTTTTTTCTCTATTTATTAATAGATCGAAGTGATGCAGTAGCGTCTGTGTTCTTTCTTGAATCTTGATTCTACTTGAAATTGTTGGCTGTAATCTGTCTAGATGAGGGCATTATCTTGAATCATAATTAATCATTAGTCCCATCATTGCATCATTCCAAGTCTGTTGATATCATATTGCGTTGTAGGGTAGAATTATCTGAGTTAACAGTCAATCAACCTGTACGTAAATATGCAGTCAAAAATTGCTCGGAGCTCGAAAAGATGGGGCGCAGCTGCCACTGGTGAACAAGACCACAATGTACATTGCAAGCCGCCATGCAAACGGTGCTGCACACTCAGGTCTGGTCCAAACGCAATTTACCGCCTACGCTGGCTCTATCGTAGTGGCAGTTTTGCTCTTCTGGCAGCTTTTACAACCTCTTTGACTAACATTGGCCTGGGCTTTTCCAGGCTGGTAGTACCACGAAGTTCGGCTCAAGATTGCGGTATCGTCCCTGTTGTTGTCCCGGCTCTCTGATTCCATCATCATTCCTTCCATTGTTCGTTGGGCTGCTAGAACAGAGGCTAGAATTCAGATTGGTCTCATGAGACAGGATTTTGACAAATGCCTCAAAAGATTTTGTATATACCTACTTCTGCTCCCTTGATTACTTTCAAGTTACATCACACACAGGGATTTTCGATATGTTTGTGTACAATAATCTTTGTATGAGTAGACATAAGAAATCAGAAATCTCAAATTTTATGGTTCATGGTAGCTGTGGAGTGTGCTTGCCGTTGGTGAGCTCTCTCTGATTGATTCATGTCATTCTTGGCACTAACGGCTTGAAATCTAGCCATATATGGAGGATGAAGATTTTGGGCTGACAGAGGTTATAAAATAAGGAGATTCATGGCTGGGTTATCCAAAAACAAGCCAACCAAAAAAATCAACAAAGAAAACTTCCGAGCGATTTAACAGCTGATTCTTCTTTTTTCCGAAGCTTGTTTTCGCTTTATAAACGTGTAATTCCTCCATTATTCTTTTTGCTTACATTCCTTGTGCTGAAATTATGTAAACCCTTGAACTGGAGTTAAACCCAGAATTTGGGGATTTCTTTTCAGCTCCTCTAATTAAACTTTATATGTATGATTGTTATTATTTGAAGTACCGTAATGTGAGAAGAACAGGTTATTTCTTTCTGAGATATATTTTTCATTGTAATCCTAAAATTATTGAAAGCTTATATACTAGATTGTGATCATTAAAGATACCTTTAATGCTTTACTGAAAAAAGTAGAGTAAAGCTAGTTGAGGAGCTGATTCCCTTTAAAAATATTGTCGATGTGTTTTCTCTCTTAGAACTAATTCAACTCTCTTCTTTAAGACTAAATAATTAATATTTTGGTCTATTATATTCTTTATATGTGAAAATATTATTTTTGCCCACAAGAGGAGAAATAAGATTCTAACATTGTACTTGAGCTCAAATTCTAAGTGAGAAATTTATTCACTCATGGATTGAATCATTATAAAGTAAAGTTTTCATTCACTTAAGATGAGAGTATATTTAAAATTTAGTGAGTCTCTAATGCTAATATTCTAGCTATCACACAATGTCAATATTACTCTTTGTAAGTTGATTTTAAAAGAGGAATTAATCTTCTAATATAGCATAAAGTCTAAATTTTAAGTGAAATATTCCTTTATTTTTGAAGTAAGTTCTTGTGAGAAATGTTTTCTTGACCTTCAATATTAGGGGCATATTGAAATCTAATGTATATCCTATAATGTTAATATATTAATTCTATAATATTTCTTATATGTAGAAATATCTCACTCTCTTATAAACTATATTGAGGGAAGAGGTGAACATTTTAATATAATGTTATAACTTATGTTTTAAAATATCTTTTTGTTTGTGAATTAGGTCTTCACATGAAGCATTTCTATTTGTTCAAAATGAAGAAGTGTATTGAAATTTGACATGCAATGTTATGGTCTAAAAATAAGTGAACACACAGAGCTTAAGCCTTCTAACTTGATAGTTTAGTTCATGTCTTAGGTTTGAATCACAAAAAGAATGACTTGTGAAAAAAGCTTATAAAAAGGGCTACATGACAATTAAAAATACCTTGGGCTGAAGAATTGTCTAAAGATATGGGATTAAAGTGGAACTATCATAGAGTGGGTTATTAGGATATCGAGAAGCATAATGAAATGTTATGATTTAAAAGTAATTGAATCCGTTATATTAATAGGTTTAGGGCCTTTGACTTAGTAGTTGGATTCGTTACAATATCATATATTATTATGATATCAATTGTATAGTATTTCTTCTATGTGAAAGTACCTTTCTATATAAATCAGTTTTAATGAAAAAGTGGAACATTTCTGTGCCATCTTTAAACGGCTATCTTGAAAGTTTGTTGCAAAACGTGTTGAAGATTTAGAAATCCCAGCCTCCTTAAAAGCCCATTCACAAACAAATCTCCGAGCAGAAAGTGGTCTGGGATTGGAAGCAATAGGGATCCCTACTTGTTTGTGTAAGCCCATTCACAAATAAATCTGTTGTCTGGGTCTAAACAAGCAAAGCACCCAATCCGGATCCTGATGCACAGTGTCTGTGTCTCATGACACTAGCGTATTTCTTATTCAAGCATGCGCCGACTTCGGTCCTCGCTGGTTTTCTTTCCGGTGGCCCAAAGATAACAACTAGCCACCAAAAAAGTATTAGAAAGAAACTTAGTGCTACAGAAGGGAAATAATTAAATGCTGCCTTTGAAAGATCGGGTGTGTGTCTTTGGAAAAATACGAAACCTAAAGTAGCTTTGTCTTCTAAGTCAGATGGTGATTGCCTGATGGCAAGAATCACGGGCAATCAACAACCAATTGTTGTCAACATTTTTCTTTCGTTGCAGTTTTCGGTCTTGTCCGTGACAGGACTGAGTAGAAGAAGTATTTCAAAACAATAAAGGTCAATATGTGGTCCAATAACTCCTATTTTACATCGAAGAAAGGAATGGATGCTCTGTAAGGAAGCAGATCCTAGTGAGCAGGAGAAACGGGGCTCCTCTGCAGGGTTGAATTTGGCTAAAAGATGAGAGAAACTTGACTCGGACCTTTCTACGGTGGATCCTCGTCACCTCCTATTCTCTTTTATGCATGGCCGATTAAGATCTTATAGCTGAGGGATGGTCCTCTTGCCTGAAAGTGCAACTTATGCATGTGCCATTCCATGTTATGATCGCGACGTTGTCTTAGCATTTTCTGTCAAAAGAGAAGTAGCTTGGACGCGGGAGACTTCTACGTAATCAAGTTCCAGATTGCTCGACTTCGGCCTCGCTAGACTGTTAACTTTGTTTGGCAATCAAGCAAAACTGGTACGTGTATTGTCTTCTTTGGACAGTGCAAGACAGTTCTGTAAAATAAGTTGTCGGGAGGAAGTTTCCTTTGGGCTTGAATGAGAGCTTGAGCACCATTTTATGTATTGTTTGCTTCCTCTCAGAGCTGCCAAATTAGAAGCAGAAAATCAACGTAAACAAGATGGGTTTCCTGGTGACGGATCATAATGATTCATCTTTAAGTTAAGCATGAAGCTTTGGTTGTTATAAAGAATAGGATTCCTCCGAGTCTGAGGAAGGAGCTATACTTCCTCTGAGAATCCCAACGCAGTTTTTCTTTTTAACGAAAGAAAGTTGTGGCGGGGACAAAGAAAGAGATAAATGAGGGTCATTGTCTCAAAAAGAAGAATGGTAGAATCTTATCCTTATTTCACTTTTTGCAGCAAATCAGCACATGCAGTTTTGGCCTGTAGTTGGCGCAACTGCGTGCAAGATTGAACTCCCTCGCCTGGGGGTGCACTGACAGAAGCAAATAATTGGGTTGCCCGTGAGAGATTTGCAAGAGCGAGCATATCTAGCTAGCTGGAATCATGCTTCGGTGCAGATGAAAATGAAGACTGCAGAGTTGCTGGTTGCCCTTGAAGATCTCCTGTTTATTGATTGATGGGATTCGTGAAAATGTCACGGACTGAATATATTTGTCAACCGTGAAGCAATTGAACACGTCTGGTCGATCTATAAATGCCATCTTGGCCGGTCTTACGGTTCAAGTAATTACAGAACTACGTCATGAGATTTTCTACTGATTTAAGGATTTAATAAAGGAAAGTCCATGCCTATCACGGATCATAGTTTCATCTTGTGTGATAATTTTTTCGTTTTCGTCTTATTCTTTAAAGATAAATTCCAACAAGATGTGAAAAAAGTTCAACATAAATTAAAAAATATGTACAAGATGAAAGTCTTATATTATATCGAGTATAGAATTTTCTATGACCAAGCATAAATAAAAAAATTGCATCCTCTAACTTTTGAATTAATTTTTGAATTATTTTTTTAAATCTTTTGACTTGATATTGATGTTCAGGTTGAATTTACTCTTTTTTATGTAACCTTGAGCTTAATATCACTTGACATGCAAGGATGTGTGTACAAGTCTCATATTAAGTATATAATTTATTGTAATAAAGTTTAAATAAAAAAAACATTCTCTAAACTTTTGATCTTAAGAATTAAGGAGGGAGCAATGATGAAGAAAATATGACTTTGTTGTTGAAATTCCTTTGTAAGATTTCACATTCCAATTGGTCAATATAGCTGCACTTGTAAATGAATCAATAAACAAAATAGATTTACAAAAATAGAATTCAAAATCAAAATTTGAAGCGTGTGTCAAATGCAAGTTGACTAGTAGTCATAGTTACTAGATTTGGCTCGCAGGCGAAGTGGGCGGTGGGCTATTTAACGAGGTTGGAACTTCTTTATTTTACGCAATTTTAAACTCAATGTTACTTAATATATGTGTAAAACTAAAGTTTCATATTAAGTATATAATTTTATTTTTATGAAGCTTAGATAAAATAAGTGTCTTTCTAATTGTTAAGCTTTTTTTTTTTGAGTTTTTAAACTTTTTAACAAAAAAAAAGACAATGAGAAACGGTAGTCTTTTTATGTTTCATATCAACGGCTAGGCCACATTCACATTGAGTAAAAGAGCAAACCTTACTTTTTCAATACTTGATGATCATTCAAAATATTTCGAATGAAGCCCGATCAACAGAAAGAAAAATCCGTATGAACGTAATGAAGATCTATGATTTCACCTCTGACAGCCACCGGTGAACAATGACAACTTGCATAGAACGGCAATCACAGCAAGGCAAAATTTTTACCCTAATGGGCCTAATTTTCCCACCTCTCAGAATCAATTGTCCCAATTCATGGCGGGAAAGAAAACCCACCCCGTCCGCCCTTCGGCGCACACGACATTTGCACCTTAAAAACAAGTGAAAGAAGCATAAATTCCAAACAAAAGAGGACAGTGCTGCTGGGTCTCACTTGTCCACTAGTGGCATCATTTCAAAGATTTTCACCCAACCAATACTCATGTACGCCCAGGATCCATCCAAAAGCATCAGCTTAAAGTTTTTGTTCAATGATATCCCTTGAAAAGTCACCTTTATTCTTGATTAACAGTAAGAAAATCACTTTTACATAATGTGGAACACCAGAGCAGCAAATAGTTCACTTTCTGCATTAATTTGGTTTGAACGGTCTCAGCGATCGTGTGCTGTGGACCTCCTCCTAATGATGTAAAATCTCGAAAAGGTATTCTGCTGGAATCATGTCACTGGGCTCAGAACGGTGCAAAGCACTGCAAGGAACTCATTCATGTGCTTTTCATTTTCTTCCTTTTAGGTTATTAAATGGTAATGCTAGCAATCCATTTCCTCAACGTGCATGTTTTCAGAATAAACAATGAGATCTTGGGCCTTCGATGTGGTAGGTGCTGCCGAAATATGAACAGGGTTTGGCTGCAAGCTCTTTCTATTTTGCATGGCAAAAATGAGTTATTTGGAACTTACTGCAGATTAACTTCCCTCTGAGGTCGACAAGTTATGCTCTCCAGAAAGTTGTCCGAAAGGGAAACCAAAAGAACCTTCAGAACCCATCGGCTGTTTTGAATCTTAAGACTTCTTCAAGTTTTGAATCTTAAGACTTCCTAAGAATTCAGGCCTTCCTAGTTAGCGACTGTTTTGTTGTTCTTCCACGTAGATCAGCATCCATTTATGGCATTTAGAGACCTTCACTTGCACGGTCAAAAGTTATAAAAAATTGCATTCAATAGCCGGCAATCAGAAGGTGGTGAAGACGAATCTAAAGCCTCTGAGATATTGGCAAAACTGACTGAAGAAGTTACTTTTTTCGGGAAATTAAATCACTTAATTATTGTATTTTACAGAATCAGATTCATGGTAAATTGCTGGGAATCAATAAAAGCATGAAGTACGAGATCTACTATTCATTTTAAAGAATTTATACCCTATTTCACGCTGAAGAATCGAAAAATGAAGGACTTCAAACCTTCTATTTTTTTAGGTTTGACTTTAGCAAAGAACTTAATTATACAAGAAAGTCTGTGAGAAGATTATACTACAATAGTCCAAATACTATCTCATCTAAAATTTCACTTATTAAAGAAATTAACCTTGAAACAAAAAAATTGTAATTGTTTGCATTATCTTTTGATCAAATTTCTCATGAAGAAGGAAATTTTAACAACTACACAATCACTTGTCTATTAACCCATGTCACCTTTTTTACCGTGAAAGAGACTTATCATTTATGCATTTATATTTATTTATTGTAATTCCTAAAGAGTGCAACTGTTTACTATGCTGCAGGTGATATTAATGCAAATATTTACTAGTCATGTAAATTAATGCAGAGAAGAGTATGGCAATGTAAACCCAAGATTAAGCATTTTAAATTAACCTTTATTAGATTTATCTTCTGAAACTTTCAGGGTATTCATGGAAGAAAATAAATAATTTTCGTACTCGACAGACTAGGATTGTCAGGGTAATGAATAACTTATATTTATTTTCTGCCCAAGTTTTAAGACAACCAATTAAGTCAAACTTTTCAGCTTCCAATGAGTAAAAACCATGAAAAGAAGAGAGAGGTAGGGAATTCAATGCTTCCCCATAATTGCATTACTCTGTGCAAGCCCTAAGGACTAGACTACCCTACCCTTACCACCACGTGGCCCAGTAACAACGGTCGATGTGTGGGACGTGGCAATGAGTAGCCAATAGAAAACTGCCCGAACCTGATGTGGATCCCATATCAGCATCCTGACCCCTCTATAGGTAGGTGTTGACAGCCGCACAGAAAAGCCGTATGGGGTGGTCCAAAGAGAGCTTTGGGTGGGTCCTTATTTCCCAAATGTTTGTCTCCTTTTTGACTTCATTACCACCAGTTGTGCGAGGAAATCTCGCTGCCCTCTGCTCTGTGTTCTCTGGGGATGCCAGCTTGCAGTGTCGTACTGCTCACCTTGAACGATTTGCAGGGCCGTATTTTTGTCCCATCAGTTGTCTACTTTTTTAACTTTCTCCTTATCGAGGATTAAGAAAATGAAAAAGATTCAGACTGGAATTTGGCTAAACTTCAATTCGATCCACCACTTTATTCTCCTAACATCTTGATTTAGCGGCTGGAAAAGAAGAAAAGCAAAAATCTCTGAAATGGGTACATGGGTTTGTCTCTGTGATGGAATTTGTACAAATCCCACATCAATACTTGAGAAGAAAAAAAAAACCAATCATCGAAATTGCACTATGATTCAAAGTAGGCTTAAAGAGAACCATGAGTGGTGGAGCGTTGTAGCTCCAAGCTAGAGGACCAGACAAAAAGGAAAAAAATAATCAAAGGTTGCAAATGGGGTCTGAAAAGTTGGGAGAATAGTTCCTGTAATTCTGATGGGGGTAAAAAGAAATAGAGGGGCCTCTTGCTGATGGGGTCCGACCAAACTGATTTAGTTTTCATTCAGAGAGAGGCAATTTATATTACGAGGGGGATTTGGCTCTCTCTGCTCCAGACCGACTAGTTGCTCCCCCTCGGGTTCTTCTTCCCAAGGATCTTCTTTGTCGGTTTATGAGCATTGAACACCGAAACCCCAAAATATTTTTATCGACGGTCCTTATTTCTCTCCGACCTAATAGATAGACCGTAGATTCCCCGGCATTGTCGTCCCTCGTCTTCGTTCTCACCCCAAACACACTGAGCTGGTTCCATAGAGAAGTCAGCTAAACAAGCCGGCATGGACTCTTGTTCTTGGTGTTTCTCCACTTTCAAAGTTCTCGCCCTTGTTCTACTTCTCTCTACCAGAGGTAAAAGGGAAAAACATGACATAAAGTTACAATCTTGCTTGGTTTTTCTTGAAGAGTTTCCTGGGTTTGCTTCGTATTCTCGTGTTACTTCCCCTTTTTCGTAGTTTTAGACACAACACTTACTATGTGTGTTTTGCATGCATGTGTTCCAGGTGCTTTGGGTGCCTCATTCACATTTGTGAACAGGTGTGGCTACACCGTCTGGCCAGGCATTCTCGCCAATGCAGGCAGCGCTAGGCTGGATACCACTGGATTCGAGCTCCCCAAGGACACCTCTCGCTCCTTCCAAGCCCCCACTGGCTGGTCTGGTCGGTTCTGGGGCCGGACAGGGTGTAACTTCGACGGATCCGGGTCTGGGTCTTGCCAGACCGCCGACTGTGGCTCCGGCCAAGTCGAGTGCAACGGGCTCGGGGCAGCCCCGCCTGCCACCCTCGCAGAGTTCACACTGGGGTCGGGTGGGCAGGACTTCTACGACGTGAGCCTGGTGGACGGTTACAACTTGCCCATGATCGTGGAAGGCTCTGGAGGCTCGGGTCTCTGCTCCCCAACCGGGTGCATATCGGACCTGAACCAGCAGTGCCCTGCGGAGCTCAAGGCTGCAGACGGCGGCGCGTGCAAGAGCGCTTGCGAGGCATTCGGTACGCCGGAGTACTGTTGCAGCGGCGCGTACGGTTCACCCACCACTTGCAGGCCTTCGGTATACTCCGAGATGTTCAAGGCCGCGTGTCCAAAGTCGTACAGCTACGCCTACGATGATGCCACAAGTACGTTCACGTGTACCGGTGCCGATTACACGGTGACCTTCTGCCCTTCCTCTCCGAGGTAATGTTCTCCGTTATGCATTTTCGGTATCTGATTTTAGTTAAACTAATATTCAAGTATCTGTTTTTAGCGAAGAATTTGTTAAAGCAGGTTCGTGTGTGTGCTTTAAGCTGGAGGAGTTTTGGCAAATTCTCAAGATTATATTCCTCTCTTTTGGCTTAGATAAGCTTTAACTTCCTCCATGTGGGGCTGGTGTGATGATGCAGTGCCATAATGCAACATTCTACAGTCGTTTTTTAATCACTCTTATATATATGATCAGATCTTTGGGCTTTAATGTGTGTCAGATATAATCAGGCTTTATTGTGTTTAGTCACTTTACAAGCTTCAAAGTTGAGATATTTTAATTCTTGTGCTACAAGTCTAATTATTGCCTCTCCTAATCTCTCTTCTGCAGTCAGAAATCTACTAACCCAACACCAACAACACCGATAGCGACACCGGGGTCCGGGTCAGGGTACTCCGTTCCTGGGTCGGTTCCCGGATCAACCTATACGGATTCTGGCTTTGGAACTGGT
Source organism: Casuarina equisetifolia (assembly GCA_028551475.1). Taxonomy (NCBI): domain Eukaryota; kingdom Viridiplantae; phylum Streptophyta; class Magnoliopsida; order Fagales; family Casuarinaceae; genus Casuarina; species Casuarina equisetifolia. The sequence continues at coordinate 18,206,838 of CM052360.1, forward strand.
ACAAGCACGGGCACCGGCACCGGCACGGGAGCCGTCACCGGTATTGGAACGGAAACTGGTACTGGTACAGGTACCGGGTCTGGATCAGGAGAAACCATGCTAGCAGATGGGTCATGGTTAGCTGGTCTAGCAATGGGCGACTCACCAAGGAGATTGTCTTCATCTACCGTACAATATGCACTAATATGCTGGGCTACTTTTTCTCTTACAGTGTCAATGCTTTACTCGTAGCCCCTACTGCTTAACCTCAAGTCATGGCTTTAGAGTGCATCTCGGATTTGCAGCCTCAGTGGGTTATGGGGGTGGCTTTTGGCCTTTTCCCGAGAAAGCTGACAGATCCTTCCAGATTGTAAACCATTCACTCCGAGGGTTCCCCCAAAAGATATTCAGTGTTAAGTACATTTAAGTGTTTGTTCTATTATTTGTTTATGCAATTGTAGCTGTCCTTTCCTTTCACCCTCTAGCTCTTTAAGGTTCTGCCATCCTGGAGACAAAAGCAACATTACCACAACCAAGTTCTGGTTTTGGGCTGGCGTTTTGGCATTCATCGGTTTTGGGGTATGGGTTTTTTCTTGTGAGAGGAAAGGAGGTTTGTTCTATCAAAAAACAAGTGTAATGTGAATACTTTCAGATGCTAGCTTTTTGTCTATCGCTGTGCAGCCTTGCGGGTCCTGCAAGTTTCGTTTTGCTTTTTTTTTTTTTTTATTTTTTATTTTGTCTTTGTGTGTGATTGAAGAAGGAATTTCTTGAAGACCAATCTGTTATGTTATGATAGCGTTCGGTGGATAACAATAATGTTGAAAATCTGGATCGAACATTATAGGAGAAGACTTTAATCATTTGTTGAGTTGTGGAACAACGTTGAGTGCAAATCCCATCTTTGCAGTCAATAGAGTAAGGGGGGATAAAGTCAAGAAGCGGGATCCTCTGTTTGTTGATGAGAGCATTAAACTTTCCTCCCAGAAAACTTTTGAATCGATGTCAAACATACGGGCCCCATAAATTAGTTCACAATACTGCATAAATCATGTTCTAAATAATGGTCCTGGGTGCACTATCACAATACAATCATACATTCAAAGACTAGTAAGTTCCATGATGCAAACGCGTTAGGGGGGATTCCAGTGTCTGTGAGTCCGTCCCCCACTCACCGTCTTGATCAAGACAGCCAATTGATGTAAAAGTTATTGGGGGGGGGGGGGGGGGGGGGGGGGGGCAAATCTACAGAGGATCACAAGAAGGTAGAGAAGTCCAAGTTATAGAAGAAGGGAGATACAAGCAGCATCCTGAAAGGTCGAGTAGCTGAAATGCTATGCTCATGGTGGATAGTTGATTGAATGTCTTGCAAGGTCAGTGCAGTGTAGACAGAGAAAGGGCACTGTCCTTCCTTAAACGGAAGAGTAGAATACTTAAAAATTATTCTGAATTTATGTCCCCTGATCTTTGAATTCATCAATAAAACAAAGCAGAAAGATCGACAGAACATAGAACTCCTTTAATGAAGCAGTTCTGGATTCTAGCAGTAGAATTGAGTTAATTGCTCCAGTAACCACGTGCTGCAATATTGCTAGAATAATTTGAACATGATTGCACCTAACATTTTCACAAACCACGAGTCTTTCCTGAACCAATTGGCTGCCAGTTGGGTTAAAAATATTTTTACTATTATTCTTTTGTAACAACAATCTTGTGGTCTTATGCCAAATTCTAAGGCAAATGGGTTACAATTGAATGTTAAAATGTTTGGTTTCATCACTTCGACAGAGCGAGAAGGTTGAATCTGCAGTTCTATTGGCATATCGGACGCTTATGTTGTATTCACCTAGGAAGCCATAAAAGCTGAAAGCACCTTGCTCATCCGTCTGACCTTGTACCTCCCCTGTTTGCCATTCTTTCAGAAGCTTGTCAACCACATCTCCAGCCGGGAGGTTCTGGAAATTATTATCAGTCAGGCACATTTGGTAACATCCATCTGGATGGAGTGCAGTCCAAAGCATTATCCCATTCACAGAAGGATGTGAAAAGCCTTCTCTCAATACTTCTTCTAAATAATTTGCCTGCAAATAAAAACATAAATCCTCACATCCTATTATATAAGAATCTTATTTTTTGAAGGTGAGACTCTGTTGTTAACGATGTTAATTAATGTCCAAATGAGAAAGACAAAAGAGAGCAAGGATTAGACTTGCCCACCTGAGCTTCTTCACCAAGTTCCTTGCTGATGTCCACCTCTGTGAGCCATATGGGAAGCCCCAGAGTGGCCAACTTGTCTATAATAGCTCTCATCTGAGGAGGGTTTGGTATCTGAAAATGACCCTCTAACCCAACTCCATCCATTGAAACCCCACCGCGTTTGAGTTCTCTCACCCTCGAGATGTAGGTATCAACCGTGGAATTCACATCGCTGCAAGTCTCCACCACGTTAAACTCATTCATAACCAGGGTCGCTAATGGATCCAACTCGTGTGCTATCTCATAGAAATGCAAGGTGGCGTTAGGACCAAGCCGTTCCTCGTAGAAATCAAAGTGAAGCATCTCATTGCTCACGTCCCAGTGAATGAATTCTTCTTTGTACTTGTACATCAGACTCTGTATTCTTGAGTCCACAGCTGCTTGTAATGCAGACCCTGTAAGTTCACGAACCCATGCCGGAATGTACTTGGGGTCCTCCCAGAATATGTTGTGTCCTCTGGCAATGATTTTATTAGCCCGAACAAATTCCAACATCTGATCAGCCACCTTGTAGTCGACCTTTCCTTGTTCGGGTTCGGTGGCATACCACTTGAGTTCATTCTCAAAGACTGTCGCATTGAATCGCTTAACAAACCAATTCTGGAACAACAAGGATTCTGTATTTTTAGCTCAACTTTTGCAGAAGCTAAGGTTGAATAATGGATGGTTCCAACAGAGATGAAAACAATCCATACTCACTTGATAGGGAAGATTTCCGAGAATGGTCTCAGCTATTGCAGAGCCAAATGGGAAATCTTTTGAGACTTGCTTTATGGTAATGGCTGCCCCTAGCAGCCTCTCTCCATGTCCATCTGAGACATGGACTGTTACAGGACGCTTCCTTTGCTGAAAAACAAAAGATGTTATCCTTATACTCCGAGAAGATAATTGACACTAATTAACTAGAACCATTTTCAGTGTCAATACTAAAATGCTGATCTTTTGCTCAGCAATGGACATAAAATCCTCAAATTTGTGACTACAATCGAAAAAAAACTCTACTAGTTCTCTTCTCTTGTTCCCCTTGGCTCATAATAGGGCCTGAAACAAAGTGCTGCTAGTACTCACAGTGTTAATTATATATTGCTGATTAGTTCTCCATTGCTCCAACGTAAACGGTTGTAATGAAGTGCTTGAAACTGCAATACTTACATCTTTATTCCCCCAGCCCTGTGCCACAGAAGCAAGGAAAACTTTAATTTCAATAAGTACAAGTTCTCAGGTCTTAAATGCTCAATATTGCACTTGGAGCTGCCTTATAGAGGAAGCAAGAGAATCACATTCACCTGAAGGGAAAGAACAGAGAAACTAGATGGTGAAGTCAGAACAAATCCACCCTTGAGAAAGGACCAGCATCCTCTCTTTGCTATTACAGACCCTATACAGTCATATGCAGCATCTTCTGTCCTCAGGCTTGCCTCTATCAGAGCTGAACTTGCACCTCGTATCTTGACCCAACCTGTTAAGTACCGTAGTCAACATACTAGTCGCACATTGACGTAAATTTTAACCCACCATGAAACCCTAGATAACGAGTTCTATCGAGACCTGTTCATGATTTTTTCTCATGGTTGTCGGACTATGGGGCCATAAAAAGTAGATATGTCCCAAATCACGCGATCGTGAGATGAGCACTGTGAAGGAGATAAATAATGGGGCACGCTGCCTATCAGGCTTAAGCATTGTAGCCCTTCTCGTAATAGGCCTCCCAAATTAAATTCTGCCCATAAAAGTGGTGTCCATTGGGCTTGCAGGGAAGAAGCAAATAGAAACACAACTAGTGCATTTATGTAAGAAATGCCGGAGTAGATGGAATTTTAATGGAGTGGGTACCCGTTCTCATCTGAGAGACCCTGGTCCGAGTCCTGGCAATGGAAAGTTAATTTCTTGTTCAATCCATGCCTAATTACCTTTGTCCTTTTCAGGTTTCTACTTCCTCTCAAACTACAATCAAAACTTGTTTTAGAGATACTGTTAATCAACAAACGTGCAAAACACAAACTAATCCAATTTTTTATCATGCTTTGAATTTGTTGAAGAGGAAGAAAAAGAAGAAGAACTTAACTGGAGAAACAGTAAATTCCCTGGCTGAGGTTGTGCATATGGAAAGTCGGAAAAGAAGCATTACTTGAAGAACCAACATTGCCGCCATGGGCCGTCACAGGCCGATCTTTGAGAATTCCTCCCTTGTAAAGTGGCTTTTCTGGATACGCCTTACACTGCCAAATAACGAAACATGTAACGGCATGAGAGGGCACTACCATTTACACTACCGCTTCGACATTTTGGAAATCAAACAATATTCAAAATCCATTGCTGAAAAAGTTTCTGGAAAATCTGGGTTAAAGTTATTTGCCACTGTTTTTGCATACCTCAGAATAAGCAGTGTGGTCATACAAAGGCCCATCTGCAGTGTGGAAGACACAGAGAAGCAATTACAACGGGAACCCCACAAAAACTAAGATATTTAATGCATGAAAGATGAGTTCTGAGAGAGAGAACCAAATGAGGCAACCAGGTAAGGGCCTATGACAAGGAGGTAGGCCAAGAGGCTAAAAGTAAGAGTATCCTTCATGGTTTTCTGCTTAGAAATCCGAGAAGTATGACAATATAGGATACGAGAGGAATGGCTCAGAATGTTTACGGAAAGGTCCCCTCGTACTCCAAGAACAAAGAGGTCAGAGTTAGAAGAGATAGACAGAGAAGGGAGTACTTATAGCTGAGACGGTGGGTTTCACAAGGGAACAGAGAGAGGCCTGAGTAGTCCCGTGGCCTGATCACATGTTATGTGAAAGCTTTTTGAGTACATAATTGGTGGACAGTAGTGAAACTTTTAACTCATTTTTCTGTGGACAGCTTTTACGTGTACATTGTCGCTTTCTAATGGTTGCCAAAACGTTCATTCTATTGTCATTGAATTGAACTGCCGACCAACTGCTCACGGAATATCTCATTCAAAGGGTCTCTTCTTTATCCCTCATTTGGTTTTATTGATCTTCAACAATTCTGCAGTCTCCGTAGCTCTGATGAAAACTCAGAAGCATCTCAGTTCTATATAAGCATTTCCAATATCAAACTCCATAGGATCTAGGTTACTAATGGTGTATTCTAGATTGTCCAAGTAAAAACAGGAGCATTAGGGGATGACAACCTATAGAGTAAACAATAGACCCATGTCCGGCCCATACTTCTGTGTCATTTTTTTTTCTTTTCTTTTCCTACATAGTTTTATGGGTCCAAAAGCAGCCTGAGTTTGCAGTACAATAAAATAACTGTCCTAAGAATCCAACTATGGATTGCAGATAATGGAAATTTGTTTGAGAATTTGCACAGAAACCCGCCGGCGGCCCTTAAACCATGAAGGGAAATGGTGGTTTTCGTATGGTAAAAGGATACTTTGCTTTCAAGTCTTAGTCCTCCTCCATAGTCTGTTTGCAGCTGCCTTTCAAGGGTGACTGAGATTCTCACAGGGATGCTGGGGGACCATGGTTCGGACACTGCCAATCAAAGATTTTGGACTCGTTTGCTGCATAGGTTATGTACTTATGATTAACCTAGCATTGCCTAATTACTGTGGAATCATGGGAAAAAAGCACTCCACCTTTTGGAGTCATTTGTGAGGTCTAAGGCTTAATGTTAAGGATTAGTGAGCGTGCCTTCCACTTCCTATGTCAGAAAACATGATCGTTATTGCTTAAAACGTCACTCTCTCATTGGTCAAACGAAAATTTATTTTGAAAAAATGATATCCAATTTTCATTAGTGCAAACTATTATTTTTGGCAGGCCTGTTCTTGCTCTTTCATGAAGCCTCACCAAACTCTATTTCCAATCCCTTTGACCTCTTCCCCGACTCTTCCTCCATATGGTAATGTATTTTCTAAATCAGTCTCAAGTCATGTAAGAATATGATCCAGATCAGCAGTTTTGGTCAATAATTTGAAGAACAGCTTATGGAATGTCTCAACAGTTCGAATTTCATAGACTGGCCAAAAAGTAATATTGGTTTCCGAAGTGTTTTATTTTTGGCCGCCAAATCAATCGCATTAGATTTTAATGGAGGATTTCTTAGTCGCATCTATGTGCAAGAGTGACAAAAGAAGGACTTGCTTGGCTAGAGCGAATGTCTTCCCCACCCCAGAACCAAATCAAGGCGAAGCGTGTAAGAAAGTGAAGAAGAAGAGCCAAAGGAAAAGAGAAGAGGGAATAAAATCAGACGCAAGCCCGAAAAGAGTTAAATGTTCTGTATGTTTTTCTTCTTGTTTTATGAGGCCTTGACATTAGTTAAATATCACTTTTTAATGTAAAATTTTATTTTTATATGAGTTGATACCTATCTCCCCTCACAAGCCCTTAAAGGAGAAATACCAGGGCACCATCCTTCCATTGGTAGCAGAAGAATAGAATACTTTCAATCCGAACATGATTGCACCCAACATTGCTTGGGCTACACTCACGAGGGCCTCCAACACAATCCAGCTGGCAATATAAAGCCCAACGAGGGGCTACGCCAGTCGAGCTCCATCAACCAATCAGGCACCATGTTGATGGAAACAAATACATAGCTTTCAGGCACCGTGTTAATGGATGGAGCTAGTTCGGCAACTTTTGCCGTTTGAAAAACTGTTAATTAGCTCCATCAACCAATCGGTTGGCCTGAAGCAATGTATTATTGGGACGAGAATGAAATTCACACACCCTATATCCTACCAATACATGGATAAGCCATTTGCTTAGCCAACCTTATTCTACAATCTAACTGAGGCTCTTCAGGACCTCACACTAAGTAAGTCAAATCTTTTTCTTATTGTAAATAAGCTTTTTAAGTGAATGTCTCGAACAATGATCAAAGACTTCCATGATTTGAAACATGTCCTTCACTACCTTCGTGACATAGTGGATTTGATATAATTATGGATTCATAAGCATACCTTAGAAAATCTATATATTTACAGAAATGTAAACTAGGTTGGATGTTTGGCAACCCACAAGTTAACAAATGAGTATTATTTCTTCCTTGGTATAAACTATGTTTCTTGGAGTGCCAAGAGATAGGCTACTATCTTCATATTTAAAACAAAGGTTGAGTATAGAGCATTTACTATTGGAATTGCTGAAGCTATTTGGATTTTACATCTCACATGTCATCTTGGTTTGAGTCACTTTACTCTTATCAATTTATTATGCAACAATCTATTAATCCTATACTTGGCCACCAAGCCCATCTTCCATAACCATTTGAAGTATCTCAAAGCTTATTATAATCTATAAATCCTATAGTTGAATGAAATCAACTTTCTTCCCTAGTTTACCTAGCACAAGGCTCTTATACAAATGTAGAGACAATATTCTTGTTGATTGGTGAGATTGAAGCACTACCATGAACAACCATGGCTAACGTGTATGAAAAAGTGAAAAATCCAAAATATGATACTTGGAAGCATAGTAATTGTCTTGCAAAATCATGGATTAACAAGTCTTAGGAGTACTTTACAAAAGATATACTCAAAAGACAAAAACCAAGAGACTTACTCTTTTAGCTATATCATTTACCAAAGAGAAGTAAGCCACCCCTTGTATACTTACATGAATTTTGAAGCTTGACCAATTAACTAGCTTTGATTGGTAAATTTTTGTTTGACTAAAGAAAATTATTTCAATTGTTAGACAGATTAGGTCCAAAGTTTGTATCCTTTCAAACCATAATTTTATTTGTTTTATCAGCATTTATTACAACATGATTATGAGTTAATGGAAGGGACTATAAAAGATCTAGTTCTTTTGAGTTTTCTAGAATGGTGCCAAATCATCTTCAAACTCACTAAAGATGTAATTGAAGTTTCCAAAAAGAGCTTAGGTATGAGAGAATCATTCTTATGATAAAGGTGATATTTGAACTAGTTTTTTTATATAAGTCTTTTGGTATCTTCAAAAGAGAAATGTTTACTTTATTTGATTTATTTTTTGAACATTATTCCCTTACGAAGATATAAAAAGAAAGAAGAAAAGAAAAAAGTTGATTCAGTCTAATCAAATAATTTTAATGGATAAGATAAAGAGAATCAAGGAACTCTTTTAGCTAATCTAAGCAGATGTGATTGACTATGATAGTGCATTTAATGATGGTGAATGGCAATCATGAGAATGTTTCCTTTGTCCAAATCCAAAGCTCTTGGATTTGTAAGCTACACTATTAAATAATCATGGATTTGTTTTACAACCCTTTTTAATCATGTGACTCCACTAAAATCACTTTCATGAAGCTTATGTTATGTAAGGAAAACTAGCGTTGTTAAAAAAAAAAAGGACAAGTGTAAAAAAAAAAAAAAGACATCCAAGCATACTTTTCAATTTAGGGACTAAACCTAAATTGCATTGTTGAGCTTCAATTAGCTCTAAATGGATTCTTAACAACGGCAACCTTCATGTTGGATTGATAATTGGCTTGTTAAGCTATTGTGGTATCCAATTGATAATCAAGAAACCATAAGAGAAGTTATTAAAAACCTAAATTTGCTAGTAAAACTTCTTTTAGCTGAGCAAATAACAAGGGTACAATCTTTTACCTTCATTAATGATTCATATAGGTTGATTTTAGACCTCACATCTAATGCATCATTTTCAACTACTGATGTGTGTAAGTCTATACTAGTGTCAAGACCCAAAGTTAAGTGGGCCAAGTATATTTGGGATCAATTCCTACCTTCTTGGATTGTTTTCTTCATTTGGTAGATCATGCATAATGGGCTACTAGTGGAAACTAACTTGCAAAGAAGAGATGTACCTTTAGCATCACAATGTATATGTTGTTAATCTTGTCAAGTTTAAATAATAGATTATTTGTTGGGTCACTTAACCAACTGGGTTAATGATGAGTTAAAGGAGATCTAAACCGTGAGGTTTGGAGTTTGATTTTTAACATGATTCCTTGACCTAAAACTATACCAAAATTGATTATTTCCTCGTTTTAACATGCTAATTTATCTTCTCAAATAGGAATAGTCATGATGGGCGTGGTATGTTTAGCATTATGGAGAATTTGGTTGGCTTAGGTATGAAGTTAAATATGGTAGAAAGTCATTATCTATATCCTATATAGACAATGAAATTCACAAGGGCTTGCTATAGCTTAATGATATCTTCAAAAAAAAAAAACACAACAACCTTCCACATCAAACATCAATGTTTTACAACAATTGCATATTATGATGAAGTTTGTTACTTAAGGGACTAGCCAAATGATTAGATGGCATCTTCCATTGCCAGGGACTTCAAAGTTCAATTCTGAAAAATCTTGTGTTGAAGGTAGAGTGCGGGAGGGATAATAAGTGATTCGGAAGGCCTCATCAATATAACATATTCATTGAATTTGGAATTGGGCAACAGTGTTATTACAGAAGTAAAAGCACGATTATTTGGATTGGTATTGTGTCACCAAAGAGGTCTACATGTGTAGGAAATTAAAATTGATTCTCAATTTGTTATTTAATGCCTTATGGGTGTAAGTGAACCTCCATGGGATTTGATATACTGGGTTCATAAATGTAAAGCTTGTTTCCCTTCTATGCCAAAGGTGCTTCATATGTTCAAAGAATGTAGCTTTTTGATTGATAGCTTGGCTACTTATGGCCACTCCATAATGGGACAACAGATATATGATCATATTGGTTCTTTAGCAAGTGTGTGTTGGCAACCAAGTAGGGATAATCAGTTGGGTTTGAAGCATTATCGGCCACCATAAGTATTGTTAATTTGGGCAGTACTTCATGTTTATATGATATGTTGTCTTTCTTTGTTTTATATTTTATTTGGGTATTTGGCTTTATATTTCATTTGGGTCATGGTATATACCCTGCCCGTAGTACCTTTAAAGGCATAGTTCTTTAGTCCAGCCTTACTACGGTGATGAACAAAATTTTCAAAGTAGTATCCCTGTTTAAAAGAAAAGGAAAAAAAGACCCCTTTTCTAAGAGTCTGTAGGCTCTTACCTCTTCTGAGTTACGATAGTCTACACTGGACCTCGTTGGCCTTTTGTTCTGGACCTTACTGGGTTATGCTTCTCTCTAGGCCCCGACGTGTTTCGACGGCACTACCAATGCCTACTTTATAACAAACACAAGCCACATTAATTCATTGTTTTTCTTTTAATGAAAATAACAGTAGTAGTAATAATCAACAATGTAAATGTAGAGCGAGCTCCAGGTTCAGAATTTGAATTCAAAGATCAAAACTTCATAGAATAACGGAAACATACAGGACCGAGTACTGAATTCCATTGCCTGGACTGAAAAAAATTACTTAGTCTTAACAAATGAAACAACTGCAGGTTTGGGACGCTTACCAAACCGTAAATCTAATCCTTCTCATTTGGAATGATAAGCAAAAATAATCGGCATTATAAAAGTGGCCAAGAAAGTGATACTTGATGTCGGATATCATCAAGCATAAAGCTCATCTATCCTCTCTCCCGCTGTCTTCAGTAGTTGTCATTTCTCATTAGATGCTGCTATCTATTTCTTTGATTTCCTGCTGGTGTAAATCTTCTGATACACAGCCTTGGATCTAATTGACAACAAAATGTCCAAACCAAACCCAATAATGCAAGCAACAGCCATGACCACAAACACTATCCTGTAACAATGGGCTCCAACGCAGGTATTACCACCACCGGCAGTGGTGGTAGCCTCCATGTCGTACAGCAACCCGGCAAGAAGACCAGAGAAGAGGAAGGACCCAAGGGGAAGGTTAAGAATTAGAATGTTGTAGATGAGACCATAGTATTTCAAACCAAATAGCTCAGATGCGGTCGGTACTGTAATGGCTAGACGGATGCCGTAGCAAATCCCGACAACGATGGAACCAATGTACAGGGAACCCGGTACGGCCAAGGCCATAAGAACGTAACCAACAGCCATCACAATCTGAGATGCTGCATTCCATAGAGGTCTTGGTGTTCCGCCTTTCCTGTAAACAAGAACAGGGTTTTAAGCAAAATAAACTAAGGTCGGCAAAGTTATTCAAAGCGACCGAACAACTCCTTAAAGACAGAGACTGCCGTGACGTAGAATGAATAGAATGGTTCTGCAACCTAAGTAAAGACAAATTGGACCAATGGGTCTCTGTCCAGAAGTTTAAGCCATGGAACCGCCCATTAAATAAAAGGTGGCCACAAACCATGCACCCATGTGCATGTCGACCACGGATTGACGGGGAATCCCCATCTCAGAAGAAGTTGCAGAACATCTTATCATCATTTATGTGGCCGAACAAGCACTTGATTTGAAGGATCAAGTTTGAAATTTCCCCAGTTGGGCCAGAATGAGAACCCAGCAGAGATAAAATATCAGTGAGGGAAGTCCACGAAGAAGTCCCACCATCGAATCGAATCTCGGTGCCACGGAAAGTCATGCACACACAAGACAAGACCAAATCAATGGTAGGACATCCCAAGTAGCTGACACAAGACACGACACTAACCCTTTGCTTCAAAAATGCAACTTAACCTAAACAAAGTCATCCAAAACTTAAGGAAAACCAACCGACTTAAACTACTGGATAACGACCCCCCTTGTATATTTTCAACTTGGATGTAAAAGGAATCTGCTTTTGGGTTTACATGACGATGCTGGTAAATGCAAAAAGTTCAACTAAAGCTGACCTTTCCATATATTTGAAAATATGCGCAAATTGACAATAAAAAACAGACATTTGAAATGGTCTCCAGTCTGGCCTAATCTTACCTCAAAGTAAAAAAAAAAGACTACAGAAAATATGCGCAAATTCAAATTTTGTTGGGGGTTGTTCCCAAGGGGAAAAAATGAAGTTCTTCAGAACCTGCTCCAACTTGGAACAAATCTCCATTTGGCATTGTTTATTCAGGAAGAAAACCAGAAAAATAGGAATAAAAAAAAAGCAAGTCATTGTCCTAGTTACTTTAGCACGAAGCATGCCTCTTATTGGACACTCTGTTAAATAAATAAAAGGGAGGAAACTTCAAGGGAATCCGAGATGGAGTGGGAAGGTGACTTACTTGATGAAGTACTCCGAGACGGTACCCGAGATGATCCGCCCGAAAAATCCCCAAATACTAGTCAACGATACGAAGATGGACACGTCGGTATAGCCTAGCGCCAAGCCGATCTGCCCCATGTTGTTCATCACTGCCAAGCCGGTTCCTACGCCACAAAGGAACGATACAAACAACACCCAGAAATCAATTGTCCTGAGAGCCTCGCTGATCGTGTGCTCCTCTCCAATCGACGGTACCCTTCTCTCCACCACTTCCCCCTCTCCCTCCACGGCCGCCACGTCTTCTGGCCTCACCACCGCCACGTCTTCTGGCCTCACCACTGCCACGTCTTCCGCCCTCTCCACCGCCACGTCTTCCCCATTGTCCTGACCCTCCCTCGGTTTTACCTCCTCCACCAATAAAGGTTCACGTTCCTGCCATTGAAAAAGTCATATACTCGTATTTATTGGGATTAATTATTGTGTTGAACTGAGAAAGTTAATCAGTTTATAATTATATAATAAGGTGTTAAATCACTTTTTATATTTATGAAAGGAAAAGTTTTCATTCTTGATATAAGAATCGGAAAATGTTGTTACCTGCCCTTCGACATCTAGGCTTGGCCGGGATCGGTTAGCGAAGAAAGAGTAAACGGGAACTACCAGCGGCGAGGCCAAGAGAACGAGCAGTAGAGCGGCGAAGACACGAGAGAACGTGGTGCTGGGGCTGGGTATGAAATCGTAGGCCAAAAGGTAGACGGCCACGACTACGGCTACGGCGTTGAAGACCCAGAAAAAGCGGGTCTCCTCTTGCTCCTCATCGGCAGTGGCGGCGGGAGGAGACTCGCGGAGTAAGAACGCGGCGACGACGCAGACGGCCAACGGGATGACGGAGAGCATGATGAGGAAGGAGGAAGCGTCGTCGTAGAAGAGCGCAGTGCAGAGGTCGGTGAAGATGGCTGTGCTGAGACCCACATAACCCTTGAGGATGCCTGCAACTGGGCCTCGGTTCCTGCGGAAGTTGCGTATGCAGGTCACAAGCACCGCCGTGTTCATCCACGTGGTGCTGTTGCCTCCCATGCATAGGAATATGCACATCTGTTGGAGTAGTGGAGTGTAAAAGATCACAATTAACATCAACTTAGACAAGGGTTTTTCTTAATCTTGCTAAATGTAAGGCCAAGAACAAGAACAAGAACAAGAACAAGAACGAACAACAGAAAAATGTTATTTACAAAACGGTGAATTTTCTATTTGATATGTTAAGTCTTTAATGGGATTACTCTTTTGTAGATGGATAAATTCATCAAATATTCAATCAAAATTACTGATAGATGCTATATGTCCCGTGTACAGAAAATGTGCGCTTCAGCACGGTAGTTTCCAGGTTGAACAGTTGCCATTGACTCTGTTTTGGGGAATTTCTTCGAAGTCGATTTCTTTTCCCTGAGCAACCAAAAACTGTAAATTGAAAGCTTACGGGCTTTTGTTGGTAGCATGCTTATGTACCTGCCAATAAGAAAGAATAATCTTCTCACTGACAACCAGCCACTGAGCGCCGTACCCGACAAGCCCTTCGACCCCGCCAATAAGCAGAATCACCCAGGTGGGCAACCTATCGGAGGCAAGGCCAGCAAGAAGACCGAAAGCCTTGCCCACGTCCTTGGCAACCGATAAGTTGTTCAGCTCGAGCTGGGTGAGATTCATGAGCGACTTCAGGGTGTCGGAGTAGTTTGAGAAAGTGTAGTTGTTGCCGGAGATGGATTGGACCCATACGGCCGTCACAAAGCCAAGCCATTTCAGGGCTGTAGAGAACCTGGGACGCGAGAGCTCAGCGAAGCCCATGAAGAGCTAACAGGCGAGAAAGAGAGAGAAATGGGAAAAGGAAGAGGAAGATTGAAGAATGGTAGGCCTGGTGCGGTTTGACACTAAGCAACCGCAATATTTAAAGTGAGGCCTTGAGTCCCGAGGAAGGTTTATCAGGGTTGAAGTCTTTTTTTCTTTTTTAATTATTCTTAGGAGGTGGAGACAAAGGCATTTATTTTTACAAAAACTTTATCTAGACAATAAATTTGACATCTATTTTTCAAAAGCTATATTGAGAGAAGAAGTGAAAGGTAAATGGAAAGTAAAAAAAACACTTTAATAAAGTTAGTATTACTCTCTTAGCATGTTGCTTAGTTTGACGCTTCCCTATTGGTAAAAGTAACTCAAAAGTTTCTTAATATGTTATTTAGCCAGGTAAACAATAGGGATTAATAGGATTTTCAATCATAAAGTATGTGATTTGACATGCATTATGTTTGAGTGTTTACTTCCATTCACAATCTGGTTAAATATTATTGATTTAACCATTGTGCAACTTCTAGAAGCAAAACTTTAACTCGAACGCTTTTTACAAAAATTATCTGGAGTTGTATTCTTTCAATCATGTTGTCTAACTATATAAAAATGTCTACTCCAAAACAGTACAATTAAACCAAATCTCACACATCAACCTGGCTAACCTTTTTACTTGAAAGTAGTTGTGCTGTTGGATTTTTTCAACCTATACCTAAAAGAGTATGGTCTATTATTTTTTACTATTTTCCAATAAATCAACGGATGTTGTTAAAAAATTTAATACTTAACTAAAAAATTAACTTAAGAAGTAATAAAATTTATTGTGTTATAAAAAAATAAATATATTTTTAATAATATAAATCTTGTTGCAAAAGATCAAACCAATAAAAACCCACAAGAATATGCTAAGAAAATCATAACCCTAGTATTACCTTAGAAGTTTTATTATTAACTCGTGAATCCCTTATCTTAATACTTAATTATCGGAAACTTCGTTTGAAAAAAATCGTACTTTTACGGGTATACGAAATCCCAGGTGATAGACTTCCGTACATGAGGAGTTGGGCGCCGACCTGCCAAGAAAACCAGTTTTTCTGAGAAAGTAAAGGAAAACGATGGAGAAAAAAGGTGTGCGGAAAAGAGTACGTGGACTAGTAGAAAGTTGCGGTGGAAGAATTTCTCGTGCTGTATCGGCAAGTTAGTTGGTTGGGTCAAGCCAGGCATTCCCCGTTACGTGATCGAGGACGGCACGTTTCCTAGCCGTTAGATTGAAGTTTGGTCCAGGTGAGACTTGTCGGACGCGGCCCCGCCTATGTTATCTTACTTGCATCGTCGTTCAGAGCCGTCCGATGATCAGTTGACTGAACAAGGACGTTTTGCAGCTGAATCAGACCACTGCTTATTTATATTAATTCAAATCAGCATTTTCTTGGCTTACTGTTCAAGTTATTTAGAAATTTAGTAATGAAACCATGAAATGCCGACAAAAAATGGACAAGCGAACATGAAATCTGTGTTTGATTCTTAAATCTCAGCCTTTCCTTGATTCCCTTGCTTTACCAACAGAAAAAAAAAAAAACCAAAAAGTTGACAAATTAATGCATGTGGCCGATCAACTACCAAGAAATGCAATTTCTTAGAATTCTAAGATGATGTACTACCAGGTGCTCGTGATTCGTGAGAATAACAATTGTACGAGGTATAAATATCAATAAAACAAATAAAATCAGCTCTATAACGCTATTTTAAGTCATTATAGAGATAAGTTGTTGAATTTAAAGATAACTAGACTACCTTATGCCATTTGACGGGGTGGGCCATCAACCCGAGAGAACAAGACAATTTCATGTGACCATCAGATTTTTAATTGTTAACGAAACAATGGCCTAAAGTCTCAATAAGCAAATGCTCTTAAGACACACGCACTCAGAGAAAAAAAAGAGTCAACATGTAATTTGAAACAACTAAAGTTAAGGAACTCTAGAAACCTAATTCAAGTGAATTGTCACAAAAAAAATTTAGAAAATTAGAAAATTAGAAAATAAACTCTAAAACCTCTAAATGAGATAGTCCATGAAATAGAAACAAAAGCATGAAGTTGACCCAAATTTTAAAATTTGCAAGTAAATAAATAGAACCGCTAACAATGTTAGTAAAATTCCAAGTTTCACGTCTCAGTATTTTAGTCATAGTTGAGTTGTATTAACCATAAGCTTCCTAACATATAAATCTTTAAAAAATAAATTTCTTCTCTCGAGTTATAATTTTATTTTTTTTCTCTTTAACTCACACACTTGAGAAGAGAGGAATATTTGAACACATGGACTCGCCATTAGGGATTTAACTCAATTACCGCTAGGTCAAGAGAGTCCCTCACTTGCAATCTAGCTTATGTAAGTAATAGTTATATAAAAAATACTCATTGTCATGAGATAGGATGAATCATAGAATATTCCTACTTAATTTCATGAGATAAGGTCTTTACGTTGATATTCCTAGAAGTATCACTGGACAAAGTTTAAAATCATTTCCACTTAAATTAAGAACTATTCCATGTGAGTTCAACTACCGTTGGTTCCATGTCGAATTGTAAAATCACTCTTAATTAAACATATGTACTTACATTTGTCCTCTAGATCTAAAATGAATAAGCTACTGACAAAGTTGAAACTTGATTAAATAACGTGTGTGTCCACTTCACTGCCAATCAAGTACGACCATGCATACCAAATTTATTGAAGGCCGAAGTGGATGAAATACTAATCTATTTTAAACACTTTTTTGGGACCTATAAGATCGTCTGAGTAAAAAATGCTGAACTTTTAAGATACCCAAGCAGTCTTATGCTATTTAACGGAGCAATTCTTGGACTTGTTCAGAGGAAACATGAGGCTCGCCAATTGTTTAGAAAGATAGCGTAATCCCACCTTCACTCTAACACAATCCTAAAGATGGTCAAAGTAAAGAATGGCGCACTTGTACTGCTCGAGACGTGACTGTAAAACCAAATTGACGAAGACATTAGCGGCGGGATGGCCTGTACGGTGGCTGCTCTTGAAAATGGCAAGATAAGTTTCGATAAGACCACAGAAAAATGTGGTACGTAAAGAACACGAACAGCCTGTCATACTAAATAATAGACAAAAAGTTGTAGGAGTGATGCCAATCAATGAACAGGCTTGATTGATTCCCTTGATCTACGTCTTATTAAAATTTAAAATAAAAAATGACGATCTGAAGTTATATGGCGCGTTGGATTATTCATGTGAAAAATGAGAATTAACTATTGGCCATATTCCTTCCGTCTAGTGCTTATCACTGAAACATGAGATGTCCCATGGCCTTTCATCTCATTTGGCACCTTCTGCACGTGTTCCGTACTTTTATCGTATTTGTCTCCCACTTGCAGGAGTCTTAGGTGTCGTTTAGTGAGACAAGTATATCTTTGCCAGCATCTTAATTGGGTCTACAATGGCCACCCTAGCGTGAATTGATGAATTGACACAATTGACAGCCACCGGTTCTATATTTTATACTACATGTTGGCTTACTGAATGGACTTCTGCTTAAAAGCTAAAAAAGTAAGAGATCCTCGTGATGATGTTTGAGAAAGATTTAAGTATACATAGGACCTAATTAGATATATTATTGAGCTTTTGTCTTTTCTAAAAATTAGTTCATAAGTAAATTTTATTATTATACCTATAAACTAATTTTTTTTTGACTTTTCTTACTAATCTCTCCCATCACATAGTCAAGGCCTCCTCCATGCTTTAATACTAATCAAAGTGTTATTGTACATATTGTTGGAGGATTAAAATATTCAGTCTCACATTGGGTAAGGTGACATGAGAGTTTGACTTTATAAGCTTCCGTTAGCAACCTACTATTGTACAGTTTTATATTTTAATTGAGCCCTTCAATTTTTAATATGGTATCAGAGTCGGCCTTGTGTCTTGTCTATTAAAATATCCAGTCTCACATTAAGTAAGGCGACAGGAGAACTTGATCTTATAAACTTCTATTAGCAACCAATTATTGCACAATTCTATATTTTAGTTGAGCCCTTCAATTTTTAATATATATTCATAAAAAAATTTTATAATTCCTTTGGTATATCCTTATGGTCGTACTTTCCAGAGCGCACAACCATAAGGATATACCAATGGAAAATTCGTTTTCCATGGCGGAACAGGTATGTCCATTAACTTTTTCTTCGTCATTTTTTCTGTTTTTGTCATATTAAGACTTTCTTTTTGAAAGTTGCAGAAATCGACCTAAACCTTCAAATTAGATACCCCACTTTGTCCATTTCTTCAACACGAGACTGTTTTATGGGTCATAGCATCACATCATCCCAAACTCAACTTGCTTCTCCATGAATACTAACTTAAAAGTTGGTGGAGACTGTCTCGCATCGATTTTGAATGTCGAGTTCTTTGATTTTATTAGTAGGATTATCTCTACTCTTATAAGGCTTTTTAAGGAAATTAGGCCAAAAAGTTATACTTAATGTTGCAAATGGTGCACAACTCGCTGTCTGCCGTATCAACATGTACCTTCCCGGCGTATATTCACTTCTTTTCCTGATATAACAAAGGCTTCCCCAGCTCAAAATATGAGACAGATCCCCACTTTGGTTATGATTCTGCAACACGAAATGACCTGACATACACGGGTTCCAAGATTTCACGCAATTTTCCCTTTTTTTGTTTCATCAAAATCCTTCAGGTTAGCCAGCATGGACCTAACTTCCCACCGTCATCGCAGTCTATGGCAATGGATAAGATGAATCCTTTTCAAACAGTTTACAGGTAAGTGCGCAATCCAAGGTAATAAAACACCATACAGCTGGAAAGTTGGTGCGGACCTCCCAAGAAAACCAATTTTCTAGAGAAAGTGAGGGAAAACGATGGAAAAAAGAGGAGTGCGGAAAAGTGTATGAGGGACTAGTGGAAAAGTAGCGGTGGAGGTACTTCGCGTGCTGCATCGAACAAGTTTGTTGGTTGCGTCATGCGATCGTTGATGGCGTTTTCCGTAGCCGTCAGATTGCGATTTGGTTCGGGTGAGAGTTATCCAACGCGTCCATTCCTATCTCATCTTAGCTGCATCGCAGTTCGTAACCGTCCAATGAGCGGACTAGGTCCCCAAAACAATTTGTTGAACTGAATTAGCAAATTTATTATATGTGTTCCACTAACATGGAATCTGTGTCGGGTTCCTAAATCACGTCCTTGTTGATTCCTGACCTCAGCAGAAAACAAAAGATTTGGTAAAATCATATAAAATAAATCAGAACTTGATTAATTAATGCATATCATAATCATACCACCAGTTGCTTGCGATTAGGGTAACTAATAATTTTTATGAATGATCATGTGCTACTTCACATGGCGAGCCATCGAAACGAGAAAAAAAAGGAAAGAATTCTAATTGTTAAAAAAAAAAGCCTAAAAAGTCTCAAGAGCCACCAAAAAAAATAAAAAATAAACCAATAACACTGACAATGAAAATAAAAAAAATAACGTTCCTAGAGGAATGATAGATGATACTCATTTCTTAATGTGAATTTAAGAGATAAATCAGATACTCTTAAATTATTATGATATTAACATGTCAAGTGGAAAATTGATGACCTCATGCATTTTTTTTTTATTCTCGAATGTATTTGGAATAGCAATTTTTTTAAATTTCATTTATTTTTTAAATATTAAATTAGAGGAATAACACAACAAAAGAGTCCACATATAATTTGGAACAATTAACGTTATGGTACTCTAAAAATTCTACCTTAGTTGGGTCGTCACAAAAAAATATAAAATTAGAAAATGAACTCTAGAACATCACAATGAGATAATCAATAAATGAAATAGAAATAAATGGTTTCCAGTTTATCCAAATTCTAAAGTTTGCAAGTAAATAAATAAACAATTGACAACAACAATAGTAACAATTTCAAGTTTCACATATTGAGTCTCTTAGTCACTGTTGGGGCTATATTATCGATAAGCTTTCTAATATAATGTCAATATTAAATAATAATTTCTTATCATATATATCTTCACCAAGATTTTTTTTTCCTCTTGAGATATCCAACCAAGTGTAAAAATCTGGCCTGTGAGAGTGTAATCCAAGGCTTTGAAATGTACCAAACTTGGATTATCACTTCTGAAATGTCTTTGCTTTCTTACCAAATATGACGTAACAAGAAGTTATATAGGGAATTCTCTCTCGAGTTGTAAAATAATAGTTAATTGAAAATTTGTACTCACCTTTATCCTCTTGATCCAAAATGACACAACATAATAAAGTCATGAAAAAAGAAAATTGAAACTTAAATAAACAAAATTTTTTCTTTCTGCTCAAGATGTGATTGCAGAACCAAATTGGCAAAGACAATCGCGCAGGATCAGCTTGAGTTGGTGCGCTTGAAAAGGGCATGATACTTTAAAAAGACGACGGACATTGTGGTAGGTTCGGCGGATACAGTTGTCATAATAAACAAAGGACAAGAAGTTGTACGAATGGAGTTAAATAACCGGACAGAAATCAGATGGTGCCACTTGTTTTTATCAAGGTTCTAGTGAATATGCTTGATTGATTCCCTTGACCTCTCTCTTGTTAAGATTTATAAAAATAAAAAAATAAAAAATATAAAAATATAAAAATATAAAAAGTTATAGGACGGATGATCTGAAGATATGCGGCATGTTAGAGAAATAATTAATCAATCAATTATTACTTTTTATTTATATTTTACGTGAAAAATGAAATTTAATAAGGCGTATATTCATTCCCTCTAGTGCTTATCACTAAACATTATATGCCCCAGGACTTTTCAGCTTACCCGGGGCTATCTGCACGTGTTCTGTACACGTCTTCTTTTTATTTTTCACTACTGCAGGATCGTTGGCGTTTAGCGCGACAAGCATCTTTACCAGCCTGTTCCACCTACGGCGTCTTGTTGTGTTTAGGCGAAGGTGACTCTTCAACGGGTCCATCATAGACGAATTGTTGAATTGACAGCCACCAATTCCATAGTTGGTATCACAAGTTGGCTTCGAGATCTTGATAAAATGAAGAAGCTGAATGGCGTATCACAGAAAGTAAGAGATCATTCAGGGTCATGTTCGTGTGCATGCACAAACAAAGTTTCACGTCCATGCTTCTTTTTGTTGGAAAAAATCTGAGGTGTGAGGTCGTCCTTTCCAGGGCGCAGAACCATAAAGCATAGATGAATTGAAAGCACGTTTTCTTCATCAATATATTTGCTTGGTTGTCCTGAGATTTTTCTTTTGGAGGTTTCAGGAATTGATGAACCCACATAAATCAAATGCCCTACCTTGTCAATTTCTTTTGCATGGAACCGTTTTACAGGTCATAAGATCTTATCATTCCTATCTCATAATGTTTTAGGTTTCTTGTTGTCTTTCATTATAAAATTTTATTTTACACTTTTTCTCTTCTTAAGTAGGTATATTATGAATTCTTTCATTAATTAGAATCTATAAGAGGAATGTCTCCAACAATTAGCTCTTAATAGAGATTTTCTCAACTCGCCCATTAGATTTCTCAACACTTCTTATTTTTATGGAGAATTCTAAAAAAATCTTAATAGAATATTGTTAAAAAAAACCTACTCTCACAAAAGAATAAGAATCTTAATAAAATATTACTAAGAAACTAACTACAACTAGAAGATATTTTCTTATTATAATGATAACCATACTCATTAATCTAATTATTCCATCAATCCTAATAATGGTCGTGTTCATGTATAAACAAAGTTTCATGTCCATGCTTCTTTTTGTTGTTAGAAATCTGAGGTGTGAGGTTGTCCTTTCCGGGGCACAGAACCATAAAGCATAACTTTTTCTTTCTATGGAAGTGTCCACTTAACCTTTTCTTCATCAATATATTTGCTTGGTCGTCCTGAGATTTTTCTATTGGAGGGCGCAGGAATTGATGAACCCACAGAAATCGAGCCAACCCTTCAAATCAAATGCCCCACCGTGCCAATTTCTTCTGCCTCGAACCATTGTATGGGTCATACAATCTTATCATTCCCAGCTCAACTTTGTCCTCCATGAATGGGACTTGAAAGTCGCACTTCGACGTCGGAAGTGGCGTGCAACTTGCTATTTGCGGTACCCACTTGTACCTTCCTAAGAACAATCACTTTCTTTTCTTGATATATCAAAGGCCTCAAGATATGATGCAGATCCCTGATGCCCATATACATACATCCAAAGCTGCCAATCCCAAACCCCTTGGGTTCCTCCTGGTCAGGTTCAAGGCGAGCTGCAAGTTGCCTATTTAGAAGTGCATCCATGTTAAGAAAGAAGGTAGAGCGCGAAATATAATATTCGATAATGTCATTAGATGGACGTTGTTTCCATCTAAATAGAGATTAGATCTGGTCCAGTCTGCTATTGCGGCAGTAGTCATATTATCAAACATCAAATCTCTCGATAAAGTTGAAGAAAGATATGGTCCCAGTTAGACAACTGTGATGTGAGGTGATAAGAATAATTATAAACTCCTAAAACTACATTAAACTAGTATTTCAAAATGTGTCGCCTAAATAATAATTAGAGTTATAGGATGATTGCATAATTACCTTCTTTAACAACTTGTTAATGAGTATAATGCGATTTCATATGTGTTGCCTCCATTAGCCATGTAATATTCCTTGTATGATTTTCTGCATTCACTATCTTAATATGTATTCTTCATATATAATAGGTCCTGCTCCAATAAGAGTAGGCTCAATAGTGTACATAAAGTGTTACAGTAATTATAATTGTTGATTCTCACACTTGTTGGTATTTAGTTTCTTACATAAGTATTATTTAGTACCAAAACCTTACCCTAGAGTGTCAGGGTCTCCTCTTTTGCTTTTGAAGGAGACAACTGCGGTTCAATTCTTTGTTAGATCGAACTACTCTTTGAGATTAGACAGCATGACTTCCTTCCTTCCGTTCGTTCCTTCTAGAGGCATCTCCGTCAATACATGGGATAAGATGATTCCTATTCAAACTCGTATCAGCCACAAGAACCAGAGAAGTCCTTGACAAAGAAAGACGCTTTAAATGGACATCAAACGCAGGCTTGAAGGGCAAAAGAAGTTGCCTGGCACTTTAATTTTAGAGCGACAGCCTTGACAACATAGCTTCTTTACCAGGTCGGTGGATTTGGTCCACCCTCACTTCAGAGGAAAACTTGTTTTCTTGCTTCTTGTTCTTTCCTTCGGTAGTTAAATTGCTAAAACTGGAAACCACTGGTTCAGGGTTTCTTGTTCTTTGCAATCTACAAACAACTTCCAAAACAGAGAAAGGAGGATATACTAGTCAGAATCTTATAACCAAGTGTTCTTATTTTTCATCAAATGGGTTTTATTGTTAGGAAGAAACACTTACTTTCTTTATTGAAACTGATGGTTAAAAGTTGAAGATACTTTCCCATTATAGGGCAGAAACTAAGCCAATATATAAATAATAATAATAAAATTATTATTTTCAATATTTCATCTCATTTTGAACTTGGGAAAGTCCATGAATCTAATCATAATAATTACTAGTAACAGTATGTACATGAACTTGAGTTATGGTATTGAAAGAAATCGGACTTCCATCAAAGGATCGACCGGAAATTGTTGAACGAACCTTAATTCTCCAAAAACCCTAATTTTGAAAATTTCTCTTTCTTTCTTTTGCGGGTCTACACATTCTACAAATCTAGTTTAAATTCTCATGCAGTAAAGCCCATCATGCCTCCGCACAAATGGCTCTTGCGACGGAATAACAACGGGCTCTATCAGCACAAAAATCACATTCGTCTTATAAAATTCCGTCGTCAAAACTCAAGTACCGTGTAAGTAGAGACAAATTAGACAAATGCGTTCCTGTCCAAAAGTTAAAAGGCATAGAATCGACCATTAAATAAAGATTCTACTAGAGATTCGAATTTTCTCTCCAAATAATAATAAAAAAAAGAAGACATCAAAATTTTCATTGCATTGTTTATTCAAGAAGAAAACCATTAAAAAAAAAGTCATTGTCTGAGTTACACAACCACGAAGCATGACTTTTAATGGAGTTGTTTGTTAAATAAATTAAAAAAAGAAAAGGAAAGAAAATTAAAGTGAACCCGAGATTGAGTGAGACAATGACTTACTTGAATGAAGTATTCCGAGACGATACCCGAGATGGTCCACCAGAAAAACCCCAAAATACTAGTCAGGGATACGAAGATGGTTCTCTTGAAAAACTTTAATTCCAAGAACAATTAATTTCACAATTTATCCAAAATTACTATTCTCTGACACCAAATTATCTTGGACAAAATTACCTCTTCAAATGAAAAATTTACATATGTTGAGATATCATGAATATTTATAAAAAAAATAATTAGACGTAGAACAATTCACACCATTAAGAGCAATTGCACCTGAAAGGCGTTCTTAGTACTATGGTTGTAGTAAACGATGGTATTATCTTGGTTAATGTCTCCTATTGTGGTGTATGATTTGTGCAGCTCAAATGAAATGATCAATTTATTGGATTTTATTTATTTACTAAGAAGCAATTGTGTAATGATTTTCTGGAGGGCCAGGACTCATTTGGGCTTCTGAAGACTTGGGGGGTGGGGAGCAATATTTAAAAGTAATGAATATAGCTTGTCATTAGGCTTTTATGCTTTTAGCAAAGTGGTTATATTTGTTAAAATTGGTATCAAAGTCAATTTAGAAACAATAGATATGTCTCATATCAACATTTGTAAACGTACTATTCCTCTGCATCGCGTCAATTCCTAATCACAAAATCTTTAATTGATAACACTTTCTGTAGAAGTTATCTGCACTTGATAACTTTCAATCGAGTTGTCTAACTACTGAAAAAATGTTTATTCTATAAGAGCACGATTAAACCAAATCTCACAAATCAGCTTACCTAAATTATTACTTGAAAGTCGTTGTTGTATTGGATTTTTTCAAACCTATACCCGAAAGAGTAGGATCCCTTATTTACACTATTTTCCAAATGACGTGAACTTTGTTTTTGAAAAACTCATCCCCACCTTTGGATGTCCAAAAAGCCAGTTTTCCGGAGAATCAACAATAAAGGCAGGAACAGGAAATTAAATCATTGCTGATTTCTGCATTTCAAAAGTTTTCCATTCTTCTCTTTGATTATGTATTCATGGCAATCAAACCTAAATGTCAATTACCAGGAATGACGATTTGGTTTCTTAGATTAGCCTCATCGTTTTTCCTATAAATTGTAACCCTAGGGTATTGTATAGATCATCGAATACGCATATACCATTTTGGCGCCTCCCATTTTGTCTTAGGATTTCTCACTCTGTTCTTGGCTGAGATTCAAAAATGTTTTGATTTCTTGAACATCTATCGTCGGAAATGCCTTTGTTTTGGCGGTGGGCGTTCGTTTAGATGGATCAAATTATCTGGCTGGAAAGTCAGAATTGTTCCATATATTTTTCCAGGATTGTTCACTTGCCCGGATACATGGAATAATTCTGGCCTTCCAGACTAGGTAGTTTGGCCTTTCCAGACGAACGTCCACCGCCAGAACAAAGACATTTCCAGTTATAGATGTTCCAAAGGGTGGAGCAGCGGGAGAGGCTGCGGTGTAGTTGGCCATATGAGTGAAAAAAAAAAAAAATTGAAAAACCTGACAGGATTGCAGTGACAGAGGGAACTCTGTCTTCCTCTCCAAGTGCTCGCAGGAACAGAAAACCCACGGTTTTTGGCAAATTTTCATCGTCAACTTCAGTCTACCAATCGGGAAAGGAAACCCACAGCAAGTAGAGATTTCGAGGGCCACTATATCAACAAGAAAGGCAAGAACCGGAAATCAAATCACCCCTTCCACACAGTTTTTCTTAGGATTTCTTACTCTGTCCTTGGCTTAGATTCAAGAAGTCCTTTGGTTTCTTGAAGATTGTTAGTTCTTGACCCTGAGTGTTATAACATCTGAACCCGACCTGGACCCTTTAGATTAATGTGTCTGAAACGAGAAGGAAAGTTCGGCGGCTTAGAAATTTTGTATATGCTTTACTCGCGTCTAAATATTAAACAAAAAGAGTCTTATTTATAATACAATGACTAAACTATAAAGGATATACATAATAAATGAAAAAAATATTTTTCCATAATATAAGGATCTAATTTTTAAAATAAAGCATATCACAATTATCTCATATAGGAAGAATCTTACGATGAATCATGGAAACAATCAAAAAAACCATTATGATAATAATGATAATAAGCAACCATATCTTCAAAATAATGCTTATTCAAAAATTAAAACTATTTTGAGAATGAGCTTGTAAATATGACAACTAAATTTAAAAGAAAAATGAGCCATATTTTAAAATATAAACTACTTAGAAATATAAAATTTTTAAAGTTCCAAATGTCGATTTTCTTGGTTCACTTGTAAAGTTATTGAGAGAGGAGAACCTTGTCCCTTAAATAGTAGAAAACAAAAAATTTAATAAACTCAAGTGATTCTCCATATCAAGTTGTTGAACATTAAGATAGCTTATTTTTTTTTTTGAACTTAAACACACATAGGGACTTGAACCCTTGACCAACTAGACTTAGTGGTTAAGAGGCTAGTTTGCCACTAAGCCAAGAAATTCCCCACTTAAGATAACTAAGGTGTCTTACCTAATTTCATGTGATGAGCCATCAAAATAAGAAGAAAAAGAAAAAGAAAATCTTGAACAAGTAAGGCTAATAATGAAAATAAAAAATAATATCCCAAGAAGAATGAAGATGATACTCATTTGTTAATGTGAGTTTAGGAAAGAAATTAGATAGAATAAAATTATTATGATATTTACATGTTAAGTGGAAAATTGATGACTTTATGATTTTTATTTTATTTTATTTTATTCTTGAATATGTAGGAAATAGTATATTTGAAATAGAAATTTTTTGTTAAATCTTATATATTTTTAAATATTATTTGAAAGAAAAACACAACAAAAGAGTCCACATATCATTTGAAATGACTAACATTATGGTACTTAAAAACCTACCTCAATTGAATCATCAAAAATAATAATAAAATTATTAGATGAGAAAATGAACTCTTAAACATCAAATTGAGAGAGTCGATAAATGAAATGGAAAGATAAGGTTTGAAGTTGACCCAAATACTAAAATTTGCAACTAAAGAAATGAAAATGCTAACCATGATAATAACAATTCCAAGTTTTGCATATTGAGTATTTAGTCATAGTTGGACTATATTATTGATAAGCTTTCCAATACAATGTCAATACTAAGTAATAGTTTCTTACCATATAGATCTCCACAAATATAGATTTTTCCCCCCTCTTGAAATAGCTAACCAAGTGTAAAAAAATTGACTTTTGAAAGTGTGATCCTTGAAAGTGTTTCAAAATATAGCAAACTTGGATTATCATTTCTAAAAATGTGATTGCTTTCTTATCAAATATGATATAACAAGAAGTTATAAAGGGTATTACGGATTTTCCTCTTCAATGCAACTTTAAACAATTTTTTTTCCATAAATCAATTACAATTCGTCTGAGGTAAGCAATTGCTGAAGAGAACTCATTCTATAAGTAATAGCCTATGCCGAAAATACCTGTTGTCACTACTTATAAGTAGTACACATGCGTGTTGGCACACCTAAAGGAGCAAGGAATAGGAACAATATCCTAATTTTTACAAATCATTACTTGAAGTTTAAGTTTATCATTTTCAAATTTCACTATACTTTTAACTCGATAAATGAAAATCAATTATTACATTCATATAACAACGGATGAATAATAGTACATCAAATTGTCAACTATTCATACTCAATTTCATGAGATATGGTCTTTACATTGATCTTTATCGAAAGCATCTTTGGACAAAATGACAAGCTATTCAAAAATCGAGTAAAAAAATTGAAACTTGATTAAATAATGTGTATGCTCAATCCATTATCATTTTGTTAATATATGATGTGATATTCTAAGTTTGGTTAAATTATGTATTTGCCTTCCTTGAATTATATGAAGGATTGTTGTACATGTTTAGGTCTCGATTTTCCTTATGTAATTAATTATTACATATGAAATTATAAGATTGCTCTTGTATAAATAGTGGTCATTATCAATAGACCAATAACTTAACATTAATTATTGGTGGCCTAAGACTTAGTTTTGGGTTTGGCATCCCATAACTCCAAAACTCCCATTTAGCTAATAAAAAATAAAATAAAATAGTGGTAGATGTGTGGATTGTCTATCATCCATTGGAGATTAAATGCAATTAAATTCACCTAACTTGTTAGCCTTTTCATTTAGTTAGTTTTCTAACATGATACAGAAGTTGGTATTTACTCTTTTAGACATTTGCTTCCGTATTAATTATAAGAAACAATGAAGTCATCATCTTAGACTTAAGTCATTATCTCCATTCTACTTTTTTAATGAAAAACTTGGGATAGTTAATATTCTTTCTTGACATTGAAATTACATGTTCTTTAAAAGAGATCTACCTCAACTAATGCAAGTGTGCTTTTGGTTTTATCTTAAGGCAAAATTGTCAAGATCCAAGTCCCACATTAATTCTCATGGTGCAAAATAAAAAATTCATGGCAATAAAGTACAATGATGGAGCAAAAGAGAAGATCAATGATATGCCACTTGAAGACATCTTAATATATTATAAATTAGTTGATAAGCTAATCTATCTTATAGTTGTGCAACACACATTTATTTTTTAGTATAATTTTTTAATTAATTCATGTATGCACTAAATAAGTTTAACATAGAAGCAATCAATGAATGTAATTAGATACTTAAGAGTTTCCCTAACCTTAGCTTGACTTTTCCATCCTCTTTCAAATTAAGAGTTAATAGCGTGTTGGATTCTAACTATAGCACATCTCACAATGATGGTGTCTATTATAAGCTTTTGAGTAAAAAATTTAAGGGATTTTTTAAGTTCCTAGAAGATGTAAAAATAGCTTACTATTGCATTATTATCTACAAGGTTGAAATATAAAGCAATGACAATTACAATAGTAAGGATGGTTTAGATTATATGGTCACTTTGGACTTTAGCATAATTGTTAGACAACTAGTTTTTTAGTTTTGTGATAGCGTAGCAACAAAAGCTAGTAGCCAATTCGACTAGTTATGAGAGACCAAGTATGTAAAGGTTAATTGTCATTTCATATGAGAAAAGGTACTAGAAAGAATCATTAGTGTTGGGTTTTATGGCTTAACAAGAAGGGGGTTGAATTGTTTTTGTACCGAAACTATACTTTTGTTTTTCTTAAAATTATTCAATCAAACAATTTTGTAATTTATATAACAATAAGTAATCAAATAGAATTGTTTAAAAAAGAAGGGAGAAAGAGAATCAACACCTAATTTACCACGGTGGTTCGACACTCTATCTCAGAGTCTTACGTCCACCCTTTTCTCCTTCAATCCAACCGATTGAAGTCACCTTTACTCAACCTGATTAGGAGAATACGTTCTCCCTAAT
Source organism: Casuarina equisetifolia (assembly GCA_028551475.1). Classification (NCBI taxonomy): domain Eukaryota; kingdom Viridiplantae; phylum Streptophyta; class Magnoliopsida; order Fagales; family Casuarinaceae; genus Casuarina; species Casuarina equisetifolia. Next base: position 18,236,463 of record CM052360.1, read on the forward strand.
CCAAATAATTCATTCTCAAAGGAATTTTCAAGTCCGAATACAAATAATGATCAAAAGATCATATACAATAGCAAATCCCTAAATAATATGTTAGTTTATGGGATATTGCTAATCAGAGGAGGTATTCAAACAAATATATCAAGATACAAGGCTCCTATCACGAAATCCCCAATTTAAAGAAATTAGGGTTTCAGACTTTCCTTAAAATTTATGTGCAGAGAATGTTTATAAGTGAAATCAACACAAATAATGTTATACAAGCTATAATCGAAGATCAAACCAGATAATTCAATATCACTGAATGTTTAGGAACCACCGAATGATGAACAATCTTGAATCAAATGGTAAGTAAGCTTAGTCGATTTTCTTCACAAAGAGAACGCTTTAAATAGATGTAAATCATCAAGAAGAAAACCTTCACGCACACATCTCCTTTAGATAGAGGTAGATCTAGGGCTTTTCTTTGAATCAAACCTGAACCATAGCCTTCTTCCTGTTAGGAATAGTAGGCTATCCATCAAATCAGCCTCATTTCAACCTTTTGATTTGAAATCCGACTGTTCTGACAGCCCGTCTCCTCCAAATTCATCCCATTGAAGTTTCGGCACTTGAGAGAAACGAAGGCAGCGTCAAGGAGAAGTGAAACGGCTAGGGCATAACTCATCAAAGAATAAGCGTCTTTTATATGCCCTTAAATGAGATGACGTCGTAGCCAGCAAATGTATCAAGGAAGCCTCTAATATGATCAAGACGACACCGTGACAAGGAAGCCTTTGATATGATTAAGACAACACCATAACAAGAAAGCCTCTGATATGATCAAGACGACATCATAGCAAGGAAGCCTCTGATATGATTAAGACTATACCATAACAAGGAACGGGATCAGGCTAACGTGAACTTGGGCCGCACTTATATTCTCACAGTCCAGTAGCAAAAGTCCAATACAGTAATAATATATTCAACATGTATATACGGTCCAATATCAATAAGGTCCAATATTAATACACGGTCCAATATCAATACATTTTTAATGTATTGCATATATTGATTTTGAGCTAATATATTGTTCCTGCAATTTCACCAAACCAAGTATCATATTCTTAAAATAAAATATATTCAAATATATTTTATATTTCTTGAAGAAATGGTTACTTTATAATATCATTAATTGATATTATAATTTGTACACCTTTTACTTCTTATAGTTTTTCTTTTTACACATTTAGAAAAACAAAATTTGAGAATTGATATTTACAAGAAAATATTTTCAGTCACAACAAAACCTTATTTTTCAACAATCTCCCCCTTTTTGACGATGACAAAATATATTTCAATAGTATTGCACATGTCATCAAATATGAATTATGTTTTTTCAAGAGAACACAACTTATCATTGCGGCATAAATACAGCCATATGATCATAAGCATGTCTCCTATACATGTGTCTAATAGATTTCAAAATTTTGTATAGAACATGCAAAAATTTGTTTAAACAGGGGTGATATGTATATGTATCCCACATTCTGTACTGATAGTTAGAAATGAAACTTCACATGTGCACACTATTCTCTCCCCCTTTTTGTCATAAGCAAAAAGAACAAGTATGCAAGCAAGCAGGACAAGATATATATAAAAAAAAAAAGAGCAAGCAGCAACGAAATAAAGATAAGAGTAGGGTACTAATCGGATGCTGTAATAGAGCCACTCCCCCTCAAATCAAGCAGTTTAAAGAATAGTGAGAGAATAGAGAGATAACAGTAATAAACAATTCAAAGATTTTCAGGAAGTAACATTTCAAGTTCTCATCTAAGAGCATAAAATTTATCCTTTGGTAAAGGTTTGGTTAAGATATTAACAATTTGCTGATCAGTACTCACAAATTCAAGCACAACATCACATTTTTGAACATGATCCTGAATGAAATGATGTCTAATTTCTATGTGCTTTGTTTTGGAGTGCTGGATAGGATTCCTAGTGAGATTTATAGCACTTGTGTTATCACATTTTAGTGGAACTCTATGTGATAAGATGCCATAATCCTCTAACTACTATTTCATCCATAAGATTTGAGTACAACTACTAGCAGCAGCAATATATTTAGTTTCAGTAGAAGATAGAGCTACATAGTTTTGTTTCTTGGAGTGCCAAGAAATAAGCATATTTTTGAGATAGTGACATCCACCACTCGTACTATTCTTATCTAGTTTGCAACCAGCATAATTAGAGTCACTAAATGCATGCAAATCTATAGTGGTGTCTCTAGGGTACTAGATTCCTAGGGAAACCGTGTCTCTAAGGTATCTAAATATCCTTTTAACAGTAATTAGATGCTGTTCTTTAGGATTGGATTGATACCTAGCATATAGACACACACTAAACATGATATCCGGTCTGGTTGCAGTCAAGTATAGTAAAGAGCCAATCATGCCACGATACAATTTAGTGTCTATACTAACTCCATCTTCATCATTAGATAATGATAAAGAAGTGCTCATTGGTGTGTTCATTGGTTTAGAATCATGCATCTTGTATTTCTTGAGCAATTTATTTGTATATTTGGTTTGACTTATAAAAGTTTCTTTGTTGGTTTGTTTGATTTGCAATCCAAGAAAGTATGTTAATTCACCCATCATACTTATTTCAAATTCACTTTGCATGCATGCAACAAATTCTTCACATAATTTAGAATTAGTAGAACCAAACACGATATCATCAACATATATTTGAACAATCAAAATTTCTTTTTCTTTATTCTTTATAAATAATGTGTTGTCTACTTTTCCTTTTCTGAAATCATGATTAATTAAGAAAGAGATTAATTTATCATACCAAGCCCGTTGAGCTTGTTTCAAACCATATAAAGCTTTTGATAATTTAAAGACATGATTTGAATAAATTGGATCTTCAAATTCGGGTGGTTGTTTAACATATACTTTTTCCTTTATAATGCCATTCAAAAATGTACTTTTGACATCCATTTGAAATAAGGTAAAGTTCATACAGCAAGCAAATGCAAGTAAGATCCAAATAGCTTCCAATCTAGCTATATGTGCAAATGTTTCATCATAGTCAATCCCTTCTTCTTGACTGTATCCTTGTGCCGCTAATCTAGCCTTATTTCTAGTGATGGTACCATTTTCATCTAGTTTGTTCCGAAATACCCATTTTGTATCTATAACTGGATGGCCCTTGGTCTAGGAACTAGATTCCAAACCTTGCTTCTTTCAAACTGATTCAATTCTTCTTGCATAGCAAGAAGCCAATTTTCATCCTCAAGAGCCTCATATACTTTCTTAGGCTCTACTTGAGATAAAAAGGCTTGATGTTCACATGTGTTGTGAACCCGAGACCTTGTGCTTACTCTAACATTTGGATCACCTATAATGTGATTGTGATCTACTTCATTTCTAACTCTAGGGAAAGAGGGTTCTCTAGCTTCAAACTCCCCCTCAACTTCAGCCCTATTTGGAATGCTTTTAGTTCCACCATTTGCTTCGGTTTCTAGGATGCCTTGACATTCATCCGCAAACTTAACATGAATTGACTCTTCTACAACTAAAGTGTGTTTATTAAATATTCTATATGCTTTACTTGTATGAGAATATCCAAGAAATATTCTTTCATCACTGTTGGAATCAAATTTCCCAAGTGATTCTTTTCCATGATTCAAGACAAAACATTTACTTCCAAAAACATGAAAATATGAAATGTTTGGTTTTCTTATAAAGAATAATTCAAAAGGTGTCTTTTTCAAAATAGGTCTTATTAAAGCATGATTGAAATAAAACAAGTTGTGTTTACTACTTCTCCCCAAAAATGTTTAGGAAGATTATATTCACAAATCATGGTTCTAGCCATCTCTTGAAGTGTTCTATTTTTCCTTTCAACAACACCATTTTGTTATGGTGTTCTAGGAGCTGAAAAGTTGTGTGAAATACTATTTTCTAAACAAAATTTTTCAAAAAGTTGGTTTTCAAATTCACCACCATGATCAATTCTTATTTTTATAATTGAAAAACCTTTTTCATTTTGAATCATTTTACAAAATTCAGCAAACTTTTCAAATGCCTCATCTTTCTTAGCAAGCATGTATGTCCATGTGAATCTAGAATAGTCATCTATAATCACTAAGACATAATGTTTACCATTTAGTGTTGCTGTTCTCATAGGACCAAAAAGGTCTATGTGCATTATTTCTAATGATTTAAATGTACTCACCACAAGCTTTGATTTGAAGCTGCTTTGTGTGTGTTTGCCCTTAATGCATGCTTCACATATTCTATTGTTGTTGAATTCTAAAAATGGAAGTCCTTTTACTAAATTGTACTTACACAATTTTTCTATCAATCCTAGACCCGCATATCCTAGCTTTCTATGCCACAACCAAGCATCAATATTTCTATTTACAACCAAACATGTTTGTTCAACATTCATCTTGCTCAAATCAAGCACATAGATATTGTCTTTCCTTTTTCCAACAATTTTATGTTCAACATACTCAACAAGACAACTTTCTTTTCCAAATTTTATTCTAAATCCTTTATCACACAATTGACTTATGCTAAGTAAGTTAAATTTTAGTTCATCTACAAGCAACAATTCATATATGAGTAGGGTATCAGAGTTACCTATTGTTTCCATTCCTTTTATTCTTCCTTTGGAGTTATCTCTAAAAGATACCGTACCTCTATTTTTCAACTCAAGTGTTGATAAGAGCTCCTTCATCCTAGTCATGTGTCGAGAGCATCTACTGTCCAGAATCCACATGTTCTTGAGCTTTTTGTTCCTTATCCGTGCATTCATATCCTGCATAAACAAATTTGATTGTTGAAGTGCTTAGTACCCTTTTTACTTTGGGTTCATGAGTGTTAGTTCAACTTAGATTTTTCTCATTCTTAGGCAACCAAAGTTTCTTTACTTTGTAAGCCTTTCTAAGTCTTATGGGACATTTATTAAAATTATGACCAAAATAATTACAGAAAGAGCATTTGTTTTCATGCAGCGAAATTGAACATTCTTTTTCTTTAAAGAAATGAGTAAATGATTTTGATTTATCATTCAGTTTATACCTTAGTCCCGCCTTATCATATATACCTCTTTGAGAGTTTAGAATTCTATCTAACATGCAACTACCATTTGTAAATTTCTTTAACAGTAAGTTACTTGCATCAAGTTTTGATTTCAAGTCACAATTTTCTTTTTTAAGTTCACGGACTCTATTCTTAAGATTTTCAACACATACATGTGAATCTGCATGTATCTTAATCTCAGAGGATGCACTGTCAGTACAGAAAGTTTCTACTCCTATTTGCATGTTCTAATGTTTTCCTTGTTTTTCATATATATCATTCATACAAGCATCATAATTCATGTATGCATTAGCAAAAATAACAATGTCATCATTCAAGGAAATTAAGGCATTTTTCTTTTTAGCTTGATCTTTATATGCAGTAAGTTTTGTGCTTTGTTTATCAATAAAATCAATTTTTTGTACAAAAGTCAACTGTTCTTGTTTTCAGATTTAATTTTTGCTTTTAACTTTTTGTATTTATCTTTTAATTTATTTGTATATTCAACTAGGTCAGAAAATGCAGTTTCTAATCCAGAATTTATTTGAAGAAATAGTTCAGAATTGTTTACCTTATTATTTTCTTCCTCAAGAGATGTTGTTGCGGTTAGGCATAGATGTGCAACCTCTTCTTAAGTTTCTTCATCAGATGAGGAGTTCTCATCATCCTAGGCAGCAATCATTGCCTTCTTTTTGTTCTTGTTGTTTCTCTTATTGATTATCAAACAATCAATCTTGATATGTCCTAGTTTCTTGCATTCATAGCACACATTCTCCCTAGGTTCATTTAATTCTTTTCTCCTATTTTACCCTATGTTTTTGTTTAAGCCTCCTCTTAGAAATTTTCTAAATCTTCTAGCTATAAGAGCTACTTCATCATTTTCTAACTCTTCCTCTTCAACCTTTTCAACTTTTACTTTAAGGCAAGTGTATCTTATATTTTCCTTTTCTTTCTCTCTTCTCATACTCTGCATCTCATGAGTCTTAAGAGAACCTAGCAAATCATCTAAGGTCAGCACCTCTAGGTCATGAGCTTCTTCTATAGCCATCTTTTTAGGATCCTAACTTTCGGGTAAGGATACTAACATTTTTCTTACCATTTCCTCATTTGTATAGGTTTTTCCTAGCAATTTAAGTTTAGAGATAATTTCAATAAATCTACCAAACATATCACTAATAGTTTCAGAATCTTTCATAACAAATAATTCATAGTCATGTGTAAGCATATTAACTTTAGAAGACTTTATCTTTTTAGTTCCTTCATAAATAACTTCTAACTTATTCCAAATTTCTTTACCGGTGGTGCAAGAGGACACTTTGTTAAACTCATATGCTCTAAGACCATTATAGATCATATTCATGGACTTAGCATTTAACCCCATTAGTTTAGCTTCATTTTTTAACCATTCATCAGTTTTGGGTAATGTAATACCCTTCTTGATTACTTGCCAAGCTTTTGGATCTTGACCTATTATGAAGACTTGCATTAATTATTTCCAATGCCTAAAATTAATGCCATCAAATAAGGGAGGTTTGTTAAACCCCATAACAGCTAACCCTTTTTTAAAAGCCATAATGTGGATCTATTCTAGGATGTTAGTCCTTTTAATCAGAAAACTTGGCTCTAGATGCCAATTGTTGGGTTTTATAGCTTAACAAGAAAGGGGGGTTGAATTGTTTTTGTACCGAAACTGTGCTTTTGTTTTTCTTAAAATTATTCAATCAAACAATTTTGCAATTTATATAACAATAAGTAATCAAATAGAATTGTTTAAGAAAGCAAGGAGAAAGAGAATCAACACCCAATTTACCACGGTGGTTTGGCACTCTATCTCAGAGTCCTACATCCACCCTCTTCTCCTTCAATCCAACCAATTGAAATCACCTTTACTCAACCTGATTAGGAGAATATATTCTCCCTAATCCAAATAATTCATTCTTAAATGAATTTTCAAGTTCGAATACAAATAATGTTCAAAAGATCATATACAATAGCAAATCCCTAAATAATATGTTAGTTTATGGGATATTGCTAATCAGAGGAGCTATTCAAATAAATATATCAAGATACAAGGCTCCTATCATGAATTTCCAATTTGAAGAAATTAGGGTTTCGGACTTTCTTCAAAATTTATGTGCAGAGAATGTTTATAAGTGAAATCAACACATAGATAATGTTATACAAGCTATAATCGAAGATCAAACTAGATAATTCAATATCACTGAATGCTTATGAACCATTGAATGATGAACAATCTTGAATCAAATGGTAATTAAGCTTAGTCGATTTTCTTCACAAAGAGAACGCTTTAAATAGATGAAAATCATCAAGAAGAAAACCTTCATGCACACATCTCCTTTAAATAGAGGTAGATCTAGGGCTTTTCTTTGAATCAAACCTGAACCATAGCCTTCTTCCTATTAGGAATAGTAGGCTATCCATCAAATTAGCCTCATTTCAACCTTTTGATTTGAAATCCGACCGTTTTGATAGCCTGTCTCCTCCAGATTCATCTCGTTGAAGTTTTAGCGCTTGAGAGAAGCGAAGGCAACGTCGAGGAGAAGTGAAGCGGCTAAAGCATAACCCATCAAAGAATAAGCGTATTTTATGTGCCCTTAAGTGAAACGATGTCGTAGCCAGTAAACGTATCAAGGAAGCCTCTGATATGATCAAGACGACACCATAACAAGGAAGCCTCTAATATGATTAAGGTGACATTGTAACAAGGAAGCCTTTAATATGATCAAGACGACATCATAACAAGGAAGCCTCTGATATGATCAAGAGAACACCGTAACAAGGAACGGGATCAGGCTGACGTGAACTTGGGCCGCACCTATATTCTCACAGTCCAACAGCAAAAGTCCAATACAGTAATAATATATTTAGCATGTATATACGGTTCAATATCAATAAGGTCCAATATCAATACACGGTCCAATATCAATACATTTTTAATGTATTGCATATATTGATTTTGAGCTAATATATTGTTCCTGCAATTTTATCAAACCAAGTATCATATTCCTAAAATAAAAAATATTCAAATATATTTTATATTTCTTGAAGAAATATTTAAATAATCAATATATTCAAATAATCAACATATATTTGAATATATGTCACAAAGACTTTAAGAATATATTTTATGAAGAAATGTAGGAACCCGGTTACTTTATAATATTATTAATTGATATTATAATTTGTACACCTTCTACTTCTTATAGTTTTTCTTTTTGCACATTTAGAAAAACATAATTTGAGAATTGATATTTATAAGAAAATGTTTTCAGTCACAATAAAACTCTATTTTCCAACAATTAGGACATGTCAGGTTTCAACAAAGAAATAGTTTGTAGATTTATTGATAAAGAAACATTACTACAAACAACATTAATATTTTTTCTTTAAACTTATAATATTTGACTTATTTAAATCTAAAATTTAAAGAGAAATGTTAACGGAAGATATGATATTTTAGGTAGAATAAGATATTTGCCATCCTATAATTATTCATAGTATCATAGGTTTCTATTTTCAATTGTAATTAATTGTTATATAAGTAATTGTATGATTATTTTTGTATAAATAGCGATAGTTGTGTGTATTCAATACAATTGAATTCGCCCAACTTATTGACTTTCTCCTTCCACTAGTTCTCTGAGATAGTTAAATGCAATCCCGTTTGTACAAAGTTAAGCAAATGATGAAATTGATGACTTACTAACGTATGCGACAATGAGTAAAAAATTGTTGAGCATTAAGTTACCCAAGCAGTCTTATGCTATTTCATGAGCAATTCTTGGACTTGAAGAAAATAAACGTTAGGCTTTCTATTGTTAAGAAAGATACCCTAAAGTTTCAACATGAAAATATCAAATATGTCCATATAAGAAATAGAAAAAGCTTTTTTTCTCAATAACATCATATCAACAAATATTAATCACGATACTGTTGGGTTGGTTCAGCCATATTCGGGGACTTATTATTGGGTCCAATTAGGGTAATGTGGCCCTAAGGTTTAAAAGGAAAAATATAGGGTTTTTTCTTTAAGAGAATAGGTGAGTGGCCGTCAAAGAAAAGAGAGAGAGAGAAAAGAAAAGAGCAGAATTTCGCAGGAATTAGAGACCCTGCGCAGCAGTTGATCAAACGTCTGATCAAGGTTGATCCGTGGTCCGATTGAGCTGATTTTTTGTCAGCAGGTTCGGGATTGGGTGTTCTTCATTGAACGGTTGGATCGTCGTTTGGAGCTCTTGAAGTTAGCATATTGTGGTCGAAAATCTAGGTGATATTTCTCTAACTTTTTCTTGGTTAAGTTGTTGTTTACAACTTGTTTCTTCACTATTTATTGGTGATTCTATTATTGTTGAATCAGTGAATCTTAGTCTTGTTGCTATTGTTAAGGACTTGATTGGGTTGTAACCTAACGATTGATATAGTGGAGATTTGGGTGGACTTCGTGATCGGTCCCGTGGTTTTTTATCCTTCACATTGGAGGAGTTTTTCCACGTAGAAATTCTTTTGTGTTGATTGTGATTTGTTTATTTTACTTGTGATTCAAATACATCGTTGGTGTTTTAGTATTTCCTCATAGGTTCAATCAAAGTGGGAAACTTTATACGTCGTTTTTCCCTTCAGAGTGGTATCAAGAGCTTAGGTTGTGGTTGTTTTATCTTTGGATTTGATTGAACGATGGAACTAAGCACTAATAGGATGATTAGTTTGAATGGAAGAAACTATCATGTTTGGAAAGGTAAGATGGAAGATTTGCTTTATGTGAAGCATTGGCACTTATCGGTGTTTAGTGAAACTAGACCAGATAACATGAGTGAGGCTGATTGGACTCTTGAGCATAAAATTATATGCGGGTTCATTCGACAATTTGTAGATGAGAATGTTTTGAATCACCTTAGTAAAGAAACACATGCTCGGACTCTATGGAACAAACTTGAATCTTTGTATGCTCGAAAGACTGGAAATAATAAGATGTATTTGATGAAACAACTTATTAGCTTGAAATACAAAGATGGGCAATCCATATCTGATCATTTGAATGAGTTTCAAGGAATGTTATATCAACTTTCAGGCATGAATATGAAGTTTGAAGATGAAGTACAAGGACTTTGGTTACTTGGTACTTTACCAGAATCTTGGGAAACATTTCGTATGTCAGTGAGTAACTATGGTCCCGATGGTATTGTCACTATGGATTTTGCCAAGACTAGTATTTTGAATGAAGAGATGAGAAGAAAGAGTCAGGGTTCTTTGTCTCATTCTGAAGCTTTGGTTGTTGAAAATAGGGGGAGAAGTCATAGTAAAGGTCCGAGAGGTTATAACAAAAGTCGAAGTAAGTCTAGATCATGGCATAAAAATGTGGAGTGCCATCATTGTGGTAAGATGGGTTATATCAAGAAAAATTGCTTCCAGCTGAAAAATGAAAAGAAAAATGATTAAGGTAGAAATGAGAAGAAGAAAGTTAATGAAAGTAAGGAGAAGAAGGACAACAATGATAATGATCGAGTTGCAGCAACTACTAATGAACTTGTTATTGTGTGCTATGATGATAATGTGAATTTTGCAAGCAATGAGACAAGTTGGGTAATTGATAGTGGTGCTTCTCTTCATATTACTTCCAAGAGGGAGTTCTTTACTTCTTATACTCTTGGAAACTTTGGCACATTGAAGATGGGTAATGATTGCTTGGCTAAAGTTGCAGGTATGGGAGATGTATGCTTGGAGACTCGTAATGGATCCAAGTTGGTTCTCAAGAATGTTAGACATGTATCAGAAATTCGCTTGAATTTGATTTCTACCGGACAACTTGATGATGAAGGTTTTTGCAATATCTTCAATAATGGATAATGAAAACTTATTAAGGGTTCATTAGTTATTGCTAGAGGCAAGAAAGAGTCTTCTTTGTATTTATTTCAGGCCAAGATTTCCAAGAACATTTGTAATGTAGTGGAAGATAGGAATGCAAGTGCTTTATGGCACAAAAGGTTAAGTCACATGAGTGAGAAGGGCATGAATATGTTGGCAAAGAAGAACTTGTTATTTGGGATTAAGAGTGCAAAACTTGAGAAGTGTGCACATTTTTTAGCTGGAAAACAGAAAAGAGTTTCATTCTATAGTCACCCTCCTTCAAGAAAATCAGATTTATTGGAGTTAGTACACTCAGATGTTTGTGGCCCAATTAACCCGAGGACACTTGGTGGAGCATCCTACTTTGTGACCTTTATTGATGACTACTCAAGAAAGGTTTGGGTTTATGTTTTGATGTCAAAAGATCAAGTGCTAGATGTGTTTAAGCAGTTTCAAGTTTCAGTAGAGCGGCAAACTGGAAAGAAGTTGAAATGTATTCGATCAGACAATGGTGGTGAGTACATTGGACCATTTGATGAGTATTGTAGGCAACATGGTATTCGACATCAGAAGACACCTCCAAAAACACCTCAGTTGAATGGTATAGCGGAACGAATGAATAGGACATTGGTTGAGAGAGTTAGATGCATAATTTCAAATGCTAACTTGCCAAAGACATTTTGGGGTGAGGCATTACTTACAGTAGTTTATGTTATCAATCTATCTCCAACTGTTGCTTTAGATGGTGATGTGCCAGATAGAGTTTGGTTTGGCAAGAATGTTTCCTATAACCATCTAAGAGTATTTGGTTACAAAGTATTTGTTCATATTCTAAAGGATGAGAGGTCTAAGTTAGATGTTAAGACACGAGAATGTATATTTCTTGGTTATGGTTCTGATGAATTTGGCTACAGGTGTTATGATCCAGCTGTGAAGAAAATTGTGAGGAGTCATGATGTTGTATTTTTTGAGAATCAAAATATGATAGTTATTGGCCAGAGCGAGAAAAATATGTCACAAGGCTCTAAGATTGGTATTGATATTGATCTAATTCCTTCAAATGATTTACAACGACAATTACCAGAACAAGATGAGAGTGATATTCAGCATGATGTTCAGGATCAGGTTCAGAATGACCAACAGGTTGCAGATAATAGTGACACTCAGACAGATAATGTTGGTGATGTTCAGCAGAATCCATCTTCAGTTCCACCATTGAGGGGGTCTACTAGAGGTCGCCATCCATCCTCTAGATACTCCACTGAGGAGTATGTATTGTTGACTAATGCAAGTGAGCCTAAGAGCTTTGAAGAAGCAGTAGAGGATGTGGATAAGAAAAAATGGATTGATGCAATGCAAGATGAGTTGAAATCTTTGCATGATAATCAAACATTTGAGTTGGTGACATTGCCTAAGGGTAAGAAAGCTTTGAAGAATCGTTGGATTTATAGATTGAAGCATGATGAAAATTCTTTACAACCCCAATACAAAGCCAGACTAGTTGTTAAAGGTTTCAGTCAGAAAAAGAGAATTGATTATGATGAAATTTTCTCACATGTTGTGAAAATGTCCTCAATTCGAGTGGTTTTGGGATTGGCTACCAATCTTGATCTTGAAATTGAGCAAATGGATGTAAAGACTGCTTTTCTTCATGGTGACCTAAATGAAGAAATTTATATGGAGTAACCAGAGGGTTTTAAAGAAAAAGATAAAGAGAACTATGTTTGCAAGCTAAAGAAAAGTTTATATGGCTTAAAACAGGCACCGAGACAATGGTATCGAAAATTTGAGTCTTTTATAGGGGAGCAAACCTATAAGAAGACAAATTCTGATCATTGTGTGTTTGTGCAGAAGTTCTCAGATGATGACTTTATCATTCTACTACTTTATGTAGATGACATGCTTATAGTTGGTAAGAATGCTGCAAGAATTGAAAAGTTGAAGCAGGAGTTAAGTAAGTCATTCTCAATGAAAGACTTAAGCTCAGTGAAGCAAATTCTTGGTATGAGAGTTAGTCGTGACATAAAAGCCAAGAAGTTATGGTTGTCTCAAGAAGAGTATATCAAGAAAGTGCTTAAGAGGTTTTGAATGGATAAAGCTAAAGTGGTGAGCATGCCTCTTGCTACACACTTTAAGCTTAGTAAGAAACAATGTCCTGTAGATGAGGAAAACAGAAAAGATATGGAAAGAGTTCCTTATGCTTCGGCTATTGGTTGTTTAATGTATGCAATGATTTGTACAATGCCAGATATAGCTCATGCAGTTGGAGTAGTTAGTAGATTTACTTCTAATCCTGGAAGAGAACATTGGAATGCAGTGAAGTGGATTCTAAGGTATCTTCGAGGCACTTCTAGTTTGAAACTTTCATTTGGGAGTGATAAGCTTATTCTTGTGGGATATACAGATTTTGATATGGCAGGAGATATTGATAATAGAAGATCTACTTTAGGCTACTTGATTAAGTTTTCAGGGGGAGCTGTGGCATGGCAATCAAGATTACAAAAATGTATTGCTCTATCTACAACGGAAGCAGAATTTATTGCAGCAACAGAAGCATGTAAAGAGTTACTTTGGATGAAGGAATTCATAAAAGAACTTGGTTTTGTGCAAGAAAGGTATGTGTTATTTTGTAATAGTCAAAGTGCTATACGTCTTGCTAAGAACTCTACGTTTTATCAAAGATTAAAGCATATCGATGTAAGGTATCATTGGATACGAGATATCATGGAAACTAAAGAGGTTGCACTTGAAAAGGTACATACTGAGGATAATGGTTCTGATATGATGACAAAGGCTCTATGGCGAGAAAAGTTTGAGTTTTGTCGGCATGAGGCCGGTTTGGATTGTGCTTGAAAAATGGACATATGGAATCTCCCTCATTTGGGCTAGAGGGGGAGAATTGTTGGGTTGGTCCAGCCCATATTCGGGGACTTATTATTGGGTCCAATTAGGGTAATGTGGCCCTAAGGTTTAAAATGAAAAATATAGGGTTTTTTCTTTAAGAGAAGAGGTGAGTGGCCGTCAAAGAAAAGAGAGAGAGAGAAAAGAAAAGAGCAGAATTTCGCAGGAATTAGAGGCCCTGCGCAGCAGTTGATCAAACGTCTGATCAAGGTCGATCCGTGGTTCGATTGAGCTGATTTTTTGTCAGCAGGTTCGGAATTGGGTGTTCTTCATTGTGAACGGTTGGATCGTCGTTTGGAGCTCTTGAAGTCAGCAGATTGTGGTCGAAAATCTAGGTGATATTTCTCTAACTTTTTCTTGGTTAAGTTGTTGTTTACAACTTGTTTCTTCATTATTTATTGGTGATTCTATTATTGTTGAATCAGTGAATCTTAGTCCTGTTGCTATTGTTAAGGACTTGATTGGGTTGTAACCTAACGATTGATATAGTGGAGATTTGGGTGAACTCCGTGATCGGTCCCGTGGTTTTTTATCCTTCATATTGGAGGAGTTTTTCCACGTAGAAATTCTTTTGTGTTGATTGTGATTTGTTTATTTTACTTGTGATTCAAATACATCGTTGGTGTTTTAGTATTTCCTCATAGGTTCAATCAAAGTGGAAAACTTTATACGTCGTTTTTCCCTTCAGATACTCCTACAAGAATTATGATGAATACTTATCTCTTAACATGATTTGGTTCCAGTTTATCTTATTGCTTCTGATATTCGCCCCTACTCGTTCTTGCCTCCACTCAAGCACAATCCTAAAATGATCAAAGTCTCTATTCCATTACTTTTGCTTTTCAACCTTTTTTTTTTTCCTTATTTCTTGATCTTTGAATTCATGCTTGCACGTCATGGTAACCATCTTTTCGTAGTTTGTTGAGCTTGGGATACCATATATTTTAGATACTCAATACTCAATATAAAACAACCACGATACTTCTAAGAAATGCAAATTTTTCTTTTTTTCTTTTAAAAAAAGTATGATATAATGATGTATTAGTACTGCTCAAGATGTGATTGAAAAACCAAATTGCTGGATTACCTCTGGATTGGTGCACTCGAAAAGGACATGATATTTTGATAAGAAGACGGAAATTGTGGTACCACGAGGTATAAAGCTGTCATAATAAACAAAGGACAGAAAGTTGTAGGAATGGAGATGAGCTGAATAACCCGGACAGAAATCAGATGGTGCCATTTTTATTTTTTTTTTTAAAAAATAAAAATAAAATATGCTTGATTGATTTCCTTGTCCTCTTTTTATTTTTATTTTATTAAGATTAAAAAAAAGGGGGTTATACAAAGGATGGTCTGAAGTTATGTGGCCCATTAGAGAAATAATTAATCAATTAATTAATATATTTATGTGAAAAATGACAATTAACATTTAGTCATATTCCTTCCGTCAAGTGGTCATCACTAAAACTTGATATGCCCACGACTTTTCAGCCTATCTGGCGCTATCTGCCCGTGCATTTAGCGGGAAGAGCATCATTATCAGCATGTTCCATCTATGGCGTTTTGTTGTGTTTAGGCGGAAGGAAACTCTTCAATGGATCCATCGTAGACACCCAAGCGTGAAGTGTTGATTGACACAATTGACAGCCACCAATTCTATAGTTGGGATCACAAATTGGCTTCGAAATAGAAAGAAACGAAGATGCTAATGGGGTATTATGACAATCTATTTCTACTTAGAGAACTTAAAAGTAAAGGATTTGTTATATGTAAAATTTTTATTATACCACTTTCTTTGTCGTTAGACTGGATGGTTTGTATATGGGGGAGAGTAACCTTTTGATGGTTATGCTAAATACTTATTTTTTATTTAAAAATTAACTTAATAATAGATCATTAGTTTTTATTTTTAAAAACAATTTAGATAGTGCACAACTTTTATTATATCCTTAAACATGATTTAACTCGCTGGTCCATGTTTTCAGATAAGAGGAAGTGAAAAAAGCCCCAAGAGTGATTGTGCTTAGGATAAGAGGAAATCAAAAAAGATTTTTTGAGCTTGTTCAGCGCCATTTTCATGGGCATGCACAAACAAAGTGTCATTTCATGCTTCATTAATACCTCCACACTAACCTTTTTATAATAGGGTGTTTTACAATAAAACAAAGGTCTAAGATCAACATGAACAACAAGACAAGAAACCATCATGAGCAAACATAGTGAAGGTTCACGTCCATCTAAACCTACGCCTTCCACTTATCAATCCACGCCTGCAGTTGACACACTTTTGAGTGACTGCTCTCAAGCAAGATGCATTTTGACGTATGGTCTACCTTCCTCATCCTCGAGCATTGGACTTGGTAGGGTTACCAAAGGGGACTGTGGGCCGAGTGAAACATTGTCTCTTTTGATATTTGAATGTACAACCCACCTCAGTAGATGGATGGGCCTGGAAACCTCTCGTGCTTAAAGCCCAAATTTCGGTCCACCTGGTCCAAGCCAATATATAAAGAAGCAAACATGAAAGAATTATTATTTTTAATATTTCGTCTCATTTGAAATTGGGAAAGTCCATGAATCTAATTGTAATAATTATGAGTAATAATATGTCATACATAAGCTTGAGTTATGATATTATGTTAAAAAAGTTCACTACATCCTTTAAAATTAATTATTAGGAGAGAATAACATCCTTTAATATATATATATATATATATATATATATATATATATATAAATTATTTTCACATTATAAGGAGGATATCAAGCCAATATATTAAAAAATAAAAATATTTTTTTTTAATATGTCCTATGGTTTTGGACTTAGAAAAGTCTTACAAACCTTATCATGACAACTACAAGTAAGAAAATGTTGTACCAATACTAATTATGATATTTTACTAAAAAATTTACCATACCCTTAAATTGGTCATTAAAAAGGATGAGACCCTCAAACATAATAAAGATGATAACCAAGATCATAAGATTATGAAATAACTACTATTTGAACTCTCACAATCTAGACATAAAAGAACTTTCTTTCTTTTGGTGGGTCTACTCGTGCTGCAGAGCCAGTTTAAACTCTCATGCAGTAAACCCCACACTTTAATGTAGTTGGGCCTCCCCTCATGACTCCACACAAATGGCTCTTGCGACGGAATAACAACGGGCTCTATCAGTACGGGGATAGAGCACAAAAATCCGTCGTCAAAACTCTTGGATCGTGTCAGAACGCAAATCTTTTTCTTTTTTTTTTTGGAATTTTGGGAGAAATAAATAATATATATTCATTACAACTTGATTTTTAAATAATATATACCCGTCGGAAAATCTCAGCAGCTTCCTTTCTCTCTGAGACTGAGAGTCCACTGACACTGGTGCATTTTGGTCCTTTTGATATGACTGGCTTGGTTGTCTTCCTGGAGGACCGTAAAACCGGTGGAGATAGTTGTTGATCCGAGAAACAGAAAGTGAAGAAACGATGCGTCGAGCTATCTCGCTTTTGGTCCACCCGCGCTCCCTCCTCATCTTCCTGGTCCTCTTTATTTTCCTCGTCTTTGCGTTCTCTAACTCCAAGAAGGTACGCTTGTTTATACTTTTTTCCTTAATTTTCAAACGCGTTTCGCTTTTTATGTGTGAGGATCTGAATCTGGGAGCGGAATTGAGTGTGGAGATGTTTCTAATTGGCGATTTGATCTGGATTCGATTTGTTAGGATGGGTTTGATAGTTTTCGTGTTTGGTTTTGTATGATTTAAGTGCCAGGGAAGTGGATTTTGATATGGTCTGGATTTGTTTGGTTTTGTGACGCGACTGTTGGAAAATGAGCATTGCAGCAGTTAACATTTATGTCTAATGGATGCTTAATTGGATGCAGTTGTGAAACAACTGTTCACTTCGAATGTAGTAAAATTTCCAATATGCTAGACAATTGAAAGATGAATTGCAGAGTAACGTGATCGGCAATGACTTGATGGTGGAATAGGGGGGAAGAGGGTTTCAAACTTGGTTTTCGTAAAAATGAGCAGTATCGCCCTTAAGTTGAGATATTAGAAGTAGAAGTAGCTTCGTCATGCAATTTGACTATTTTCCTCTCCTTTGTCCATTGTTTTCAAGGCCTTGGATGAGAGTCGCAGGAGGAATTTTTCGTACATCTTCAATTGTTGCTGTGATCTGCCAAATAGCCATGCTGTATTTAGAGTTTGAATCATGGCTACCAATCTTCCACAGCGTTTTTGTTGGACTTGTGAGGAGGGGTTTCTTATTCTACATATTGATGCTATGGTATTGGATTAAGATCTTCAACATTCATTAAGATAATCCAATGGCAGACTTTTTACAAATAGTTCAGACTTTTTTATTCATCAAGTAGTTTTGAGAGATACAATAGATTGAGCTAAAATTAAGATCCTCTAGGAGGTAAATGTTAAAACAGAAAAGTTAGAAGCCTTTTAATTAAAAGAAATTGTTAAGATTCTAAGGATTCCATCATTGAAACCCAAAGGATTCTAATATGCTTGTGACTACAAACTTAGAGAGAGAAGATGAATTGTGAAGGCATCTGATGATGTTAATATCAGAATGACATTTGTCAGATAATTCTTACAACCATTCAAGCTTTTTATCTTTTCAAGAATTCAAAGGTACGATTATATTTGAGAGTGTTGGATGTGGTTCCGAGTTCTCCTTGTACATGAGATATCAGGTTTCACAAATGAGGGTGTGTGGTAAAATTTTTTGGCTCATCTTATACAAAGGGATTTTTTAAAGTTCCGGTTTTACTTGTTGCTTTACTTATGGAGCTACCATCCCATGGTGAAATCCCAGGAATCTACTACTTTTGGAAATACCATCACAGTTAATAAGTCTGCTACCACGAAGAGTTGCGACCATATATGTAGTATGCTTGAGAATCAAAATTTCTTTTTACTTGCCACAATTTGTTTCTGCATTGGCTTGTCTTTTTGTCCTTTTACTTTTTTGGTAACTAATTTTGTGCGCTCAACTGTGCACCAGTAGCACTAATCTAATTGCAACATTCTAATGTGTAGGTTGAGGAGAAAGTAGAAGAAGTGCCTGAAATTACCCACAGAGTTTACTTGGATGTTGATATTGATGAACAACGTCAAGGTGCAGCTCTTACTTTGAAGCTATGACCTAAACTGTAATTAAAAAGACCTGATTGCTCTGAGTGGCCATATGCAAACGGATCAGGATCACAGTCTTGCTGCAAGTTATTAATTGAAAGAAAAGAAATAATGCCAATTTCTTGTTTAAAAGTTCCGTCTCAACTAACACTCTCCTTAAACTGGTTGTTTTACTTTTTCAGAAGAAAGCACTTTATAATTCTCAGAAAGCACATTGCAATTCCGTTGTTGAGCCTACCTTGTTGTTCCGTATCCATGTTCATGTTCTTTTCATCCTTATCCGGAGTCTTTGAATCATCAATAGTATGGAAAACTGTATGCTTTATGTGGTATTTGAATCAAACAAATGGTGGTCTGTGATCAAGTTTTGGATACTTTCTAAATGGTGGTTACTAGGCCATGGTTTATTCTGCTTGGTGTTCTGGATACAAAGAAAGCTTTGTAGTATGTTTAATCTGTCCAGTGGATAGCGATGCATCTCTGTTTGGTATGATGAAGTCATTAATGGCCAGGGCTTTTTCAACGTCCAAATCTAATTATCCACTCGAGCTTGGGTCTTTTAAAACTGTCACTTGCTGCTTGGATCACTTAAATACAAATCTTTGGATTGTACATGATTTTGCATTTGATGGCGACCCAGGTTCTGACAGTAAGCTAGAAGAAAAAATCATTGTTCTAAACTCTGGAATATTGGGTGTTGGCACTCCTATAAAAATTTCAATTTTGTATTTCTTTCCCCTGCTTATTTTCTCAACTGCCAATCTCCATTTTTACTTGTGCAGGTAGAATTATGATTGGATTATACGGCCAAGTTGTTCCAAAAACTGTTGGTATGCCCTTTATTTGTGTCTGTATAATCATGTTGACTAATGAACCAGTAGCGAATCATTTTGGTATTTTTGTTACCCTTTACCTTGCAACCTATTTAGCTGAATTGAAGCTATTTATTTCATAGCAGACTGAAATGGAGTTATATCATTTGAGCTTCCTTATCTTTTCATATACAAATTTTTGGTTGAAATACTGATTATATTTGTTCTCTTGCCAAGTAGTTTCCTAATGCTCAGTTTTTTTTTTTGTTTGCAGAAAATTTTAGGGCTTTGTGCACAGGTACTGGTGCTCTTCAACTTGTGTCATAAATTAGTTAACCGGATGGCTGTGTTTACTGACAATATGCTGATTATAACTCGCCTACCTTAAAACGCAGGGGAGAAGGGCAAGGGTCCCAGTGGGAAAAAACTCCACTATAAGGGAACACCATTTCATCGTATAGTATCTGGGTTCATGATTCAAGGAGGAGATATTGTTTACCGTGATGGTAGGGGGTTTGAGTCTATATATGGTGGCTCCTTTCCAGATGAGAATTTCAAGATAAAACATTCACATGCAGGTTTTTAACTTCAAAATTTTTAGTGGTTGAGCAGTGTGATGAAGTTCCTATTTCTGTATCCTATCTCTTAAACCAATGTTTATTGTTGTAGGTGTTGTTTCCATGGTGAATTCAGGACCTGATTCTAATGGTTCACAGTTTTTTATCACTACAGTCAAAGCCAGCTGGTAAAGTATTGGTATTATTGGATATTAAGAAACTTACACATCTTCAGGTTCAGAAACCGAATAAGTCTTAATTGATGGTTTGAATCTTCTGAGTTTTTAATATAAAAATTGCCACAATCTTCTTCTGCCCATTATTTTATTGAAACTCTTTCTATTATTTTCTTGAACCGTCAAAAATTACAATCTTTTATTTCTGGATGTAGAGAATTACTGTCTAAATGTCGTTGTGAATTTGTTCTTGCTTTAAGAAAATGGGCCAGCAGTTGTTGACGGAAGTGACTTCTTCTATTAGATGGACAACTTTTGTAATTTTTCGAGTTCGGATCTTATAACCTTTCATATTTTAAAGCTATGGACTCTGGGTCCGTCGTTCATATGCATATTGTGCCACCAAAGATCTAGAAAAATGATGTGTGCTCCGACGTATGTGTTCAGGTTGGATGGTGAGCATGTTGTCTTTGGCAAGGTTATCCAAGGCATGGATACTGTGTTTGCAATTGAAGGTGGGGCTGGCACCTACAGCGGAAAGCCAAGAAAAAAGGTCGTTATTGCTGACTCTGGAGAGATACCCAAGAGCCAGTGGGAAGAAGAAAGATAAGCTCCTCTATGCACGAGTTGTAGCAAGTTTCACTGATTCAGGTTTGCCAATTTTGGTTCAGATAATTGATTCACATTCGCTTAACTTTGTAGCATGTCCAGATAGACTTAGGTCTTCTTGGAAATATCGTTTTAGTGTCTTTTGTACTTTCCATTAACACAAGCATGTTTGTTGTAGAGGAGTCAAGAGGAAACGATCCTATTTCCACCTCTGTGTCCATGTAAATGACACTGCTATTGTGAATGAGCTTGAAAGCAAACTTCATAAAGAAATGTTTAGGATACCAAGAAAGAAAAGCGGAAAAGAGGTTTAGGAAACCATACTTGTTCTTATTTCCCTTCTTTCAATTTGCTCAAATCTGTCAAACTTAATCAAGGCAATCACACGAATGCTAATAAGATAATCAAAACAAGCATTTCAAGGGCGGAAATTGCAAGCAGTCTTTAGCTCCTCTGGTGGTTTGTCACCACCAGCAAGGCCACTGTCCACCCATGCCGAGTAACCCCCTCCCATATTTGTGACACTCTCATAGCCCTGCCACCACCAAATCCTTCCATGTTACTTTTGGCTTTTTGCAGGTTAAGACAATTGCTCTGAGCAAAAAGTTACCACGTTAAGAAGATCGACACAAGCTCGAAGTGCACTGCCTCCACTATTGCAGCCCTTCAAAAAATTAAGAAAATAATAATAATAATAATAATAATAATAATAAAAAAAAACTTATGCGATAGTGGCGAAATTTTTTATAGTTTTAAGGATCTGCAGTTGGCATCCACGATCAGGAGTTGAGGGGTCCGTCTAACCTCAACTTTGACTTTTATTACCTCTCTTTCTTTATTCTAAACGAGGCATCTAAAGAAATAAAACGACGCCTTCTTACCTCATAGACTAGTATATCCACCCCTTGGAAAATAACAAAAAGGTAAGTAATAGTATTACCACGACTAAGTGATCCTCTTTCTTGCAAATGGCAGCTACTTGTGTGAGGAAGTCAGGGTTTTTCACTCTGCCTGTTATCAACAGAACCAATAAATACAAGGAATTTTAATGTAGGGGAGAAATAACATTTTGTAGGTTTTTCAAGTTCACGCCTGTTCTAAACTTTTAGAAATGTTATTCAACTTTGAAGTCGAAAAATCAACGGTACCTTCTTGAGTTATGAACATGTAAGGAACATTCAATGCGTCGTTGATGTGGCTTTTGTTGAACTCATCTGACGATCTGTTAAAACACAAATTCAGATATTTGACCGTATGATTATGTATCATAAATTCATCACCATATACACCGTTTGTTGTCTCTTTTAGAGGCATCAAAAGGGTATCATGATCTGAAATTTGACATTAATTAATTAATGAAACTGATAAACTGATATCTCAGATGCCAACCTCACATCCAGATAAAGATGACCTGAGCCAAGCAGATCCTTGGCAGCATGCACATCCACAGTCGTAACATCTTCAGGTCTACAAGCGAATAACAAGCAAGAGAATCTTACAACCACAGTTGTCTTTGAAAAGATTGTACAGAAATTTGGACGAAATTTGGACGAAAAACAACATGGTAACGAGAGAGATCGTCTTACCCATTGGTTGCAGCCATGGATGCTTTCTGTCCGAGAAGGCAGAATGGTTTTCCGACGCTGTGCAAGGCTGCGGGACTCAGGCCATGGATTCTATTTAAAGGCTATCCGTGCTAATTCACACCTTCCAGCGCAAAGTCAACCGAAAGGAACAATAAGAAAGCTGAGGGAAATACAACTGTGATGAATGTATCTGTCCTTGATCCTTTCTTACTCAATTCTTTCTAAACTATATCATTCAACATATCAATATATTTTGGTAATTGACTTAGAACTATCAAAAGGTGTTTTGCGTTCTCTCTCTCTGTGACCCCTTTTTTAAAGTACATCTATTCAAGTTACACAAGCAATCATGTGATGTGATGGGATTGACTTCAATCATGCCCCTTATTTTATTTTATTTTATTTTATTATAGCACCCTTCATATATTTCTCGATTTTAAACCTTCTCCCTTGTCAGGCTCTAAAAGGATTTCCACAGGTCCTCGCGTCCAAAGGGATCATAAATTCTCACCAAGAGTGAAAAGGATTAGGTAAATAGGCATTGGCCTTAGGCCTACCACCTCAGGTACTAGCTTTCCCGTGAATGGGCTATACCATTCAAGATTTTTCTTTTTGTGTATAAGAGTATTAACATGATACAGCTCAACTCGAAAGAGAAAATGAGACGTAAGTAGAAAGCAATAAAAGCCAAAGAAAGGACAGCTTAAATTTCTTGGTAAATATAATTGTAGTGGGTATATCGATTAATTTTCTTGGTGAGGGCAGGTAAACAGATCATTAATGGATCTTTCTTCAAGTTCTCCTTTATAAGAAGCACTGTATTCTTTCTCCACAATACTTCGATGGAAACTAATACGCAGCTTTTGGGCACCGTGTTGGTGGATGAAGCTAGTTCGGCAACTTTTTTGAAAAACTGTCAATTAGCTCCATCAACCAATACGGTTGGCCTGAAGCAATGTATTATTGGGACGAGAATGAAATTCACACACCCTACATCCAACACAAAAGAATCAACAGAACATGAAAGGTAAGAAACAAGAACAGAACAGCCATTCTTGCTGCCATTTTCATTCATAAGATGCGGAGGGCTGCCAAATCTGATGCTGCTGTTTTTACATGCATGCCAGGAAAGTTGGATGGATGGTGTCAGCGCACGTTATATGGAGAGTCGCCGTTGATAATACTGAGGCAGCTGCTACAGACAAAAGATTTGTTAACATTAACGGTATTTCAGAAGACTCCTCCGGTATTCTGACCTTGTCAGATAAAGACTCAGGCTTGTGTGCTACTGTAGATGATGATGCCACATCGAACACCTTCACCCCAAAGTATCTTCCACCTGAAAATTACTCGGCTACCTTCCAGTGGAGTTGTTCCCCGTTCGATGTAGTTACTCCAGGAGCATGGCTGCCGTCTCCACCAGACAACCACTTAAATGCTGTACAAAACTTCTTTGCAGAACAAGAAGAGATACAAGAAGCTCTTGTTCCTGAGCCACGTATTTTACATAATTATGAAACAACATTTGAAGCAGGAGAATCATCTCATCAATGGAACCTCACAGCTCAAGAATTGATGACATCCTTGGAACCTGTTTGGATAGATGATCAAGATTGTCTCGACACTGTGCCACTCCCAGAAGCTCAGCCACACGCAACAGAACCCTTACTGCAAGATAAGGAGGAACCAATATCACTTACAGCAAATGTTCCAAATCTGAATCATAACTGTTACACGTAATGGAGTGTCACTGTGCACTTAAGTGACGTGTAGAAAGAATGGATGGTGGCAAGTTTCTCTTTCATGCTGCCCCACTCTTTCTCTGTCCTCTGAAGAACCCAGAAGCTGGAAACGTGACTGTGGGTGGAGTATCCAGGAAGCCAAGGTTGCATGCGGGCATCCTTGGGAAATTGAAGCTGAAGCACTGGAAACGTGGAAGACTATCCAAGGTCCAGTGAAGAAAGTGTGTAGGTTTATCTTTGCTAGTCTATATATTTTGTTGTATTTTTCCTTTGAAGTGGAATCAAGTGTAGGAGCTATCCTTTGTATTTTCGTACTTTTGTTTATCCTAATGAAAAACGCCAAATCTTTGGTAAATCTGTGTGTTCTTGTTGGGTATAAACTGTTCTTGCTTGCTGCCTGAATAGTTTCTTTCAAATCTGTTCCTATTTACTTGTGATTCTGAAAATCCCCAAATCTTTCCTCTGTTTCTGGTTTCTGCAACGTGTATATCAGAAACAGTTGGTTAAGTTTTTTTCTTTAACAGTGGTATCAGAGCCAGGTTTGATCTTTGAACTGGGTGTTTTTTTGCTTCCGCAATGGCTTCTGAATCTCCCTTACGAACCCCTCCTTCAGGCTCTACGTCCTCAAATCCTAATACTGTTTTCATTCCTAACACTCAGCTCCCTCTTCCAATATTTGATGGGGAAAAATATCATATCTGGTCCACCAAAATGACCAGTTATTTACGATGTCAGGGTATGTTGGAGCTGGTTGAGAAAGGCACACAAAGGACAGAGGTAGATGGTGAGCGGTACAAAAAGGAGCAGGAAAAGGAGATGCGGACTTTACTAGTCCTTCAACTGGCTATAGCAGACAACATCTTCCCGAGGATCTCTCATGCTCAAACTTCCTTTGAGTTATGGAAAATCTTGAAGAATGAATATCTTGGCAATCCGAGGGTAAGACTTATAAAATTGCAGTCTCTTAGAACTGATTTGGAATGTATGCATATGGATGATGTTGAATATGTGGTTGATTATTACACTAGGCTTAATGGTGTGATTAGTAAGATGAGGGGTTTAGGTGAGGATATTACTGATAAGAAGGTAGTTGAGAAAATTCTCATTAGTCTTCCTGAAAAGTTTGATTCAGTGGTTACAACCTTAGAAGAGACCCAAGACCTCAATACATTATCCTTGACTGAACTCATGGGTTCCCTAGAGGCACATGAGAAAAGATTCAATAGGAGAAAAGGGAAGATGCTTGTAGAAACAGCCTTTAAGGCTAGAATGTCCCTAGAACCTACAAAAGTTAGTGATGATAAGGAATCTAGGGGTGAGGAAGACAAGACCGAGAGGAAAGGGAAGTTTCCCCCATGTAAGATATGTAAAAAAACCAACCATTTGGAGAAATATTGTTGGCAGAAAGGAAAGCCTCAGTGTAGATTTTGTCATAAGTTTGGCCACTTAGAAAAGAACTGCAGGGTAAAAGAAGGACAGCAAGTCAACTTTACTGATGAGGGAGATGCAAAATCTACTCTATTTTATGTTTGTAATTTGATGACAACTACAGATAAGGAGATTTGGTATATTGATTCTGGTTGTAGTTCTCATATGTGCTTTGATGATAGCATTTTTTCTGATTTGGATAGGACTTTTAAGTCTCAAGTTAGACTTGGAAATGGAGATCTTGTTAATGTAGAAGGGAAGGGTACCATTTGTATTAGGACCCAACATGGTGATAAAAGGATTCATGAAGTATTATATGTTCCAAATTTGAGTCTAAACCTCCTTAGTGTAGGACAAATGATTGAGAAAAATTTTACTCTAGTGTTCAAGAATGGGGTATGTGTTATATATGAAGATAATGAGGAAATAGCTAGAGTAAAAATGTTGAATTCCAGAAACTTTCCTTTGAGGTTTGAATATGCAAATGGTCATGCACTTAGTGTGGTTGAGGATAAATCATGGTTGTGGTATAGGAGGTATGGACACCTAAACTTTAGGTCTCTTAACAACCTTTTTGAGAAATGTTTGGTTGAAGGCATGCCTAGTATAAAAATACCAGAAAATCTTTGTGAAGGGTGCCAAACCGGAAAGCAACACAGGAAACCATTTCCAAGTAATCCTCACTTGAAGACCTCTGCTCCTCTTGAGATTGTGCATTCAGATGTATGTGGTCCCATGAGCACTCCTACTTGTGATGGAAGAAGCTTTTTCTTGCTGTTCATAGATGATTTCACTCGTATGGGATGGGTATATTTTTTAAGGAGCAAAGTAGAAGTTCTAGAGCATTTTAGAAGTTTTAAAAAGCTGGTTGAGACTGAAGTAGAAAGAAAAATCAAGGTACTTCGCACTGATCAAGGAAGGGAGTACACATCAAGTGAATTCAAAAAATTTTGTGAAGAAGAGGGTGTTTTCCATCAGCTGTCAGTTAGCTATACTCCAGAGCAGAATGGAGTTTCAGAGAGGAGAAACCGCACAATCATGGAAATGGCCAGGGCCATGATGGAAGAGAAGAGAATGCCAAAAAGGTTCTGGGCAGAAGCAGTGTACACAACAGTTTACCTGCTAAATCGAAGTCCCACCAGAGCAGTTGAAGGGAAGACTCCAGTTGAAGCTTGGACAGGAAAAAAACCCTCTGTAAGCCATCTCAAAGTCTTTGGTTCCTTATGTTTTGTTCATGTTCCAGCACAGAAGAGAAGTAAGTTAGGCAAAAAGGCACACAAAGGTGTAATGTTGGGTTACAGCTTAAGATCAAAAGGCTACAGAATCTTTGATATGAAAGAAAGCAAATTGGTGGTGAGTCGAGATGTGGTTTTTGATGAAAAGGCAGCATGGAACTGGGAGAACAGTCAAGCTGAAGTCCAGAATGTGATTGTTCCAAATATCTGGAATGGAGAATCCAAGTGTGAAGAAGCAATCCAGGTTGCTGAAGGGAGTATCTCACATTCTACTCCCATTACTTCTCCTCTCCAGCTTGAGTATCCTGAGGAAACGGAGCCAGAAGCTGAAACATCAACTCCAATAAGGATAAAGCCTCTTGAAGCTATTTATGAATGCTGTAACTATGCTGTTAATGAACCATCAAAATTTGAAGAAGCTGTGAAGCAAGGAGAATGAAGGAAGGCCATGGAGGAAGAGATTGAAGTCATTACCAAAAATCAAACCTGGGAACTAAGTGACTTGCCTCAAGGGAAGAAAGCAGTAAGTGTGAAGTGGATCTACAAGCTAAAGATGGATGGAGAAGGAAAAGTGCAACATTACAAAGCTAGATTGGTGGCCAGAGGGTTCACTCAAGTACCTGGAATGGATTATTCAGAGACTTTTGCACCTGTTGCCAGACTTGAAACCATCAGACTCATTGTAGCGTTAGCTGCACAGAATGGGTGGAAAGTTCATCAGCTTGATGTCAAAGTTGCATTTCTGAATGGTGAAATTGAAGAAGAAGTGTATGCTGAGCAACCTAAGGGTTTTGAGAACAAGGAGTTTCCAGAAAAAGTCTTGAGGCTGAGGAAGGCATTGTATGGACTCAAACAAGCTCCTAGGGCCTGGTACAGCAAGATATGCAGTTATTTTCTTGAAAGGCAGTTCAAGAGAAGTCCTAGTGAACCCACTCTTTTCATCAAAACTCAAGGTAACCATTTCTTATTGGTTTCTTTGTATGTAGATGATCTTATATTTACTGGTAGCACTGAGGAGATAGTGCTGGCCTTTAGGAATGATATGATGAGAACCTTTGAAATGAATGATTTAGGATTGATGAAGTATTTTCTTGGGTTAGAAGTATGTCAAAGCAGGAGGGGGATTTTTCTATCCCAGGGCCAGTCTTTAGAGAAATTACTGATTAAATTTCATATGAGAGCATGTAAGTCAGTTAGCACCCCGCTTGCCTCAAATGAGAAATTAATGGTGGATGATGGCTCTAGTAAAGTAGATAGCACCTTGTTTAGAAGTCTTATTGGGAGCCTCATGTACCTAACAGCTACCAGACCAGATATTTCATACTCTGTTGGCCTGCTCTCACGTTTTATGGAAAAACCCACACAGACCCATCTTAGCAAAGCCAAAAGAATTCTGAGGTACCTTCAAGGAACACTTGTGTTTGGGTTGTTGTATGAATCCACAAATAAGTTCCAACTAATAGGGTATACTGATAGTGATTGGGGAGGTTCTGTGGATGACTCAAAGAGCACATCTGGGTACATATTTAATATTGGCTCTGCTGCTTTCTCCTGGAAATCTAAGAAGCAAGAGTCAGTTGCATTATCCTCTTCAGAGGCAGAGTATGTAGCAGCAGCAACATCAGCTAGTCAATGTGTGTGGCTGAGAAGGATTATGAAGGAAATGGGGTTTGAGCAAAAGAATGCAACTATCATTTATTGTGACAATCAGTCAGCAATAAGTATGGCAAGAAATCCAGTGCATCATTCCCGTACAAAGCACATCTCCATCAAGTTTCATTACATAAGGGAAGTTGTGAGTAATGGAGAAATAGAGTTACAGCATTGCAATAATGAAGAACAAATTGCTGATATTATGACAAAGAGTCTTGGGAAAGAATTGCATGAGAAGTTTAGAAGTCTCCTTGGAGTGACCGTGAACTCCATTAAGGAGGGGTGTTACACGTAATGGAGTGTCACTGTGCACTTAAGTGACGTGTAGAAAGAATGGATGGTGGCAAGTTTCTCTTTCACGCTGCCCCACTCTTTCTCTGTCCTCTGAAGAACCCAGAAGCTGGAAACGTGACTGTGGGTGGAGTATCCAGGAAGCCAAGGTTGCATGCGGGCATCCTTGGGAAATTGAAGCTGAAGCACTGGAAGCGTGGAAGACTATCCAAGGTCCAGTGAAGAAAGTGTGTAGGTTTATTTTTGCTAGTCTATATATTTTGTTGTATTTTTCCTTTGAAGTGGAATCAAGTGTAGGAGCTATCCTTTGTATTTTCGTACTCTTGTTTATCCTAATGAAAAACGCCAAATCTTTGGCAAATCTGTGTGTTCTTGTTGGGTATAAACTGTTCTTGCTTGCTGCCTGAATAGTTTCTTTCAAATCTGTTCCTATTTACTTGTGATTCTGAAAATCCCCAAATCTTTCCTCTGTTTCTACAACGTGTATATCAGAAACAGTTGGTTAAGTTTTTTTCTTTAACAATAACATCGGTATCTCAAATTACACATTGGATATAGATATTGTATTTCCAATGTTTTCTGCACAGGCTATAGAGCTAGCTAAAGATAGGTTTCTGAACGGATATAATTATGAAGAGATGGCAGACCTCATTTGGCCAAGCCTTGATGAACCAGCTCAGCAGAATCCAACGGTGCAAAATGAAGGATTAAACGGAAGTCTGGGTGAGTTTGATACTGATGCCTTTATGGAGATATGTGAGCTTGAGAACGTGGGAGAGAGAGAGTTATGGTAACGTGAACGGTGCATGCACGATATTGAGAGAGTTGAGTTTTGATAACCCACTTGTAGTTCTAAAGGATCACGGAGATTCAGATAATGATTGCAAATCAGTGGGTTCCTCGCACCTTAATGGACATGCTGGAAACTGAAGTGAACAAGAGATTGTCGGGCCCCACAGAATAAGAGAGCGAAATCTTCATACAACTTGTCTTTTGTCTTTTGTAATTGTAGAACAAGTTGTGCACTATGTGTAATAATAAACTGCCGCAAGTTGTAGTGCCAGTTGAAACATTAAGTGCCTATAAAAAGGGCAACCCGCAGTGTATTCAAGCAAGCAAGCAAACTTAGGGAGTCTCAGTTGCTTCACTCAATTCTCTCGCCTCCTGTTTTGTTCCCATTTTCCTTGCTTATTGCCCTGTTGCTCTGCAGCTCTGAGTTGCTCCACTTATCTCCCGCTTGAACACTGTAAACCAACACCTTTTCTCTACTTTCTTCTAGATTGTGTCTCTCTCAAACTTGAAGGTAACGCTTTTAGACACTATTCATCGTTTGCTTGTAAAGTGTAAACTGTAAAATGACGAAAACTTGAAGGACTTAATCAAATGATGATGGATGCTACTCTGCACGCCAGTGCTCTCTCTCTCTCTCCCTAAATATGATTCCACGTGCAGATTTTAGCATAAGGAGATATTTATGGAATGCAGTGAAGGAAAAAGAAAATGTAGACCATGATCAAAAGCTTTAAGAAAAAACAAAAAATTTGAAGCTCTTCAAGAGGGAAAAGCTGAAAGTTCCGGTGTGGTTGCGACTGAAGCATGGCTTGGAAGTGGATACTTAAACATGGATTCATTTTTTCATTTTCAAACTCAAATGGTTTCTGGGTTTGGGTTTCCTGAGCTAAACCATTTCTACTCCATCGGACGTCCATTTTTTACCGCTCTGACTACCTTCCAGCCACCAATTGGCAACCGTTTAGTCAAGTTTCGGGTTGTTTAAAAGACCCAAAAAAATAAAAGAGCGAAAGGAAAAAGGCTGAGGAAAAAGATACCTGTAGGCATTTTCTTAATGTAAGAAGCCAAATTCGCCAAATCGGGTTGCTCCTCCTTGTTCCTCTCGGGCTCTAATACCAGTTTATGGGGAGAAAACACTAAAAATAAATATGGGTTTAAGTCCACCAGGTGTGGAAAAGAATTGTGTGTGAGAGGGGGATGGATGGATAATGCCTTTGCCAGTTCCTTTTTTGTAAAGACAAATACTTGTGGCCCATGAACCACTAAAAAGATCGACATCGGACCCTTGAAAATGGCCGCAGAATAATCGATTTCCGTTCTGTCCTAGAGTGGCTATCCAGCCCTTCTTTGTACTAGAGCACGAGCCTTGATTCTTTTTCAATTTGGGCCTGCGTTTGAAGCACATGACCTTCTACTTTGTTCATGTCATTGGATGCCTTGCAGCCTCCTGTCTTTGCATGCAGAGCCAAAACCCGATCTTCTTCCACTCGATGTTTTGGAGTTCATGGCTGCATGTCGTGGGTTGCTCCAAATGGCTCACTTTTGTGGATATTGTAGCCATGCTGCTTCCTCAATCTTAAAGGGATAGCCGAAGTAGTCGATGGTTTTTCGGTTAGAATGGATCACTTGGCGCTTGAGGTTGTAATTGTCAAGCACATACGCCAACCAACTGACCACCATAACCTCAATTCTTTATCATTGAAAAGCCCAAACGCAGCGAATGTGATGTTAAATGATGAATCGGCTGTCATGAGCTAAGAATGTGCATTTGAGCTGGCTTTGACTTATCCTGTTGTTTGCAGCACACAGTGAGGAGGCATAACCCATGATATAGTTTTTTATAGTCGCTTACGAGATCAGGCAACTAAATTAACGTGGATTGGATGGTTATGCCAGAACATCCCATTTAGCTTCTTCCTCAACGAAACCCCAACGAAAATTGATGAAGCATAGAGAAAACAAAATGAAAAGTTTTACTGAAATGAGGTTTTCTGAAGGATGAAACTCTTACATTGGATTAATCTCAACTTAATTGCTTCTTTAATTTTTTAAAACCCAACAACATTTTTTTGAGTAAGATGATCGAGAAAATACACTTCCTATTCATTCACATAAACTCTTTTTCTTACTTTATCCTAACAGAGAAAAGATGTGCTCAGAAAAAATAAAAAAGATTTGTGAAATATCTTGCACTGCAAAAGGCAAAGGAAAAAGTCAAACATAGCCAAAGGGATCGCGCTCTCATCAGAAGAGAAAAGGATTAGGTAAATAGGCCATGGCCTTAGGCCTACCACCCTTTTTTTTTTTTTTTGTGTATAACAAGATTAACACGAGGCAGCTAAACTCTAAAAGGGAGGAGTGAAGCCAAGATTGTCAATGAATAATGGATCAAGCAATAATCATTAATTAGGAGTTTTTAAAACAATGACAAGTTTCTTATTGCAGGAGGTAGTTCCCTCCCGTAGAAACGGGCCAGCAACCCGTGGACACTGATAGGTCATGTTAGGGAATAAAGGTATGCACATTAACTATTAGTTATACCTTTTAACTAAGTAGCGACTAGGAATCCTAATAATAACTTGACTCCTGCCAATGAAGTTTAGCTGAACTGGCATGCCCCTGCCATTCCGAGTTAAAGTGAACCAGAAACTCCTTCCATATTTCAAAGACAAAAGTTTCTTACCTGCAAGTTCACACTCGCTAATGGTGAAAAGGTTTCTTTGGAACACAAGGAAAATTGTCAAAAATAATAATTGTTTCATATCACCATTATCTCTCTAAATCATCTCAATATACTCAAATATTTTTTTTATTCCTTTTGATGATAAAATTTAAAAAAGAAAATTTGACTCATTCTATCATAATGTCGAAACTATTTCCTGTACCACGATTTAATCAGAAAAAAGAGTGTCTCCTTTTTGTTTTAATCAGCAATTTTTTTTAAAAAATAAAATTAATAAAAATAAAACAATAACATAAATACAAACAAGACTTATGATGTAGAATTATAACCATTTCTTTAGTCACTTGCATGCATGTGTCGTGTAGAAGAAGTGCAGCCTCCTCTTGCACATAAAAGTAGTAACAGTAGCTTGGCCAACATGGACAACAACGCCATACGACATTAACGTTTGTGTCCTTCCAAGGCCATGCATTCGGATTTAGATGACATGTAAGTAATAAAAAAAAATTCATAGTGTGATGCGGATATTGAATTTTAAAATGCTTTTTATTTTGAATTTGACAAACAATTGTAAGGGAACTCAAAATATCAATTAATAGGTATCTTATTTAAAATTTAATTTTAATATTACGTTAATATTAAAATCTCCACATATAATACATATAATAGACTAATATACTAATATACTTCGTCAAAGTATGTTCTTGGTGGGAATTGGGAGGAAGCAAGAGAAGAGAGAGAAGGAAAGAGAATTTATCAGACCTGTCAGAACTTTTTGACCATTGAAGAGAAGAAGAGGAAGACGAAGTAGGAGACGAAGACCAAAGTAGGTCTTAGAGGTGGTCTTGACGGGGCAACCAAATGCCAGGGTGGATAGCCACCATTAAGGCTTGACGTGGCGTTAGAGTATCACTGAACTTAATCTTTTTCGATGGGTGCACTCCTCCGCTGCTTTCAGCTATTACATGGCCTGCAAAAGCAAACCGTACCAGATTGTTTAATGGGCAGAATTCAGAGAGAAGACCGAAATTCCTCAAAAACGGCTACTTTCTATCGCTTGCAAGGCTATGGAAGATGTTCTCTGGATTCGCTCCTATCATCGGTGACAATAATTTATCAAAATCCTGATATGTAAAATTCCACAAAACCCAGTCTTATTTCAAAGCGCAGAGATTGACGCCTCTAAATTTTCTTTCTTGAAAATTTTGTTTTGTATTTTTCTTTTTCAGATAAATAATATATTTTGTATTTTGTTTTGTTTTGTATCTGTGTAACTTATTTTTTTATTTTTTTATTTGACACACACAAAAGAAAGGAGGGTTTCGAACTCCTGACCCAACGAAATTAAAGGCTTCTTGACCTTTGAACCTTAACCTGAGAGAGGCACCCCGCGTGTAGCATTAGGTGAGTATAGTGGGCGATGCATCCCTTTCTATCAGTTGTTATTAGTTCATAAGATCACATATTTACGTGGAAATGCTCATTCAAAGATCACTAAAAACAAAAAGGATAAAACTTTGAAAAAATCGAAAGGGCAAACGAGGCAATTTATCTTTGACATTCCAATTTGTGGTAGGATTGGAAAGCAAAACAAATTGACAATAGGGGATGAAGTGCTGATCAATAAGATTCGATAAGGGACCAATTGGGAAGATGATGGCAGTAACTCGTTGAACTTAACAGCTGCCGACATGGTTGCAAAAGGCAAGAAAAGTTGAGAACTCCAAAAGGCAAGAGGAAAAGGAAATGAACGGTTCTTTTTGTGGAGTTTGAACAATGCAGACACTTGTGTTAGTCAAGATGCCAGCACGTTGATAAAGTTGCTGTTGTTATTTGTCTTCTTTTACTCCACAGGTTTCTTTCCCAGAGCTTGGAGGTTTGAAGGGGTTTTAGTTTGTTTTTGTGGTTCAATTTGTTTTACTGGGTTACAATTGCCTTTTAGCTACCAAAGAGATAGATTAAAGCAAAAACTTCCTCAATATTTTTAATCTTAAAATAAAAAATAGGAGTAAGAATGAAATATATCGTTTTTACCTTTTAAGGTTAAAGTCACCTTGATGCGTTTCAGGAAACGCATCACACCTTTAGACAATAAATTTTTTAAGATATCTTATAAATATAAGATTTTGAAATCTTTAAGTCATCTGAAAGAGAGAAAAAAGTAAAATATAGAAAGCAATTTTGGGCCATTGAAAGAAAATACTCTTAATATGGATTGTGGCCATCTGTATCAATAAAGATCCCATAGCATTTTCAAAGTATTCTAGAAGCCGGTAGCTTTCTTTTCTCCCTCCACAGGCAGGGCCCCGAGGGTGATATTTGAACTAATCTGACGGCCACAGTCCATTTATGTGGTTATTTTCGAGCTGTACGGCACTCGAGAAGACAATCTTTCGGTGCCGCCCGTCAGCCTTTTGGAGTGGGTAGCTACTTTCTTCAAATAAAGATTTTTTAAAATAGGTAAAGAGGCTTGACGCCTTTGTAGCTCATGATGTTGCACAATTCAACACCCTCATCATAATTGCCTAATTGTTTAATCGTCATGGTATATGATATGAACAATACATGGGTTCAAAACAATGGGAGCTCATAAAGGTATTAAGAGGAATCTTAGCTTTGGTACCATATTAAATGGACCTAATAGTATTCCTCCAAAAGTGCACATGAGGGAAGAAAGATACCAATTCATACAAGGCCTTAATAATGAAACTCCATTTATGATGTGGGACGAAATCCTAACATGCTCCCTTCACACTAAGAACTGATATTTGACCAATATAAAAGGTCTTTTTGGCTATTGGCCTCGAAAGGAAAAAAGAGCTTGCTTTGGTATTGTATTAAGTAGGCTTAATGGTAATCCTTGCAAAAGCACTCTTATTAGGTTGTTCTTCCCATTTAGCTTGTGACCTTCCAAAGAGGAGTATGTTAGGTTTTGTCTTGCATTAGATATGGATGGCTGATTTTACAGTCTTATTAATGGCTAGGGGTGTACCGCCTTCATACTTGTGTTTTGAGGTTGGGAATCTTTGATATGGTATCAAAGTCAAGTTTCATCTAAGTCGAACCTTCATGGCTACCAAGGTTCTTCCTCGTATAGGCTTGGACTTTGTTCTTACTACGTTGGGTTCTTCTCACTTAGCATATAACCTTTCAAAAAAGAGGTATATTGGGATTTGTCCCACACTAGATATGGATATGTATTTTGAGGTTGGGTCTCGAGTTTTGACAAATACAAACAACTTAAATTGTTTTTAAATATGTAATTTTACATGGAATTAGAGCCATGTCTATGATTTTTTATATCTTGTTTTAAATTATTAGCTTATACAATATTAAGAAATTTCTATATTTTTTTAACAAAAAAAAAAGCAACCTCTCTAACATTCCATCTAAGTTCCTTTGTTGACTTTTGCATTTCTTTTAGCCTATGTTCTTTATTCTCACTTTAGACCTCCCGAGTACCTTAAAATATTGCAACATAATGGAGACTACTCTTAAGTTTATGACAAAACTCCTTATGTCCTCCTCACCAATTGAGAAGACATTGATGAGAACCAATGCTACCCATGCATACACCAACTAAGATAGAATCCATAAGGTTCAAATCAAGAAAATTATGTCCCAACGCTCTCAATAATCACCTATTATTTAGACACATTAGACCTTCCAATCGGCAACACAAACAAAGCATCCTTGGTCTCATTTAAAGTAATCACATTAGAGAACTACATTGCCTAGAGCCGAGCCATGAGAATTTCTTTGTTGACAAAGAACAAATTGATGTTTGTAGAAGGACAGTACTTAGCTCCACTGGGAAACTTTCCCTATTTTTCTCCTTAAGAGCACAATAATGTGAAAGTCTTTCGTGGGTGATGAATTATCTTGCTAGATATTTGCATAATAAGTTGATTTACACTATTAATGCTACCAATTTGTAGAATAAATTGAAGACCCATTTTAGCCAAGTTGACCCATCACGCTTATATGGTCTTCTTAATAAATTAAACAACATTTAGCAAGGAGGTCTAGTGTCAATCTATTTCAATCATCTTCTTCATCTTTGGGATGAATATCCAACTTTGATGGGCATTTGAAATGTCACAAACCAAGTCATGGCTCGCACATTAGGAGAAAATGCGATTCTACTAGTTCCTTAGAGGTCTAGACAAGTTTTAATCAAACCTTAGAGAGTGGATCTTAATAATGAAGCCCCCTCCATACATTATAAGGACATTTTCCATTGTCAATGGAGTTGAGTATCAATGGGGAGGACTAATGAAGAAGACAAACCAATTGGCTTTTGTTGTGGTAGGCTAAAAATTTAACTAAATATACTAGTTTGGAGGTTTAAGGTTTGTAGTAGCAAGCTAGGATAATAATGCAAGTTTGTTTTGGCTTGGTATAGTTTTTTTTTTTTCAACTTTACTTAAGCTAAAGAGGACACATCATTTTCACTTAAGATTAGGCAAAATGGCTTGTCATCCATAGGAGGTTTGAGTGGTAACTCGGGCTTTTTAAACTCTCTAGGATGTTATAGCATGTTTGCCTATGTATAATTTGCATTAACTTTTGAATTTCATTGAAGTGTTTTTCACATCCATTAACTAATTCAAATTCTATCAAGGTAGAGTTTAAATGTCACAATAACCATGCATACTTTTGCAATTGCCTTTGACCAAAAAGTACTAATTTAGAGCTAGAGTAAGTAGGTGACATCATAATCAAGGGAACATTGTCAAATGTACCAAAGGTAACACATTCTTTTGCTAAATTATCATGCTTTACTTATTATGACATTTGTAAAATTCTTGATAGCTAACATAATTTTTGGCAAAGGAAATGGAAGCAATTATCTTTTCTCAACAATTACATTTATCTTTAACATTTAACACATACCTAAGTAAAAGATGACTTAAAACTTTGTCTTCTTTCTCTCTTGTTTGTGAACCTTACATTCAAGTTACAACATATAACTTTACTTTTTAATTCTTACTATCAATCCCAATGAAGTACTTTTGACAATGTAATTTTAGATACCTATAGTTAATTAGCTATCCTAGTTGATAAATGGATCCTACCCAATGATAAAACAAAAAACTAACTTATGCCAAGTTAGAAAAAGAAAAGGAAAATGTTGGATCAAGATAAGCCCTACAAGGAACACAAGACAAACAAAAGGATTAATAACTTCTTTATATTTGAATAGCACTTGTATAGCTAAGTCAAGCTTAAATTGGAATCTTGGTTGAAAGGATCCTTGTTAGTTCCTAAACATAGAGCTCATATGCAAAAATAGAGAAAGAGAGAAACATCATATATATTCATGCATCTACATCATGTAATAAGAGGTATGCTTACCACTTTAACTTTATCCATGTTAAACATTTGAAACACTTTTTTGATATACTTCTCTTGAAACAACCATAATTTCTTAACTTTTCTATTATAATTAATTCTCATATGAAAAATTTGCTTAACTAGGCTTAAATCCTTCATTGAGAATGACTTTTTCAAATCTTGTTTCAACTTTTCAATACTTGCACTATTCTTACTAATTATAAGTATGTCATCAATGAAAAGTAATAAAATGATGAAATCATCCTTTGAGAACTCCTATGCAAATACATAATGGTTAGAATTTTTCTTCTTATAATTTTTTTCTCTCATAAAAATTTAAATTTCTAATACCATTGTCTCGATATCTACTTTAAGCTATATAATTTTCCTTTAGTTTTCAAACATGGTTCTTTACCTTTTTCTTTGAAATCCTCTTGCTACTTTGTGTAATGTCTTCCTTTAAGTTATTATGAATGAAAGTAGTCTCATATCCATTTGTTTAATTTTAAGATCAAGACTAATAATCAATCTTAAAATCATATGGATTGAAGACATTTTCACAATAAGTGACAAGATCTCATCATAATCAATTTTTTTTTTCCTAATTGAAACCTTTAATAACTAATCTAGCTTTGCATTAAGGTTGTGAAGTATAAACCCATCAATTCTTCAATTTTTCTTGCCTTTGGCAATGTTACCAACTCAATTGTATGATTTCCATCCAAAGATTTCAACTCATATTGCATTGCATCAACCAATTTTTTTCTTGTTTACATCTTTCATTACTATTTCAAAGCTTTCAAGCTCACTTGCCTTAAATAAAAAATACATACTCCTTAGTAGAGTATTTAAAGGATGGATAACAATATTCAGTAAACCTCTTCAATGGTGAAACTAAAGATGATTCATGTTGAACATTAGTGACATTATTTGTCTAAATGTCATTGTTATCTATACCTTGTTGGTCATTTTAAATATGATCTTGAACTTCATACTCAATACCACCTTAAACTTGTTTTAGTAAGGATCTCGATAGATCATTTGAATGGACTAAATTAATATCAATACCAATTTCAATGCCTTGTGACATAGTTTTCTTTTTTTAGCTAGTATCTATTATATTTTAATCCTTAAAAGATATAACATCATAGCTCCTTAGAGTTTTCTTTACAACTAGATCATAATAAAATCTATAACCAAACTTATTAAAACCATAATTAAGAAATATACATTTTCGTGTCTTGATATCTAATTTAAACCTTTCATCCATTGAAATATGAATAGATGTTTTACAACCAAATATCCTTAAATAGTTATAAGAAACATTCTTGTCAAACTAGACTCTATGGTACATCACCATTTAAAGCAACAACTCTATAAATTAATAACATAAGCTATTATGAGAAATATTTCATCCTAAAACAATTTGGGCAAGTTAACATTTGAAAGGATGTATTTGACTCTTTCAACCAATGTTCTATTTGTTCTTTTTACTATACCATTCGATTGAGATTTTTTTAAAGGTGTCATGTAATACTGAATGCCATATTGTTTACAGTGCTCATCAAATGGTCTAATACCATTGTATGTATTCGCATACTCATAAGATGGTCCTATACCATTGTTTGTATTTGCACACTCATCAGATGGTTTAATATCGTTGTATGTTGAATGTGTTTTAACTTTTTTCTAGATTGGCTTTACTAAAACTTAAAACTACTTAAATACATTTAGTACTTGGTTTTTTGTCTTCAAGATATAAACTTAAAACTTCATTGAATAGTCATCAATGAAGGTCACAAAATAAGCTACTCCACCAAGCATCCTTAGTGTAATTGGGTCACAAACATATGAATATACTAATTTCAAGAAATTTGATTTTCTTGAAATAGGATGGCTATAAAATAAAACTTTTTTTTTATGTTTTCTAGATAAACAATGTGCACCTTTCTCATTCTTCAACTGGATGTAATTTTTCTTAATATAACTATTCTTATCACAATGATGATGCTTTACATTTTTATGTCATGATCTTAACTTGCTTTGACTTTAGTATTTGTTTATTAGATTTCTACTCTAACTTCTTTCTCTACTTTTAATAACTAAAACTTTAGAATGAAATAAAGAATAACTCTTTTTTCACGTCTCTTCATTTAAAATACCATTCATAGCAAAATTTATAGTGTTAATATCATTAGGAGTAAAGTTATTGAACAACATATAGAATGTCCCCCAAAAGTTCAATAAAGTAACAAATACCCAAAGTCATTATACTTCATTTTCAAATTTGACATTTATGATTAAAGGTTAATTTATCATTCTTTGAAACTCATTCAAGTAATTAGTTATGGACTATTTATCTTTGTATTTCAAGTCTATAAATTATTTTATCAAATATAGTTTGGTGATCGATTGCTCCACATTGCACTAAAAGAGAAATTCCTCAGAGAGTTTGATTGTCCTCCAAAGTAAAGAAAAAGAATAGCTTTCCAATGATTTGGTATTAGCAATCAATCCAAGTGAAAGGAGGTGGAGTAAGGTATGTTGAGAAACATGATTCACTTTAAAGATAGTGTATACTTATTTTTTGATATTCTTTATTTTGTATCCTATTCATCTGCTGCAAATATAGCGCGTAATCTTTGAATTATTTGTTAGTATATCTCTTCTTGATTCCTATAAAGTTAGGATTAGCAAAATCACAATGGATAGAGATTTTTATTAGATTTGTATTACCTAGTGTAGAAAAAAATAAGAAAAATAGGAGACATCTAGTTCAATCTCCCTTCGAAGGTGGCTTAGTACCCAACACTTGTCCTTTGTAGCCCACTCGTTTACAATGCTCACAAGTAGGCCTTGACCGTTATGAGAGGACCGACTACCAGGTGGACCATGTGACACGTGGGTTGGAGAAGGAGAAATTTGGCCAGAACCAACGTTGCGGGAAAAGAAAACATCGGAGGACGATGAATGGATGATGAAGGCCACCGGATCAGAGCACCGGCCGTTATCGTCCTGGAGTGTCACCCGATGCTCCTCATCACACACAAGATTAGACATCTAGCATGGGTATTGAGGTTCGAGGAGTTATATTGCTTCTCACAGCAGCGTGGATCGGCTGGCGATCAAGGAGAAATTTGATTACCTTCCTAGGCTTGCGTTCTTCCGCAAGTTGTGCAGCGCAAGAACAACAAAGAACAACGAAAAGTTATTGCAGCGGAAAAAGCAACAATAATGGGTTAAAATCAATGAAACCTCTCTTTAAACCCACGAAGTACAAAGATTATGATTTTCTCTTATATTTGTATTCTTGCTTTGTCACCACTAGCCTATGAGTGACAAAGGGCCAAAAATTGCATACAACAAGAAACATTTGGAAAATATCTTGAGATGCATTGATACCATGAATAAAGGAAAGTTGACTCAATTAAGATTTGGACAACCAAACATGGAGAAACATTGGCTGATTACGAAGACACTCCGAAGTACTGTATTGCAGTTTAAAAATAGTGTTCTATTCTGAGTAAAAATCCGTGCAGGGGCAAAATTAGAGTTTTGGGTGTGTGGAAAAACTATAGTTTTGCTAGATTATACTTTTCTCTCCTATAGTTTTTTCTTAAACTTCGAAAGCAAAACGATAGGTTATTCTTTTATAGACGTAAGAAAATCTTCTCCCAATACTCACGTTGTATTGGATGTTCTTATTTGGGTGATTTATATGCTCTGTTTCAGTATTTTCACTCCATCAACGGAAAACAATAAATTCGAAGCTCGTCAAGAGGGCACGCATTAATTAAATGCTTAGGTTATTGTTGGTAGGCCACACCAAATTGGGCTTGACCTTTAATTATGTGAGGTTTTAACTGATTGAAGAACGAAAAAAGCCAAGGAAAAAAAAGAAAATTACCTCTAGGCACTTGCTTAATGTAAGAAGCCGAATTCACCAAATTGGGTTGCTCCTTGTCGAACCTCTCGGGCTCTAATACCAGTTAATGGAGAGAAAATACAAAAACAAATATGGGTTTGAGTCCACCAGATGTGAAAACATTAATCAAGAACTGTGTGGGAGAGAGAGATGGATTGATAATGCCTGTGCGGATTCCTTTTTTGTAAAGACATTTACTTGTGGCCCATGAACTACTAAAAAGATCGACCTCTGATACTTGAAAACGGCCGCAAAATAATCGATTTCTGGTGAGGCTCTCCAGCCCTTCTCTGTACCATTGCACAAGCCTTCCCTTGATTCTTTCCAGTTTGGGCCTGCAATTTTGGCTCATCACCTTCTACTCTTTGTTCATGTCATTGGATGCCTTGCAGCCTTCTGTCTTCGTATGCAGAGTCAAAACCCCATCTTCTTCCTCTCTCAATCCTAAAGGGGTAGCCGAAGTAGCCGGTGGTATTTCGGTTAGAATGGATCACGTGGCGCTTGAGGCTGTAATTCTCAAGAACATATGCCGACCAAAACTACAGGGAATGGGAAGTTGAATGATTAGCTCCTGAATTGGCTGTCACGAGCTCAGAACGTGCGTCTGAGCTGGGTTTGACTTATCCTGTTCGTTTTTTATAGAGGCTACAAAATCAGAAAATTAAATTAACGTGGATCAGAACAACCCCTTCGGATTCTTCCTCATCGCAGCCCAGACGAAAATTGACGAAGCACACAGAAAACAGAATGAACAGTAGTTCTGCAATGGGGTTTTGGTGAAGACCTCTTAGCAGGCAAGTTTGC
Organism: Casuarina equisetifolia; assembly: GCA_028551475.1. NCBI lineage: Eukaryota > Viridiplantae > Streptophyta > Magnoliopsida > Fagales > Casuarinaceae > Casuarina > Casuarina equisetifolia. The sequence goes on from CM052360.1 coordinate 18,279,076, forward strand.
ATCATGTTGTTTGATACAGCAAAACAAGTCCCCAGGAGCTTTGCATAATCCATCTCTTGGCATTCGAGCACCACAGATTCTTTCTTTTTGTTTTGACCAGGAAATAGGACAAACATTAAGAGGGCCTTCTCAATTTTGGGTTGGGTGCAGCAGTGAAGGACCAAACCTCAGAAAGCCTTTTCTCCTCCGCGTCCTGCGCGGCTGAATAGTCGAACACAGAACCCTCCCGTCAATTCCTCCTCCTTTCGTGGTACTGTTTGTGATGGGTAGCACGGAGGAATCCGACAAACCCATAACCCTCTATGATTCCTCCTCCTCCCCCACCCACCCACTCCTCTCCAAGCCACCGGATGAGTCGCCATCGGAACCAGAACCCGACCCGACCCAATTCCTCCAGATCTCCTACAACTACGGGCCGAGGCCATTCAAGGACCTTCCTTTTCTCTTCCTTTTTCTCTTCTTCGTCCTCTGTACCTTCGGCTTCGGAATCTTTTCCATCTTCCACCGCAACACCTACTACACCGACTTGTCCTCCTATTCTTACAGCAGCAACTCCTCCTCTTGCGTTGCGGATTCGCTCTCAGAGCTCTCACCCACCACCTGGTTAAGCTTTTATTCCCTTTCTTCTTCGAGTTTTTTGGATAGTTTGATATGGGTTCTCGTGATTACTTTTGTTTTGAGCGGACCCATTTGCTTGCTCTTGCTCCTTTGTCTTAAGCACTACACGAAATACATAGTCTACACGTCCCTTCCCTTCTTCGTTGCCATCCCCATCTTTGGTAACGTCTACTGGTTCGTCGCTTGCACCATCAGCTCCTCATGCAGCGACGCTTTCCCTTTGGTTTACCGGATTCTCGTCCTCGTCTTCGTGTTCTTGATAATCGCCGTGATTATCTGGATCTTCGTGATCAATTGGCACCGAATCGAGCTTACTGTGACCATAATTGGGGTTGCCTCCAACGCGTTGTCGAGGAACTTGGGCTTGTTCACAGTGCTCCCTTGTATGACGCTCGGTTTGGTGGTCTACTACGCCCCGATTGTGGTGTTCTTGGTTTTTGCGAGGCAGAACGGAGAGATTGAGCCGAAGGAGACCGACGGAGAGTATACTTGTGTGTGGAAGCAAGATGCCTGGGTGCCCGCTTACTATGCGGTGGCAATTCTGACGATGCTGTGGTCTTTGGCGGCTATGGTGGAAGCGCAGGTTTATGTGATAAGTGGGACTATTGCGCAGTGGTATTTCTCCAAGGAGGATGGGACTCCTAGGCGGAGTATAAGAAGTTCTTTGAGGTGAATTCCCTTGCGATTTTTCTCTGTCTTTTCGTTGGTTTTTGAAGAGTGATTGTTGCTGCTCGTAATGTTTTTATTTTTGTGGGACTATATGTATTTGAGGGTAAGTGAAATTTAGAGGATTAGTTATTGGAGATTGTAGTGAAGTTTAGGCTACAGTGTCATTAAACATAAATAGTGCATAGACAGTGGCAATGCGTGCTCTGTCCAACGGTGGGTACTTGTTTGTAGGAGATTGTGAGGAAATTAGGACATCAGGTCGTTTAAAAATAATAATAATAACGCCTGGTAGTGAAGACAAAGAACTGATGAGTTGCCATGACAAAGTTCCATATGAAGATCATTCCTCATGGAAGTTATAGATAATAGTTGTCACGCCGTTCATTGATGGATACTTCTTTGTTCCTTCGCGGTGTCAACTACTATGACTGTAGGTTATAATCGACTTCCCCTGTCTTAGTGTCATGTACACCCTATATAGTAGCTTTTGTAGCATCTGCCTCTCGTGCAGCTTTTCCCCTGGAGATCAAGTTATGTTGATCTACGAATTGCTAATGTGAAGTCAAGAAAGACCATATTTGTTCTGTGGCTTACCATAATTTGGATTTTTATGGTATTTCTTGCGGCATACATGTGTTGCTTGCGGGTGACTGCTTCTATTGGGGTTTGGGAACTTCATATGAGATTCTGTTGGCCTACCTAACTAAATGGATGAAATATGAGTTAGGAATACTTACAATTCTGTCACTTATGTTTTAGGATTAATTAGTGTATAAAATTACTATTATTAGCTTCCAGTAACTTTTTGAGGTTTTGGTGGCGTATACTTATTTTCAATATTGATGGCAGCACTTGTTTGTGGATGTTGGTCCACTTGGTTATAGTTATTTTCAGTATTGACAGCAGCATTTGTTTGTGGATGTTAGTCCCCTTGGTTATACTTATTTTCAATATTGACGGCAGCATTTGTTTGTGGATGTTGGTCCACTTGGTACTGCAAGTTCCGCTGGCCTTCTGTTTCTAGCTTTACCAGGATAAGTGTCCAGCTCAGGCCTTTGAGATGTAGAGTATTGTGATTCTATTGTATCAGTCGAATTTTAGTCACAAGTTGTCCATTGCAGCAATGTGCATTGGGTCAACTGTACCAAAGTTTTTTTGGTTTCATTATCCTGGTGGCAATTTGCCCACGAGTCAAATCAGGTGTTTGGGTTTATAAACTGAGCTCCTATAGTTACTGTTTAACACAGTCATTATTTAGCATGTTTTTCTTTGTTTTCCTTATTTAGTCTTTCCCTCTAGCTATTTGGTGAAATTGTTAGTGCATTTCCTGGCTTGCGAGTGAAAGTGAGGAAGGGGAACGAGAAGCAAAAAAGAAAAAAGAAAAAAGAAAAAAGAAAAAAGAAAAAAGAAAAAAGAAAAAAGAAAAAAGAAAAAAGAAAAGGAAAACTAAGTAGACTTAAATCACTGCTTTTCCAATTAGTGAAGCATGTCAACAGTGATAATCACATAGTTTCTTTCTCATATTTTTATTGTAATACTTGCAGAAATGCATATGGCCCCTCTGCTGGCACAATATGTCTATCTGGCCTCCTTATCTGTGTAGTGCGTGTGGTGCGTGCTGCCGTTGATACTGCAAGACAAGAAGACCTTCCAGGGATGGTGAACCTTATACTACGTTGCTGTGTTAATTTTTTTCTGAGCGCAATTGATTTTCTCAACAAGTTTACGATCAATTTTGTGGCAATAACTGGTGAAGCCTACTGTACGTCTGCAAGAATGACATATGAGCTTCTGAAGCGCAATCTTCTCTCAGCTGTATTTGTGGAGACCATCTCCACACGTTTGTTGGCTGGAATTATTTTTGTTCTCTCTGCTATATATGCAATTGTGGTACGTAGTCTTACATGCTGCCCTAGTTTTTTTACGAGGATATATAGAATCTTATCAGAAATATCACTTAAAAAGCATGGCCAGGCTGAGTTGCCTACCTCTGACACTAGTCAATTGAGAAGGCTTCTGGTTACAAGAATGAGTTGTATGCTTTTTGATTATTTTAATCTTCATTACATGCCCACCCTTTTTGATTTGATCGAAATCTGTTTTCCTTTTTGGCTCCCCCTTCTGTTTCTAATGCTTCATGTGCATAACCAGGTCTGTGCTATACTAGAGGGTGTGAGCGATCTTGGGGTTGATTCATACTTTGTGGCTGTTCTGGCATGGGTACTGCTGATCCTAGTGCTGAGTTTCTTTGTCCATGTGCTGGACAATGTGATTGATACGGTCTATGTTTGTTATGCGATAGACAGGGACAGAGGAGAGGTTTGTAAGCAGGAGGTTCATGAGGTCTATGTTAACCTACCTATTAGTAGGAACCACAGACCATCACTTTCCACCAGTACTCTGGGTGTATAAGATATATGTGTTGCTTTTCAGCCAATTTGTTTTGTGTATGATTTTAAACATGCCTGTCGGCAAAATGTGCATATTCTTTAGTGTAAACTTTGTACAATTTTGAAAGTTGTTCAATAAAGAGGTAGATTTCTTTCTGGCCACTACAAGCAGCAGCAGAATTACTCAAGAGGTCTAATGCTTTTCTTCTGTTAAAAGACATGTTGGGACTTGTAAAAGTACTAAGTAAGAAAGAAAAACAGATTGGAAGCATTTATACCCTTCAACCAAACAAGATAGGCATGTCATTTGCTGAATATCCAATTTGACATTTTTACGTCTTATCAATCAATCTAAATTAGTTAACATATATGTCTTATATTTGCACATAAACAGATTATCCTAAACTTAGACTTATGGGATAAACCCCGTTCAACATGTTGGTATTATGTGAAATTAAGAAGATTTTCAAAGAGATAATCAAACAAAACGTGATGGAGTATTCAGAGGTTTGTTTAGAAATTTATTCATCCAATTATGTTGGCAATAAAACTTATAAACCACACTCTGAAAGCACATTATATAATCTCTTGCTAGGGACACTATATTTTGCATGGTTAAGATATTCATTAATGTCACCTTTCAACCCAAAAATCCTAATTAGAATCGTTACAGGAAGAAAATATTTTGAGATTACACTTTCCCTTGGAACAAACAAGCTTTAAGAGGAGGACGAAAAAAAATGGGAGAAAGAAGTCTGCATAATGGAACAAAGCCTTTATAAACTGAGAACCCAAAAAGAGAGCGTTCACCGTATGGGGCGAGTCTTTTTCCACTTACGCTGTAGGTCTGCTACCTGCTCAAACACAAATCTGCCTACCATCGTTTTTTAGATTAGCCTTGGGGAAAAGCCCTTCATTCTCTACTTCTTACACCTTGAAAGTTAAGTTGTTGCTTTCTTAAATCTTGTTTTGGCCATGGTTATTTGTCTAGTTGTTTTTAATACGTTGAATAGACCAGGCGACAAAGATATGTATCGATACCTTAGTCTTATCCGGAGACCTGTGGCAATTTTGACAATGCCCGGTATAGGGGTCCGCGCACTGGTCACCCTGACCTCTGACCTTGGCAAGATTTGGGTTGCATGCATGGTATGCCAATCTGACGCACCCTATAATCGATTTTTGCATTTGTATTTTTGCCTTTTCCTTTTCAAAGATACTTATACCCAATAGTGATATGTACGCACTGCAGATTTGTGTGATTGAAAAGTTTATGACATTTATTTGGGATTGGCAAACTCACTTTGGAATTGTTAAATGTGAGTAATAGGTAATTATATTTAGTTTAGCGTGAGATTGATTTTGGCTTTACATCCATGGTGTTACAATGACTTTCTCTACATATTTTTTATTTGGTTTTTGGTAGATATTTATACTAATTACAAATTTGTATGATGGAAATAATATGTGACATTATTTGAATGTTGTCTCCTGTATCAATTACTTTCAATTGTTAAATGTGTAATGAAGTTTAGTTGTTCAACGTGATGTTGATTTCAAGCATGGGATTCTGATTGTTTTGTTATTCATGGTTAAAAGGGGTGGTGGAGAGTGAGGTCATTAATTGAGTGAAGAAGGATTCATTCTTTGTTATTAGATGGTAATAAGTCTTCTGAATTTCAGCTTTTGAAGAAAGCATTCTAGAACGAGTTTCAGATATTGAAAGGCTTTCTACTATGTTTTACTATGTACGAGGAGCATTCAGGTCTAATAAGAACTACGATGCTGGTTTTAGACATTAGTGATTTATCTGAAGGTAGAGTTGGTGGGGAGCATAAAATTTTGGTTTAAAAAAATTTAAGATTAAATAGGAGATGCGTGTCCTCTGTAGGTCATATAGTTCCTTTTTCATTCCAACACCAGCTTACTCTTCGTTTGGATAGAATGTTGTTTATATTTGTTTCCCTGTGGAGCTTAGAGACAAGGAAATATGTGTAAAATTAAACATTTGAATGACTTGCAGCTGTTTCCTTATATCTCTAACCTTTTTTTCTTTTCTGATTGCCCTTTCTATAGGCCTTGAAATTGGGGAGACAAATATAGTGGCTGGAATTCAAGTTTCATAGTTTGCTTTTAACTATCGCTAATATATATATCAACAGCAGAGGATTATAATTTTTGCTGGAAGGTTAAGAATTGAGCTTTGAATTGCTCGTTCTTTTCTTTTGTTTACATCTAATTTTTTGTTCCTGCCCTGCCACCAGTCCTGTCAAATATGAGGAAAAAAAAGTGTAGGAGATGATTTGCAACAAGTTGAAAAAGAATAATGTAGCTCTTGATATCATGAACTAGTAAGAGGATGATGGGAATCCTGAGAAGCTGGAGACCCTGATTACTGCAGTTTATAATAATAGCAGTAGTCATATAGTTCATGTAGTTCATGTTTCTCCTAGTCCGAGTGCTCTCTCTGGTGTGAGCTTATTTATTTGGTTAATTAAACTGTTCTCTCTGAATTATTTATTTATTTATTTAAATTTGCAGTTTTAGAAATTTTGGCTTTGAGGAAAACAAATCAGAATTTGACTGAAATAATTGTCATTGGAAACTTGGAATTGATTCTGGTCATACATTAGTATCAAATCTATTGAAATAGGTAAAAGCTTTGAGAGGTCAAGCAATGCACATTCGAAAAAAAGAAAGTTTGCTGACTCATTGTGGTTTTGTTTTGAAGAACCAGTTACTTTTATACTTACGAGAGAAGTGTTCAAACACTAAGCACGAAAGAAGTGTTCAAACACTAAGCTGGTTCTTACTCTTAGAGTTTCTATGGCAGAGGAAAGGGCAAGGCTAGAAGACGCCGCTAAAATGGCTGCTAAGGAAGCTTCTGACCAGAAAAAGGAGAGGAACTGTCATCCAGTGCAGAAGATGCATACATAGCAGCTCCTGAAGAATAGAAGATCATCAGTGATGAGATGGTTGGGTCTTCTTTTTAGCTTCTACTTTCGACACTTTTTTTTTTGTGAATGAGATAATTGTTGATTCATGGTTGACATCACTTTCAATTTCAATCTAAAGTACGCCTGTGTGAGGATGCTTGTTGAATAGTGCATGTAATGCTTAAGTTTTTGGAGTTGTTTGCTTGTGTGTTATTATCTGTTACCATTAGATAATCGACAGACCTAAACTTTGATTTGCCTTGATAATTGACCTGGTAATAGGATGATGGGAATCCCTTGTTAGATGAGGCTAAAGCTATGTCCATGAATATCTCTGCATCTGATCAGCCCGTTAGTTATGCTGAGATGACACCGAAACTACTGTGCATCAGGAGCTGATCTTAGTTAAGTTTACATATTAGTATAAAAGGGCCCCCAACAAGTCTTTTATCTTTTGCTATTGCCTGTGGGGATCAGTACTAGTTTGAATGAGTTAAAAGGCCCCCAACAAGTCTTTTATCTTCTGCTTATTGCCTGTGGCGATCAGCGCAAGTTGAAATGAGTTTAGTAGCCACTCACAGTTTTTCAATGATTTATACGACTTATTCATCCTGTTTTCTCTACTTCTATGCACATGCAATTGATCGTGAAGATGTGAAGCTTTCTCCCATAGCCTATCACCTAACTTTCTTTCATTGCTACATATTTCGTAGCTATTAGACCTCTCAGCCCGCTGTGTGGATCAGTCTGAAACGCTTATGTTAGTTCTATTCTAGGGTCTGAAACACCTGTTTGGGTACTATTCTAGGACATTTAGTAGCACCCAAAAATATCCAGCACCTTTTTGGTACTTCTTTAGTGGTTGTATGCTGCAATGTTAGAAGGTAAATTTTGGCCGATTGCTGTTGTATACCTGTCTTAAACTTTGCCTATATCAGTGTCAAGCTGACCTTAGGAGAACAATTGTCAATAGAGCCTTCGGTTTCCATCTAGTTGACGTGGCGATTGACTTTTTAGAATTTAGAATTTTGATGGAGATCTCGTGAATTCATTCATTTTCAATTGACTTATTAACTTGTGCTGATCCAAGTAAGCATGCGGTAAAAATTAACGTGGCATTTGACTTTTGTCATCTGGTCATTCAACTCCTGCAGGTAATGGGATCTCCATCCCCATCAAGGCTTTTATTTCTATTGGAGGATCTTTTATTCATGGAAACAGAAGGGTTGAAATTTGCATAGGAAGTCACACGCTTGGTCAACTTGATTAAACAAGCTAGTTCTTTGTTAAGATTCCCAAAAATTGCAACTTGTTTGTTAGTAATTGTCTTCCACACTGGAGTTATGATTGCTTTCACGTTAGAGAAAACGGGGCATTGTGAGACTTGGGATCGGGAGGATTAGGTCTAAAGGTGACATGGGGTTTTCTTCTGTTTCTGCTACACCTTTTCTCTCCGCTTCTCTCTCTCAGCTATGCTGGTCGATGATCTCATGTGTTAAGATCAGCATCACAAGCCAAGCTGATGGTTTATATGATATGGTACAGATTCAAGTTTTTGGCTCTGGTTACTGCTGGTTTGGTGATAAATGTCTTCACAGCAGCTTATCCAGGTGATGTCCCTGTGCCTATGCTGATTGGTTAACGTACCAACGAAAATATGAAGCCACCGGACATTATTCAGTGACATTGCCATAACATTGTGATTTCCCAAAGAAGTGATCTTTAATCAATGCGGTATGTCAGATTACGACTGACCAAAGGTAGCCAAGTAGGGTACTACTCATCCACTCCTACGGCTACACACACGGCTGGGCCAGTATGCGCTTTTCGGATAGTCACGTATACTATGGTTCTCCGAAATGCATCTTTTCAACTTTATGTGGGTCTATTTCCAGGACCAGATTGAAAGCCTCCAGAAGGAAGAAGGTGAGAGCTGCCCGGCGGAATTCTTGGTGTCGGCCCCAGGGCAGGTACATTCACAGCCAGACAACGTTTCTGCTCTAAATTCTTGTGAGGATTGGAGACTCGGATTTTGGAAAACAAATGAACCACGCCAAGAAGTTGTGGCCCTGAATGAATGTTTTGTCAAGGGGCGGGTCACCCACATGAGGGACATGCCTCCCCATGCACTTGTTACTTTTTCTTGCTTCCTCTTCTGCTGGTTTGTAGTGTTTGTTATCTCTCTCTCTATCGTGTCCAACAACTCATCTTTATCATCAACATTGGTTAGTAATTTACCGTTTTATTTTATTGGATAAGTGTTGGGATGTTGCCTCTCTGTTACAATGTACAAGGCAAAGTTGTCGAAAAGCTCAAACTTAGGAGTAAGAAATCTCTAGAAAGATATGTATCGTGAAAACTGTTGCTGTCCATAGAACAAAAGACTGCGATAACCGAGATGGCAAAAGAACTTGGATGGACGAGAGGTGGTATTTTTCCCGAGCAATGACCAATGGTGATTGGGGGTGCATACATTGACTTGTTTCTACCGAGAAACTTTTCCTTTCTTTTATCTTTAATAAGTTTCTCCACCCTTTCTCCTTTGCTTTCACGCCAAGACTTCTGAGGAACACAAGATAGATAGGAAGGGATGTGGGTGTGCGATCCGAGAAGGGACCACTCCATTGGTTAAGCAGCTTATGTCTGCACACATTTGGCTTGTATACATGAAAATGGTATTGGTGATTGAGATGGGTAATGGAAGTTGAAACCATTGCTTATTTATTCTTTTCAGAATACTGCCTCTTTCTTCCACATACGGTATTTCCCTCAACTCTACTGTGCTTTTTCACTTTTGTCACTATCATAGAATCATGTTATCATGGTTCGACACCAGCAGCAGTATTGAATTACCCTCTTGGTACCCTGTTTTTGTCATGAATCTTAATCAAATAATTCTGATATGGGTCAGCAGGCAGGTCTTTTCACTTCGCAAGGTTAATTTAGAACTTGCTTATAACACCAGGGACCAAAAACTGGGTTCACTGAACCAGTTGTCTTCAAGTTGGAGCCAGGGTGGTGCGAGGCTACAACAGCCTAGGATGGGTTTTGGTGTCATATCTTGACAAGCTCGTAATCAATGTTTTGTAGAAAGTTGCAAAAGTGAAGGTCAAGAGAGTGCTTCCACAATGGCATATGAGTGTGATAATCTAAAAAGCAAAATAAACTGGATGCGATGACATATTCTACGTAGAGTGGATGAGATTCTTATCCCTTCTTATTAGCAGCACCTAAGACAAACTGTTAAGTTGAATTAGGATGACAAAACCTTCAAATTTTCCAAGGGTTCGTTCAGACAAACAGATATCATAGTAAAGAATTCTGAACTCCTCTTGATTTTCAAAGTGACACTCCTAAATACAATGGTCTGCATATGTATTTAGCCAATTCATTTTTGGTTGTCATTTTGATTTCGATAAATTCACTTACATAAGGCTTATGTTTGATAGCTTGAGTTATTGGAAAATTTTAACTTAAATGGTTGGATTTTGAGACACCAACCTTATGTGCTTATTGTTTTTCCTTCAAACACACATCTACTTATGCATTTATTTGATATCAAACATAAGTAGTACATGTTTCCAACTAAATTAAACATCGTTATTAAGATATTGTATGGAGTTAAACATATGGTTTATCTATCAATTTTTTTTATTTATTTGTGCTTTTAATATATATCAGGATTCATATTAAAAATAATTAAAAATCTAAAAAGTAAAGAAATAGAATTGGTATATTACATTAAGACATTGATTTCTATAAAAATAGATTGTAGATTCTTGTCGACATTCTCTTGACTTTACTTAATAAAATAATATTAAAAACAAATAAAATCTGCTAAATAGAGGGCAACTTGGTCAATGACATCAATTATACAAAAGCTTTAGATCTAGTATACGGACAAAACTGTAATATGATTGACTACCGATGGCATTTCAATGACCCAAGATTTATATAAGCCGACTGCCATAATCTCTCTCAAATTCAGACGACTTTGATAGCATCAGAGCAACCATGGCTATGGCATTCAAGATGGTAATATTTTCTCCCAAACACTTTCCCCTTTTTTTTTTCATCGTCTTCCCCAACAAAATTCGTTCTTGTCTTGTTTTGGTATTGTTGGGTATGTGATAATGACAGGCGACGACCGGAATGTGGGTGACTGATGAGTGCAAGAATTCGTTCATGGAGATGAAGTGGAAGAAGGTGCATAGGTACATAGTGTTCAAGATCGACGAGGGGTCAAGGCTAGTCACCGTCGACAAGGTTGGGGGGCCTGGTGAAGGCTACGATGACCTCGCTGCATCGTTGCCGGACGACGATTGTCGATATGCTGTGTTTGATTTCGATTTTGTCACAGTTGATAATTGCCGGAAGAGCAAGATCTTCTTCATTGCCTGGTTCGTCGTCTTATTCCTTAATTTACATACAATCATGCTTTCCATAAGAGGTTTTGTGATTATTCTTTTAGCAGTGTTATTTGACTTTTTGGCAATCTAGTATGGAAATGTGGGCGTGGAATCTGCTTTCCTCCTCTTTAAGCAATACAGTGCAGCCGCCCCCATTATCGAAATAAACTAGTAGGATTGTTTTCTCCTTTCAGCAAGATAGGAACAATATGATCAGTGATCATATCCCAGGAACTGTTCCAGGACCTGGGGCGCAGATCAATTATGCTGAAACTTTAATTACCCACCAAACGAAAGGGCCAAAAAGATACTAAATTAAAGAGCTTTTTAGTATTGGGTTTGAATGCAGCGAATTTGCAATGAGCAAGTTAGCTTTTGGGTTTTCCAGGTCTCCGACAGCTTCAAGAATAAGAGCAAAGATCCTGTATGCAACCTCCAAAGATGGGCTGAGAAGAGTGCTGGATGGCATCCACTATGAAGTCCAGGCCACCGATCCCGACGAGATGGGGATCGATGTGATTAAGGACAGGGCCAAATAGATGTGATTAGAATAGCTAAATCATGTTATGGCATCTTACTTTAATGTAATAACTACAACCATATGTGCTTTTCTTCTTGGTACTTTTTCTTCTTTCTAGATAATGGGCACTAAGGTACGCTGATCTTCCATTTTGTAATAATAAATTATGTCCCCATGTGTGATAATTTAATGACAAAGGACTTTTTGATGTAAGCGCTTTATTATGGAAAGGTAAAAAGGTGAAAGTAGTGCGACATTTGAACGCTAGCAAGCCTTTTGCTTTTACTAATCGGATTCCTTGTCAAAGTCACGATGCTGACAAGCAAGCTTATCCAGGATAACTATGTCCACCTTTAGGTTGGTTTAACATGGGTCAAACTCGAGCTAAGCACAACCTTGGACTAACCCATTCCTCCTCAGGGAGCCTTCACATTGAAGGAACAGGAAAAAAGTGACGGTATCCTCAAGCAGATCCAAGCCCACAGGATTCTTCATTCTTTTCAGCCTTTATCGCTTTTGCAGGGGTAGAAATGATGACTCGAAATCGAGCCTGCAAGTATAACCATGTTCATTTACAAGTGACGCTCCAATATTTCAACAGATGGTATTAGGATAGTATAGGCTTCAGAGAAAGGAGGTTCTTGTACTGTGAAGAATGATTTGGGCATTCCTGCGGACCCAATTGCCCACTCTCTGACTCCCACACAAATGATTTTTGATCCCTTTACCTAAACTTATTGGACATGATTTGAGGTACAAGGATGAAATACTAATGGAGAATCTTCTCTGTATAGCCAATGATCTGTAAGGCAAAATTGTCTGCATGTTCTTTGAAATCTGGTCAGTTTGATCAGAGAATTGCCAAGGAATGACACTGTCCTCCGTGAACTGTTGTGGGCAGACTTAATCATGAGTGTTTGTGTATGCCTTATTCTCTTTAACGCAAAAGTCAAATCTTTTAGATTGGGTAACACTTAAAAAAACCTGGCATGCTAGTTGTTACTTTGACGAAAAATTTAAGACAAGGGTGCCAAAATTCTAATTTCAGGGTGACAAAACATGAAATGGGCCTAAAACAATGTTAAAGTGCACGGACTGTGAAAGCATAGCACCACATACGACATTGATGGGCACTCATTATGATGGGCCATCATCTATGACACTGAAATCATTTCTTGGCACCTAACTCTTATACACAACATCATTCCCCTCAGAGGTGGTGGTACCTCTGTGTTATTGTCCTCTCTGAAATTCCGGGTCAGACAGTTTCCCAGTTTCCAATCCTGTACTTTCGTACTGCTAATTATATCTAATGCCTAAGGTTCACTAATTCAATGATATAACACACGGCCTTCACCACTTTTGCTACAAAAACCCATATGAATCTCTTCTTTCACCTCTCAGGAAAAGCAGAGTTACTACCACCATCGCCATGATAACACCCCAAACTCAAATTATCAGAGAGACATGCCTCACAGTTACCCGCAATGATGTGCCCCACATGCAATGAACATCTGTAAATTTCACTTAACGGAGGGTAAAACACTTGTAAACTGCAGCAACATCGGTGTCATATGTCCACAGTTATCTTTTGCTCTTTCAGTCCATTTGGCAACTTGGCTGGGCCTCGTATTCCTCCACGCGAAATTTCAAAGCCTGCAAAGCCGGAAAGGACCAAAGTTTGCAGATAAGATTACCCATTAACGAGTCCTGAAAACTGGACTAGAATAATGAAGCTTGGGCCACCTCCGGAAACCATGGCCCATCCAGCGCATCACTCGGTGTTGGTTTTGGTCCTGGCACTGAAGAAACTGAAAGCAACGGTTTTCTTCTCTCGGACGAACACATCATAAACGTCCTGGATCACATCGGAATAAATTTTGACAACAACGTCAATGGGAATTTAAAAAAAAATATGGAAATCAGCTTGAATCTCGGGAGGTAAAAGGAACAGGTACGACGGGCCACGGCAGTTTAGTGCAACGTTGCTCGGTCGAGTCACATCTGAAGTCGGCAAGTCAGACAGCTTTCCAGCTCAGAAAAGGTCGGATGACGTCAGCACAGGGCTGGGTGGGACACAGCGTATGGGTGTCTGAAATGATCACATGTCCACCGCGCGACAATGTGGATCCACGGGTGACAAATCTTCACCGTCTAACGCCGCCGAGTGTGGCCCAGTCAGTGATGGCTGCACTTTCCCAGATGCGATGTCCGCCGTCGATGATGAATATCATCTAACCCCTTCCGGACCGCCCTGTCATGTCCCCTGCTTTTCGAAAGGAAAAGGTGGTGATATGGTAACTCCGTGTCCACGCGCTTCCATTTCACGTGGCTATCCGGTCCTGATCAATCAACCTCCTGACCATTTTACATGCCTTCTGAAAGAAGTTTCTGTTCGCGGGGGGACCTTCAAACATGAAGAAATATCTGCATGAGAGGTTAGTTGTCTCTCACTGTCCGCATGTGGACGAAGCGCGAGAAATGAATGGAAAAGCTCATTTCCGATGCATGATGGGGACGCCGTTTTAAGCCATTCACGACACATCGACAATCGACGGGGACATGCGGAAATAGGAGAAGAAGACACGTATTTTACAGAGTATAATCGTACGTGAATTGTCGTAACGATGGAAGATGATTGATCCGCCGTGTCCTTTGCTTATTTGATCTGCGGCGCGGAGATTCGCCTCTATATCTGTGTGCTCAGTCGCCGCTGCCACCCCTTTAAAAATGTGTTAATAATAAAAACCCTTACTTTATAGCGTCAATCCAACGGTCATCATTGCCGTATTTTCGTCGAACCAGAAACACTTTTTCAAACCATCTGCTTCAACTTTTTCAGACGAGGCTCGACGGACGATGTTGACAATGATATTGATCCCTGGCGGAACCGAGATGAATGGAGGACCGTTACCACTACGTCGTTTTGGGACGAGGTGCTGACTCATCGTCTCTCTGCCACGACAAAATAAAATCCTCGTGCTTTCTCGTGGAGTAGTTGGGCAGATAATTCCTGATTCCTCTTAAAATTTTAAAATAGGTTTGAAAAGGCGACAAATATCCCACTTATATTAACTCACTCTCTTCCCTGTGGGCGTCGCTCACTCCTCTTCACTCCCACTCTCACTTCCACTTTTCTCTGATGGCCACCGATTCTCTCCTCTTCTTCTCGCTGTTTCTCCTCTGCGGTTTAGCGTCTCGGGTTCTTGCAGTGTCTACTGATCAGACGCCGAGGACCTTCATCTTTCGAGTGGACTCTCACTCAAAGCCCTCCATTTTCCCCACCCACTATCACTGGTATGCATCCGAGTTCGCCGATCCGCCTGCGATTCTCCATGTGTACGACAACGTTTTCCATGGCTTCTCTGCCGTTCTCTCATCGGAGCGAGTGTACTCTATAAGCCAGCATCCCTCGGTGCTCGCTGTCTTCGAGGACCGACGACGGGAGCTCCACACCACGCGCTCCCCTCAGTTCATCGGCCTCCGAAACCAGCGCGGCTTATGGTCTGATTCTGACTATGGCTCCGACGTCATCATCGGGATCTTTGACACAGGAGTCTGGCCCGAAAGGCGAAGTTTTTCGGACAACAATCTGGGGCCGATTCCGAAGAAGTGGAAAGGGGCCTGCGAGGCCGGAGAGAAGTTCACGCCGAGTAATTGCAACCGGAAGCTGATCGGTGCAAGATTCTTCATCAAAGGTCACGAGGCCTCTGGTGCGAGCTCCGGTGGCGTGCCTCCGATTACGATGATGAACGAGACACAGGAGTACCGTTCTCCCAGAGATTCTGACGGTCACGGGACCCATACGGCTTCCACTGCTGCCGGACGGTACGCTTTCCAGGCGAGCATGGCCGGTTATGCCGCCGGAATTGCAAAAGGCGTGGCTCCGAAGGCGAGATTGGCTGTCTACAAGGTCTGTTGGAAGGACTCCGGCTGCTTCGATTCCGACATCCTCGCGGCCTATGACGCCGCAGTCTCCGACGGTGTGGACGTCATCTCAATCTCCATCGGTGGGGGCGACGGAATCTCTTCCCCGTACTATCTCGACCCGATCGCAATCGGAGCATACGGAGCTGTTTCAAGAGGCATCTTCGTCTCTTCCTCTGCCGGAAACGAAGGTCCCAGCTCTATGACCGTAACGAATCTGGCTCCTTGGCTTACGACGGTCGGGGGAGGCACTATCGACCGTAGCTTCCCGGCGGTCGTGACACTCGGTGATGGGCGGAAGCTTTCCGGCGCGTCTCTTTACGCTGGAGCGCCGCTCAACGGTACAATGTACCCGTTGATTTATCCAGGCAAGGCCGGGGTGTTCTCCGCCTCCTTGTGTATGGAGAATTCCCTGGACCCCAAACTTGTCAGGGGCAAGATCGTTGTTTGCGAAAGAGGGAACAGTCCGAGAGTGGCAAAAGGCCTGGTGGTGAAGAAGGCGGGCGGCGTCGGGATGATCCTTGCGAACGGGGCCTACAACGGCGAAGGACTCGTTGGTGACGCTCATCTGATCCCCGCTTGCTCTGTAGGCGCCGACGAGGGCATTCTCCTCAAGAAATACGTTTCGTCTTCCTCCAATCCCACGGCCACCATCGATTTCCGTGGCACGCAACTCGGAATCAAACCCGCACCGGTCGTTGCCTCATTCTCGAGTCGGGGACCTAACAATTTGAACCCGGAGATTCTCAAACCCGATCTTATCGCGCCGGGGGTGAACATATTAGCCGCCTGGACCGATGCGGTCGGGCCTACCGGATTGGAGTCGGATACCCGCAAGACTGAGTTCAACATTCTGTCGGGGACATCCATGGCGTGTCCTCACGTGAGTGGTGCGGCGGCTTTGCTCAAGTCGGCCCACCAGGATTGGAGCCCCGCAGCCATCCGATCCGCGATGATGACCACCGCTAATATCATCGACAACCGGCTCCGGTCAATGACTGAGGAGTCCACTGGGAAACCAGCCACGCCCTACGATTTCGGCGCTGGCCATCTAAATCTGGATCGGGCAATGGACCCGGGGTTGGTCTACGATATCACCAACGACGATTATGTGAACTTTCTCTGCTCAATTGGTTACGCGCCGAAGCTGATACAGGTTTTTACGCGAATTCCGGCGAACTGCCCGGCGAGGAAGCCAGTCCCGGAGAACCTGAACTACCCTTCGTTTGCGGCCTTATTCATGGGGAAATCCCGGTCGGGCCCATCAACTAAGACGTTTGTTAGGACCGTGACGAACGTGGGCCCGGATAAGACGGTGTACGTGGCGAAAGTAGAAGCTCCAAAGGGGGTGACAGTGACGGTGAAGCCCGCCACACTGGTGTTCGCGGGCGGCGTGAAGAAACGGAGCTTCGTATTGACAGTAACCGCCGACACGCAGAACCTGGTGCTGGACGATTCGGGGGCTGTGTTCGGGGCGCTGTCGTGGTCCGATGGGACCCACGTGGTTCGGAGCCCCATTGTGGTGACCCAGTTGAACCCATTATGAGTTTCCGGATTCGATCATATCTTTTTGGTCGATGGTCGAGAAGTCGTAGGTCTAGCCATGTAAAACTCGCTACATGACGTAGAGGTTTTTAACCGGTTTTCTGTGTGTGATTTCCTTAATCCCTGTTCTTCCCTTTTTGGTTTTTTGCTTCGACTTGTTCTTTTTTTTATTTTTTTATTTTTATTTTTTATATTTTCCTTTTTCAGATGTATTTATAGACTGTTGAAGCGTCTATATATACTCCAATGTTATCATCAACTTAGTATCTATAAAATGACATTTTATAGCCTGTCAAAATCGTTCATATCTTTGTCATATGGATTTCACAAGAATCAACGATTAAGTGGTCCATAGCCTACACCAGTCTATCTCTCATGGGATATGTGTATCTTTGGTATAGAAAACAAAAGAACAGAACAATCAAGGAAAATTCTTGATTGGAATCGGAGTTATCTTGTAAAGAAGTGTGATACTTGTACAAAAATTAATAGGCTGGATTCCCGGATATTGCTGCTAGCTTTAGATACTCTCTAAAGCATGTCATCAGTATTTTATTTTGTCCATTTCGATAATTTTCCATCATGATTGAAACCCTTTTCTTCTTTATCAAAAATCACAACAGCGAAGAAACAAAGGAAAAAGGAAAAAGGAAAAAGGAAAAGGTGAAAGAGATAAATAGGCAATTTTCCTTTAAGAAGACGGGGGACCTCCGCTCTTTGCAGGGGCCTGCAATTAAAACTGGCGGTTAAGGCCTTTTTCTCCAGTGTCCTGACCATATGAGAGAACATGATAATTGATTGGGATGGGATGGTTGAACCGCCAGAAAGGACCAATAGTCTCGCCTTTAGCCAAATCTCTGCCGACATATGTCCCCATACGGAGACAAAATGATAGTGGGGAAGGAAAGACCCATTTTACTTTGGCTGCTTTATCCAATCAAACGTGGGGAGGGCAGAGTGACTAATGGATACTGACTTCACACAAGCTCTTAAAGGTGCCAATTTTGGCACTCCATCCATGCATAGCAAAACCCATTCACTCGACCTAACGGGAAACTCTCGTGGGTCGGCCACTAACCATAGTGAACCATCTCAATGATTTGATCTGGCCGAAAATAATATTATCTAGGATTTAAGTAGTTGAATTTGATGGCAGGCGTTGCAATCAATTGACTTAGCCAAAGTGTCTTTTTGATCACGCATTTGGTTTAGTTGAATCTTTTTTTTTTTTTTTTTGTTCATAATTTTGTCTAAAGCGTTGTGTTTGATGGACAAAATCACGGGATCAAACACATCTAAATAATGACATTGATTGACCGTTTAACTTTCTTATTCAATAATAGGCGATAAATAGAGGGGCTTTTATTGCTTGTTGCTTCAATGAGGGTCTTTCCTTGACTGCTTAGCAGCCAGGGAGCTGCACATTCTGCTCCGGATTACCCTGAAAATCAGAGCTAAGAAGCACGTTCTGCTTGCTTTATGGGCAAATTTCCAGTGTCCAGGCTGGGCAAAAAGCAACGAAGGCTTAGAAACTACTCAAAGGTCAGAAAACTTGTCAGAAAAAGTACACGTCTGATTGGCTGAACTTTTTGAACTTTTTCCTTCAGCTACCGATTTCCATTAAACAGTCCACCAATTCTTTTCAAATCAAATAAAATAACAAGGCAAGAAGCTCCCCCCCGGTCTGTGATTCGGCCCAGAAATCAAGGTCATGTCTCACGATTGAACACTATCCTACCAAATGAAGCCGAATCCTATCCTGAGCCTTGACAGGAAGATGAAATCGATCTTGATGGATGCTCTTTAGTTATTGGAGATTAGAGGTTTAGAAGGACCCTCAAGACCCATGTTGTCCACTTAGGAAAGTGACTTCACAGCCGGTGGGGCGCGCACCTGATCTGGAATCCGACGCTAGTTGATCCTGTGGTTATTGTCCTTTTCCACGTTGCTCGTGTACGGTTCACATAAATGATAAAATGTTTAAAATCTAATTAAACGATCAAACGGTAATTGATGATGCTTTCGTTATTGGAGATTAGCGGTGTGGAAGGATCCTCAAGATCCATGTTGTCCACTGGAGAAAGTGACTGACCCCACGGCCAGTGGGATGCGCATCTGATCAGGAATCCGACGCTAGTTGATCGTGTGGTTTATTCTCCATTACCTGGTGGCTCGTGTACGTTTCACTTCCTCTTTGATGAGTAGATATTTTACTAAGAGAAAAATAAAAAGGAATTGGCATAAAATGGTAAAATGTTTAAAATTCAATAAAAAAAAAATCAGTTTATCAGTTAAAAAGACAATTCTTTTTATGAGATTATGATTTTCAGCACGCTCCCAATAGTCAAAAGGTATTTGAGATAGAATAAGTCAATTAATTTGAATTTTGGTATTATGTTAGAATATTTAAAATTAACTCAAAAGACAATTCACGTATTAAACAAATATTTTTATTTCAATTTTACTTTAAAATTACACCTATTCAAGGTGAGAAAATGGTCTTCAATAATAATTTCACAAAGATAAAAAGTGACTTTTTCAATCTAAATAACAATCTAACTATTTGATTGATAAAACATAACTATTTTTTTTTCTTTTTTATAGTTCAGAGCAACAATGCACTTCAAATATATGTTACTATTTATTTTCTTTGTTGAAAAAAGAAGAAGAATTTCTATGATTATTATTTTGAATTTTTAATATTGTAGTGAATCTAGTAATGCTAACTTTTTTTTTTTCCACATATATGTCATCCTTTTGTCCCGATATATAATTCCTATGTATCTGTGAAGATGAATTCCTTGCAACTATATGTAATAAGAGTTGAAGATGGATTGTCTAATCATCTAGCATGTGTTCATTAAAACCAAGATTCCTAGGTTGACATCTTTGATTAGGATCGCTATCCGGAATCTCCTACTAAGCATGATTGGCATCGTAAGAGCATATTTTCCTACTGGACCCCAAAACCTTAAAGGACTTGACAGATTTGTCTATCATCTTGGGAGGAGCATGATGGGCATGACCGGTTTGTCTAGCATCCTAGAAGAAACTCTTAATTAATTGTACTTATTTATATTTGACTAGGCATCTTAGAGTCGGACTTACTCTTCTACAAATAGGTGTATCAATCTTGTAGACAATGCACAGATTTGAAATTAAATTATAAGAGCTAAGCTGAAGCTTACTTCTAAGTTTTGTATTTTTTTTAGCTTGTTTCATTAGAATGGTAAACATTTTTATACTTGATGTCTCGTAGGATTTATTCCAACAAAAGAGTAAGTATTTTCATCCTTAAATTCTAAGATGGTAAGTTTTTTTTTTATTATTAGTTTACAAAAACCAACTTCTCTTATACTTTCTTCATCTTCGGTCCAGCATCAAATTTTGTATTAGAGCTTTGGTTCAATGGCTTGTAGTAGTCATTGTTCTCATCATACTGAAGTCCCTGTGGTGACCCAAAAAGATCAGTGTGACGTTGAAATGGAGGAGATGAGGAGACAAATCCAGCAGTCCAGGAACGCTGACGCGTTACCTTACCAATCAAAAGAACAGCCATCGTTCTAAAGGTGGAAGGCATGTGAATCCATTCTTATCATTCTATCAACTACAAATCCAGAGATAATACTTGGTCCTATCCTTGTCATCTTCCAATATTATTAACAATCTTTAGATATCAAGATTGATATTTACGAGTTTGAAGGGAGAATGTGACCTGATGAGTTCCTAAATTGGCTACAAATCGTTGAATGAGTGTTTGCCATCAAAGATCAACTTCTCTTCTGTTTGTAGTCACAGCAAAAGTACGTGGGATGAAACGCTATACCACCAAAGTCTTGCTTTTGTTGGCGCTCTTCAAGCCAGGCGATGGACATTGGAATGAAGTATAACTAGTGCGTCGATTGGAAAAGCAACGAAAATAAGAATGAAAGATATGGTTACAAACAGCACAAAGAGGGTAAGACTAGAGAAGCTTGACAAACCGCTAGCTTACAGGGACTTGAGGAACAACAGAAGTTGAGTCCAGACGTAGCTCCAGTTGGATGCAAGAATATGATTAGGACCTCTATGAAAGGAAGTCTGTTAGATAAAGGACTTGGTAGATATGTTTATGGAACAAGGACTATAAATGAAGAGTGAATTACCAGGGCAAACTGAAGCTTACAGAGGAAAAAGGATGCACCTAGAAAGTCAGGAACGATCTCCTTTTCGATGCTGATGTAGGTGGGGCATAGTGGACTATGAAGATGGAAACAAAGCTTCCCCACAATGTTTGACCACAAATCATGGCGGGAAAGAGGTTAGCTATGTGCCACGCAAAAGGGAAAAGAGGAAAACAGAAAGAAAGATGAATAGCTATATGAATCCATTCGCGTATGAATTCTCCTCACGTGCTACTTTTGTTGCAGTTTGGGGATTAGGATGCTCCATGGTGAAAGAATTTCTTTTCTTTACCAAGGCAAGGATTTCTGTTCAAAAACTTAGATGACAGATGAACTTACAGTTGGGGGATTCCGTCAGAGTTTTCACCAATTTGAGCTGACCTTCATTGTTTATTTCCAAGTTGCTAGAAAACCAAGTCAGAAGAAATACACAAGAACTTGTAAGGCAGAAGAATTAATGCATTGCGGGTCCACTTTTACTTCATTGGTATTCTGCATTTTATAGCTTCCTTGAGGATTAGATAAGCATCCACAGCAAACTCATTCTGTGACGTAACTAACAAAATAGGTCACAGATGAAGTGACATTGGGCTAGATTGGTCCACTGTTGAAGGTACTCTATCAGAAATCTTTGAACGATATGAACCTTTGCCACTAATTTCAAGGCCTAATTATGATACTGTCAATACCATTCAAGCATTTATGCCATCAATTGCAAGAAGATGAACATTCCAACATTCTCAGTTTGGATCGTTGTTTCAACATTGTCATTGCAGCACAGGAAATCCATTGAACTCCAACGCTGTCCCGTAGCCAGATTGCTTTGCCCTAATTTTCTCCAACCAGTATGTAATAGTCCTGCTAAGATTTATAATACTGATAATTCAATGCCAGAAGGTCCAAGAGACTTCCTAAAACTTTGATGGATGTCCATCTCAACAAGCTGATTGTCGTACTCCTGTTGGATATTTAAAGTCAAAAATCTCATCCAAAATCATAGGAAATCCAGTTAAGCAGGCTAATACTGGGATTTTTCAACAACCCCCTTTGCTTCAGGCTTGATCTCAATGATTCTGCATCCTGAGACCAGCCAGCTGATGCATAAACTTTTAAAAGAAGCACAACTTGATCATATCCTCCTGGTTGCATCTCATATATTCTACTTGCAGCATGTTCTGCAAAACCCAAATTGCCATGAAGCGGACATCCACTAGCCAAAGCTTTCCACACAGTTGGATCCATCCCTTCTTAAAATTTGCTGGCATACCCGATAGCATCAGGTAAGCAGCCCGCCCTTGCAACCAAGTCAACCACACAACCATAATGCTCTTGGCTTGGCTTTAGTTTGTTCTCTTCAACGATCTGATTGAATATCATCAGACCATCATCCACAACACCTGCATAGCTGCATGCGCTCAAAATGCACAAGTAGGTCGCACTATCAGGATCTTCTCCACAACTCCTCGTCTCATGGTAAAGGTTGGTACCAGTGTTTCCGATACCATTGATGCCTTACCCACTTATAATAGCATTCCATGAGACTACGTCCCGAAGATGACCCATCTCCTTAAAAACTTAATGGGCAAGTTCCACTATTCCCCACTTTGAGTACGTTGATATGAGACTGCTCTGAACTTATCTATAAGAGGAAAAGCCAGCTTCAAAAGCAAAACAATGGAGCTGCTGGCAAAACTCAAAAGGCAAGACCACTGCAAGCAGTTAAAGCAGCCAACAGCATTGTTAGATGAAGGCAAAAGTTTTCCTCTAGTCTTGCTTCAACCAAGAGATTCAAAGCCTCTATTGGATATCCGTTCTGTGAACAACCCAGAATCATTGCTGTCCATGAAACCAAACTCTTCTGAGTTGTTTGATTAAAAATAGTTCTCGAAGAATTCAAGCCACTGCATTTGGAACACATCGCAATGAGAGTTTGCAAGAGGGAGCTTAGATCCAAATCGGCACACAACAACTTGAGCATGGACTTGTCTCCCTTTCTTTAAACCCCCAAGGATCCCACAAGTTGAGATGACATTCATGATGACCACAGAGTCATGATCGATCCCACTATCCCTCGTACTGCAGAAAAGCTGCAGAGCCTCAGAGGCGTATTGAGTGCCAATCTACAAACCCATCACTATTGTATAACTGATAACATTTTTGCGTTCTATCTCCCAAAATATTTTAGTAGCTGCATCTAAATCCATTAAACTTGAATACATGTCAAACATCGAATTATTGATGGATACATAAAAAACACGACCAAATTTAACACTCAATCTATGGATACATTCAGAAAGCCTCTTTGAACCCAAAGCAATGCAACCCCTGACAAGAGCCAACACCGAAGCGGCATTAGGTGGCAAACCAAATTTGCGGAACTGGTTAAACAACAAAGTCCCTACTCAAAAGAGTTTGTCATGCATAAACCCAGCTACCCCACTGCATTGCACAAAACCAAACCCGGTTTCTCCAGTCCCTTAAATACCATAAACGAGCCAGTCACCATTCCACACTTGGCATACATATCTAGGATTGCATTGACCACCACTGTCTCAGACTCTAACCCAGTTTTGACAACCAATCCATGAACCGATCGTCCAAGTACGGAGCTTCGCAGGCCTGACGCACCGACAATAACACCGACCATAGTATAGGAATTAGAGACGAAACCCGATAGCCGCATCTGGGAAAATTAAAAAGACAAAAAAGGATTTTCCATTAAAACCATTCTTGGCATATCCATGAATCATTATGGAATACAAAAAAGTCTTTCTGAGGCATACTGTCGAACAGCTTCCCCTCGTCTTCAATCCGTCCAGATTTGACGTACTCTGTCAAACGCCTGGTGGAGTTATACAGTCAATGCTAGGACCAAGACGATGGGATGTAATGGAGAAGTTTTTGAATTCCCAAAAGGCAACTGGGATTCCCTCAATCTTCTCTACAATCATAGCGCATGGGAGAGCTAGAGTGTGGGAGAATAGTATTACGTAGCCGTTGATCTCAGCATGCTTAGGAGATGGGTGCAACGGAAGGCTGGTATTGGGCTATTGGAGTCCAAAGCTCCAGGGGCCACCAATGTATATATAGAAAAAGCCCATAAAAAATAAATAAAGAATAACAGATTATTTTTATCCCCTACGCGTCAAAAGCGCGGAAGAAGATACCTTAATGTATCTTATTGCGGAGACCAACCTCCACGGTTGTCACGCGGCTCGTCGTTCGCGTGCCACGTGTCTTCCTTCCCCATCTGTAATACGTACCGACACGCCATTCCGTTTCCGTCGATCCTACGATTCCTCGTATCTAAAAGGCCCTCCGGACTCTCAGCTCTCGTGGATAGCGTCGAACACCCACGAACTCAACCATGTCTGCTTCGGAGCCCTCCCAAACCCCAAGCTCTCTCTACCCACAAGTTGTTCTCTCAAACCCAGAAGCCAATTCTCCGTTTGCGAGTTCTTCTTCGGCTTCGGCATCGGCTTCTTCCCTTTACCCTGCCATCGATGTGAACGGCCTTGCCGAGAACCTCTTCCCGGCAGAAGACGAAGCCGGTCCTGGGACCTCTTTAAGTATGTCATCTGAAGATGTTCTTGTCAGGGTTCCAGGCGTGTTGGTTCATCTCATTGAAAAAGACCATAGTGTGGAGCTCGCGTCCGGCGAGCTCGCTATTGTTGGTCTCAGGCAAGGCGATAACATCGTTGCGGTTCTTGCTCGCGTCGGTGATGAGATACAGTGGCCCTTGGCGAAGGACGAGGCGGCGGTAAAGCTCGATGAGGCACATTACTTTTTTGCTCTTCGCGCTCCGGCAGCTGGGTCGGTGGGAGACGGTGAGGAGGACGAAGAAGTTAGGAGTAAAGAGAGCGAGATGCTGAACTATGGGTTAACGATTGCGTCGAAGGGACAAGAGGCTGTTTTGGAGGAACTGGACCGGGTTTTGCAGAAGTATAGCTGCTTTTCGGTGCAGGACATGGGGGAGCTAGGTAAGTCAGAGGTGTTGGATGGCTCAGTAGCGAGGGAGATGACTCCCGAAGAATTGGAATCGGAGGAAAAGAAGGAGTTGATGGGGCAGAGCTCGGCCGCTTACTGGACGACGCTGGCGCCGAATGTGGAGGACTATAGTGGCCGCGTGGCAAAGCTGATTGCGGCAGGGTCGGGGCAGCTGATCAGGGGCATTTTGTGGTGCGGTGATGTTACGGTGGACAGGTTGAAGTGGGGAAATGAGTTCTTCAGGAAGAGGATGACTCAGAGGTCTAATGCTGAGATTAGCCCGGGAGTGATGCGGAGGATGAAAAGGTTTGAATTTAATCCGTGATAAGTTGTTTATCAGTATATAATTTGTTTGCTTCTCACTATCAATTCGAGTTGGCTAATTTTGATGATTAGGGTTAATCTTTTAATGGAAGCATACATTAAGGTTAATCTTTCTAAGTTCGAAAGGTTAACATTGGTTGAATTTTTTGTAGAGTTAAAAAGTTGACAGAGATGTCGGAAAAGGTAGGTTCTGGAGTCCTTTCTGGGGTTGTCAAAGTTTCTGGATTCTTTACAAGCTCAATAGTGAATTCTGCAGTGGGAAAGAAATTTTTTAGCCTTCTCCCGGGAGAAATTGTCCTTGCCTCCTTGGATGGGTTCAGTAAGTTCCTACCACTGCTTGATCCTTTATTTTTTATTTTTTATTTTTTTGAAAAAAAAAAGTTGCTCAATCTGAGCCTCGAGCGTTCCCTCGGTAGTAGCCTTTAGCAGTCATCACATTTATGACTTGATATGGAGTTTCAGAACTAGTATGTTGGAAGCCGCCGCTAGGATACAAAAGAGTAAAGTTGCTCAAAACTACAACAGCACATTTTCCTGTGCCGCAGTGCCCTTTCATGTAAATAGCATATGGTGAAATTGTGTTGTGAAATTAGAATTCATCTCAGATATGATACGGTCATAGTAAATTACATGTATCGGAGCTAGGATTTAAGAACGGATTGCTGTAGTATCAAGTTGGTACTGGAATCTTTATAAGACAAAAAGGTGGCGCTTGGAAAAGTTTAAAGAGGGAGAAGAGTTATATCAGAAACTAAAACTGAAGAATTTGTGATATGATACTTGTCTGTTTATGACCCTTCTGGTCTTGTCCACTTGTAGAAATGGCGAAGTTTATGGCACTTAATGATTATTCTGTGAATGTTTTTGCAGCCAAGGTCTGCGATGCCGTTGAACTTGCTGGGAGGAATGTCATGTCAACCACTTCAGTCGTGACTACTGGGCTTGTTTCACAAAGGTCATTCTCCTTCTGAGACTGAAATTGACGCTGAAACCAAAACATCATTAACGTCATGAATATTTGTTTTTTCAATCTTGTGGTTTGGAATTATTTTTTTGGCGGAATCTTTATCTTGCCATTAAGTGATGTCTTGTTCCACTAACTTTGGATGTGCATGAACATTAGCATCTTAGGCAATCCTTATCTCAGAGTCTTATGCATGTATGAGTTCAAATTCCTGTACCTTTGTTTGGACCTCTTTTGCTTTCCAAACACGGACGTTTGCTCAAAGCAGGACAGGTTCAACTAAGGGAAATTGCGGATTAGCTGCTTCCCGTGCTTGAGCAGAACCTAGATTTGGTTGTGCAATGAAAAAACTGAATGTTTCTGGTCATTGCAGGTACGGAGAACAAGCAGCACGAGTGACAAATGAGGGGCTTGACGCTGCAGGACATGCTATTGGTACCGCTTGGGCCGTCTTCAAGATAAGGAAAGCTATAAACCCCAAGAGCGTACTCAAACCAACAACTCTTGCAAAAGCGGCTGCTGAGGCAAATTCTGGTGAACTGAAGGCTAAAAAAAAGAAGTAATGGCAAGGCTGTAGAGTTTTCTACTGGTGTGAATAGCAGGCATATGTAGCAAAAATATTAGCACTTCAACCTAGTTACTTCAGTATTAAGCTCTTGATAGATTTTACCGTTTGTATTTGTTCTTTTTCCTCATCTCAATGCATGGTTATAAAATTTGTTGGACGGTTCAGTGCAATTTGATTAGTAACTAAAAGCAAGTAACTGTCTAGCAAGGCTTCTCTTACTCAAAAACCAGTAAGGAGTGAAGCAATTCGAAGGTCTTGGCCTGGGCAAAGACGGAAAATACTAAAGACTAGAACTTATTGAGGGCAAATATAATTTCAAAATTACATAGTGAAGGGTTGATTCGCATTCAGAATCGTATTTCCGTCTCCAAGCACCGTGGCTTGTTAACACAGCATATGCAAGATTTTTGTAGCAACTTCAAGCAGTTGTAATGGGGTTTTGGAAGATAGATTTGGTTTATTCTTTAGTAGAATCCCAAAAGGCAATATAATTGATGATCCTTGTCTTAGTAACTAGTATTGAATGGCTTGTAAGTCTTGAGATCCAGAATGACTCCTGCAAAGGAGCCAACAGCAGCGGCTATCGAAATGAAAAGACATGTCACACTGAGTATCTGAAGCGCAAGCCACCTGCTTGTCCCTCGTGAGATCTTCTTCTGAGAAATGTACATCTCAATGGGAAAGTAAACTGTCAATGGCCAGAATCCGAACGCTCCAAGTATTCCAACAACATCGTTGAAGAAAGGCAGGAGCATGGATATTAGGGTCGTCAGAATAACAAAGATTGTTCTCCATACTAGACGGAAGAGGTTGAGCTGGTAAAGACCAAAGAAGGGGATTGGTATGTCATATTCTGCTGTTACAAAGTCGCTCTTTGGCCACCTTCGAGCACTCCATTTTTCTACAAATGCAAACAAAGGCTGTGAAAAGACCTGCAGTTTTCATGCAGAGGAAACTCTTAGAGATGGTCAAATCTGAAGGAAAAAGTTTGGTTTCTAATTGCTGCTCGAGAGTGCATACCTGATATGCACCGACGAGATGGATAACAATTGCGGCATTTGCTATGTCTATCAGCCAGAAGGGGTTGTAGAATCCAAATCCGGTTAAGAGATTTCCGGGGGCCAAATCACCAAAGGCTGCATATCCCATGGCTCCACACAGCATATAGAATAATGTAGTCACGGCAATGCTGAATAAGGTAGCCTTCTTCATGGTCTTCTGCTCTGCCGGTGGAGATCTTATTGTGTCCTGCGGATGCAAGCAATTCGAGCAAGTTCTTCGATGTGTTGGAATATAATGTGGAGTAACAAATTTACGATCTAATTTTTTGTTATTTGAAGAACCTGGATCTCAATGAGGATGACGGAAAAAGAATACGCAAAGGCAATAGCTCCAAGAGCTTGCAAACTCCTCCACAACTTCTGCATGGCAGTGACTGTTCCGGCGGGTGTTGCTGTCCCTATGCTAATACCCAGCAGGCTTCCTTTGAAGCTCCCATTTCCTGACAATTGAAAAAGTAACGGTTATTGATCGTCTCATATATAACTAGAACATTTAAATTTTCTGTATGTTTTATACCTACAACTCTTCCTATGCCAAGGCCGAGACCGGCACTGGAGTATGTGAATGACATAATTGCTGCGACTATCGAAAGCCACCATACTTGATCAAAGTCCGGAATCTGAGAAAATATCACCTCTGTGATTCCAAAAGCTATCATGTACCCATTGCTTGACATGTGACACGGATCTTTCCCACCACTCTTATGGAAGCAATTTGATCTCTTTATTGCCCTACAGAAAAGGAATATAAGAGTGGAATATGTTGATTCTCCTCAAACAGAGACTGCAAAATATGGGTTGAAATACTTATCAAACTCACATCATGCTGACTGATGCTGCAATTGTATACCCTATTGCGACGCCAAAAAGATTGATATACTGAATCAACCCACATAAGATGACCTTTTTCCCGCCTGCAAACCCCAAGTGGATATCAGGTTTAGAATCACAAGAAAAAACTCTCCCTTTATCTTAAATGACAGAAATCGTCACTCACCTAAGTTAGCCTTGACAGCATCCATGTAGGTGTAATTTCGCTGTACTGTAACAGGGTCGCCGGATCTATAGCACTGTGCTAGGAGGCCTGAAGTATAGATGTTGACAACGGCAAAGAGAATCAAGATGATAGGTCCCGCAACCCAGCCAAGCTGCGCTATGGCCCATGCCAATGAGAGCACCCCTGACCCTATCACTGCAGTAATAATGTGTGCAGATGCAGTCCAGAAAGTCCCTGCACCACCATATTTGCAGAACAAACTGTTACATGTACTCAATGGATGACGTAAGTTCAATTATAATCGGTCCTACAGAACATATCCATACGTACTACAGGGGAGAAGCTTAAGGTAGATTTTATAACATTTTACATACACTAAATAAGGAAACCAAGTTCTCCCTCTTTTACAAGTAAATGATGAGCTTGGTAAGTAATCATGAAATTGTAAGATATTCAAAAAGGCCATCTGCATGAGCGTCAACAAATTGCAAGCACAAAGCAAAGATAATTAGTGTACTTATCCCGACTTTTTAGTAAAAAGGTAAGTTCATTTTTCAGAAAGAATAATAAGCAGATCAAAATGGTATTCCCTATGAAAATAGGCATAGTTTAAGTTCTAAACTAAAGCTAAATTGTACCTGTTCTCTTCAAGCGGCCATCATCATCGAAGCACTTGGAGTAGTTGGACTCTTGGTTTATGGCTTCAGTCTCAGTCTGAGCTTTGGGTTGGACCTCCACCTGCAAGTAGTGCTTGATGTCATGCCTCTCTTCCACCTGATCAGAAAAAGATGGTCATGTAAATCAAAGACGAAAGATGTAATCTATTGAAGAAGGAGATGGGCTGATTGGGTAGGTCTTACGGCGCCGTGGTGGATTCTGGACGGAAGTGTGCGACTTCTTGGCAACATGGTCTCAGATGGTAGAAAACGTTGTGCCTGAGAGAGTCACGCAGAGAACAGAGAGAGAAGAGGGAGGATGATTGGCACCTAAAGCAAGGAGGGTGAGGTTTTATAGACAAAAGAAGATAATGACTTGAATTCCGAATGGAGACAAGGTCGTGCTACAGCTTTGTTAGCAATCATGTTACACGCTTCAAGTGCTTTTTCACGTACTTTTTTAACAATTCATGTAACATGTTTCTAGTGCTCTTTCCAACGTTTCCAATTAGATGTTAGTCAAACTAAAAATGATAACGTTATAATGTTTAAAGAGACTAGCTCGAATTCAGTTCTTAATATGAACTTGAATGAAAAATCATGACGGTGAAAAATAATCAGGTTTTGTCGTTGTAATTGTTCTAGACTTTGCACCACTGCTGACACATACCATTTTGACAAAGTTCAACAGCAAAAACTACACCAGAACAAGATGTACACAATCTCAATAAGATGGTATTTATACATGTTTATGTCAAAACGGTGAGATAAAAGTTTTATATAATTTAAATTTTATTTGAAAATAAGAGGTAAAATTTAGTTTTTTAACAATTAAGTGCAGCTCACCCCGAATGCCAAAATGTTTATAACCATTCTTTGTCGTATACGGATAAATGTTTCAAAGATAATCACATATTATGGCAATCTACTAGATGTGATGGAGATGTATAACAGCTTAAAGGTACAATATATTTGGACTAATTCTAGAGGCCAATGCTCTAATCATGTTAAAATAGACAGGTAGTTTAGTCATACATGGACAATAAAGTGATTTGACAAAAAGTTAATTCTAAATCTACGTATGAAGGAAGAAAATTAAGAGATCAGCACTACACAATTAATTGTTCAATTATCTATAATAATTCCCTAGTACTTAATGTACTTTTCATAAAGTATATGATGCAGATTGTATCATTTGCTTCAAGAAAGTTGGAAAGGTTAAATCCATCCGATAATGATTCGAAATAAGGGTAATATCCGGGAACGACACAGATATCCTTGAATGGTCTTTAGGGAGCCGGAGACTCATAATGGAGGCAGCGACTTCTAAGCAGAAACACCAGGCCCGGCTAGCACTGATCCTGTAATGGCTTCTGATATCAGCAAGATCATCCACCCCTGGAGTAGTTCCCACATCATACACCTCCAAGATGCTCCCACTATTGAGTCAGGGAGGCATTATTAACATCTTAAAGCATCAAGCTAAGGGTTTGCAATGAACAGGATAGAGAGATGTGCAGCCCTTCCGATTTGTCCCAAACCATTTTGACAATGACTTTTTGAAGTGTATGTTGAATCCGTTCAAATGGTCACTAGGGGTAGGAAAAGTTGCCAATTAGGTGTGGTAGGTAATAAAATCTGCTGTGTCTCTCACGTTGTCAATAATACTTATATATTATACTCTTAATAATGTGGAGGTATTTTCATATCTTAGAAATTGATTTTGAAAAAAAGTAAGCTTCATAACATGCTATCAAAGCCTATGTTTCAAATAAAATATAATTTTTTCACAGATTATATAGGCACCTGTGGGAAGTATTTTCCCATATTCGGGATAAAAGGGATATGTAGAAATTTAGTCCACATCTTATAATATTAACATATTCTTTCTTATGCTTCTTATATATAGGGGTGTTTACTTCCCCTAAATACTTGCTTTTTTATTCTTTTTAAAAAAGCCTTCTTATAGTAGGCCTTAATTTATTCATATGTGAAAGTACTCCTCTCCTTTGGATGCGGTTTTATAAGAGAATAAATTTTCTTGAGACCTTACTGGAGTTTAATTTTCACAAAAAAAAAAAAAAAAACTTATACCATCTCTAGGTCCTGCAGATGACTTGCCACCTAGAATAAAAGCTAAGTGCTGTTATTGGGCCTCAGATTGTGGCTGATGCGGCACAAAACTCATCCATTTCCACTCTGTGGCAAAGCAGGAGCCACAAAACTACAACCTAACTCAGACGGTTGATATCTCAATCATCAAGGCCAAAAGCATTTTTATGCACTCAACATGATTCATGCAATACAAAAACACATTAATTGCCTCGCAAGTTTCCAAAAGCAGATCTGCAGAACCACAAACTAAAAGGGAGGATCTCTATCTCCATATCACAAAGAATAGTTATTTATTTGTTTGTTGCCCCAGTGAAGGTTGTAAGTTTTTAATTTCATTTGATGAAATCAAGTGGTAGCTTGTCAGCTTCCACTACGGGATATGATGTTAAATTATTATATTGCTTGTGACCGTCCTTCCCTCTCGAGAACAAGGAATTTAACATGTCAGGCCAAGATTGCTCCACATGGAAAGTGAGTCTCCTTCTGTGTCAACGACTGGACGTCTCAGAGACGCACTTTAAATGCGTACTTTCCTTTCTTTGAGGTATCTGTCCCCCGTAGTGGTCGGTTTCACTCTTCTATCCATCAGCAATCCTTTAAAATATCAGTTGATGCCTATCCATTTACTCCTGTTAATTCCTTGATATTTCCGTCTGGCTGTTATCTGTGGCACATCTGTGTGGCTGTATGGTGACCATCTAAAAGATACGTACCCTGATGGTCTATTTTGAATCACTAGCCTTGCCCCATAAAAAGGGCATATGAAGCACGACCTTGCAATTTGTAGTATCATGATTGTTATGAAGTCCACTTTTTTTTTCTTTATTGATAATGTGAAATATATGCTAAATTTTAGCATGTCTCTTGAATATTTTTTTTTGCAACAATCCAACCCATAAATAGAGGAACGTATTACTTGAAACTTTAAAATAAAACTCACAACTAAAATATATTAAGAACAATATAAAAAAGTTTTATGTTTAACTTTTATTTAACTTTTGAATAAGAAAAACCATTTTAATAATAATGATCTGTACTAGTACATATAATTATTATACGTTCATAGAATTTTGTATTTCATAATAAAGAAAAGTTTAAGTAAGTATTTAAACCAAAACTACATATTCTTTTGGTTAGATTGCTAGCACCAATCTGGCCTCTAAAGAGTCCAGTCTACCTTACCTATTCTCTTCTAGTGCACAAGATTGATGAGGTTTTTAACAAAGTCACTATGGATTCAAAAGGGTGAAAAGGATGGTTGTGTCTGTTTGTGCTTGAACTATGTGTTCACGAATTTTCATATATATCTTCGTCTTAACCAACTTAAGGCTCTTATGACCGTACACATGTCAACATCTCAACCAACAACATCCATAAAGCTCATTATGAGCCCAGAACTTGAAGGCTCAGAACTTAATTGCCATACATTTAATGTGACTCATATGTGCATAGTTTAGAATTAGGGAAATAACTTAGCTATATAATTTAATGTGCTACACAGATAAGCCTAACTCATCATAATCCTATTAGGTAAACACTGACTTACATTAATACCTCCATTTTAGTAATAAATAAGAACCTTTATGTCACTGAAATAGACCATATTAAAATACATCAATATATCCAAGTAGGATATGTTTATAATGACCATTGATGTAAGCCTACATACAGCTAGGCTATGTAAATAGTCTAACAATTTTTCACTTGGGCTATATCAATGGGACAGAAAAATAAGTGTTAAGAAAAAATAATTTTAAACCTTATATATGGTTCTAGTGATAATTCTCATAAGTTGATACTATCCTATAGAATTTCAAAACCCTGAACCATGGTAGTAACTATGATCATGTAGCGAAAGCATAACTAACCACAATCACAAGAGTCTTTCAAAACTATTGATATGGATCCAAACATGGTAGTGCAATAATTAGATAACACTTTAGAGTGATGCTTGACGTGTCATCCACATTGTTAGTCAATTATTCTTATCTTTACTAATAACTAGTTATCAAGAAGCAAACTATGTAGTTCTAATGAATCAATATGTCTTATATAGATTAACTAGTATTATTTTGTGGTGCTATAAGACATTCCGTTATGGCCAAAATTTCAAATCCCCTGGCCAATTTGCTTAAAATTGTACTTGGCTTAAGACTTTGTTTTTTTTTTTTTTTGGTTTTTAATGTAAGTTGCATTAATGAAAATTAATATACAAAGACACAGGGGCATACCCCAGTATTACAATAATTCCAAAAGTAAACTAAGAGTAAGTAAATATAAAGGTTAGAAGTCTCTAAATCTCACTAAAAAATACATTACCTTGAGAAGGTTTGATATTGTGAAGTAGAGAAGCTCTCCCTTGTACAATTTTCCTTACTTTAGCCAACAAGATTGGAATATCAACTAATGTATTTTGAAATAAGACTTTGTTTATATATACATGTATTGTAAAGTGCACATATTAGTTTGTTATCATACAAAACAACCAATGCTTTACATGACTTTATGAATTCAAGTATAATAAAAATAATTATACATGTATATGAAAAAAGGTTACTTCATAACAAAAGTATAGGAAAATTGTTATACATAATAATCAAAATAATATATAAGAACTCCCACTATACAATAACATCCCATGATGCCGCCAAGCCCATGCTAATGATATGTCTATCAAATACACAAGGACTGAGGCCTTTACTAAGTGGGTTAGCTACCATATCATCTGTTCCTATAAGGTTAACTGAGATGTCACCATTTTTTATCTTTTCTTTTATCATCATGTATTTTATTTCCATGTGTTTAGACCTTGTGATGTTTTTATTGTTGTTGATATATAACATCATTGCCTTATTATCATAGTACAATTAGATTAGTCTATTGACAAACTCATAGTTTGCTAATTATTTTATTAAATTTCTTAACCAGATGGCTTGAATAGCTGCATTATAACATCTTACAAATTAGCTTGTATAGTGGAAAAAGTCATCAATGTATGTTTATACTTTTCCACGAAATTGCTTCACTTGCTAATAGGAATACATAACCAAATGTTGACTATAAATTATCTTTACAATCTGCATAATCTGAATTTGAGTAACCTATTAGTTGCAATTTTCTAACATACTTATAAGTCAACATGTAATCCCTTATTTTTTTTAAGTACTTTAAAACTTTCTTAGAAGTAATCCAATAATATGGGCCTAGGTTTGACTAATATCTTCCAAGAAGATCAATAACAAAAGTAATGTCAAGCCTAGTACATACTTGAGCATACATTATGCTACCAACTACATAAGCATAAGGTACCATTTTCATGTATTCTTTCTCATTTTCAGTTTTGGGCACCATTGGTGGCTCAGCTTTTCATTCTTGAGAATTGGAACCCTCCCAAATCTACAATCTCCATATGAAACCTACTTAATATAAGATCAATGTATGCCCTTTGAGAAAGACTTAATAAGTGTTATGAATAGTCTCTTTGAATTTCTATGCCTAATACAAAATTTACCTCACCGAGATCTTTCACATCAAATCATGTATATAACAACCTTTTAGTGTCATTAAGTAACCCTTTGTCATTGCTTGCAAACAATATATTATCAATATAAAGTACTAAAAAGATGGGTATACTCTGACTGATCTTGGTGGATATGCAACTGTCTACTTTATTTTCTACAAAGCCACATGATGTGAAGAAATTATCAAACCTTAAATACTATTGTCAAAAGGCTTGTTTAAGGCCATAAATAGACTTCTTAAGTCTACAAACAAATTGACATGTGTCACCTTTTGCAAAGCCTTTTGGTTGTAACATATAAATTTCTTCATCAAGGACTCCATTAAGAAAAGCAGTCTTCACATTCATATGGTGTAACTTCATATCAAAATGAACTACGAATGCTATTACTCTAAGAGTATCTTTAGAAAAGATTAGTGAGAAAGTCTCATTGTAGTCTACTTCTTTGCTTTGAGTGAATCCTTTGGCTACCATTCTTGCTTTAAATTTGTTAACTTTTCATGCAAAGTCTCTTCTGGTCTTAAAGACCCATTTACAACCAATAGGCCTATATCATTTAGGCAATTCAACTAAGTCTCAAACATCATTATGCCTCATTGATTGAATTTTATTACACATCTCATCTTTTTGTAATTGTAATTGAGGACTAGAAACAACTTTTGCATAAGTCACTAGATCTTCATAACACTAACATTATATTCTTGTTCCTTTAAATAATATTCTAAACGAATAGTTGGTTTTCTTTCTTTAATGGATCTTCTAAAGGAAAAAGCCTTTGTTATCAAATCTTGATCCTATAAAGTTTCAGCTTAAATAGTCTTTAACAACATAACATAACTATGGTTTGTTGTACTAGGTTCTACATTCAACTAAATAGAAAAAAGGCATGAAGTTCCAACAGTATCCCTATCAATTAAGGTCTCAATCATTCTTTTATGCTACATCTAATTTTAGAAACTTTTTTGTTTATGATTCTACAATTCTAGTACCTCCAAAAGGATTATAAAATTAATATCCTTTTGAGTAATGTGCATATCCCACAAGGTAGCACCAAGTAGTTCTAAAATTCAATTTTCCTAGATTTAGATTATACAACTTCACCTCTATTGGGCACCCCTAAACTCGCAAATGGCTCAAACTCAATTTTGTACTTGTCCATAACTCATAAAGGGTCAATGAGATTGCTTTAGAAGATGATTTAATATGTATAATATTGCCTTTAGGGCTTCACCCCACAGAAAGCTAGGCAATTTTCCCCTACTCATCATGCTTCTAACCATGTCAAGCAAAGTCTTATTATGTCTTTCAAAAACTCCATTCTACTTAGGGCTTCCAGGCATAGTATATTGAGCTATTATCCCAAAATCTTCTAAGTATTGCGTAAACGGCCCTTTTAATTAACTAGTATTTTCATGTTTGCCATAATACTCACCACCCTGATCAAATCTAATAGCCTTTATACTTTTCTCTAATTGTTTCTTGACTTTAGTCCTATACTCCTTGAAATTGTTAAGGGGGTCAGACTTTTCCTTAATCAAGTATACATAGCCATATCGGGAAAAGTCATCTATGAAAGTAATGAGATATGAGCTTCCACACAATGTTACTTTATATAGACCACTTATATTTGTATGAATAACTTCTAAAAGGTCAGAATTATGGACTGCACTTTTCTTCTTTGTTATGATCATCTTGCCTTTACAACAATTCACGTACATCTCTAGATTACCTTTAAGAGTAGGTAGGATGTTAGACCTAATCAACCTTTTTACTATCTCTCTAGAAATATGGTCTAGTCTTTTATGCCACAATGCATAGGATTTGTCTTTAGATAAAGGCCTTTTAGGAATAACATATCAACATTATGTACTATATAAATATTATGAGGAGATAGACACAATTTATATAATCCATTACTTAACACCCAACTACCGATTAGAGCTGCATTATGGAACATATTTATATCAAAGTTCCTAAACTCAAAAGTGTAGCCATATCTTACTAATACATATATAGATACTAGATTCTGTCTAAAAGACGGTACATAAAATGTGTCATGCAAAGTCATTCTATAACTGGTTTTTAATATTAGGATAATATCTCTTACATATTCAACATAAGCTTTTATATTATTCCCAACTGTGAGCTATAATTCCTCCTTAGTTGGGCACCTTTTGCTTATGAATCCTTAAATTGTAAAAGTAACATGGTTAGTTGCTGCACTATTAAGCCACAAGTACTAGATGGTGCCTCTAAAAGATTAGATTCACTAACTAAAGCATGAGAACTACTACCTTTTCTCTCACGTTTTGCCAACCAGTCCTTATATTTAGCATAATCTCTCTTGGCATGACCTTTCTTTTTACAAAAGAAGCACTTAATAGAATCTCTTTTATAGGATCTATTCACCACCCTTAATGTGCTATTAGAAGTCCTTACATCTCTAGATGAAGATTTAGTACTTTTAGGACTTAAAGGCAGTAACTTACCTTTTCCTTTATCTCTCCTTGCTTTTGAACCTTGAACATGCATAGCTGTTGCAATTCCTTTGCTATGGATTCTATCTTCCTTAGCTACAGTTCGCGAAAGTAAGTCATTGAAAGACCATGCCTCATCTTAGGATGTGTATGTAGTCTTAAGCATATCAAACTCATATGGTAAAGAGTTGAGTGCATGATAAACAATACTATCCTTTGGCAAAGTAACATTCACAGTTATCAACCTTGATTGCAACTTTATCATCTTGATGATGTAGCTATGTACATCTCCCTATGCTAAGTCATATCTCATCCAAAATAGTTCCTTCATGAGGATGAATATCTTAGCCTTCAATGAGACTTTATATTGTAGAGTGATAGCCTCTAAGAACTTTTTAGTAGTGCTACTAGTGGGTAAACCATTCCTTAAAGGATTAATGATTGCTATCTTCATGAGCAATAAGCATAAGCAATCATACTTTTCCCAATGAGTAAGGGCTTGTTTCTCTTCTTTAATACTGTTTTCAGTTATGGCAACTGGCTTATCTTCAATTATGGCTTTGTTGATTTCTGTAACTTCCATGGCACATCTTCTTTCCACTTGATGAAATTTCGACTAATAAGAACTTCAATGATGACGGTGTTTCCATTGATGGAGAAGGTAGCTAAAATTTGAGTAAAATTAGCATCAGTGACTTAACACACAATGGGCTCACAACTATCATTATGCAAACACTTTTGGGTTAAATGTACAATATATAATTACAAACTCATTACATAACAATGGTCAAGAAAACATTCCAAATCCTAATAATCTACCACTTTTGGGTTGATCAATCACTTAGATTAGCTTATTTCCTCACATGTCTACTATATATCCCTCCTTATTTTAATACATAATCATCTCCTTTGGGATGATAATTATATATCAAAATAGAGACATCCTTAAACTACATTACAACCGATATTTCATGATCCAATCAAGAAACTGCTGCTTGGGCAATCATAATCCGATTTGAATCACAAGATTCTTTCATGTTGCAGGATATAGATCTTATGTCACTCACAACATTATATACAAGTTATCTTTATAAACATGTAGCACTTTATGTTTAAATTACATGACTACTGATGCTTTATGAATTTATAATAATTGCATGGAATTTATAATAAATCATGCATACAATCAAACATTAATTTATGTATGGCAATACATGAACATACATCATTGCATTGATTATTGTCATACAATTAATTACAACTATAATATGCAATTAAAACATATAAATATTGCATAATTAAAATTAAAAAAATTTAAATACTTGAAACATTAAAATTATCACTTAAACATGCCTTAAGAATTTAAATTTTGTTCTAAAAGTTTGTAGATTCATAAAATAAAATTTTTTGGTCGAAATTTGGGTCCCAAAACATGTCTTACGCACCTGTACATGCCTATAGTGACTGTTTCTGGTTAAAATAGCCCAAAATCGATATAGACTAATGTAGGACGGCATAGGCTGAAATGTTGTCCAGTTCATACCCGAGATGCCCAATTCACTGCCATCGAGGCTAGTTTTGACCTTGACTTCACCTTCATGGTGTGTGTCGGCACATGGCTGACCTTCGACTAGTTAAATGACCCAACATTGATCAACATAAGACGGTCATCAGTAGTTTTATTTGATTTTGACCCATTTGGATCGGGTTAACTTGCCTTTGATTTGGTCTTCGATGGAAGCCATCAGTAGAATTGATGACGCCATAACCAACAATGGTGTTGGTTGCTTAATCTAAACCCTGTAAGTGCCAGGGTCATTCAAAATGGGTATTTGAATACCCACAAACCCAAAATTGAAAAATCTGAATTTTATTCAGAATACTCATGTTTTCAAAAAAAAAAATTTGGATTTCATGATTTAAATATAACTAAGTCTACTCTGATACCAATTGTTAGCATAAATCCAGCCTCCAAAGAGTCCAGTAACCTAAGACCATACTTAGTTATCATGAACCATGAAATAAAACTAAAAGGGAGTTAGAACGAACACTGTGGATTCAAAAGGGTGAAAAGGATGGTTGTCTATTTGCGCTTTAATTGTGTGTTCATGGCTTTTCATATATGCTTTCATCTTAACCGACTTAAGGCTCCTTATGACCATACACATGTCAACATCTTAACTAACATCATCTATAAAGGCCATTATGAGCCCAAAACTTTAAAGCCTATAACTTAATTGTCCATACACTTAATGTGACTCATATGTGCATAGTTTAGCCATACAATTTAATATGCTACACAAATAGGCCTAACTCATCATAGTCCTATTAGGTAAATACTAACCTACACTAATACCTCTATGTTTGTGATAAATAAGAACTTTTATGTCATCTAAATAGACCATATTAAAATACATCAATATATCAAAGTAGGAGATGTTTATAATGACCATTGATGTAAGTCCACATACAACTAGGCTATGTAAATAGTCTAACACAATATTGATTCAAAATAGACAAGAAACAAAAACATAAACATAAAAAGATGTAAACATATCTTTAAGAATCAACTTAGCACTTTGGTGGTGAAGCACAATAATAATGGTGATGGCAAATAGCTAATGAAGAGACACATATGATTAGAACAATCTAAATGCTAAGTTCGATTGATTTGGTGTTGCCCAAGTGATGTAGGAGCAACTATGCCAGCCCAAGCTAATAGCCTAGCCATATGTTGAGTGTCTTAGCAAGTACATGTTTGGGTTACAATGTGATCCAATGGGTTCAAAAAGCCCAAACTTGAAGGCATCCCAGAGATTTTCTAGAAATTTGAATATGTTTATAACTCCTTGATTGTTGTTTTAGGGTTATTAAATTGTCAAAATTCTTAATTATCTAGAATTTCCTTATTTATCAAGATTTTTAATTATCTAGAATTTCCTTATTTGTTAAGGTTCTTGATTTATATAGGTTTTCATGCTTGTCAGATTTTTGTTGTTTCTAAGATCCCTGATTTGTTAGGATCCGAATCCCTAATTTGTTGGGATCGTGATTTGTTTGGATTTTTCTTGATTTTAGGAATCCCTGGTTTACCAATATCCTTTTAGGATTAGATTTTAAGGATTCTTGATTTACCAAGATCTTTCTAGGATTAAGTTTTAAGGATTCTTGATTTATTAGGATCCTTTTAGGATTAAGTTTAGTTGTCTATTTAAAGGGAGCATTATTTCAGTTGTAAGACAAGACTTGTTTTCTAGATAATAGAAACCCCTAAGTTGTGTGATTTAACTTTAGCATCCTTTCTCCAATTCTTGTTAAAGATTGGTGGTGGAGCACCTCATTGACTGGTGGCATGACCTTTACGTCTTGGAGCTTATTTGGCATTTATCTTTTGTTTTTGTTCTTCGTATTATTATTTTTATCCCTTCCTCCTTACTTAAACACTCATTTTTCTCACAAAAAACCCAAAAACACAACAAAAAAATGATTTTTACATATCACCTTTAACCCAAGCTCATTTAAGCTCACCACAAGATCTGTATCACCAAAGGTAGCTCATCATGTTTGAGCATTGTTCGGTGAATTTTAGATGCAAGTGAACATGTCGAACAAGTAATATAATGATGAGAAAAGTATCGTCCCACGAAGATTGGTGAATACTGAACTAATTAAGTACTAATGATGAATTAATCCTAAAATTTATCTAGCAAATCAAAATATTGTTGAAGATGAATTAAAATTTAAAATTTTTAAAACGAAAACTCAATACTAATTAAAATTGGATCCAAGTAAGAAAAATCAAGATGAGACACATGTTAGAGCTTCCGATTTCACCATAACTACTAGATATGAATTTCCATCGTTTATGCCTGCAAGAATGATATTATCTATGTGATGGCGGAATTTCCTAATTTATTTACTATCCTATGTCTAGGTATAGTAAACCTATTTAGTTCATTAATTCACTATATCTCTATATGTGAATTGAAACAAACCAAATGCATTAAGATCTATGAATATTTCTGGTTTACAATAAATCTTTCGATCATCTTATCACCAAAAGCCACACAAATAACATGGTATATGTCTATCCACATTTAATTCATGGTTATATATTATAAGAAGCAATTGCATATTATTACCTTTCAATCTCTAACATGCACATCAAATCATTCAAGTGGTGACCAATCACTTAAAAGCATTAAGCATAATAATATATAACTCACATAAATAAACTATCTTGCAAAACATAAAAACTTATAGGATTCACATCATCATAGTTAGGCTACATCTTCGCTCTAACAAAAGAAGTTTAGAACATAATAAAATAATGAGGAAGAACAATAATAAGAAACAAAGAAGGCATCTTGAATCCAAGAACAAGAAGTCTGTCACCCTTTTTGTCTTCTCTTCAAGAAATCTTGAATTCTTGGCCTCTCTCTTGAGTTGTGCTAAATTTCCTCCTTGGTTTCAGCGGCAACTTCTTTTTTCTCTTCTATGCAGGGCTCTTCCTTTATATAGGGTATGGGATCTAGAACTTTCTCCTTATCCTAATAGCATTAGGTTTTGGATTCCCAATATAATTGGGTTTTAGACTTCTATATTAATTAGGCTTTGGACTCCTAATAGGACTAGGTTTTCTAATTATTTAAAAAAAATAATAACAATAAAAATCTAATAACAATTATCCAAAGCCCAAGCCCAAGCCCATCTTGATTTCCTTCACCTTGATAATTTGACCATCTTCTGCCATATAATAAGTACCAGGTTCTCCATGCTTGTTCTTTTTCTTCATGCCTCCTTATGCTACATAAACAAGACAAATTTAAGTAAATAAAGAGGAATTCAAATATTTTCTCACAAACATTAGAGAATTTATTATTTAAATTAGGTAAAATAACTCTATAAAAATAGAGTTATCAAGCATCCAATCTACAGTCCTACGACTCACTCACCTTGTTGTTTCTTTGCTAATATGCCTATATCCAACCAAGTAAGGGATTGAAGGAACAACATAGCCATTGGATCCACCTTCTTCTTTGTTTGTAAACCTTGTTGTAAGATCTTATTTACTTGCTTAATGCAAATCATGGCTTCACCAGATGATCATTGCATATCTAAGGAAAATGGTTTGACTAAAGAATTTCTTAAGAATTGCATTCATTTAAGCAAATCTAGCTCCATAAATTGACAACGATAAACAAAAACTTTATATGTTTTAACAAAGTAGGTATCAAAGCAATTGGAGCTAAACATAAAAGCTATATCTTTTATGATGTGGAAGGCATATGATAATAAAATTCCTTTGTAAGTAGCTCATATATGAACTTTAATATGCATTAATATTCCAAAAGATACAATGTGATGACGTAGCTTGAATGAGACTTAGATACAATAGAAAAACCATTGACTAGTAACAGAATAACATGGATATTACAAGTAGTCACAAGATTTCTCAAATTCCAGGGAACCGATAAAATTTACGGTATAACTCGACTACCAATTTTTGTGAAACTCACCGGTGTCTTTGTATTAAATTATATGTATTGAGCTACCAACAACGCATACAATACAATTCTTGAGGAAAATTCAATAGTAGCACCTATCACAAACTCCACAAAAAACACTGGTATTCATGCCTAACTAACATTAATTACAAACAAAGAAAAATATGTATATTGTTAATTCTCTATAGTTTTTCATTTAGATGGAAATACCTTAATTGGCCTTTGCAATAAAGAAGGAAAAGTAGCAAGATATATCATTGATGATCTAAGTCTGACTTAGTAGAAATTCAATATCTCATAGTCAATAACTTGATTAAAAAGAAATAGGGTACTCCTCAAAGAAGATTTGACTAGTGGCTTCAAAGCTTTCCATTATGAAGTATTCTTCAACTCCGAAATTGCCTCCTTGCAATTGGGTTTGGAGTGTCAATCATAGCCATTCCAATGCAACTTGACCAACCTTCGAATGCCAACTTGGTGGTGCAGGTTGGTGTGGGTATGAAGGTCCTAAGAGAGAATGAGAAGTTGAAAAGGGAAGAGGTTGCCAAGGTGATCAACAAAGTGGTGGTTCAAAAGGAAGGGAAAGAGCTGAGGAAGAAAGCTAAAGAATTGAGTTGACATCTCAAAAGGGGTGGAGAGATAGATGTGGTAGCAGAGAAGTTGGAACATGTTCTTGAAGAACATAGAATTTTTGAAGTTTGTAAAGAAATATGAGTTTAGTTTCAACAATGTACTTCATACAAGCATCAAGTATCGTATATGAAAACATATCAAGTCAATAATGGAGATATAATCCTTATACCTAAAATTCAAGCTCATTAAGGAGGCTTTAGTGTTTGTGGTACATTATCGTGTTGCAACCAACTTTATCCTTATGCCTAGAATTTCTTGATTTCAAATTTAACATTGGAGTACATAAATCATTACTTGTTATTTGCCCAATTCCACTAGTTCAATTTCAGTCTTTTTGGGTATAAGAAGGGAATCTATAAAGCTCATTGAACATGTTGTAATAGTAGACTTTA
Source organism: Casuarina equisetifolia (assembly GCA_028551475.1). Classification (NCBI taxonomy): domain Eukaryota; kingdom Viridiplantae; phylum Streptophyta; class Magnoliopsida; order Fagales; family Casuarinaceae; genus Casuarina; species Casuarina equisetifolia. The sequence continues at coordinate 18,323,454 of CM052360.1, forward strand.
TAATAGATTTGGGCATAAGTTTAGATAATGTCTAGATTTTGGTCTTTATAATGTAATTTTTCCATTATTAGCCGTTGTTAGATTAGGAGTAGGCCTTACAACTGTTGGGTTTAGTACACTCTCCTAATTAACAAACCTTGGCTTACTGAGTCTTACCTTTAAATGGCTTATAACAATCGATGAATGGAGACCAAGAACACAAGATTAATTAAAGGCCATGTGTAACTTACCTCATGGTAGGTAACCAAAATATAAGGAGGGAGAAACCTTTTACCAGAATAGGGATTAAGGAAAATAACCTACAATCACTAGTTCCCAAGTAGCTCTTGTGATAAAAATTTTAACACAAGAAATATGTGATAGATGCCTATTAATTTCTATAGTTAATAATAGGCTTTTATAGTCATTTTGAATATCTCAGAAATGTCTAACTTCCTAGTTTAAAATCATTTACAAGAGAATGAAATGTTTCTGTATATAAGAAATATAGTAGGTCAATATATTTTTATGTAAGTTATACATCTAATTTCAAGATGCCCCATTTTCTTGAGCATAAAGAAATATTTTTCATTGTAACTTACCTATTTATAAAAATGAATGTCTTATTTGAAATTTAAGTTTTGAAATCATATTAAAACTAATTATTTTTATTATTAAAATCAACTTATAAAAAAAATCCTCATATAAAATACATAACATATCAATATACCACAACTAAATCTTTGATTAAGTTTCAATGAAGTACCACCTACTCATTCAAGCCTGGCTCCATAAGTCATAACGTAAAATTTCTTGTCTTTTTTCTACCGCAAGTCATAATAGGATCTATTTGAGGATGTTTTAAACTTGTCAAGCTTGCCTTCCACAACTACACATCGAATTTAGCCGTTAGCACATCCCCTATGCCTAGGAACTGATGCTCCACCAAACCAAGAACAAAATTCAATGGTGATGTTTGTTAATGCATCAAAGAATATTATACCCATAATTTTAAGAGCTCTTTCAGAGTCTATGAGAATGTAGGCAATTTTTGGTGAAATTACTAGGCTCTTAGTCCACATGTCTAATTGCTTTTTCTTTTTTCTTTTTTTGGATATTTTTTTAAATTTATGTCAACATTATAAGCATAATAGGTTTTGGCATAGCTTAAAGAAAAAAAAATTGTACCTTTAAGGTTTAAACTAATTTTTGGATTAGGCATTTAGACCTTTTGATAATTTCTAGTGTTTATTTTTGTAAGAAAAGATTTTGTCAATGTGGAAGTATATTTTGTCATTATCTTCATGTTAAAACTTATATTTCCATTAGTTTGTCATTATCATATTTGTTATCACCACTATTGATAGTCTCAGTGTTTTCACCACTATTGCCAGGCAAAGTTTTAAGCTACTCAATCATTAATTTAGGGAAATTTCAAACAGGTTTGGAAGAAAAATTTGATGAAATGTTATAATGCTATCTTATCGACACTTTTGGCATACAAGATCTAATACCATCAATCATTACATGTTAAAGATAAATATTGTCCCACATTGGAAGAAAAAGGATAAACCCTTAGTCTTATAAATATTGAAATATCCTTATTTAATATCTTATTTAATATTGTTCCCATGTCCTAAAGTTAAGCTTCTTGTTATATGCAATGCTTATATCAGCATGCATGTATAGAGGAGTGTTAAAAGTGAGGAGGAGTATTGAGGTAAGTAATATCCCACTTTAAAAGTGAGAGGATGAGCTTTTATTCATATAAATGATGATATTTTTCCTCTTAATACCAAGTTGGCTCTCCCTCAAATAAGATACCTGAATTAACAAAATAAAATGTGAGAAGAAGTTTGTTGAATTGTTTTTGGACAATTGTTCAATGAACATGACAACAATTCATTATCAAACTCTATCTCAAATGTAAGACCTTATTAAACTTTAATCAGAGACCAACATGGTTGAACAACATGAAAAAACTTTTGAACACATCTATAGATTAATGCTTGAAGGAGATTTTAAGGTTCATGCAGCAAATGCAGCAAATGTTCATCAGGCTTTACGCTTGTATTTGTTAAAGCAATAAACTCAAAACCTACAATGGAACACAATCATAGGGTTAAGCATTAGGTTCTTTTCACTCTGCTTAATGGATGTATAAAATTTGTTAAGGCAGTAAGTGAGAAAAAAGATAAGCTCCTTTATACCCCAGCATTTGCATCACTAAATGAAAGATATAAAAGGACCCACAACTCCTACGTAGGCCAACATGTATATGATGAAGAGGACAATAACTCATTACAATTATATGGCTTATAGCTTTGCATCAAATTAGAATAATCAGCATTCCATCCATATTAGCACAAAGAAATAACTATCATCATGAAGAGAATTAGGTCAACATCCTCCAATCATGTATGGAAGGCTAAAGTCAAGAATAGAGGCTTAAACATAACACTGCTCATGATTAGCTACATTACTTGCTTAAGAGGACAAAGGAAGGAAAAAGGAATGATGACTAAAAAATAAAGAGATGGCCGACCAAACTACTTATACTATAAATGAGCTTTCTATAAAGGTTACTAGTATAAAATAAGGGCCATTTTATATTTATAAATATGGGCATATATGCTCCAACACTTGTATGAACTCTTAATATCCTTCCTTGTTATATTGTACAAATTAAAGGCTCCTCAACCCTATGTATCCTTAAGTTCCTTGTGTCAAATTTCTTTTTGGTATTAGAGCCTAGGCTATAATGAGATGGCAAGAAGGAACATTAGTATGAGTAACTTTGTCATAATAAAACTTATAAAGGGAAACTATCTGTCCTGGATGACCTAAACTAAATCACTCATGTCAACACAAAACTCATTAGTTTTATCACTGGAGAAATAACGTAACCTAGTGCAACAATAGGTGACAATGAATCCATAAACCCAGATTTTGAAGCGTAGTCAGAAAGTAATGCCTTAGTAAAATCATGGACAATATGTACTTTGTCAAAAGAAGCACTTGGTAATATCTTTGAATTAGAAACATTGACACAAGTTTGGAATGAATTTTCCAACCATTTTTTACAAAAAAAAAACATAAGCACTAGAATTCAATTTACTTTCCCAACTTAACAATTTATGAAAGGATGGTAAAACCTCTCTCAACATTTCTAACTAAATTTAAAGATATATTAAATCAACTAAGTTCCATTGGAAAGCCTCTAATAAACTTAGCCAAGACCTTCCAATCATTGGAAAGCCTTGATGAAAGTTATTGTTCATTTAAAACAACAATGATTATACCACTAATTCCAAAATTTAGCATTGTAATTTCACAACTACAAGCATATGAATCTCATTAAGTTAGATATGCAAAGCCTATTAACTCAACACCAAATGAGAACATGACATTTCTTACATTTCGAGGAGGAAGAGGAAGACATAGAAACACTAAAGGATGAGGATACCATCAAACTTTCACATTTAGAAGAGGATTCTCACAATTAGCACAAGGAAGTAGGTTCTTGTCACCTATACAAGGAAATAAAGGACCAAACTTTCCAACCATAAACAATCAAGATGAAGGTAAGACTTCAAGTGATCGTTTTAAAAATATAATACCACATACTATTTCATGTCAAATATATGGAAAGAAAGGTCATGCAACATTAAAGTGCTAGAAAGGATTCAATCATGCCTTTTAGCTAGAACATATACCAAAGTCACTAGTTGCTTTGCGTGGAAATGAACAAAAGAATGAATATTGGATAATTAGTTTGAGAGCTATAACACATATTACAAATACAATAGGTAGTTTATCAACATTCTTAAAGTATGTTGGATCTAACTTTATAATGGTAGGAAATGAAAAACATGTACCAATAACCCATCATTACTTGTGCCTTATTATATTTGACAAGACTTCATTCATTGTTAAGAAACTAAACATTCAAAAGATACTAGTCAAGGGATCTAGAAGATGTGATGCATACATACTGTCCAATAACAGGATACAAGCTTATCTATCTTTATATTGGGAATCAACAGATATCAATACATAGCGTAAAAGTCTAAGACATTCAAACCTACAATTGTTGAAGCTTCTATAAAAATAAAATCTTATAAAATTAAAATGATTTATCCTTGATACTTGTACTATTTGCTTAGAAAATAAAAGTTATTATTTACCTTTTTCAAAATTATCACATAAATCAAGTATACCTTTTAAAAACATACATAATGATCTATAAAGAGCTTCACCTATAAAATCATGCCAAAATTTTTTGTATTACGCTACTTTAATAGATGGGTGCAGTAAATCTACATGGATATTTCTACTCAAGAGAAAATTTGATTTCTTTCAAATATTTGTTGACTTTAAAACCATGATAGAACGTCAATTTGATTCAAAAATAAAAATATTACATTCCAATAATGGAAGAGAATATACAAGTAATGAAATAGAAAACTTCCTTAAATACATGGAATCATGTAAGAACCTCTTGTTTATATACTCACTAACAAAATGGTATAGCCAAAAGAAAACATAGACATATCATATATGTTGGACACTTTATGATGAATCAATCAAGTACCCCAAGGAAATATTGGTTGAAGCTTTTAGTACAACAATATATCTAATAAATTGGTTAGCCTTTTCAATACTAAATAACATATCCCCATTTGAAGTTGTCCACAAAAAAAGCTCAAATTATGGTACATTTTACGTATTCAAATCACAATGTTATCCATATCTCGACTTAACACAAACTGATAAATTATCTTTAAAATTAGTTGCTTGCATTTCATAGGATACAATACAAGACATGAAGGGTATAGATGTTTATATTCTCATTGGAAATGTATTTATATCTAAGCATGTGATATTTGATAAGTGTATATTTCCTTTTCACAAAAACACTACACCTATTACAAAAGGTATAAACAAAGAGCTCCTCAATAACTATTACATAAAATATTTTCATTCATGTGCTCCACCTCCATTGCTAGTAGATTCAATGAACTACCCTTTAGCACAAGTACATGATAGGTTCATGGAAACTTCTCCTCTACAGCCTCATAATTTAATGCCAAGAAGTTAAGATAGGAGGGACAACATACAGCCATAGGTTAAGACTTGTCAAAACAATGAACCTATTCACATTAAAGCACAACCAAAATTTGTCGACCCAAGGACAACAAAATCAAGAAAGCCACAAAACACAATCTTCACTCCACAAGTTAAGTCTCCTTAAAGCAAGAAAAAGACAACATGCACATGAAAGACATGAATTTCTAATTAAAGGTGTAGATTTCACCTAAGATCACTAAATAAAAAAAGTGACATCATCATATGATTTTTTTGCCAACCACTTAACCTATTTCTCATGCAACTTCCTCTTTAAATGGTGCAACCATAATCCAAAGACCCACATTCTCTCCTACTATCACTTCCACCCCAATAGAATCACCTTTGCATAACCTTCCCTCACCTTCAATATCAATGTTAGGTTTTTCATCACTTCTTAAAGATAACCCCAAACATAATAGACCCACAAAATCTCAAAGTGAAAATCATACCCTCTAACCAACTCTTAGCTCTCCAACCCATGTTCCTTCCATACCACCTATGACCTCCACCAACACTAGTAATTCCTATACATTTGCATCTCATGACAACCCATGGTCAACTTGGAATAAGAAGGCCAAATCCTTGTTACGCTATCCATGCATAGCTTATGGCCTCACCAATTCCTACAACCATACAACATGCACTAGCTCACCTTGGTTAGAGGATTACAATGAAAGTTGAGATGGATGCACTATAAAAAAAATTGGAAGAAAGTGGGTTTTCAAGGCAAAACTCACTCCAAATGGAACATTAAACCGTTTAAGAGCAAGGGTTGTAGCAAAGGGATATAACCAAGAATTGAGCATAGATTCTTTGAAAACCTACAATCCAGTCATAAAACTAACAACCATATGCATTATGCTCTCTTTAGCTACTACAAAAGGATGGGAGGTCAAGTAACATGATATTGAAAATGCATTCTTCCATGGCCACTTAAGGGAACCCATATTCATGGAACAACCTATATATGTTGTAGATTCTAACTATCCTAACCACATATGCTTCCTTCATCATGCATTTTATGGATTAAAACAATCTGCAAAGGCTTGGTATGAACAACTTTCCACCTTCCTCTTAGAACTTGTCTTCCTATGTTCGTCCTTTAATTCTTCCCTCTTTTATGGCTATTATTGTATATAGGTGATCTCGTAGTGACAAGAACTTCAAGTGCTCTTATAAACTCTTTTGTTGCCTACTTAAGCATTGCCTTCCTCGTAAAAGACCTAGGATCCCTACACTACTTTCTTAGACTACAAGTTCACAAAGATTACGAAAGCATGTTTCTAACTCAACTTCAGTACATCTTGGAAGTCCTTCAACATGCAGAAATGGGATTCTATCACCCTTTTACTACTCTAATATCTACAAAGGAAGCTTTCACGGCAAATGGTGAAAGGTTGCTCTCTCATTCAACTCAATTTCAAAGCAAACTTAAGGCATTGCAATATATTATATTGACAAGGATGGACATAAGCTTTGATGTTAACCAACTTTACCAAAAGATGGATGCACCAACCATGAGGAACTTTCATGACCTCAAATATGAGTTCAAGTATCTACAAGGCACATCTTCATTTGAATTGCAAATAAGAAAGAAGAGTGCAACCACCTTTTACAAATTTATAGATTTTAACTAGACAGGATGTAACTCAAGTTGTAAGTCCACTATAGGATAATACCTCTTCATGGGAAGCAATCTAACTTCTTAAGCTTCTAAGTGTCAAAACTTTATATCAAAGTCCTTTATAAAAGCAAAGTACCGAGCTTTGGCTACTAGAAAAACAAAACCAACCTAGATCATGCATATGCTGAGGTTCCTTAATGTAGGTTAATATGTTCCAACTCTAATCTTTTATGATAATCTTCTAACTCTACAAATGACCACTAGACCTATGTTAAATGACAAAACAAAACACATAAAAGTTAATGTGCATTTTGTTAGAAAAAAAAAGTATCCCAAGAAATGGTTATTATCTCACACATCCCATTAAGCAAGCAACTTGAAGATATTCCAACAAAAGCACTCCCAAGAATGGTGTTTGAAAAGATAAGAAACAATCTTGGCATAATAAAGCCAAGTTTGCTAGGACATGTTGAAGTAGTAAGCTTAGAACATACCTTGGAACACAATCATAGTGTGAAGCAACAAGTTCTTCTCACTTTACTCAATGGAAGTCTAGAATCTACAAAGGCAACATGTGAGAAAGAAGATGAGCTCTCTTATACCCTAATATTTGCATCATTTAATGAAAGATACAAGAGGACACATAACTCCTACGTGAGCCAACGTGTATATTAGCACAAGGACATAGCTATCATCAAGAAGAGAACTATGTCAACATCCTCCAACCAAGTGTGGAAGGCTAAAGTCAAGAATGGAGGCTCAAACATAACATCGTCCATGATCAGCCACATACTTGCTCAAGAGGACAAAGAAAAGACAAAGGAATGATGATCATAAGATAAAGAAATGGCTAACCAAATTGGCCATACTACAAAAGAGCTTCTAGGAAGGTTACAAGTATAAAATAAGGCTATTTTATATCTATAAATAAAGGCATAAATGCTCCAATGCTTGTATGAAGTCTTAATATCAATCCTTGCTATATTATGCAATCTAAAGGCTCCTTAGCCCCACATTTCCTTAAGTTCCTTCTTTCAAATTTCTTTAGTATTGACCCAAACATGTAAGTGACAAGAGCCAATTTTAACATAGCTGATGATGACCAACCATCAATGAATACTAGTGATAAAAAGTCCAAGCTAAGGTTTAATTTTTTTTTTATACAACGGGAATGACAACCCATCACACTAAATCTACAAAGTTGAACATTTCTTTGAGATTCCATAATACAAGTTGGTTCATAGGGTGATTTTCTATTTTTCCTTACACAAAATGAATTATAAATATTTCTTACCTTATGATAAAGCTACTAAAAGAATATGAGAAGTGTTTTTCTTATGCACCAAAAACGAAAGAGACCAATGAGAAAGGTGTGCTTTCCTTCCCACCAAATAAGCACAAGTAACTTGCAAACTAATATCATTATTGCTTTCTTTTACTTAATCCTATCTATTTGCTTCAATTGCTACACTAGTGGGCATCATGCTTGGCTAGTGTCTAGATTTTTTTTCCAAGGTAGGGAATGGGTCATGGCTAAAGAGGTTTAACCAAGGGTTTTGATATTCCTTAGCATCCTTTCATCACCTTCTCCTCTTACTCCCATTTGTATAGATTCTCATTGACCAAACACCAATATCTCCTTAGTAGTAGTAGATCCAGGGTTGGTAGGATTCCATATCTCCCTAAAGGTCTTTCAAATGGACAAAAGAGAGTATGTGAGGTCATGCCTTTTTCCTTTAGCTACTAATTCAAGTTATAACCAAAATTTTATCTAAAGCATGAAAGTTTCAAGCTTTAATAGAAAAATCAAGATAAGAAGCATAAGAATCCAAAACCATTAGAGATACCATTGTTAAAAGCTTTTAACACATCACTATTAAATTTTACGAATGAAAGACTATTAAACACATAATATTGTTAAAAGCTCAATGGTTAACTACTTAAGTTAAACCAATTCATTTGATTCAATTAAAAATTTTTAAAAAATCTTTGACAAACTCACCTCTTGAAGTCAATCAATGAAAATCCAAAGCTATTCTTGAAGTTATTAGACAAAAAGCAAAATCCCCCTCTTGAAGTCAGTTAAGCAATAAAGTCAAACAACAAAGAAAAATCACCTTAAAGTGAATCAAAGGATAAAGGATGAAGAGATGGATGCTAGTTCACCTAAGGAGTTGGCATTGATAGAGATTAGAAGAAAGCTAAACCTTTGCATTGATTTTATCTAAGCTCACATCATTTGTTATCATTGATGTTCATTATTTTCCTTTAAGCTTACCTCATCTTGACAAGGAGCTCAAGTATGCATCAAAATAACCACTTTGTGTATTTGAAAAAACCATTTATCTTCTTCAATATTCATTAAATGATGAAGGCTAATTTATTAGGTGGAAAACCAAAATTCAAGAATAAGGGATCTTTTTAACCCCCTCTCAAAACATTGGTACAAGATTCTTGTTTACCTAATCACTTAAACTAGTTAAATCTTTGGCTAGTAAATTTAAGTAAAGCTTATATGATTTCATTTGAGATTTCCTTGATTTACTCTATTGCTTTGGTGGACAAATACTTATGGTCCCAAGTTTAACTAAAGACTTGCATGGCTTTCATCCTCTTCAATGGGGGACAATTGGCTTTTACAAATTTTTATGTTGCGGGATTAACCTTTGTAGGGATGAACTTGATGATAGCACCCTTTATTAGGGTGTGTTTTATGTTGTTGATAAGCTAGGAAAAATTTCATGAATTGAGCATCCATCTTTGAGATTAGGGCAACTTCCACCCCAAGTATTTAATTTAGGTAAAAAAAAAACATTTAGTAAAGTCATCTAATGCCTTTTATCTTGTGGACAGATACAGAAAGTGAAAAGAGAAGTTTCTTAAAATGATTAATGTCAAAACTTACATGTTGGATCAAAAGTAAGATACTTAGACATTAAAGGAAATTTTAAGCAACCAAAAGTACTTTTTGGGTATTGACTGCTCATTCTCTATCTTGGAAGCTAGTAACATGCAAAAGAAACTCCATCTATTTTGTGGATCAACAACGAATTTGTGTATGCAAACCTAAATAATCACAATATTGAAGACTATGGAACTCTCTTGTCTAATAATCTACAATTCTGCATTGGTCCAAGGTAGCTTCATTATGCTAATGAATGAAACCGTGTTAAAGAAATTGTAGGCAAAGGGTAAGAGTACTTGCAGCCTAAGTGCAACGTGCAGAATAGGAGCAAATGGACTGAGAAGATTAAAAAAAAGAAAAAATTACAGGCAGTCTAAGTGTAACAATCTTTATATACTTACAACCAAAGTCCCATCTCAATAGAAACATCCTATGACGAACTGTATGGAACGGACTCAATCACTTTTTTTTTTTTTTAGAAATTGAAAGGAATTGGCAGAGATATTCCTAGACCTTTATTGTTTGTGGCATATTTGATCCAAACATAGCATGAATGGAAAATTCGAGGACTGTTTCCATTGTCCCGCATTTTGCTTTTGCACTTTGATTTTTCCTCATCCTCCTCTTCATCTACATTTGCCGTTTCTGGGAAAAATGTTCATTTTTTGTATTGATGTCCCGATATAAAGCACTCATCATAATTGAAACAAAGGTCACGAGCCCTGCAGTCTATGATTTCTGATTATCAGTCTCTTCACTGTTGTCTAGTGTTTACCATGACTAGGTCGGTCATGTGGGTGACAAGGACTAGTCTCCTAGGTAGTGCATTTTTGGCCTCCTATAAATGAGCCAATCCAATAGCTAAGGAGCAAAAGACGTGAGTTTGTAAGCTTGTACATCAACCCAGCTAGCCTCTTTTAACCCATTAGTAAAACACTTCACTTGCTGTTCAATGAAAAGTTTCCCAACTCACAGAAATAATCTTAACAAATTCGGCTGGCAGTCATTGATGAATCTTTGTTAATGCAACTTAGTAAGGTCATCAAAAATATATTGATAATGAGTAGATCCTTACTTTCTTATAGTTCGTGTGTTAGCTAAGTCCATGTAACCAATTATCCTTGACATGTCCCTATCGGTATGCTAGAGGGGGCCTCTCTTTCGGGTCCGGTGGAATTCAAGGAATTGGTTAGCGGCTGCAATCCACCCTATTAAGTTGATACCTTCTTTGTACTTTGGGAATTCCAGCTTGAATACTTGAGATTTGCGTTGCCCTATGGATGGTGTTTGATTACTATTGCAATTACTGATCTCACCTAATCATGAGTGCAAAGATTCCTCTTTTTCTTATTGAATACTTATACCATTGATCTTGTCGTTAAGAGCTACGAACATTTGATTCATTTGCTCCTCAAGCTCCCTTAACTTTCTATTAGTATTGCCTTCCATTTTGTCACCATGTGGCTTAGCCATCGTTGGCCAATTGGCTCTAATACCATTCTATTATGTGTCAACATGACAAATCTAGCATTAGAACTTCAAACAAGAATGGTTGGTCTTCTTCGAACAATTGGTTCACTGGACTCCAATAAGCATTAATCATAGAGCGAGTTATTAGCCTTAAAGGTTGAATTGACAAATTGAAATCCAGCCAGGATTAAAACACTTCTTCCAGCCTATGGTGTTAACAAAAGGAAGAAGATAAAATTAAATAAAATAGAATACTCGGACTATAAAAAGGGGAGACCCACACCTCAATTGGGGAACACAATTTCGATTGATGAAAAGGTAATCCTTACAACTCGAGACTCATGACTTTAAATTGCCAACAAAGCAAAAACACATCCAAGTGACACTAACCCACAAAAATAGACATGACTCAGCCACAATAACCACCGATAGACATGACTCCACCACCATAAAGCAAAACGTAACTTCCATGAACTCCCCCGGTAGCCCTTACTCTCTATTTCAACTAATCCGTAAAGCATGAAGCCACTGCTAAAGACTGGATCCAAGCCTGAACATGGCAAGTTAATTCTCTTTATTAAGTATGTCGACAAGTACCCGCCCCTTAAGTGCATCGTCAACCATTCCTTATTGACTAGACTATTACATCCTAAGTCAAATTTTGGATAGCGCAACTTCATTTAACGCAAGTCTCTTGGTGCTTGGGCTTATGGGACCCAAGTCATAATATTTAAATGAAATATGTTTTAATAGCCTTCAAACCTCAATCTTTTGATGCAATTATTGAGATGCATAACAAATAGTATCAAAGTCAATAATACATCCTAAGTTCAAACCATAGATGAAGCGAACCATGAAAAGGGCTACCTAGACTAGGCTCAAGTGAAAACTGCCATAAAGTGGGCTGTCAAAGCATTGACTATAGATCATGGTGGGCTATTAAAATCATATATTGTATAGTGCTAGGAGTTAAGGGAGCCCAAATTGATAATAATATTCAAATTAAATGTGCTTCAACTAACTTTCAGGCCTGGGTTTTTGGAAAAATGGTTAAAAATCATAACAAAGTGTGACCTAAAAGCAGTCCTCAAAGGCAATCCCTTTGTTGGAGTGCTTAGTTTTGATGTCGTCGTTCTCGGCATTGAGAAAAGATACCTCCCAAACTCCAAGACTCTAGGTACTCACTCGCATACACATAAATAGTTATGTTCTTGTCCTACAAAAAAGTTGCATTATAAAAGTTTGTGTTCCTGGGTTTTGTGAATTTTACGTGTTTTCTCAGCGATGGGAATCTATTTAAATTCAATCACTATTTAGTAGTACAGTTTATAGCAATGTGAGAATATGATACACCCATAAGCATGTCTAGCACTGAAAATGTTTTAGAAAATGCTTTACTAAGAATTTGTGAGCTTTGTCCGCAAACTAATAAAAAGAATCCTATCTTATGAGATTGTTTCTTCTCCGGCAAAGGGGTCTTCAATTCATTTAAATTATATAGCACAGAATAATTTCTTCATTCTTAACTCGGGTGCTTGAGCTTTCCTTGCGTTGAGATCAAATGAACATATAGAGAACCTTTCTATCGTGTATTTCTTTAAGTATGCTTTAATTATTTGGTTTATTACGCTAGTTTATTAGTGGTTTACATCACGTGATGAGCTAAATGACATTCTTAGGGTTCTAATGCATGACTGTTGTTGTTACTGCTATTGAGATGTTGAAAAATTCGTGCTTCCTGCTTTAATATTTATAGTTGGATATGTTTCAGAAAGTCTATGCCATTACATTGCTTATGTAATGGCACATATTAGGGTTTAAGGTTTAGAGTTTAGATAATTACATTGCTTGCGTACTTCTCATTTCACGCTCATGCTGCTTTTGGTCTGGATCGTTTTGGAAGATTGTGTTATTGGACGATCCCAGTGCATTGGCTGGGCCAAACTGAAAGCAGATAGCAGTGTACTGATAAAAAGGGCATGCATTAATTATCAGAGCCATAGGCTTACGAGTGAGGATCCTGTAACTGTTGAGTATATAACATGATATATTGCAGGTTACAGTAGAAAAATACGCCAAGTAGGGTGTCAGACCATTTGGCCTTTCAACATTGGCTGCAGTTTGAACCCGTCCACCGCTGTCCCGTATCTCTTTCGGACAAATCCAGAAAATTTCAACCATGGAAAGCCAACGCAACTGGAAGAAACTCAAATTCAACGAGGGAGTTTGTGGAAAATAATAGATAATTCTGGAAGAGAAACTGTGAAGTTCGCAATTCGTGCTTTGCTTTAATTAATTCCGTCTCGATCATCTTTTTATGTCCATGAGTTTTTGTCTCGATGTGTGTATGTGGGCTTCAGAGCGTTGTCTTGGGCTTACTACTCTTTGTATGTATTGAAACTGCATGCACCAGAACTGTTTTTGGTTGCTAGTCTATATTCTGAACTGATGTTGCATAGAGGGTGCACGAATACTCGGTCAATTTATACGGCATGCTGCCAAGTTAGGATCTCTGCATCCTTGTGGATAATGCTTGATTAAAAGAGAATAAGTTTGGAACCTCATATGGTACTTTGCTATTCTGTAGTTAGACACAGTTGATTTCCTTGATATCTGATGGAGGGAATTTTTGATAAACTGACTTGTAATAAATATGGAGTTAAAGATCAAGGTAAATTTTCCACGCCAAGGAAACTTGATCTTTGTTTCATTATTTGTTGAATGGCAAAAATTTAATGACTAAAAATTCGTGGAACAGTAACTACACTAGTGCAGGCAGTAATTCTGATACCATTCACAGACTGATTTATTTAGTCATATTTTGTCGTGGTTTTTGTGAATGGTCTCCTACTGTCTACATGGCTCATCTCTATGTGCGTCATAATTTTGCATTATTTATGAATATATTAATTGTCATTGAATATATCTCGGTAATGTGTTTTTATTTTTATTTATAAGATCCAAACAATCTCTTACAATCGGTCAGAAGTTCTGGTGCATAGAAGTGGTTATTTTTCTCTTATACAATCAAGTTATTTATTCATTAGACCATTTATATCCAGACATCAACTGTTTTTCGGTTGATTATCTTGCTGAAGAGGAAAAATGTTATTAGAAAGGTAAAATATGCTTTTTATCAAGTTGGAAGAAAGATGTAACCTAAGGAGATAACTTAAACTAGTAAATGATGAAACCTGAAAAGTACAGGAATCATTAACCAAGAATATTATAATTTTCAGACTACAAGACCTGCCTGGAAATTCAATGATCTGAACATCAATACGGGACGCTCGAAGATAATCCTATGGAGATCATGCGGACCACTAGCACATTAGGTGTGGTTGGGTCTAGTAGATGGTCACGCTTAAGCAAATCATGTTGGGGATATTTGCAACAAAAATAAATTCATTGTTGGTTTCACTGATGGAGTGGGCATCGTTGCAAACGAATTATAGTACAAGGCTGAATTTTAAAATATATATCCTTGATGTTAATGAATAGACCTTTAATCGGTATGTTCTCTTCCCCTTTGTTTATTTTATCAATTTAGGTTGTTGAGTGTTGAGGGAAGAACATAGAAATTGATCTGATGACAAAAGAGAATCCTATGCGCCTTGAGGAAGCTGACATTGATGTCATTGTTGCTGATATGGAAGCAGAGAAGGCAGCAGTAGAGGCAGCAAAGAAAGGCCCCTGAAAAGGAGAGAGATCTCTGTTCGTTGCGTTCTCTCATTTTACCTGCAGTTTTTATGTCAATTTATTTCCTGTCAGTGGCACGCCACTGTTATTTCTCCTGAAGGAAAGATTAAGATTAGCCATCTAGAAGATTTAGTCTGCTAGATTCTTTGCCTAATGTTCGGTTTTGGTCATTATCATTGGCCTGCAGCCCCTCACTGTCTGCACGTTGGATGAAGTAGCCATCAGTTTCCCTCTCAAAAAAGTGTGAAGAGTCCATCTGGGATTTGTACTGCTTAACCTTCAGTTGGGTAATGTATGGACTGTATTCAGTTGCTTGCTGAACTATACTAAGTTTGGCAAAGATGTAATTCCTGGATCTTCTCTTCTTGCTTTTTAGGTACAAGTTGCTTGTTTTCTTTCTTTCTTTCTATCTTTCTCTTCATAAGGTTGGCACTTTAGAAAGCTTCTGGTCATTATTGATGGATGGTTTCTATGAACGTATTTAAAAAGTTCTTTAACGTTCAAGAGCTACTATACTATGTCAAATTGCAAATTTGATACTCGTTTGCTCAGATTCTCTAAATTAGTGTTTTTGATGCTTAGTTCCTCGGAGCATTATTTAGCTCGTTCCTTGTCAGAATTGATGTTTTAAATAAGAATATCACACATGATTTCCATACAAGTTTTTTTATTTAAAATGTAAATTATTCATATGTATGCCTTATCCTTTTCTATTTGATTTCCTTTAAAGAAATGACAAATTAGGTGTTCAAAATTTTAGTTCATTTCAACTAATGATGTCCTTCATCGTGATAAAATATGAAAGGCTTAATCTTAAGACATTAATTTGAGGAAATGCACCCACAAACCAACTGAGCCAGCTATCTTTATTCCTTTTCTTGTTGGTTTGTAAAAGGAAAACCAGTAAAGATCTTTCAGATTCACCAAAGCGATATGGTTGGTAGGTTCATTGTCATCTTCTGGTGTTACGCTATCCATCGCTTACAGCAGTGAGCTCCATATTCAATGGAAAAGGTCAAAATATTCATGCAGGCATGTTAGATTCTAGAAGATCTTCTTTTCATTTGCAAGAAAGCAACACCTTAACTTAAACCAAACACCCAACCAAGGATTGTGGCGCAGTGAGGGGAAAATAAACGATGAAAATTCTGAAGAATGTCCGCCAAAATGGACAAGTAAATTCAGCGGTTCCGGGGAGCTGGTATTTCAGGTGTTTCGTGTTCCTCCTGTTTGAGAAAGCGGCCAAATTACGCTTCAACTGGTGTGTCAGAGATGTGCTCTCTTTTCCGCGTACCGAATATGGGGTTGTTGACTTTATGAATGTGTGATACACGAGGCAACCAAAGCCCTTCTGAATAACTTCAAAAGAAAGAAACCCTTTGAAAATCTCCCCAGATCACATTCGGCCAGAGATTATCCGGGAAAAAAGGCCTTAATTGCTGATCGCAGGCGGTTGGGACTTTTTTAAGCCAGAGTGAACTTCTGTGTTATAACTGTTGCTTGCTTCAATCATTCTGCAAGAATTACTTGCATGTGAAATCATTTTGTTGAAATCGTTCTGCAGTTGGATTACGTTGAAACCTTTGTTCTACTAATGATTAAAACCGTAATTTTTTCTGCGCAGCGAATCTTCATTCTAAAATGTTCCGCTTGATCTTGTACTGACAGGTTCTGCTGCTGTAAAAGTCCTGAAGGTTTTCCTTTATGAGACTCGTTTTGGAATACAGTGGCGTGCAAGGTCTCGGGCAGCATGATGAGCATACTTTTCTTCTTTCTTTTACCGAGATCATTAAACCACAGATTTTTTTTGGCCCTTTTCCTTGACCTATTGGCTTTTGGGTATCTTTTCTTCTGTTTTTTTTTTTTTGGATGGTTCATTTCGCAAGTCGCCAAGACATCCTAGCTCATGGGCATTCG
The DNA here is from genome assembly GCA_028551475.1 of Casuarina equisetifolia. NCBI lineage: Eukaryota > Viridiplantae > Streptophyta > Magnoliopsida > Fagales > Casuarinaceae > Casuarina > Casuarina equisetifolia. The sequence goes on from CM052360.1 coordinate 18,340,178, forward strand.
TGTGTACGTACTCAGAGCAGATTTGCCAGTAAGAGACAGCTTTTATTAAGAACATCACTGTCGAAAAGTAGTAGTTGTGGTTGGTGGGCAAGTTTTGAGGAACAATAAAAGCTTAGATTTGCACTAATTATGCAATCAAATGTTCAAACTTGTGGCCCTTCCATGTGCAGTCACGTCTAGAACTAACTATAAAAATTTCTTATTCCCTTCTGGTTACAATTGAAAGAGGCCCTTTTCTTTCTGTTTTTGCTTAACTTGGTAGAAAAGGATGCCACATCAAATGACTATGATGCAAGATGATACGTCTATTCCCCAATTGACTCACTAAAACAATGGTACCAAATTGAATCTGCAGCATGTGAACGGCTGAGATTTTAATATCAAAATCCCATCATCACCCCCGTTGAAAACAACCATTTTATCCCCATCTTCCGAAGATTCCCCCTACAGCTGCAATCACTTTTGAATGCATCGAATGCCTTTTTGTATTTATAGATCCTCTGTTTTTCTACAGGTGGGGGGGAATATACATATATATATGAGTTGGGTTTTTCTAGATAATGCTGTGAGATGTTGGGCAGGTAGAAGAATTTAAGAATAAAGTGAATGACAGAAGGGGTTTAGGCTGGTGAGATGATGAGGGCCCAATGTAATCAATTTGCAACAATAAGAGTGAAAGATTAAGCATAAAGGGACAGAGAGTTGACCCCTAAGGGATGAGGACTTCGCGATCCATCACCATCATCATCCGTCACCCAAGCAACCACCACCTAACAACACGAACACTCATCCACTGATCTCAGCCACTTTCTTCTATATCCTCTTCCCCATCTTATGTGTGGAACCGTTGCTTTTTTTCTTTCTTTCCTTATAATAGTAGACAACCTCACCAAACTTTCTTGACTTTTCCTTCCGGCTAGACTTTCACTGCCTTGGGCCCTGCGCATGACCTAGGCACACCCCGCCCCCCTCGCGTACCAGTATGTACATAAATGGGTTGCCATTTCTCAATATACTTTCCACATATATGAACAACCTTGATCACTGTGTTTAGGTTAGCATGTTCTGTAGAGAGAGAACACCTAGAGTGAGTCCCAAGTCTAACCCAGCGGCTTCTAACAACGGGGTTCAGCAAGACTTGCCAGACTGACCTGAAACCAGACATTAAGAGTCGAGGGTCCAGGCATCTGGACAGACAGCCACAGAACACGTACTAGGCAGACAAACAAGATGGTTTTTACTCCCCTGGTACCATGGTACAGTCCCATTTGCTACCAGGTCCAACTGCGTGAGACGGAGGGTACTGGACATACTCGCCATAAACTTTGAGACAGGGTGGTTGAAGATGAAGTTTTCTCCATAATTACCAGATAATTGCCTTGTATCCAGGAAACTTAAACTTCTTTCAAATGGATGAAGACCTGGAGTCCAATAGGAATGACTTGTCTTGAATATTAAATTCGTTTAGTGATGAGAGAATTCAAGTATTCTTGATGTAACCGGGTAGTACTGTAGAGTACACTCATAGTATCGCCTCCACATCCAGAAAAAGAATACCCCCTCTCCCTAGTAATTAACCAGGAAGCTCCCTCAAATGAAAACGATAAAGGAAAGCCAAAAGAAGAAGGTGGGCAAGGACAAAATGTCAGCATTGGCATAAACAAAGGAAAAGAGAGGTGCATAATCCAGGTTAGGGGGTCCGATCGCTGCTGGACGGTGACATATGAGGGCCCCGCCGCCGCAACCGAGCACATGAGCCTACGTCGGACGGCTGCCAACTACCACCCAAAAAGAGAGGAGTTGGTAGCGTGTGGGATGCAGACGTGTATGGTGCATATCAGTATTGGGAAGGTCCCCACCTTATCACAATTCAAGCAGGCCAATAATTTCCCTTTTTTAATTGCCCTCACCTCCATGAATCTCCTTCCACTTCAAAATATCATCGGATTTATGAAATACAGGGGACCTGAATTTGTGGCTTCATTGTCCTTCAACAGAGCAAGAAAGGGAGATCCTAACTTCGGTTCTTTCCATGTGACCTCAGAAAAGAAGGTATACCTACCTTTTGGGTTTACTACCATCTTATCTAAGCTAAAATATATACATCCTTCTATCTATAAATAATACTACAATTTTTTTATTAATGAATATAATAAAATTGAGAAGAGAAAAGTATTTGTAGTAGGAATTTTAATAATAACATTTTTTATTTATTATTCACGCACACATCTTCATTGTGAAACTTGAAATTAAAACGTTTTAAACAATGTCAGCTCTCAATTGAGTTAGGTGTGTGTTAACTCATCATATCAGTTTTAGGCATAGGTGATGAATCATTGTTTATTTATCTAATGATATAAATTCTGACATATATAAAATAGATAATAACTTATAAAGAAAATACATAATCATTTCAAATGTAGAAAATTATATAATATTATTTAATAGATCTTATTAGTTCTACATCACTTTCATATTAATTTTTTATATCTTTTTTCCATTCATTTAATACAAAAGAAAATCTTAATTTGATGTTCCTAAATTTTGTAAGGATTAGACTGTGGATTTCTTTTTAATTTCAAAGATTGTGTTCAATTTTCATTAATTAGAGAGATGAATCATGATCTTAAACATCTTATATCCGAGACAGTTGTTCATTTTTAATGGCTTTCAATCGTCATGGCAAATATGATGAATATATAGTGGCTAGGATGATTTTGGAGAATTCATTCAACTTTGGATGGCTTTAAAATCCGTTCAATTATCTCCAATTCACTAATCAAAAACCAGAATCAATTGTTGAACCAATCAACTCGCTGCAACTAGCTGAAATGAAACAAAATAAGCACAAAAATTGATTGAGTGTAACAGTCTACAACTTGAACAAAGCTGCTCATAAGATTAATTCAACCACTTTAATGTCATCATTATAAAAAATCATTTTTATCCTACTGATCAGTATTTTGAAGTATTCACGTTATCATATTCTAAGCCCAATTATTTCCCAATCCGACTCTAGACCTCAAACCTTTCCCTATTCTATTGAGCTGTCCAAATTTGAATGGCGCTGGAGTGTTAAATTCAAATGCCTTGTGTTGAAATGGTTTTGAACATAACAGTCTATTCTAAGAAACCTAATGACTGGGAAAACATTTTCTAAGGAGCAGGAAAGCTCTGAATCGGTCCTGCAAACTGCTCCATCCCTCAGAATGTGCCATAATATTGAGGTCAACAATTTTGTCATAGACCAAAGCTTCGGAAATTAGTACCTTCCCACCAAACAAGGCATTAAACGTAGGTAGGGAAATATTATTTTAAAAGTATTTGGGTATTTTGAAAAGACCAATAGTCCTGGACCAGGGAGAAACCTTGAGGACCCACCTCTTGGATGATGCATGTGATGTTGGTGGAAGTTGAATTCATTAACAATTAAGAAAGAACAATTATTTACCTCCATTGATGGGAGAGAAGCAATAATTTAGTGAAGAAAATGAACAGGCAATTATCTTTTGTAGCAAGATTGGAGGATGGGAAAAAAAATCCCATAGAAGCTTCTAATGTCTCTACCTAACACCTTTGAAAAAGGTGAAAGGTTGAAAAGTACTCCCTTTTTTTATGTGGAAGGGCCATTGTTTCGGGGATATTTTTCTCCAAAGTTGCTGCCACTCACGTGTCCTTTAGCTCGTGGCCATCTATGTCTTAGGCCCCTTTTTTCAGTAGAATTCATACCCTTTCTTCTCTGTGAGATTCTTTCACATTCATTCTTTTATCTTCTTCCTACGTATGTTTTCCTCATTTTCTCCTTGAAAGTTTCTCTTTACCCATTAGTTGGTAGAGGTAGAGCCAAAAGAGTGGAAGTTCCAGCACAGGAATTCTCGGTCTGGCTTGGACCCCAGAAAGATCAATGCTGGTAGATGGAACCTTCATGTTAAAGTGTTACCTTGCACAAATTCTCTTATCTTATCTAGCCAACGCCAATAGTCATATTCCACAATTTTACCCTTCCCGAGACCAACTTGGGAACAATTGCACAAAACTATGCCTGAAAGACGCTGTCTTCTGCTGTCAAAACATTAAACCTTTTGGCCTAATTTTTTAATCTAGTTTCTAGGCAAACTTCCTTCCTTTACCTACCTTTTGGATCTATCACTTCCAAAAATAAAAAATTCCCCCGGAAAAGTGTTTGATCAATTAGGGTTCTTCAAATTCCTCAATTATATACTGCTTCTTTCGACATGTGTGAGATAGACTGGACAGACGACGTCATTGCCCTAATATAATCTCCCGACTTAGTCATTGATTCCTTATACAGCATCTGGACATATCAAGTCAACTCCGTGACCTCCTTCAGATCCATTGTATGTGGAAATAATCCCTGCCTTTTGTTATTCCAGTTCTCCACTCTTGCAAGTTGCATTCAAGTTAACGAGTGATAAAGCTAGCCGGTTTAATTTTTTATCTTCAACCCACGAACTAGGGCTTAGGAATCAACGACATCCCATGTTCAATAATTGCATTATATCTTATTATTTTATATAGTTGGTAGCAGGTTTAGCATAAAGGGGAAGGTTCAACGAATGTTTAACTGTAAAATCTTTTGACTTTTTCCGCGAACCTTCAAAGTTTAAGTTAAACCATAATGATTAAAGCTAATCCTGTGGTTGTCTGTATGATGCAAATGAAAGGAAGCACCAAACGTGAATAGGGTTTTCGTTCTTCTGGAATCCTCAACAGTTTAGGGTTTCGTGTATAAGAGGAAGGTATGGTTCATGGCTTCGATAATAAATGTTAGGACCCAGGAGGTTGGTAGAAAAAGGGTACTACGGACAGTTGCTAGCTTCTTCACACTTTTTCGTAGTGTATGCAGCTTTTATTGGAGTAGAAAGGATAGGTTACCTACCACTCCATCTTTTCCTTATTTCTCCTCCTCTCACAGCTTATCCAGACCACCTCCAGAATAAGATCCCACCCTCTTTCTAAAATGATAAATCCAAAAGAATCTAAAGCAAAAGAAAATGAAAGAGAAAAAGAAAGGGAAGGAAAAGAAACTGTGGTCTCGTCTGTGTCACATGAATAAACCAGTGTATAATAACGATTCATCAAAAGAAAATCTAAGAAAGATACTCGATAGCAAAGGAAAACACGCTTTTTGGACTTTCTTTAAGGGGGATGATAAGGTCTTGGACTCATGTGGATGAATCACCATCTTCTTTGCGAGTAATATTTTGTGTTGGAAAGTAGAAAAACAAGATAAAAAAGCGAATCTCTAACACCAAACACCCAAAATCTCTCCCTCTCTATCAGAGGAAAGAGTTCAGTTCTAGATTATTATGAACTCTGTATCTCTGCGTACCTTACACAGCTGGTAGCAACTACACGTTAGACAGCCCTTTGAAGTTATGGTAGGGGCCTAAGTAGCCCCAACTTTTTAGTGGAAGACAAGGAAAAATGAGAATAAATAAATAAAAAGTAACAGAGAGAGGAATGAATTTGACTCAAAAAAAAAAAGAAAAAACCAAAGCCATGAATACACCAACAAGGGAAAAACAGTCACCAATAATGATCAACTGTACCGGTACTATATCACTATTCGATTACCAATCATACAAATTAGAGAAAGAAGAGAAAATTAAAGAGATTTCAACTAATAACAATCTCTTTTCTCATTGCTCTTTGTTCTGTCCAGTAACACAATTCAACCCAGTTTCATTTCATTTCCAGGGTTCTGTAATCCAAGACACCATTTTCCATCCCCAAGAAATCATAACTGGTAGAACTACTACCACTACTACTACCAATACCAGCAATCCTGCAGCTACAGTCCTTGCTATTCTGCAGTCCCAAGCTGCAAGCAAAACATAAAGGCCTACCACCTGTCTTCAACTGCTCAGGCTGGCTATGGGATGGAGGGCTAATCCTAAGCTCAAGATTCAAGTCAGGACACCGTTCTCGAACCGGGGTTTTCGTGTCTTTCCCACCAAACCCAATAGGGGTTTTTTCTTCTTTTACAGCAGAAGCAGCGAAAGATATAGTGGTTGCATCTTGAGCAGCCTCGTTGATCGGCCTGTGAGTCGCAGGATCAATCCCTCTGTTCAAAAGCTTTCTTCTTATGTGAGTGTTCCAGTAGTTTTTTATCTCATTATCCGTTCGTCCAGGCAATCTTCCGGCTATCAGAGACCACCTACACCAAAATCCAAGAAACCCCATTGACGTTAGCATGCAACAAATGAGTTACTCCCACGGTATCATGCATATATGATGATTATTTTAGACTTACTTGTTCCCAAGCAGGCTATGGAGTTTGATGATGAGCTCGTCTTCTTCTTCTGTGAAGTTGCCGCGTTTGAGGTCAGGACGAAGGTAGTTGATCCAGCGGAGCCGGCAACTTTTGCCGCATCGGAGAAGGCCTGCGGCTTTAGGGAGCGAGCGCCAGCAGCCCTCCCCGTGAGCTCGGATATAGGCGATAAGACGATCATCTTCTTCCTTGGTCCATGCTCCTTTGTTTGTATGAGCTTTCTCACAGCAAGGAGACCTTCCCATTTGAGTGGAATTACGAGTACAAGCAGTTCCTATAGCAGTTGGGAACGATTCCCGTTTTCCTGTTTGTATAGAAATGGAGAGGGTGGAAATGAAGGCCTTTTTTATTGTGTCGCTAGAACATTGAAGCCGGCCCTTGCAAGAACTTGATGGGTTTGGATTTATATGTAGGCTTTTGACTGAGAGAGAGAGAGAGAGAGAGAGGAAGAGAGAGAGGAAGTGACCCGATTGCTTCTAGATGTGAGTTGGTGAGACAGGTTAGAGGGAGTGGCTGGTGGCCTTTCTCTTGATAATATTGGCATCATCATATATAATAAGGTCAAGGAACATTAACTATGGCTTAGCTTCAGGTTGGTGTAAAGTAAGATATATTATGATGTATCGGCAAGACAAGTTGTGATCTCTGCGTTTCGCTTTTCTATCTGTCCAAACTTTGGACAACTTTAGGCTAATCATGTTAGTTAACCCTCAAAATCTTTCCCAAACCCACTAGACAACATGCACCAGATTACATGGAGAACCTATATTTTATCTTGTTGTTGGAACTAACACCATTAACGTTTGTTAACTCAGAGTCTATTCTACCGTTCCTTGCATAAAATATCCGGGAAATAAACAATCTTTATTAAAGTCTTCGAATCTGGTTCGGGCGGAGAGCTGTTATATCCACCGCTTTCTCATGCAAAACCACCGGAAACAGGACTTAATTAACTTTGTTTCATTCCTAAAGACAACATGCTGCATTTTCATTTCTCTACTGCTTCTGAACTCAGGTATAGAGGCGAGGTTGCTTATCTCTGGACAGTGCGCATTCGTACGCAAGTTCCGGAAATGCGACATATTAGATAAGTAGGTCTCCGATGAATATAAGACGCAGGAAATTAGGGTAAAAGAAACAAATCTAGACCCCAATATGAGTAGGTTGCATTGAGGGGGTAATGAATCAGTACAAAATCCTGTCATTTTTGTGAGTCAGTGAACATTGAAGAGAGTACTGTACAGATGGTTTGACTCTTTCCGGCGTTTGTATAATGGGTAGGTGTGGTTCTTTATTCTATGGGGTACTCTATCATGCAGGAGGGTAGACAGAGACAGAGAAGGAGAGAGGGAGAGAGGGAGAGGGAGAGAGAGAGAGAGAGAGAGAGAGAGAGAGAGAGAAAGGGTTTCTAGAAGAGTTGGAGGTTGGGTTAAGGAGGAAGGAGGATGAGAGAAAAGGAGAGGGAGAGGAAAAGATAATGAATGAGGTTGTGGTTGCATGTGGTCTTTGGTTCACCTTCCACTTTTCATTTCTTTTCTTTCTCCCCAACCTTGTGGTGCAAGTTTAGGCCACACGGGTAGGGTTAAGGGATGGAGAAGTTGATTCATCTTTTTGTTGTTATCTCCCTGCAATTTGCACTGTTTTTAGCCACCACCACAAATAGGCTCCCTCCCTCCCTCCCCCATCATGAAAATCAAGTGGATGGTAAGAGTCTGGGATCATGGCAGAGATGGTTGTCCACTTGTGTGATTACCTGCGTGTATTTCACCTACTTTTTTTTTTTTTTAACCCTTTCTCACTATCCTTCACCACAATTTCAACTTTGGCTTCACTCTGATGTTGAAACACAATATGATCTACCAAGTACTCACCTTTTTCCCCAAACCCATCCATTTGCTTATCCGCAAATTGCTTTCGTAAAACCAAACGAACCACTTTTGACACTAAAAGCTATTTATGATGCCCAAAGAAAGCTGAAGCAGTTTAAGTTAAAATAATCCCTTGGCACTCCTCGTCTTAATCGGGTAGGTCGCATTTAAGGCCAGCTGGTAGCACCGTGGGTCTCTCTGCTAAACGGAGATATATGAAGACGACCTCACATGGAAGTACCAGACGGCGACACACAGAATGATAATATCCAAATTACGTGATTGGTTAAGCAAGTCTGGCTCCCCGATTACCCATTTCTACTTGATCTTGCTTGTATTGTGACAGCCAGCACGGCAAAACGTGGCTGTCATGTGCTTTGGTACTCTCCGATAAGACTACTCCCGGCATGTCCTCTTTTTAACTACCTCCTGGGGTGGGGGGAACCCTTCACCGCTTGGCCCGTTCCTCTACCCACCACAACGCTATTCTGCGTTCCACTGGTTGTTGTTGACTATCCTCCTCAGGTCTTCTATATCTTGGAGTGAGAATACAAAGGATCGGAGCCGAGTAGCCAAATAGCCAAATAGCCAAATAGCCAAAGCCATTTTCTGCTTTGATTAATCAGAGGCCAATTATAGGGACGTTGCTTTGTGCAGAAGAATGTTTAAGTTTCTTGCAGATCTGGAAGAAGACATATCAAGTACGCGAGAATCTTTGGAGGGGCCGAAACCCACCAAATTCGTAACATAATTACTGGAACTAACTTCCCTACCATACTCCACCACCAAGACATTGATGAGACATTTTCGGGCGCTTCCTCAACAACCACGTGGCTGATATGATAAATACTAAAGCGAGAACTGGATCCCCTTCTGCTTAATTAAATTTCCTGTACATGCGTCGGCAGAGGCCGCTTTTTCTTCTGCTCAAGCCCCACCTCCAGCAATGTCAGTCCATCATACTTTTGCAAGCCTAAGTATAGAAGATTATCTAAGCATCAATAAAGATTCTAACGTCAGCATTTACTAATATTTACTTCTGATCTGCAACAAGAAGTTCACTTTGTATCTTTCTACCAGTTCATCTTGAGAACGAGGTTTCACTAAGGCCCTGGCCCATGTTATTACTGAATAAAGACAAGAACCCTGTAGCTGTCCTACTGCAAAAACGAACTCAGTGCCACAGAATCACAGGGACATTATTTGCAACATATGGGACGGAGCAAATTCAGCAATGTTCATTTCATTTTTCTGCGAACTTCATATAAGTAGCTCAAGATCACCACCGCAGCCGCAACAGCAACTCCAACTGCACTCTGTGTCAGTATGGTGCTATCTTTTACGGTTACCTTGGAACCCGAGGACCTAGGAGCAAACCCTAGCTCTGATAGTTTCTTGTGTGATTCAGCATAATCTCTAAAGAATGCATCCTCATCCTGGCATAGGTCAAATTGAGCAGAAAATAAGACAAAAACCAAATCAAACTTTAAAAGATAAAAATAAAAATGAAAAGGGGCCAAAGGTGTAAAGTGGAATAATAGATTATTTAAATAAATCACAGAGGCTGGGACCACAGAGATTCCTTAAACAAAATCATAAATCCAATCATCTAAAAAATTGAAAGTCAGGTCTGGGCCTGAAAAAGCCCCATCCAAGAAACAGCAAATAGAAATTGCCCATACAATGTCTCAGTTCTCTTGATGAGCTAGTAATTGCAGCGTGGTAGCTAGCAATCAGCTGGGGTTGACCCATTTGGTTCTAGGATCAGATGAGGGTTGAGTTTCAAACAGTAAAAATCACATAAAAGCAAAGTCTGGACCTCACAAAACGAGAAACACTAACAGATGCCTGTACAAAACACTTTCTTGTCAAGAAAAAAGTAAGTAGAATTGGCTCAATATCATGTCTGCTATGGGTGGATCTTGCTCAAAACCCTACCACTACGTAACAGTTTATTCAAAGGGATTAGAGGAAACGACAAATTTAATATGTAACTCAATCAGCCTCCACTTAATCCAACTAGGATAAGTAAGCCACATTCGATTACCAGATAAAAGCAGCATAAACTTCTTAACTAATGCTTAACAAGATTATGTGGGAGAAAGGTAACGATAAATTCCATTGTATTTTTAAGCAGATTGATAGAACAATGACAAAGATGACTACCTAAGTTTCTTATATTTCTGGACCATAGAGTATGGTAACAATTGTAACTTGGTCATTTAGCTGAAAAAGCCCATCTTACCTTTGCATACAGCTCCACATAATGACGGAACTCAGGATCATCTAGTAAAGCCTTGTCTGTTGGCAGTTGCAGAAGTGACTCTGATTCTCCCTTCAGAAGCTCCCTGGTATCAGAAGAAACCATGAATTAATGGCTGAAAGTCACAAGCTCTCAAACGTACCTCTAAGAAAGTAAAGGCGCAACAATTTTCAAGCCCTGATTCAAGTCTTACACAAAATACGAATTATCAAACTTCAGAGGTTCCTGAGTCCAAGGGCCATCAAAACCTGATCTTTCTGGGTGTGCCCTTCCCTATAACAAGAGAGTAAGTGAATAATATAAACATGTGCTTCTACAAACTAAGAGAATCACTGGGATGAAAACACAAAGAAAATTACCAAAGTGTGGCCCCCTGACAGTGCAACTATATCCTTGTCAGACAGACCCATCCGATAGAAGATGTCCTTGAGATGTGGAGCGCCTACAACCAAAATTTACAGAAAAGTGAACTCCTCATGGTGGTTTGCGTAATTTCACCAAATCTCAAATATGAAGGACCTCTTTTAAGGCTCAACCATAGCAAAATAAATGAGAAAAGGGAAGGAAAGATAAAGAATAGGCTAAGGGATTAATGGCTGCTTAAGACCACTCAATGACTTAGAAAGATGAAAATATGAAATAGCCCTTAAGGACTCAGCATTCTACTTTTACATAACATCCTCCATGTAGAAAAGTTCTAACCGCTGCAAGATCACAATCATCAACAAGTTTAACAGGGCTCAATTATTGATCTAAAATAGCTGCATACAAGACCCAAGCAAAGAGAGAAATGTGCATAGATAGATGAGAGAGTGAAAACTGATTCGTTTTTCAGGAGATCATTGCATATATCTCCTGTTATTGTGCTTGGGGGGGAAAAACCATTGGATCCCCAAATACAACTTGTCAGCTCTCTGCATCTTCATGCAGAAGAAAAGAACCTAAAAACTGAACTAGGATAGCAGGAATGAGTTCTGTAAAGCAAGAAGTATAAGCTCCACAGCAAACATTTTTCTGACGTGTATCATCAAGCTTCCTCTTTAAATATGTTAATATTTCACTTAAGAGAGTAACCTATAGCTACAGTTAAATCATGGCCAAGAAAGCTCCCACTTTGCCATCTTAGCCTACCACAGAACCATGCCCAAAGAAATTCCTTCCAATGGGAAGGAATTTTTCTACCCATTCCCATTAACCCATAAATAAACAAAACATATCAGAACGCACAGGCAGATAATATTTTTATGCAAAAATCACAGGCTACTCCAAAACCCTCTAATGAAAAGTGTGAAATTGTATTTGTCACCCAAGATAAGTAAACAGAAATAGAGATTCAACACATTTTTCCCCATCTGAAAGAGCCTTGTTCACTAGAGGCATTAGAAACTCAATTTAAAGTATTGGGCAGACCTTGTTTAGCATCTGGAAGTCGCCCTTCCCTGGGAGAGACGCTTGAATCCTAAGAAGAAGGATAAACATTCACTAATAAAAAGAAATGATCGGCATGGCCATAGTCTAAAAATATGGCACAATGACGCACCTTTCTACCAGGAACAAAATCAATCGTTGGGCCTCCAGTGACCTCAACCGCAACAACACCAGCAAGCTGAAAACACAAGTAATGAATTATGAGTCAGTTCCCTCTTGAGACTCAAAAAACCTTTAATCAGTTATAGTTTCTTGCCCCTCTCCTCCAAACTTCATGAAACATCTTTGTCCACAGACAACATTCTGTGCCAACTAAACTTAACATGACAAAGCACTGATAATAAACCATATTGATTTCCAACGGAATCAACAAAATCACAGACTAGAAGCAGAATGACTTCTGCAACACGGGATCACCTGGTAAAGGTCAGCATACGTGATCTTTGGATGTTTAGACTTCACTTCCTCTGAAACCAAAATACAAGACCAGTCAAATAAATGTAAGAACAAAACCAAGCTCAAATCAACTTAAGACAAGTATCTACAAAACAGAGTCCACGAAATCAAATAGTAAGCAGACGCAGCAAAGTTATAGCAAATTTTAAGTCTATGTTGAATGTATTCAACCTTTTGTTCCCTAGTGAACAGAAATTTATTACAGTGTACCATCCAATTAATCACAGTTTTGTGCAATTCCTGTAAACATTTACCCCACCATATCCGATATGGCCATTTCCTTTCCAATTTGTTCAAGGAATTGTCGTTCTTCTAGTGTGATTGTCCTAAAGGCCTTGGTAAGCAAGAAAAAGAATGAAAAGCTTCAAGTTCATAACTTGAGACCTTTAATACAATTTGTGCTTGTCAATGAAAGCTATCACTAAATGATGGAGAAACACCAACTTCTAAAGATTTGGATGCTCTATAAAGCAGACAAAGCCTTAAACATGAGCTAGTTTGCCTGGACAACACCAGGCTTACTTTTGAACGTGCTATCAGTCTATCAAACATGAGCTAGTTTGCGTGGAACTGAAAAACCTTACCACACCAATCAATGGCTTTCTTCAAGCCATTGTTAGAACCATGACTATATTCTTCCTCATTTCTAATTGACCCATTAGGTCCACCTGTTTTTGTCTTCACATCATATGTTCCCGCGTCATGCCACCTATAGTTGTTTGCATCAAAGAAAAGAGCATGCATATAATATATTTTAGAAAAAAAAATCTCATGACGTACAATTATTTGCATAAAACTATAAAAATGCATCACCAAAATTTAAGACAAAATAAAGCGAAAAAAAAGAGAAGAAATTAAAATAAATACTGTTGCTTACTGAATACAAGTATGTACATAAAAATCACAACATTTGCTTCATCCAAATTAAAGAAAACGAAACGTAAATGATAAGATGAACTAAAATCATATGAAAAAAGGGAAACTATATGACAGAGAAAAGATAGAGATTGTTGAATTCTACTACACTTAATTATCATAATTCCTTTCTGCTTTTCCACTCTTCTATTACCACACAAATCTTATAAGCACACGAATTTTCTATACAATCAGTGAACGACTCGAGGTTGGTTGCCGAGAGAACGACAACGACATACCAAAGTAACAACGACATACCAAAGTAAAGCAGAACAAGTTACTCTTAGCTAAGCTAAAAAGCTAAAAACACTCAGAGACTCCATTTTCCTTCTTTTTCCATTCTCGCAATTTCTAAAGAAAAGAAATAGACAAAAAGAGAGGTAGAGAGAAGAGGGTACGCTAGGCGGAGCATGATGGGAGCACAATTTCTGGAGGCGATGAGGGCACGAAGATCGCGGCGAGCCTTGTCGACCTCCTTCAGGTACTCCGTGTCAACAACTGGTAAAGCCATGGAAACGCTCCTCAGAAACAACTAGGCGAGACACGCCACAGAGAGAGAGAGAGAGAGAGAGAGAGGTATGAAGTTTGGTGTTGAAGAGTCACGAGGAAATGGACAGTGATTGGTTTGGATTAGGAACGAGCCCCAACGAGCGGAGCTTTTTGAGCCAAGCGATGAACGCCAATGGGAGATCAGATAAAATTCAAGCCAACGAGGACTTAGTGGAAATGCTCAGATGCCCTCTGTTCCGTCCCACCAAGAATGAGACCCCTACGTGTCGGTTTCACAAAGCCACAACATTGCAAAAGTCAACCCGGTCGTATCTTTGAGAAAGTTGCACCTTTTCCCATCTCTTTCTCTCTTATTGAATGTATTTTACTAAGAAACTATTATTTTTAGTTTAAAACAATAAAAGTTTCTTAACATGTCAATAAAAAATAAAAAATAAAAAATATGTTAAAAGGAAAAAGAAGAAGAAAGTGAAGTGAACGTCAGCACTTTTATGTCCAAGAAGTCAACCATGTTAGGAAGATAAGTAGAAATTTTTTATCATATAAAGAAACTTAATTGCTAATTTTATTAAGTAATATTAAAGTTAGACTGCAACTCAACCTTAAGAGACAACGAATGTCACAAACTTTATTGTGGGCTTGTAGAACCCATAAGAGGTTAGGGCTCGTGAGAACCCAAGTTAAGAATGATACCTAAATAAAATATATCAAAACTAATCGTTGAAACATGTAACTTAAGTTTAAAATATAAAAAAGACCACTTGCGAAAAAAACTACTTAATGACTAAAATATTATAAGCCAAAGAAGCGTCTAAACACAGAGCCAAAATAAAATTGCCTGGTAAAGCCATTGTCAAGTGGGTTGCTAGAGCATTGGCTACAAAGAATAATGATTTGTTATGGACTTATGAAAACTATGACAAACCTGAAGTTATGGGACCCAAGTTGAAAATAATATTCAAATAAAATATATCAAAACTATTTTTTTGAGTCTCTTTGCAAAGTGGTGGAGACATATAACAAACTTCTACATATACAAACGGAGGTTTCTATTGGATTGAATACTTCAATATATAAGGAGGCTTAATTACTCCAATTGAATTGATCTTTTGAGAAATATCAATCATAGAGTATGCTACTTTTTTTGTGATAATTCTTTTCCAGAGAAATGTCTCGTGAGAATTTAGGGACAAAGTGCTGGTACGGATTCAAAGCGAAGGTGCAGATAGAATTACAACCTGAAAAATGAATAGATTGATATGGTACAAAGCTGACCCACAAAAACAAAAGAATCTTCCCTGTTATGTGCTATGCATCTCAGCAAAGTGAAATCAAAAGAAGAAAAAGTATTAACTCATGAGGAATTCCACTGTAACTCGATCTGGAGAAGTCCGTTCTTGGAGTCTATAAGGTGGAACTTCTCATTGATCCGCCTGTTGGTAACAACATCTGAAAGATTGATATCAATATAACCCAGAGATTCCTGATTCAAAGGAAAAAAAACATTGGGAGAACAAGATACATTTAGTAGGAAACTTAGTTCATCAACCAACATAATAACCGCAGTCACGACGAAAATATCGTACCTTCGGATGCAGCAGGCCAATCCTCGACGAGCTGCTGAGAACCTCCACATGCATCTTTTCATTAATGGGAGGTTGATCCAGCGTAAACGTGAACTCCTCTTCCCATCTTGGATCTCTGTTCTTCTTAACATGCTGGGACACAAACCATGACAAAGGTGAGAATTCTAAGCGTACCGGAACGACCAATAGAATTTACTTAAAATTAGTAAAGGGGACCAAGGCCCTGCTAATGCTATCTGCATACCTTAGTCTTTCTCTCCTCCCCTCGGAAAAGAATTCGGACGTATGGATTAGTGTGGTGCTTCCCTTCCACATCTTGAGCTTCGTGAACTATAACTGACAATACACCTCCCCCACTAGGCATTTCATCTGGCACCTTTTGAAAGCTCTTCGATTCTTCAAGACCTTGTGGTAACTCTTCTTCTTTGAAAGGTCTGTAAGTTAATTCCAGAACAAGCTGACCACGTGACTTCTCGTTTTGAGCATCATTCACATCCATAGTTTTGAGGAGGTCCAAAGTCTTGACTGTTGGCTCATCAGGGCTGAGTTCTTTCAGAGGGACCACATTCATGCCCATCTTGTCATGTTTGCCAATCTAAGAAAGAGGAAGAAAAAAATTCAGAAAATTAATTTAAACCAAGTTAAAGCAACTTCTGACCAGATATCAAATACCTGCTCCCAATCATAAACACGGAACTCTAGAGCCTGTGTTTCTGGATCTTTAACAACAATACTGAACTCCTCATTCCATTCAGGGTTCAGGTTTTTGTGCTTCACGGTGGTCTTCTTTGCAGGAAGCTTATCCTCAGTGAGCTTCAGTTTCACATAAGGGTCTGATGCACCTAGAAGATCTTTCTTTCTTAGTTTCATTGCCCTCACAACCTTGACCTTGAGAACTCCAACCGGCTTCTTCAAAGCTCTATGACAGATTCCCATTAGCTTTGTTAGCCAAATCATCAAATCGACTACCCAAGATAATCATAGTTGTAGAAAACTATTCAATAACATACTTTTGTGAATCCAGAATAGGCACTTCAAGGGTTTGGGGCCACAGGTACATTTTAGCAACCTGATCTTTTATAAGCTCCTGCAGGAAAGCCACCCAACAAACAGTGAAGACATGGAACATAATAATAGAATTTATGGTAATATCTGGGGCTCAATGAGAAAATGTTTCCTTGGCACACATAATTCCCAGCCATTCATTTTTACCACATAAAAGATAACTCCTCGATTGAATTCAGTAACTAATAACATCTACAAAAGCAGAAAGGAGTAAATGAAACATGCGACATAAGGTGTTCTACCTGGACAAATCTGTAGAGGCCAGGCACTGACATAAGATCAGCCCCAATAACCTTCAGTCCAAAGTCAACATGTGGCTGTAACCCAAAAAAAGAAAAAAGAGAGAGAAATGATTCAAGAGAAGAATTGAACGTTAGAAGAAAGTTAATTCTCCAATTTTAGTATAAGAACCATATATCAAATGAGTTTGGGCAAATAAAGCAGACAAGATAAATTGTTCATCCAAACCCACAACTAATTTTACCATTCCTATCATAAGAGGGAAATGCTTTGGCATAAGAACTTGGAGCACCTAACGTTCAAAATCAGTTAGCAAGAGGTAAGTTTAAATGCGTGTGTTTAAAAACAAAACAACTTCCCTTGTTATCAAAGGAAGAGAACATGCAATTTAAGTTAAAGCCCATCAGTTTGACGCTTGAAATAACCCCAAAACTCTAATTTGGCACAAAATCTGAAAGTCCCTGTGAATTCAAAGAGGGGCTTACACCTCTACTACGACAGGATTTTAACTCCTACATAAGCAAGTTGGTGATGGAATTGAAGGACATAAGTTTTCAAGAATCAATGGCAGGGATGCTGTAATAAATTTTTTAGCAACCGCACTATTGAAGAACTATTCTACTTGCCAAAGTATAGAGTGTCTATGTTCAATGGACCTCAGAGCATCTAACCATAAGATGTGGTTATGGTTACAGTTTTCAGTCCCATCTAACACCGAAAGATGTTCATATGTCGTGACAACAGGACAGTACAAAATTCTCAAAGCTTTTCCAAAAGTAACACAAGATCTTGGCGTCAACTTAGCATTTCAAAACAGTGAACATAAATGAACTTATTTTCAAAAGAAAAAAGTTATCCAAGGAACTCTCAACTAGAAGACAAATTCTCAACTACTCCTGATGTTGGGCATGCCTCTAGGGTACAGGTTCAAGAACATTCTTCAAACATATTTTAAGTATCCATCAGAAATGGAATTAGCTGAATAGTAAATAAAAATATCCATGATCACAAACCTTGTCCATTAGAGAGACAGAAATATTGGCAAAACAGGGAAAGGTCGGAACCAAGGGCTTCAGAGTAATACGTGGCGCAGCAAAGACTTGCAAATCTACCACCTGCAAATATCCCAACTTAATAGTTTTTACAAGCAGCTAACTCTCTTTTTTCCTCTGTGTGCGCATGTGTGTTCACGTGCACCTGTGCGTGAAAGAGCAAGGGAGAGAGAGAATGGTTCCCTTCTTACTGAAACAAATGAAGTACCTGGACAGTTGCTTTCAACCCAAATGCTTTAATAGCAACAGTCACATTAGGATTCCCAGCCCATTTTATGAATGGTTCCATAATCAACTCCTTCTCATCAGTGACATAAACTTTCATGCCTAAAATAACAAAGTTGCAGCAAAGAGGGAAAGTTGTGTGCATGAGAAATAGTGGCGATATATGAGATACCTACCAAAATATAAACAGTTATAAAAGAATTTTCCACTTGATCTATGAGGAATGAAGTAAGATTGTTCAATCAAAGGGAAACATGAGACTCCAATGGTGCTCCTGATATAACAATAAGCATGACAGATATCATAACAAAAGGACAACTCCCTAAGTCAAAGTTTTGGTCACGTAAACCATGCAGTTATTATTAACAATCACACAGCAATGCTGATAGCATGGAGAAACCAACCAGCATTTCAAACACAAACCTATTCTGGTCTTAAAAAGACCTCAGTACAGCACAACTACATCAGAACCACAAAGTAAGATCAACTTCTCAAGGCCCAAAAGATCTCACACTAGATTCTTGAATAGAATATGCATCAACTATGTTTTTGTAAAATCCCAATAAACATAAAACACACAGACACTGCCAACAACCAGGAAAAAGAGTTCAAAGAATATTACTTCAATCATCTGCATTAATTTCAGTTTTGACAGACTAAAGATACAAATGAACAATTATTGTCAGACATATATTGGCCATGATAACTTAGTCATTTGAAAGAGTGATAATGATGAAACTAGAAAATTTCCTGAAAAGATCTGATATTCAATTAGTTAATAAAGCAGTTAACTATAAAACAACATCCCCAACATAATTCAAGTAAGAGATGTAAGTACAGTTTAAGGCATCCTTAATATTCCTTCTAAAACAGCAGATATCTCCATCAAACTCATCCTTAAACGATTTCTTTTGTCACAGAAGCTAGATAAGAACTCAAATGTAAGCTTCTACACAACAGAAAAAAAAATTAAAATAAAATAAAACAAGTATTTCTTATGTACAAACCTTGAAAGGTTGGTGGTAGGGACCCTAATGTAAATGCCTCAAAGTCAACAGACTCGATTTTATATTTTGGTTTTTGTTCAGCAATTATAGGATCTGCAATGTTCCTTGCAGTCTTGCAAATTGCCTACACAAGGAAAAAAAGGGAATGAAGAAACTTAAGCAGTCAGATACACAGACATAGAAGCAATAAGGTTCACCAAAAAAAGAAAAAAAAAATCTGGAATGGTCAGACCTTGTCAAGAGAAGGCCACATGTGTGAAATAAACGTGTTCAGCCAGTCAACCTACAAAAAGTGAACGTAAGAATAAGATGCCAACAAGACAGATGAAATATAGTAGCATACAGAAGAATTTACAGATCCTATTGACATACTCGATCATAGTCAGGGTTTTTCACCCAAAGTGGTATCTCAGGAAGCATCCGTTGCAAAGTTTCTGAGTCTTGATCTACCAGTGGACGAATTTTAGGGTCCTGACCAAGCCAACAGGCAATAATCCAACCAATTAGAATTTACCTCATGCCTCATTAAAACTTCCTATATTAGATTTCAACGGTCAGGCATTTTTATATCCAAAACACTGACATTTCTTCTTTTCATTCCTCCAAACAGATGTTATTTCCTATGTTAGAGAAGCAGCCTAGCAATGCTGAATATTACCAGAAATGCTACACATTGAACTAGCAAATTGGAACACAAAGTCCATTCAAAACACCCAGACCACTGCTTTAGCAATTAGTGTCAACCTTAAAAGCCGAATGCATCATCCTGATCATGTATTTTTGCCAGTGCCAATGAGCAAGGAAGTTCACGATGATGCGAAGTTAAGGTTAGAGCAGCAGCGACAGTATATCTCTGGAGGTGGGTGTTACAGTTTATCTGCTGAGTTACAAACTGAACTTCATCCAGACAACATTACCATACCATTCACACCAAGGGAAGAAGAACTTCAAATTCATCGATTACCCAAATAAAGTTTCATAAAAATTATCCACTGCAGGAATATCACTTCCCATTACCATTCACAACAGGGGAAGAAGAAATTCAAATTCATCGACTACCTAAATAAACGTTCATAAAACTTATCCACCGCAGGAAGGCAGTGATATTATGCCAGAAAGTTTTCCATTACAAAATACTGAATGTATTATATCCTTCTCTATCACCACGTTCTAAGTACTGGCAAATGCCAATTTGATTTACGGCATTTATGCATCATGTGTTAGAACAACGCGTTCTGTTTTTCCTTTTTTTCTTTGTTCTCTTTTCTTTTTGAACCAACACAGCATTCGCAAAACTATTGCTTAAGCTAGAAGTAATATATACACATAATATCAATACGCATTCAGAGAGAAGACAAGAAGAGAGGAACCTGAACATCGGTGGGTTGGAAATAGATGAAGAGGAAATAACCAGCAACAAGACCAACAGATATCCCAACTCCAAATCCACAAAACCCCAACACGGTACTGAAGAAACCCATCGCAAATCTCCTTCGAAAACACCAAACAAAAACTTTCTCACGAACCACACAATCCCAGATCACAATGTTCTCTTGCACTCTCGTCTACTCGGAAAACTGTTCAGGAAAACAAGAAAAACTCTTCTCCAGTCGCCTCGACTCCTCCGCATACCACTAGCACCCCGCTCAAACAGAAACCCATTAAAAAAATGAATAAATTAATACAAGATTCAAATTCACTAAAAAATGATATAAACCTCGGGTTGAGATCACATAAAAGGACGACGCAGATGAAAAGAAAAAAACTCCGGCCGTCTATGCCGCTGGCAATGGAGACTGGATTCAAGGCATAGAAGAAGGCCAAGAGACGGTGGCAAAGTGGAAACGGGCAGACAACGCAAAGCGAAAAATAAAACTTTGAATATTAGATTGCCATTAATTCAAAACCAAATTCCTGCATTTCAACCGAAGCACGTCACCCTTTGGCGCGTCGTTTGGTCACGTGGAGGCCGATCTGATGGCATTGGTACCCGGATTGTACACGTAAACGCCAGGTATGTCAGTCCATTGTCAGGGGTGAAGTGGCAGCGTAGGAAAGCGCCTCGCTAGTATGCGTCCCGTTAAGGACGTCCGCCGGATCAGAAACGGCTTCGACACGCCTTGGAGGTTAGTCGGGTCGGGGGCCCAGTTACCCGATAAACGACACCGCATAAGGACATCAACACTTGACGAGAAGTGGACCCGATGAGCCCGATTGTTGATTGCGATAGATTGACAGTGACTTGAATTTAATAGCCAGGGTCCATGTCGACCTTCGTAGAGAAGCTCCAGACATTACTCCATTTGTAGGGTCAATTGGATTCTATTCGGGCTGTACAAGCATGCAGAGGGTGACTGTTAAAGAAAAAAAGAACCTTTTTGGAATCAAGACTAGTTTCTTTGGAATGAGAGTAAGAGATGGATTAAGAATCATGTTGCTTCATTTCTTACTAAGAATATCAACAAATTGGATCACATGGAGGGGCAAAGTAACTTGTAGGAATTACTTGAGAAAAATGGCAACTTTTGGAATACGTGTTCCAAAGTGTTGTCCCCTGAGGGGGGGTCGCCGTGGGTAAAATCTATATCACCTTCAAACAGTAGATTTGATCACTGAAGTCTCGTCTTGTTGTCATATGACTATAGTTTTACATTAACGATTTTCTTTTGGACGTTTTTGTTGGACAAGAAAGAATTTCACATTGGAAAGTAGAGCATTTGTAATATTTTTTAAGTTTAAATAGTCATTCTCTTTAATGAAACTTTTTAATAAGAGATGATTTTAAACCTTTCACATGATATTAAAGTCAACTTTTTCCTTCATGTAATCCACTTAATACCAAAAATGCATTAATCCTTCACAAGTAATATGACCTAACTTGAATTGTGAAAAATATTTGACAAAAAAGTTTTACATTGGAGATGAGATGTATCCTATAACTTGAAATAACCTCATATTTATAAGACCTTTTGAGAAAAGATGGACTTGGACTTATGTATGCTTTGTATAATTGATGAAACATTTATTTCATTTTGTTTAACCTTGAACCTAAAATATTGTCAATTTGTGAAAAAATACTATAGTAAAATTTTTAAAAAATGATAATTGAATAATGTTTAAATGTAAAAATTATTATCTCAAGTCATGAGTTAGATTCTAAATTAAGTTTTGGACTTTTTAATATAATATCAAACCCAAGTTGATTTCTTTTTACTCTTATTCAAATTTAAGCCTTTCAAATATGTTTGATGTTTATAGAAGCATTCATTGCATCCCCTTAACCATGAGTTCAAAGTATGTTTGTTGTACAAAGACAAAATTTTGCATAAAAAGGATACAATTTTTTGACAATTTTTAAACGTAGAAAAAATCCCTTCAATTTATGAGTTGACTTTTGGATCATATTTTAGGCTTTATAATATTATATCATAGCTTAAACTAATCTACTACAACTCTTATTTAATCTTGACAATATTATTGAGTGTTAGAAGCAAAAGTCTTACATTATAGATATACAATTCTGAAGTAATGTTTAAATATAAAAAGTATCTTCTTAATTTATAAACTAATTGTTGAATTAGACTATAGATCTATTTCTAATATTCTTATTAAAATTCTTTGTGACTTTTAATTTATGAAACACTTCAAAAACATAAGGAGTTTAAGGTACTTGGTATGATTTGAGATATTACACATTACTCAAATAGTGAATTAACCATATTTGATTAATCAAAGTTAATGAGATAACAAACAACTTAATATAGAATTCTTCAAGTTTGAAACTTATCTTTAGAGATTAGTCCACATTTTAGTTATAGTATCTTTTATGTTATATCTTACTTATATAGTAGCCTTAGATAATTGAAGTTACCTTATCCTAGTAATTAATGTTTTAAGATAAATAATGATTTAACACGTAATTTTCCATAGAGAAAGACGACAAAAAATTAAGAGTGATGCTTGACAATCCCTACGCCATTTTTAAGTTAAAATTAAAATTTCTTTAGGATAAAAACCTTTATCTAAGCGCTTGAAAGACATTTAGAACATAAACTGCATAGCCTCGTGTGCTGTGACGTGGCAAAGTCCATGCACTAAAAGCAAGATTGATATGTGGATGTTAAATTGATGAACAAAACAACCATAAACTCCATACATTCTTTTTGTTAGTTTTAGGTTTGGATTTTCAATGTGATTTGAGATATTTTTGTTTTATTAAGCACATACTTGTTTAACATATAAACTAGCATAAAGGCTTGGTTTGAAACTAAGCACCAAGCATAATTCTTATTAAGGAATACCCATGATAAACACTTTAAAGTGAGGGTTTGACAATTAACCTATGGGAAACCATTCATATAGTTTGACCTTGTATTAAATAAATGCATAGGATTTTAAAATGATCTATTAATCATAGAGGTAAAATTTTAAATTAAACATCATAAATTCTAGTAGTTTTTCCATCATGCTTCCTATGATATATCATGATTTTAAAATTTAGATAAATAATAATAAAATGTTAGAATCAATGTACAAAAGATAGTTTCCTCAAAGGAAAATATAATGTGAACTTGACCACTTAAAAAATAAATTATTGAAAGGTAACTAAATTACTTATTAATCGGTTAGGATTTTTGTTAAAGAATATCAATCTTTTTTTTTCCTTTTCCTTTTAACTAAATCTAAAGATGGTCAATTGTATTAGAGAAAACTATGCTACGCCACTTTAGCAAGACATAAGACAACTACATTAGCAAATTAAATTGTATGGCACTGCATAGTCAACACTAAGGCCAAGTTAACCTAAGGGTGGAGCAATGCACATTGTGCATCCTTTCCTTTTTCTCTAGTGCATACCATAGAAGATCCAAATGAATTTTCTCATACTGCATATACCAAAAAGAAAAGGAAATCCTCACCTCTTTAGCATATGTCACAAAAGGAAAGATTTCTCCTTCACATGATTAAGATCTTTACAACTCGCAAGGAACACAAAACCTACTATCATCAACAAGTGCCTAACTCACTTGGAAGGTGTTGCTTGAGTCTTAGATTTGATACTTGATGTGTGCATAAGTGTGTGTGATAGACTCATTGTCATCAATCAAAGGTTTGCTACTAGAAATCATCTCCCACTTTAAAGATGACTTTCCATCTCCACACTTGCACAACTAAACCACCAACTAAAGTCAAACAACTTTTTATTCCCATTTGTGAGCATACAATTCATCGCCATTACAAATGAATTTGTTTCCTTACATAAATTATTTTTCCATTTTACACATAGTCTAATGTAGCCTATAAATAAGTAGGTCTTGTACAATGTATAACATACAAAATAATTTTATCATGTTATTTTTTTTTGACAAAAAGAGTTTCTTTTGTTGAGTTTTTTTAGCTAAAGCTAATTTTCATTAGCTTTTTTTTAAAAAAAAAAACTTGATATCAAATTGCCAAAAGCATAACCCATTTCAATTTTTTCAATCCAAATGATCACCCAACCATGCTCTACTTCTGCATCTATAAGCAAGTTGCTATAATTGGAGTCCACCTAAAAGGCTATAACTTTTTAGTTTGGAATGTTAGGATTATTTCCTATCTAAAGGCTTAGCTACCTTTTACTGAAGCTTTATAGCTCCTACCCATGTCCATTAGAATTCCTTTCTCAACTTAATGAGGAAATAAATGAGTTTGAGGTCTTAAACCTTATTTTTAAGGATTGGCACATTTATGACCAAATTGCACTAGGATAAGTTTTGAACTCATCCTTTAACACCATCATCACTAGTTTCAAAAATACAATAATTATGTTGATGCCTAGTAAGTCTATTCAATGAGTTGTTGCTCAAAGCAATGCTTGTACTTCCTTAATCTATCTAAAACTTTAAGCTATATCAAAAGGTAACCAAACTACTATCAAATTTTTACAAAAAGTTAATAGTCCCTCTAACCAATTAATGCCTATTGAAGAACCTATTATCAATAGTGAATATCTAACTCATCTCTTTCAAGGGCTTGGGCTGAAATTCTCCACATTGGCTACAATTATTTCTATGTACATAAGTTAAATTCTTAATTAAGAAGGCCTTAATGAGCTTCTACTAACCCATGAGGCCCACCTTGATCTTGCTAATTAAAATACAATGATATTATCATTGGCTATATATATTTCTAGTAGGAATACTACTGAGCCTAATTTTGGAGCCAAAAATCCCTTCACCAAAGTTAACACAAATCAACAATAAGGGAAGGGGGCTATCTATTATGATCACATCATGAGGACTAACTAATTTGTATAATTGTTGTCTATTATGCTTATTTACATTAAGTAATATCATTAGGTGAAGGTACTTGTTAGGGTCTTGTTATTCTTAGTATATGGGTTCCTATGGTATATTTTTCTAAGCCCAACTCTTATATTGTTTAAAGCAAAGGAACCTTATAAAAAAGGGGAAACTTGATGAAATAGGAGAATTTTTAGAACCATTCTTAGTTAGGAGGTATGGTACTTCTTTAAAAGAGATCAATTTATCTTGTTCTTGCTTATTTTTCTTCTCTTGTTTAATGATCATCTATCATCATAAGTATAAACATATATTCAAATGTGTTATTTGAATGATTTTACAGTAGATTAACCAACCACGTGAATGCATGCTAGAGGTTGTATTAATTTGATATTGGAGCCGATTGATCCTAGGAGATGGAGAAGAAGTTGATGCATTAACTAGAGTCCTTAAGTGAGTCATGTAAAATGTGAATGGTTGAAAAGTTGAAAGCAAATGAAATTTCACCTACAAAAGATAGAGAAATGAAGAAAAATTGTAGCATGTTTTCCTAATGTGTAAAAAAAGAAAATATAATGTTAGATACCTATTAATTTTTTAAATTTTAGTAGTCATTAGAAACAATTGAAGAGATGTTGGAAATAGTGAAAGTTATGATGGATGAACCACCCAATCTTGTCCAAGTAAGTGAGGAGCTAGAAAGCTTGCTTGCTTAAGTTGTCATCCTCTTCGTGGTTGGGACAAAGTGGGTTACAAGCATATGATGGCTACCAAAAATCATTGGTAGGCTTTGTTGATGGAAGGGAAAGTTGAAACCCACAATGAATCTAATCAAAACTACTTGAAATGCCCATTCGGGTATAACTAAATCTCACCAATGGCTCATAGACATTGGGAAAGATCATTAGAATTGGAAATCATAACAACTAATAAATAAACAATAGTGAATGTGTGATGGCCAATTGCTAAAGGAATTTCATACCACTGATTTTTCTACAAACAATTTATTTGTAGAGGAAAAAAGTTTGCAAAAGTTATTATTAAAGGAGAGAAAGGTTTTGGTCTATTGGGTCAAGAAGTCACTATAAAGGAACTTGAATAACTTAAAAGACCAATCCAAAACCTTAATCTTAAAGATAAGGTTATTGTAATGGGGAATGAATTGTTATGATCACATCAAGAAGACTAACTAATTTGTATAACTATCATCAATTTTGTTTATCTACCTTAAGTAGTATCATTAGGTGAAGGTTTTTACTATATCCTTAGGATGCAAGTTGATATGTGGATTGCTATCTTATATTTTATTAAACCTAACTCTTATCTTTTCTATAGTGAAGGAACCCTATGAAAGGGGAAAACTTAGTGAAAGGACGAATGATAATTTTTTAAGGCCATTCTTGGTTAGAAGGTGCAGTACTTCTTTGAAAGAGTTTAATTTATCTTGTTTTTGCTTACTTTTCTTTTCTTGTTTGAGTTTCACAAATTAGTCCATCATCATGGGTCATAAACATAAATTCAAGAAGTTTTATCTAGATGATTTTGTAATTGATCGACCATGCAATCACATACTAAAGGTTGTTTTAGTGTCCAACAATAATGCCCCTTCAATGGCACAAAATGGGCAAAATTGAAATTGTTGCCTTATAATTTGTCAAATTTGTAAGAGGAGTGGCCATCATGTCAACAATTGCAAGAGGAGTTATTACCCTTCCTAAGATTCACCATCAAACTCTAAGGTGATTTACATAATGCTTCCACAACCCTTTGCAATACAAGGCTTATATTAGTTTTCCTTAATCAAGAGCTACCAATTATATCATTGTAAGTGCAACTGGGATGAAAAATATTATCCTTTATAATGGTCTATAACAAGTCACTGTAGGCAATGAAATTGTCCTACCAATAATGCATAAAAGTAATCTTACGACACTTAAATTTTAATATTTTGAATGTTGTTGTTGTTTCATCAATTTCAAAAAATTTCTTATCTATTTCACAATGGATAATAGATATGCTTTCTTGTTTTATCTTAATTCTTGTATGTGAAGATGCTTCATACATGCAAGATGCTTATCAAAGGCACACTTAAATTATGGCCTTTACTCCTTAACACAATTGGATCATACATAACCACTTTTTACACTCTTGGTGTTCTTTACAAATAAGTTGAAATTATGGCATAAGCATCTAGGTCATGCTACCTTTCCAACTATAATAAAGTTGCTAAAGTTGACAACAACTTCTTTTTTAGGCCAACCATCTAATTCATATAAAGCATGGAATCTTGAAAGATTCACCATTCATGTCACCTTTTTGCATACTTTATATCAAAGGTCTCATCAAACCTTGTTTATTTTAACATATGAGGTCCTTCCCTTGTAAAATAATTACATGATAATCAATATAATATTTTTTATCAATGATTTCAACCACTTACCACTAGAAGTTAATTTTTACAAATCTTTATGGTATTTTAAAAAATTGTAGAAAATTAACTTCTCATAAAATAAAAACAATTCAATATGATGGAACTACAAAATTTCTATCCACCCTTTTCACAAATTATTATGGCAATTGGTTATCCACCAACATATATCAAACCCATATACCTCATTTCAATATGGTTCCTAAAAAAGAAAATATTGGCATATTATTGAAATTGAGATCTAAATGCTCCACCATGCCCATGTGCCATTTCATTTCTAGGAATTACTATAAAATAAGTTGTTTATATAATCAAAAGGCTACCTTCTTTAATCGTAAATAACAACTTTCCAACAATTATTTGGCATAATGTCACAAATTTTACATTTAATAATTTTTAGATGCTTGGTTTATCTATACCTCTTCCATATTTTCCTCACAAAGTAGCCCACCAATCACAACCATGAGTTCTTTCTCTCTCTCTCTCTCTCTCTCTCTCTCTCTCTCTCTCTCTCTCTCTCTCTCTCTCTCGATTTTTGGGATATCCACAAGGCTATAAAGGGTATCAATGTCTCTTTTTGACATGCAACAAAACTTTTATACTCATTAATACCAAATTCAATGAGAAAAATTTCATCTATTCTACACCTTCTCAACCAACATAAACATTTACTCTTGATACCCAAAAGTTGAATTGAAAAGTCTTGTTGATACTATCGTTGAACTTGTTTGGATTAAAGTTCTTTTCAATGATCTCAACTAACCTCCACCAAACCCTTAACACTCTAATGCAACAAATTCTTAACTCTATACCTCACAACAATTCCAATGTTTTATGCCAAAAACAAGCACATTGAAATTGACTTCCTCTTCATTCAATAATGAATTAATCAACATAAGTTATTAATGCATTTTATCTTTTCTAATAATCAAACCACATATATTTTTACAAAGGGTTTTCCCTTAACTCGTTTTAAAATGATTTAAAGTAAGCTTGTAGTTCGTTTTGACCCATCAACATGTGGAGAGATATTAGAAGAATACTATCCTATGCCATTTCAAAAAGCCACCAAAGCACTATGTTAGCAAATTAAAGTTGTTTGGCAATACACAATCAACACTAGGGCCATGTCATCCCTAAGGTAGAATAATGCATGTTGTGCAACCTTCCTTATTCTCTAGTATTAGAGAATTCAAATGTCTAATTTAAAAGCTAACTTAAAAATTAAAGAGACATTTCTTTTATCTATGTTTTACTATAAAGAATAACACACTTGATATGGGTCCTTGTGTCTTGTACATATTAGTGCACATAAAAAAAAAAATTCTAGACAAATCTCACGCATTGCAAAAGAAAAGGAAATTCTCAACTTTCCAATGCATGTCACAAAATGAAAGATTTCTCCTTTATGTGATTCAAACTTCATAACTTGCGGAGAAGACAAAACCCATTATCATCATTTGAAGATTTGCTTCCAAAAATCATCGCCTATTTTTAAGGACCTAAGACGAATTTTCATCTCCACACTTGCATAGCTGGGCCACCAACCAAAATCAAATGATTTCTTATTCCCATTGGCGAGCATACAATTCGTCGCTATTACCGATAATTGTTTTCCTCGTATAAATTGTTTTTCTCATTTACTCATTGCCTATAAATAAGTAAGCTCTGTATAGTGTATAACAAACTAAGCAATGAAAAGAGTTTTTTCTATTGGGTTCCTCTCGCCAAAGCTAATTTTTTTTTTTTTAACTGATTGATCATGGACTAGGATTAAGAATTGTTGGCCATCGGCATTGACCAGCAAAAGAAAATTTCTTCTTAGTTTAACTTTTACACACTTTTTCATTTAGAAAGTAAAATCAAAATATTAAAGTGGTTTAATGAAAAAATACACGAAATTTATACAAAGCAATCATTTTTATTTTTATTTTTATTTCTTGTGCTAGATCCTCTAGCAATAATTTAAAAATCTTATGAATTTATCTATTATAATACCAAACTTCAACGATCAATCTTTTAATTTTTCCTTCCCCAAGGTGTTTTTCTTTTTCTTTTTTTTTTGGTCGAAAAGGATTCCCCTTTCCATCTGTTGTTACCCTTTATTTCTTGGAACTCCTTTTCCAAAGAAAATATAGTAGCTGGCAATTATCTTAATAATATTATCATACGCTAAAACAAGGTCGTGGTTAAATCCCCGCATCAATCTCCATGAAAGGGTAGAATTCTGTTCTGCTAAACAACAAACAATCAAGGGACGCTAGCTGACTACTTTACCCCAAAAAGAACCCGAACCTCATTAATCCTCCTTCCATGCCAACGCAGCAAACGAGAAAGGCCCAGAAAATGTTGCAATTAGTCATTTAATTCGGCGAGTAATAATTGGCTATAATCTTTTAAACACATGGCAGGTCATTAATAGTCAAGAAAGTAAATCTGGCATATCTTAATTCTCTCCCTTTTTGGGCCAAACCGAACCGAGTAGAGGCCCATAAGAGTCAAGTGAACCGAAGAAGTAGAGCCTGGAAGTCATTCACCCGATAGAGACGCCCCAAGCGGAGAAGCGTTCACCGCCATGGAAGCTCCCCCATCCCATTCCCGCACGACGAAAAGTCATCTAAGGCACCGAAAAGATAAATTAAATAAAGAAAGTGAAAAATTGAGAAATTTAAATAAAGACTTTACATGTCCTAAATCCTATATAAAGCTCGTCCTGTCCTTTATTCCTTCATTACTTTAGGGTTTTCGTTGCCCTGAGACCTCCTCTGTCGCTCCATACCTCTCTCTCGTTCTGTGATTTTACCATAAATTCGCAACCCTTTGGATAAGATTGACGGGTTGAGGCTGTAATTGTATAGAAGCTAAGCGATAGTTTCTCCTCGATCTTTGTTTTCTTTGGGTCTTGTGTGGCTGATTGAAGAAGAGGAACAGGAAGAGGAAGAGGAAGAGGAATATTTGGTTGCAAAACTTGGATCTTTTTGCGAATCCGGTGCTGGCAGATGGACTGTGACGTTGGATCTCGGACCAACTCGTGATCGCCCCGCCCGCCCAGGGGTGGTCGGAGCGAGCGTCGAACCCTAGGGTTTGGTCGCTTTTGTATGGAAACTCGGAGTCGGAAGCGGGCGGAGGCCACGTCAGCAGCGCCCTCTTCTTCATCCTCCGGTCCCACCACCCGTTCTTCTAAGCGCGCGCGTCTTCTTCCCCCTGCCGCCACATCATCTTCATCGTCCGCTTCCGCCACTGCTGCAGTTCTTTCATCGATAGCTACCCGCTCCCGCTCTACTGCCGCCGCCACTAAAGCTAACGACCACTCTATGGACCCCACCACTGAATCTTCTGGGTCTCGCCGCCGCGGCCGAAACTCCGATAACAGAGACAATTCGGACAAAGGGAAGGAGAAGGAGCACGAGATTAGGGTTAGGGATAGGGAGAGGGAGAGAGAGAGGGAGAGGGAGAGGGAGAGGGATAGGGATAACGACGCGGGCGATGACGATGACAACGACAGCGAGGGTGGTGGAGTCGGAATTCTGCACCAGAACCTCACCTCGGCGAGCAGCGCCCTCCAGGGCTTGCTGCGAAAGCTCGGAGCTGGGCTGGACGATCTCTTGCCGTCCTCGGCAATGGGCTCATCCTCCGCCTCGCACCAGAGTGGGCGACTGAAGAAGATTCTGTCTGGTCTGAGGGCTGACGGGGAGGAAGGACGGCAAGTCGAGGCACTGACGCAGCTCTGCGAGATGCTTTCAATTGGAACAGAGGAATCGCTGAGTACGTTTTCGGTAGATTCTTTTGTTCCTGTGCTTGTTGGATTGCTGAATCACGAGAGCAATCCGGATATAATGCTCCTGGCAGCGAGGGCGCTGACGCATCTCTGCGATGTGCTCCCTTCCTCATGCGCGGCGGTCGTGCATTACGGCGCAGTTTCCTGCTTTTGCGCAAGGTTGCTGACGATTGAATATATGGACTTGGCTGAACAGGTCGGTTTCCTTTGTCTATGTAATTATTCACATAATATTTGGGGAATCGGGCAATTGAACTTCTTTTTTGGGTATAATAAGATAATTACTTTGGGGTGGTAGGGATTTAAATCACGACCTTAGAATCATATATGGAGCGTTGCTTAAGTACAGCATTATTGTTTCATTATTAAATTTTTATTTTTCAAATGAGGAATATGGGTATTCTGGGATGTTAGTCATTGTCTGGACTACGTTGCTCTAGAGTGGAATTGAACAAATTATAACGTTAAAATTGTACGTTTGAGGCATGGTTAGGGGCAACCTTTTCATATTTATTCTTGTTATGATATAAAACAGTCTCTACAAGCCTTGAAGAAGATATCTCAGGAACACCCGACTGCCTGTTTGCGAGCTGGTGCCCTTATGGCAGTGCTTTCATATTTGGATTTCTTCTCCACAGGAGTTCAGGTAACTCATTGTGGAATTTGGAACTATTAAGTTAGTTCCTTTTTGAGAAGACATGATTTGCATTCTAGATCTTTATCAAGTAATTCTTGTTCGCCTTATACTTTGTCTCAGCGAGTGGCATTATCAACTGCTGCAAATATGTGCAAGAAACTTCCTTCAGACGCAGCTGACTTTGTGATGGAAGCTGTTCCCCTATTGACCAACCTTCTTCAGTATCACGATTCAAAGGTTATGGTCTTTTTAATTTTTCTGAATCAAGGGTTTTGTTTCGGGGTAGTTTAAGCCAATCATCTTGCATTGTTTTATGTTTATAGGTGTTGGAGCATGCTTCTGTGTGTTTGACCCGAATTGCGGAGGCATTTGCTTCATCTCCAGATAAATTAGATGATCTTTGTAATTATGGTCTGGTTACTCAAGCTGCCTCGCTTATTTCCACAAGCAATGCTGGAGGTGGACAGGCATCACTAAGTGCTCCTACATACACAGTAAGTGCAATTTGGGTATTGAAACTTGATGGTTATGTGTATCAAGGGGTCTCCCTCCTTGTTGGGGGTAAAGGCTTAGCTGTTGTGACATGAGTTTATGCACATTGGAAAATTCCGATTTTGACTTATGAGGCTTGCAGGGTTTAATACGACTTCTTTCCACTTGTGCAAGTGGGTCTCCTTTGGGAGCCAAAACTTTACTTCTCCTGGGAATCAGTGGCATCCTTAAAGATATTTTGGCTGGTTCAGGCATATCCATTAATGCATCGGTCTCACCTGCTTTAAGTAGACCTGCAGAACAGGTATTGCTATTTTTTCTGTGGCTTATGCCTTTCTTTCATCCATACTTGGGTCCATCAGAAGGATTGGAATTCTCAGTTCTTGTCTTAACATCTATGAAACTCCCTACGCCCCCTCCTCCCTTTTCTTTTATCTGGCAGACATTCTGGCAGACATTAAATTCTTTATCTGCATTTATCAAAATCTTTACTCCATATCTCTCGTAACTACTTCTAATATCCTTTCTCATAAATTTTTGACTGCATTTTCAATTAACGATGTAGATTTTTGAAATTGTCAACCTTGCAAATGAGCTTCTCCCTCCATTGCCACAAGGAACCATCTCCCTCCCATCTGGATCCAATTTATTTGTCAAAGGATCTATTGTTAGGAAATCTTCTGCTGGCAGTTCTGGGAAACAGGAAGAAGCAAATGGAAATGTTCCTGAGGTTTCAGCACGTGAGAAATTACTAAATGATCAACCTGAACTTCTTCAGCAATTTGGAATGGATCTCCTTCCTATTCTAATACAGGTAAGTTTTTGGTGCACTTACTAGTTTGTGATTTATGTTTTGTTTAACTGGCAAGTAATAGTTTTTTTAAAAAATATTTTTGACCAGATATATGGTTCCAGTGTGAATGGTCCTGTTCGTCACAAATGTCTCTCAGTAATTGGAAAATTGATGTACTTTAGTACTGCAGAGATGATTCAGTCTTTATTAAGTGTGACAAACATTTCGAGGTATCCAATTTTAATCTATTATGGTCACTTCAAATGATTACAGTACACGTGTAGGAATATTTATTGTCCTCATTTTTTGCTTTGCTATCACAGTTTTTTAGCTGGCGTTTTAGCTTGGAAAGATCCACATGTCTTGATCCCCGCCCTCCAAATTGCTGAGATTCTGATGGAAAAGCTTCCTGGAACTTTCTCCAAGATGTTTGTCAGAGAAGGTGTTGTACATGCCGTGGACCAACTTATTTTAGCTGGTAATACAAATCCTGCTCAGTCAGCTTCTGCCGAGAAGGATAACAACTCTATCCCTGGAACATCATCACGAACTAGGCGTTACAGGAGACGGAGTGGAAACACTAACCTAGATGGAGGAGCTTCAGAAGAATCTAAGAATCCCAGTTCTGTAAATATTGGGTCTCCGCCAAATTCAGTGGAAATTCCTTCTGTCAATTCCAATCTTCGTACGGCAGTCAGTTCCTGTGCTAAAGCTTTTAAAGACAAGTACTTCCCCTCTGATCCTGATTCTGTTGAAGTTGGAGTAACAGATGACCTTTTACGCTTGAAAAATCTCTGCATGAAGTTGAATGCTGGTGTTGATGACCAAAAGACTAAAGCAAAGGGGAAATCCAAAGCCTCGGGGTCTCGCCTAGGTGATATTTCTGCAAATAAGGAAGAGTATCTGGTTGGGATTATATCCGAGATGCTATCAGAATTGGGCAAAGGGGATGGTGTTTCCACTTTTGAATTTATTGGTAGTGGTGTGGTGGCTGCTTTGCTGAACTACTTCTCTTGTGGCTACTTC
This sequence comes from Casuarina equisetifolia, assembly GCA_028551475.1. NCBI lineage: Eukaryota > Viridiplantae > Streptophyta > Magnoliopsida > Fagales > Casuarinaceae > Casuarina > Casuarina equisetifolia. Next base: position 18,374,526 of record CM052360.1, read on the forward strand.
TCTAAGGAGAGAATTTCAGAAGCTAACCTGCCTAAACTTCGCCAACAAGCTCTCAGAAGATTCAAGTCATTTATTGCTGTTGCACTTCCTTCCAACAATGTTGAAGAAAGTGGAGCTTCTATGACCATCTTGGTTCAGAAGCTTCAAAATGCTTTGTCTTCCTTGGAGCGTTTCCCTGTTGTGCTAAGCCACTCATCAAGGTCATCTACTGGAAGTGCACGCCTCTCATCTGGACTGAGTGCATTATCTCAGCCTTTCAAGTTGCGTCTCTGCAGAGCCCAAGGAGAAAAATCTCTCCGTGACTATTCATCTAATGTTGTACTGATTGATCCCTTGGCAAGCTTAGCAGCTGTTGAAGAATTCCTTTGGCCACGAGTTCAAAGAGGAGAATCTGGTCAGAGGTCCACACTGTCTACTGGGAACTCTGAGTCTGGAACTACACCTGCGGGAGCTGGCGCTTCTTCTCCCTCTCCTTCTACTTCTACTCCTGCTTCCACTGCCCGTCGTCACTCTACTAGGTCCAGGTCATCTGTTAATATAGGTGATGCATCTAAAAAGGATCCATCACAGGAGAAAAGCTCGAGTTCCTCGAAGGGAAAGGGTAAAGCTGTTTTGAGACCTGCTCAGGAGGAGGCTAGAGGACCTCAAACAAGAAATGCTGCTCGTAGAAGAGCATCTCTGGATAAAGATGCCCAGATGAAGCCTGTTAATGGGGACTCTACCTCAGAGGTATGGTGCTAGTAATTTGGCATTCAATATTGCCAAGCAATGTTAATTTGCAATTTTATGAGAACAAATGAAAGACATTAAGTCAATGTTTAAATGCTGCCTTTTGATTTGTTTAGCCTATGCTGAATTATTCTTACAGCTATTTTCTTTCTTCCTCCCTGTGCTGCGATTAGGTTGCAAGTGTGACCTCTGTTCACGTGCATAATAATATACTGTCAAAAAATTAACATAAGGGAATGCAAGGACTTTGAGTAGAAGTTGAAAAGAGTAGAAACAAAAAATGTCTAAAGTTATATTGGCCTAGGCATTAGTGAAAAGTTCCTTGGTGTTTGACTTGATGGTCTAGATACTGATGATCATGAAAAGTTCTATGATTGTGATGTCAGAGAAGTTTGGCTCACTACTAATGTTTGATATTGCTATGGTTGTACTTGCGACCATAAATTATGCTCTTTTTCTTCATTCAATTTTAGAAATTTCAGACTCGGGTCCTACACTTTTCTCTCATTAAGTATTGGCTTGTATTTTCTTTTCCAGCTATTACAGAATTTATTTCGATTGTGAGAAACTCACCAAATGATTTTTACACTTCCCTTGAAACTCCTCATATCTCATGTACATTCTTCCGCATTCAATTCAAAGTAAAGGTCTTGTTGTTTCATTAAGAACGAAAGATAGGTGAGGAAGTATTTAACGTTAAGTTGAGTTAAGATTATCTAAATATGGAGGGTATCTCATTTTGAACAGCTCCCAATGTGTATATCTCGTGTTATAGTTTTTGGAGCCGAGATCTTCTAAAAGGTCTGGTTTTAGTCGCCTCTAAGTCAGGTGCATCTTGTTTTTAGTACTCTGAGAACATATTCTATCCCTCTTTGTAAGGTTCTGATATCCTCTGAGCTGTACGAGAGGAATCTGGTTTATAAGACTTGGGTGCTTTTCATTATGTTGCCAGCCTGGTTGGTCCTAGCAAATGGGATATGCAAGTTTAGAAAATGGTACTTGCCTTTCTTGGGGCAAGAACATGATACTTGCCTTTAGGATTTGAGTAAAGCCAGGGCCCACAAGATAGATATTTTAAAGTTCTGATGTAATACTTCTGGGTTTTATTCTGTCTTGTAAAATCTATTCATAATGTTCAGTATTCTGTCTTCTTAGTATTTTTAATTTTTAATTTCTATACCACATTACCTTTGATTGGTAATTTCTTTTGGTAATATTCTTCATTATCACGTGCAGGATGAGGAATTAGATATATCTCCTGTTGAGATAGATGATGCATTGGTGATTGAAGATGATGATATCTCAGATGATGAGGATGATGACCATGATGATGTATGTTTTATGGATTTCCGACTTTCTAGTTCTAGTATTCCTTAGTGTCAAAGGATGATGGTCTTATATTTGGCTTACGCTTCTCAACTTAGTGTCAAAGGATGATGGCCTTATATTTGGCTTATGCTTCTCAACTTTCATTAGACAATGCAGCTTTCTTTTCTTTTCAGTCTTTGGTGAATTTTTGTGGAGAGAGAAAGGGGGGGAAGAGAGAGTGAGAGAGATGACTCAACATTGGTTTCTGATGGGCTCATTCATTGTTTTCTTCCAGGTGCTAAGAGATGATTCTCTTCCTGTTTGCATGCCTGACAAGGTACACGATGTGAAATTGGGTGACTCAGCAGAGGATAGTTTTGTTGCTCCAGCAGCAAGTGATAGCCAGACCAATCCAGCTTCAGGTTCTAGTAGCAGAGCTGCAACAGGTAAGGGCACAGATCCAGCTGATTTTAGGAGCAGTAATTCTTACGGTTCAAGGGGTGCAATGTCGTTTGCTGCTGCCGCCATGGCTGGTCTTGGATCTGCTAATGGTAGAGGTATCAGGGGCGGCAGAGATAGGCAAGGGCGTTCTATATATGGAAGCTTGAGTGATCCTCCAAAGTTAATCTTTACGGCAGGTGGGAAACAACTTAATAAGCATTTAACCATCTATCAGGCTGTTCAGCGGCAGCTTGTAATGGATGAGGATGATGATGAGAGGTATGCTGGTAGTGATCTGATATCTAGTGATGGAAGCAGGCTGTGGAGTGATATTTACACTATTACTTACCAGCGGGCAGAAAGCCAGGCTGATAGGGCTGCTGTTGGGGGATTGAGTTCCAATACTACATCAAAATCTAAATCTGGCTCTTCAGGTTCCAACTCTGATGCCCAGCTAAATCGAGTATCACTTCTAGATAGCATCTTGCAGGGAGAACTTCCTTGTGATCTGGAAAAATCAAACCCTACTTTCAACATACTGGCTCTTCTGCGCGTGTTAGAGGGTTTGAACCAGCTTGCACCTCGTATGAGAGCTCAGATAGTTTCTGATAATTTTGCTGAGGGAAAAATTTTGGTTTTGGATGAGCTAAGCACAACTGGTGCAAGGGTTCCTTCTGAGGAATTTATTAACAGCAAGCTTACTCCTAAGTTAGCTCGACAAATTCAGGATGCACTTGCACTCTGTAGTGGCAGTCTTCCATCTTGGTGCTACCAGCTGACAAAAGCATGTCCCTTCTTGTTTCCCTTTGAGACTCGGAGACAGTACTTCTATTCAACTGCTTTTGGGTTATCTCGTGCTTTGTATCGTCTTCAGCAGCAGCAGGGTGCCGATGGTCATGGATCAGCAAATGAAAGAGAGGTGAGGGTTGGGCGATTGCAGCGCCAGAAGGTGCGTGTCTCAAGAAACCGTATTTTGGATTCTGCTGCTAAAGTAATGGAGATGTATTCTAGCCAGAAGGCTGTGCTTGAGGTAGAATATTTTGGTGAAGTTGGCACTGGATTGGGTCCAACCCTTGAATTCTACACACTATTAAGTCATGACTTGCAAAAAGTTGGACTTGGAATGTGGAGAACAAGTTCATCCTTAGGGAAGCCTTCAATGGAAGTTGATGGAGATCAACTTAAAAGTGGAAAAACCAATGATGCTGAGGGGGATGTTGTCCTTGCCCCTCTTGGGTTGTTTCCTCGTCCTTGGCCTCCAGGTGCTGATACTTCTGAGGGCAGCCAGTTCTCTAAAGCGATTGAGTACTTCCGGTTGGTAGGGCGAGTGATGGCCAAAGCTCTGCAAGATGGACGGCTATTGGACCTCCCACTGTCAACGGCTTTTTACAAGCTTGTGCTTGGTCAAGTAAGCCTATTGGATTATAAAATTCTAGTCCTTTTTTATTTAGGTTAAAAAGTTCCATGTTCCTACTACAGTATACTGCTACTTGGCTGAGGCATCCAATCTCCAAATCGATTGCAGGAACTTGATTTGCATGATATTCTTACTATTGATTCCGAGTTAGGAAAGACTTTGCAAGAATTGCAAGTTCTTGTTTGCCGGAAACAATATCTGGAGTCAGCAAGTGGTGATAACAGGAATGCAATTATGGATCTACGATTTCGTGCGGCTGCAATTGAAGATCTCTGCTTGGACTTTACACTTCCTGGTTATCCAGAGTACATTTTGAAACCTGGAGAAGAAAATGTATGCAACTTTCGACGAACATTTTTATATTAGTATATCATTCATTGGTGAAGATGTTGCTGACATATTCTAATTTCTAGGTTGATATTTTTAACTTGGAGGAGTATATATCCTTGGTGGTTGATGCAACTGTGAAGAATGGAATAACGAGGCAAATGGAATCATTTAGAGCAGGGTTTAATCAGGTTAAGTATCTATTCTGATTGTTGTTTTATTAGTTATTCAAAGATTGCCATGTTCATGAATTTTTGGACTTGATGAGTCAAGTTGGGTTTGTTAGTGTTCATTTGCTGCCATTGTAGCTGATGGTTGGTTTCTCTTGGTCCATTTGGTTTGGCCTTTATTTGGTAAACGTTGTCAAATGTGCCAACAGTAACAACTTATTGAAGATAAAATCCTATTTATTTGTGGAAAGACTTATACATTGTGTGAAATGGGAAATGGTTACAACTGCTTCGATCCGCTTTTCTAATTTAATCCGTAAGTGCAAGAATATGATGTTTGGATTTGGTTCATTTGTTTTACACTGGATGTGAAGGTTTTCTGATCCATGTGAACTCTTGTCTGCATTGGCATGAAGTTTGAGTTGGTTTTTTCCATAGTAGCAGGTAGTTTTTAGGTAAAATGAGGGTTAGGCATTAGTTTGAGTAATGGCTATGGTTGCTGGGTGTAAGGTTATTCATGGTGGTGATATCTTTGAACTTAAAAAGGTTTCTTTCTCTAAGGTGGCTGGTATTTTGTGGGCACATCATATTGGATGTGGCTATTGGAAAGGGGAGATACTGAGGTGTAAGCCTATAGAAATGTACTTACATTTGAATGTAGACACGGAATTAGTTGCTCTTTTCTCCATCTAGCCTATTGTTGGCATTCCTCCTGTAGGTTTTCGCGCGTTTCTCTTCGTGGAAATTTAAGTTGTTTCCTAGTTATAATGTATGTTATCTTCTGATTCATCATGTTGATCTGAGATATACCCATTGTTGTTCTCATCGAAAAACTTATTGCTGTCCCTAAAACAACTTGGTTCTTATGCTTCTGACGATCAGGTATTTGACATAACATCTTTACAAATATTTACTCCTCATGAATTGGACTACTTGGTTTGTGGCCGCAGAGAGTTATGGGAGGTAAGTTTTTCTTATTTCTAAATTTCTGCATGACAAGATGCGATTAGAACTTATTTTATAGAAGCTGATGGTTACAATCTTTAATGGTTGCAGGCTGAGACCCTTGCTGATCATATAAAATTCGATCATGGATACACTGCCAAGAGTCCAGCGGTAGTTAACGTATGCTTCTCTTCCTAAATTTGGGTTTCATCCTCTGGAAATGAATTTTTATTTACTGCATGGTCCTTATTTTGTTGTTTGTGATGTTAGTTGCTAGAGATTATGGGAGAATTTACACCTGAACAGCAGAGGGCGTTCTGCCAATTTGTCACTGGTGCACCTCGGCTTCCACCTGGTGGTTTGGCAGTACTAAATCCAAAACTTACAATTGTGAGAAAGGTATAGCATGGTGTTTTAAATTTAGATGATGCCTTCTGAAATGGTGTCCTGATGCATTCAAACTTTTGACTCGGATGGTTCACAGTCGCTTGTGTCTATGTTGCCTTCACATAATAATGGCATTATTGTTTACATTTCTTTGGTGTAGCATTCTTCATCCGCTAGTAGCACAGCGTCTAATGCAACTGGGCTCTCGGAATCAGCAGATGATGATTTGCCAAGTGTTATGACTTGTGCAAACTATCTAAAGCTGCCTCCATACTCCACAAAGGTAACATAGGCGAATAGAAGTTGTTAAAATGTTGACGTGGATATGCCTTCCGTACTTATCTAGCTAATGGATATTTATCTGATGATTGATTTACTTTTCGAGCAGGAGATTATGTACAAGAAACTACTGTATGCGATCAATGAAGGGCAGGGATCTTTTGATTTGTCATGAGTTTTTGGGACTAACCAATCGACCCATGTATATTGTATCTCAGCATTAATTTCTCTTCCCTGCGATAATTTTGGTGTTGAAAGTCAAATAAAGGCTTCTTTTTAGGTGCCTTTCTAAAGTAGCACATGATGGAGGTCAGTTCCTATCTTCATGTTAGCTATGTTTTCTCCAATTTTGTTGTCAGGGCTTCTGTGGTTAGGCCCTTCATTTGTGCTCTGTTGCCATGTACCGCTTACATTTTTGTTCCTTGGATCCTCCATTCTTTCTGCAATGTTAATTGCTCTATATTTTTTTCCCTTCTCTATTCGTCATTAGTTTGTAGTGGTATCATAAACAACAGCAAACTGTTTTCAGGTTGGATCGCCTCATTTTCAGGAAGATGTAAAGGAAATTGGAGAGCGCCTTTTCAGCTACTGGGGCCTGTAAATAAATAGGAAATTGTTCCTTTTTTGTAATGCTCAACTCATTGGTTGTAGGATACATATATGGTATGAAATGTTGAAAGGAAAATAAATAATTTTAAAGTATTATTTCTTTTGGTTCTTTCATGTTTTCATCTTTAATTTTTTCCCACATTATTTTTTCCCGATATAGAGTTACTAGTCCATGCCCATCTAGGGGTTCCTAGGGTACATGCCTGATTAACCGTGTCTTGAGGATGATTTCAAATTCAATCGTCTGGTTGATTGTGACAAAACAAAGGGGGATCAGGTGGTTTTGCAAAAAGAACTTGCTGAAATACATATTGCTCAATATTAATTAGGATAACGGGGTTGAGCCTTGCTGATTAGGCTGCACCATAGAATCCAAGGCTTCTTGAATTGTTTGGTGAAATATGAAAGAATCAACAAACGAATATGTCTGGCCACCTAGATGGACGCCATTAAAGAAAATGGTCTTCATCCTTTTTCAGTGATTGAACGTCAGTGACCAGCTTTGCCATCGAAACAACTGTTCTCGAATTCAGGTTTTGGTTGGGAGCCTACGGATACTTCTATGGTTCCTAATTTTGGGCCAAAAAGGGAAAGAAGGCTGGGAAAGGCGGTGAGGGTTTTAGAGTTTCTGAAATGGTAAAATTCACTGAGAATGCTTTGGGGGATGAGGCCGAAGGAAGAACAGAGCAGCTAGTGAATTACATACAATTACGCGCAAGATTTTTTTATTTTTAATTGGGTCCACGGAGGATTTCAACTTCGCCATCCTCCGGAGGTTGTTTCTTTTCAGCAAAATTCAAATCCTTGCGAGACTAATAAGCTTTTGAACTTTGAATTAAAATCCCACCAAGTTGTTTTGTTCCCTTCGCTTATATGTACTCCACGCGGCTGCCTCTGCAAGCTTTCAAGCTTCGGAAAAGATTTCGAATCTCTGGGGCCTTTGAACTGGATTTCAACATGCTGATTCTTTTGGATAAGTGCCGTTTCTTTTTTCTTTCCACAATTATTCTTCTTTCAACTAGGGTCGAAAGGAGATATGGAATGGCTGGATACTGCTTTTACAATTGGGTGCTCTATGCCTCCACCACCCTGGTGGGTTTAGTTTGTAGTGGTTTAAAAACTTGGTAAGGAGTAGATGGTCCCGTTGTCAGGCTATGTTCAACCTTTACACTTCAATGGACCAGGCAATTGTGATATATTCCACCCAACTCTACAGTTGCTTTCCTTGCTTAGTGTGATGGGCAAATGGAGTGCTTATAGATATTATTCTGATGAAGTTCTAGCTTACTAGTTCACTTTCTGTGGTAAATCAGAAACATTTCCTTTAACCTGACTTCTGAACCAAACACTCAACTCTTTTCCACAAGATGAGTTTGTGTGTAAAGGTTGCAAGGGGGAACAAGCTACGTGCTTGAAGAATGAACATGTTAGGAATCTGGAAGGAACTTGCACCTCCAATGGGGATGAGTTTCAATGTACTATTTGTACATTCAAGAGTAGGTAACACAAAACCAATGCATTTAAGTACTTATATGCTAATTGAAAAGAATAAATCAATAACTCTCAAAGTCTACTTTGTCTCAAAGTCTACTTTGTCATTGAAACTACCATAAGCTTCACATCAGTGTTCAAACCCGTAGTCACACGCTTCTTAGCGCCATTCTATGTTCTCTAATTCTTCTTCCGGCTGCACCTCACTTGTATGGCGAGTATCTTTCTGATATCCGGGCAAGGATCGTTGTTCTTGAAGAACATTTCCCGCTCAATTGGAACTGAACAGGCAGCCATTCCCAAGCAATGCTGCTCAAAGCAACACAGCAAAAATATTCAACATTGTGTTGCTTCCCAAAGAAGGGACATCTATGAAAGAAGGTAAGATATTGGAAACAAGATGTATTACCTTTTCAACAACCTCCTTGGCAATGGGTGCATTGCATTTTCCCACGAAGAATTTTCCACACACACCATATGGATCTCCATAGCTGGCAAAGTCCACAGCAACGATCTCCTTGTTTTTTGGACATTTGATGTCAGCTGCTGGCCTCACAAGATCCACTGCAGGTTTGAATTTGCTGTCCTTCATTTTCCATGACTTCACATGGGGTGGAGCTTGCTCGCTTATGAAGCTACAGACGGTATCTCTATCCACAAGAAGGATTTCCGTTTCATTGGGGTTCCTTGACTCCTCCTCCAATACCACAATGAGATTATCCGATGGCTTGATGAAGCTTCTTGGGATATGGTACCTGAAAAAGATTGCAAATTGAGGACAAAGAGTCTTAGATTGCATTTCATGAAGAATTCTGTCATCGAATGTCTAAGTTGCCTGCAGCCTTACTCTGATTGAGTAGGCAGTCCAAGAGGAGAGAGGAAGGACATCCAGTGGCGGCCAATGCTGTTACCATTGATCCAAATCATTCCTTTCCCCATGCCAGTCATCCTGATAGCCACAGGCTCATTCCCTGCCGGAGCATCAAAGTTTGCCTGCAGACGGGAATTTATACCCATATAAATACTCTTCCAGAATGAGTCTCTTTGAACAATTATTTAATAATTATTGTGAGAAATACTATTTCTCCCACCTTGTACCATGTAAGAGCAGGTCCTTGTCCATCGACTTTGTTCCACGATACCTTCTTTGATCCTGCCTGAGTGTACACCCGAAGTTTTTCTCCGTTCAGTCCAACCTGCAAAATGGGCATTTCAATTGCATCTTTTTCAGTACCGATGTCCTATTTCGATGTTCTTAACTTCAGAAAGGAATTGTAGGAGGTTCATTGGCACCTGATGCTGCCACCCATGCATCGTCAGATCGAGCGTCCCAGTGTTCAAACCTAGAAGGGTTACAGAACGAGGACCGGCAAACCTGTGTTCCATATATGCTCCGCTATCCTTTACAGGTGAAGAAAAGCTTGTAAGCATCTTTTTTAAAATCCATGGAAATTGGAGAACGAAAAGATAGGAGCTACTTAACTGGGAGTCCCACTGTCATGCAAAGCAGGGATATTTGGTTAACCCCAGGCTTCAAGTTCACCGCACGCTCAAAGACGAAGCTCTTCTCGTCATGCCTTCCACGTCCCCCCCCTGAAAACCACAGCAGAACTAATCACATTTGGAGATCTTGGTTCCTAACAAGAACGATTGTCAAGGATTGCGTGCGCTAACCAATATATTCGCCATTCACAAATACTTGCATGGCATGGCCAAGACTTGCAACTCGTATTACCGGGAGAATATCAGGCCGCAGCGACAAGTCATGGGGCTCCAAGTCTATGCTGTAGCCAAAATGCGCAGAACATGTCAAATTAAGCTCAATGCATAGAGCTTTAAGCTTTGGGGTTCTGATAATGATTAAGAACATCTAAACTGGATTTTTCTTCTGCTCACAAGTTTCTCAAGATTTGCTTACCTAGTGGTGTACCATGCATAGTCCGTGGTATCCTTCAGGAGGCTGTAAAGTTCCCTTGGTTCCGTGGAAGCAATCGGCAATTGCCCGAAAACTGGGATGACTTCTGGGTGCATTTGCCATTTAAGGTTATTTGTCACCTTTGATCTCTTGAAATTTCTCGCATTATGTTGCGATACTATCTGTTTTTATCACATAAGAGAAGAAACCTTTAGACATTCCAAACATCCAAGAACGAGGTAATCGAGGGCCAATCTGTTTTTATCATTAACAAAGAAATCAGCTCCTTTTCTTCCATGTTATGGGGAAAGACATGAATGAGATAAGCAGATACCGTTTGTGTATTGTAGACCACAGTCTTGCAATCAGGGAGAATGCTAATCGAACGCGGTGGTAGGTAATATTGCCCACCCCTGAAACTAGCCGTTGCTGGCTCCCTGGTGTTGCTGTTGGTCAAAAATGCAGAACAGATATTTTTTCCGGGCATCTCATATAACCGAGCCTGCATGGTAGAAGATCTTAAACATTTTAGCGGATGGAAGACATGCTACATTTGTTCGTTCTCTATTCGGAGGCCTACCTCTGTATTAGTGCCCAAACTTTGGGTAGTGAGAACACCCCAAATCAGAGCCTTCCGGCATAGACTTAGAGCCCTGTGCAAGTCCCTAAGGTGACTCCATTTAGGTTCCCTCTGCAAACCTGCATTAGGCGTGTGATTTGTCCATATTTTTGAGTAACCTCAGTTAAAGATGCTCGAGATAAGTACCATATTCGTCAATGGGAGCCTCGTCATAGTAGCGAGTCGTTGTAAAGACAGCACTTGTTCTACCAAAGTTTGTCCCGCCATGGTACTGCAAATTATGAAGGAGGGTAATTTGCATCAAGGAAAAAGACCATTCAGGTAAGTTTTAACTGGTTCTCTGAAAAATGAGGGGACGGCCATGCAGCCTTCCTACCATATAGTAGTTGACCAGGGATCCATTCTTTGAGAAGAAGCGGGCAACTGAGAATGCAATATCTTCTGCCGCTCTTTGAGACGGAGGGTCTCCAAATACTCTGTACCTACAATCATAAAGCAGCATCGAAAAGACTTCAGCAGAGAAGGAGCCCACAAACTGCGATTTATAGCTTAAAAATCAAACCTCTAAACTTATAAGCTTGATTTATTACTTTAATGGTGTTCTACATGGTCCTACTAAGTCAATAGAGGCTGTTTTTTGGGGTATTTAACACCCAGTAATGAACTAAATCCCCAAGTATATATATACTCACTGAGCAGTCCAGTTTTCGGTCCACAAAGAAGGTTTGTAGGGTTTGTTTGGCCCTGTGAAAGTATCGCCGCAGTGCCTTCCATTGCACGTGTTGATCTGCAGGTCAAAGCGAGTGCTTTTAGTCCTAAGATCAGCAAGACTCATAGACTTGGTTCTCTGTTTGTTTTGTTGCTGTTCAATTCTTTTTCTTTTCCAGAACCACTCTCAAGTGTCTTTTACAAAAGGTGAAGATCAGCTCATGGAAGATTTACAAAACTCACCACTGGGTCAGGAGCGTCCTTCTGCTTGCACATGATCCATGGAACTCCAGCATTCGATGCGACTGCCATATTTGCTGCCCACTGAACATATCTGTCTCCCATCTCTCTGTACGCACGCTGAATATGGTTGTATTCATTTTCGATCTGTGCCAAGTCATTAAGCAGCAACTTAATAAGGGAAGTCTCCCGCGAGTATCACCAGAATCATTGGAAAGCCACCAACCTGTGCTAAGATTATGGGGCCCCCATCTGAAAAAAGTAGTTTCTCTTCTTTCACCTTTTTTATGATCATATTCACGTATTTTTGCATGTAGTGCTGCAAATGGGAAAAACTTAAAAGTCAGAACATCTTGCATCCTCCCAATTGGTATATGAAGTTAGGCAGTGCAAAACTGAGTACCTTGAATTGTTCATTATCAGAGCGGAATATAATGTTGGGGATCTCTCTTAGCCAATATGGAAGCCCTCTGAAGTACGCATTTCAAAGCAAGAAAATCCCAGAGTTTTAAGTGTCATAGAAGCTACAAAATCTTACAAGAAGTATCGGAAACATACCCGTGATTCCATTCTGCTTGGATGAATGGCCCAATCCTCAGGGTGACATACATTCCTTGCTCCCCAACCAACTTGATGAACTTCACCAAATCACGATTTCCATCAAAGTTGAACTGCAAGAAGTTTCAGAGGATCGTTGAAAAGCTAGACTTGCAAATGAAGGCAATTCAAGAACAGTTTCTGTCTGCAAGACTTTATTTACCTGCCCCTGCACAGGCTCATGAATGTTCCAAAACACATACGTTTGAATGACATTGAGACCTCCATGTCTAGCCTTTGAAAGAAGGTCCGGCCACATCTAAACCCGATTCGGTACAAGTGCATATTAGTTTCATCCACTCAACCCTCAAGACAAGATTCAGAAAACAGTGCAAGAAAAAGAAATATGTATATCTCAGAAGGAGAAGCTCGATAGCTTGACATCTAAGGTACCTCCGGGGTACTCCTAGGGTAATGGATTGAACCCGAAAAGAGAAGCTCTCTTTTGCCATTGATGATCAAGGATCTTCCATCATATGTCACGGCGTGAGACTTATCTCCGTCATTGCCAACGGCGGCCGAGACCGTAAGTGAAAGAATTGTGAGCAGAAGCACGCGGGTTGACACCGCCATTACAATCTGTATGTCAACTGAGTCCTCCACCAGTTCTGAGAATCACAGAATGATATAAGCGCTCTTTGAGCCAATGCGGGAAACCTCCTTCTTACCAGGAGGAGGCACCCGGAAGCTGAAAGATAACCTCCATGAAAAGGCAAAGATATAGGATACTGAAACGGTCAAAATATAAAGGGCTCGGAGGAAAGCTCGGACTTGCCATTTAGGATTTCTGTTTTGATCTCTTGGTGCTCCTTTTTCTTTTCTTTTCTTTTCTTTTCTTTTATTTCTTTCTTTTTGGCAGCGGTGCGCATGTGTTACTTTCGTGCAGTCTCTTTGATCTTTGTTGATTATTTCACTGGCTTGTTGCTATTCTTGGCACACCTTCTTGCAGCATTGAACAAGAAACCGGACTCTCACCATAACAACAACTCTGCAGCCTCTTTGCAAGCTTAATCAACACTAAAATTATACTAAGTTACTGTAAGTTACTACATCTGTATTTTACTTCCAGGGTTACTAACTACTCGTCTGTATTTGTATTATTCTACTTTAATGCCCTCCGTTTTAAGTAAAAGGACAAAAATTCTCTAGGGTTACTTATGTTTATGGGCAGATTTTTTTTAAAAAAAAAATATTCTTGCCAGAAAAAGACCTTTTAATATATTAAACTAATCATCTAAAAAATTCCCTCCCTACTCCTTATTTATAAATAAATAAATAAATAAAAATAAACTAGTATAGAATTCTTCCATAATTTTGAATTTTTTTTTTTTTAGCTTTGTCCCTAACCTTGATAATTGATGACCCAACTTGAAAAATAGTTATAATTTTCTTATAAGGTGTATTGGAGGTGGACGTCAATATTTGGTTTCCAATAAATTTGTTATGACGGTTTTCTAGAACAAAACATTCTATGATGGAAGATTTTGTCATAAATGGAAAATTTGTATGTACTCGGGGTTTGGTAAGCAATAAATTTATTCATCACAACTTTGTCTTTTAGTCTTAAAATTTTAATCAATATGTACTCACATAATGTTCTTATGATTATTTTTATTATTACAGCTGAGAGATTCAATAAAGTTTTTCACATCTAGAAAGAGACATCAAATGAATATTTAGCTAAACAAGAAAGTAAAATAAAAAATTAAGATTCAAATACAAATTATTGCTCTTATTTTCTAAATTAATCATGTTGAGATTTGCTTTCACGCCAATTTTTTTATTTTTTTATTTAAGAAAAAGTTAAAATGCGTCAAAGATTATGTTATACTCCTACCTACGCAAATTGTGCAAGACGGTCACCGTGGGAATGGGAAATGGCTAGTTTCAATAGATATTGAGTAAATTACAAACTTCGATTGTTATTGTTTTAAAAACTTTGTTCGCTAACACAAAACTCCTATACTTTTTTTGTCTTAAAGCTTCAAAGACACTGGAATGCAAATCCACAGCACGTCACGTTACAGATGCAACGAGCAACATTAAACTGGTACAAAGGTGTCAACCACATAATTATCGACCATTCTTAATCCAATATACAAAAATAATATTCTTACAACTACTAATTCATTTATTTTCAAATTGACACATTGCCCATTGATTGACTAATCCTTTATAATGGAATGATTGAAGGGTCAATGTTTTGGCAATTCTTTGTGAGGGGCGAGTTCTAGATTTTGACAGGAATGCAAAACTTAAAAGAAAATGTAAAATACAGCAGCTAAATCATGTAAAAGACAATTTGCACAACCCCCGAAAAAAAAAACATATATGGACCTTTAAGATGGTCTTCTCCACCGAGAGTAAACTTGAAATGTAGATATGATTATATGCGTAGAATAATGCTGTTGTAACAATAAATTCGCCATAAAAATGACAAAACTAGGGAAGCAGTAAATCTGAAAATATGGCACACGTCCAGCCAAAGGCTCATTAATAAGGTTCGGCCACAGGTCTCACCCTTTATTACCTCTCTATTCAATACATTAGTCTTGGGAAGAAGGGGGGAAATGGAAGAAGCACCAAACATATAATGACGCATAATAATAATCATCTCAATCATAAGCTATCTATTTCCAAATAAAGTATATTAGAATATCATGTTCAATTTCAAATACCATAAAATCAAATCCTCCATAAGATTCTACAATAGCAAAGTGAAATATGAATCTAGCACAATTAAAAGAGTTATAAACTCCATACCCTATCCTCTAATAAAATAACTCTTAACAAAAACCACAACAAAAAAAGAACACAATTTTCATATTAAGTATCTATCTACAAAGAAAAGCAGAACATGAATCCAGTACAATTAAAAGAGTTTGTAAACTCCATACCCTATCCTCTAATAAGATAGCTCTTAATGCAAGTCACAACATAAAAAGAGAGACAATCTTCATATTAAGTATCATTTCTAGTCCTTCAATCACCTTTTCGCTAGTGCTAAGCCTCAACTCATGGAATTGCTCCTAAAATTTAAAATCATGATAAATATATAAGAGATCTATGTCAATTATTTAGAAAGATTAAAGTTTCATGCCATCGTACAATAATGGTCAAACAATAAATAGTATCAATAATTCTCAAATGTGAAAATATATCATAAACAATTGAACAAGATGCAATGTTAAATAACATTATCAAAAATTGCTTAAAAATATGGTAGAGTAAGCCAAGTACAAGTGTGAAACTAATAATATAGTGTACTGCAAGCCACGGGCTAATACATGAGACAGCCATCAAATGGTACAGCACGATTACCAAGTCACGAAGTTTAATAATCATTCATATCACACACCGCATCAACAGAAGTCACATAAACCGATAATCACCCATACCACAAGACAGATAAGAAACTGTCACGTAGGACTCTTATAACTAAATCCCAATTTAACCTTAATTTCGTTGGTCGGGTTTAGCACACAATATAGAGCTTTTTTCGACATGAAGGGTTCAGCAAGGTGAGATTGAGAGTGAGTGAGAGAGAGGGAGAGAATAGTGCTAAGTGAGGTAAGTAATTATATGATGCTCTAAAATGTAATTCATATACCTAGCCATGGTCAAAGCATGACTGAACCCTCAAACTTGCCCCCAGTCAAATTTATTGGAAACCAAATATTGAACCGTAAGATTTCAGCCTATCTCGATCACTTTGAGCTCATTTTCAATACCTGCACTTCTTTCTTTACCCAGAACCAACAAGTTTTGGAGCATCCAAGAGTGCCGAACAAAAAGAAATGAAAAGAAAAGACTCGTTTGTGTGCGTGGTCAGCTGTGTTTGTTAAATCCCTGTTTGAATTAGTGGTTGTGTTCTTTTCTCTTGACACAAAGTAGGTCCACAATTGTTATGATGTGCGCTAAATCTTATGTTACTCATGAAAATATTGGAAAATGTAGTCAAATAGAAGGGAATTTGACTAACTTAAGTCAGCTTAGATATGAAAGCAAAAAGTACTTTCACAAAATTTGTTTGTTTGGAGCTATATGTGTGAAGGTTCCTCAACTTTTATCATAGCAACAAAATCACCATAACTGATAATTTCACCCTATAACAACATTTGTACAACATGAAATAAAATTAACAAACAAGTATAAGAGGACCAAGCAAAAACCCTCATCTAACTAAGCCTAAATAAAACAAAAGATAAACATGCTTCTTGGAAGTCCATCATCCAACTTACCTCATGTTGGTTAACTTCTTGAATTATAACTCTACAAAGATCGCCATTCATATAATGCATGGTGTGACTTTTTGGGAGCTCATCTGCTTTAATATACTTTCTTCTATCTTTAAGGAAGTATTTAAATGCTATCTTCATATCTTTCTTTCTCGCCAGCTTACTAACACCATTTGTTGCAGTTATGAATTCCTAATAGCTAATCATTCCACTACTGTCCACATCAGACTGCATACAACAAAAATAGCTCAGCTAAAAGGGGCATATGATAAAACCACAAAATAACATTACAAGCATAATAATCAAATAAGGGAAGTCTCAATCCCAAATAAAATTTCAATGACTATTTAAGATAAGAAATTAAGATATTTCTTTATCATAATGGATAATGATGCCACAAATTTTCCTTTCATAATATACAAAAAAGGATACATGATGAGTTGTAAACAAAGGCATATGATTTGGGGGGGGGAGAAAAAAGAAAATTTTCAAATTGAGAAGAAGAAAAAAAAATAATGAAGAAAAACTAAAAGGAACAAAGTGAAAGTTTAAATGATATTTAAAAAATAAAATAAAGACAACAAGCATGATGCTAGAAAACGAAGTATGACTAAGGTAAGCATCTTATTGCTCCCAAAACATAGTCCAAGTCTTCACAATGATTAGAGTCACCAAGAAATCCTTGCAACTTAGCTTTCATAACTCAATTGCCAATGGCAACGTCATCTTGAATACAAAGTGGCCTCTTCTTGAAAAGTCTTTCAACAATTACCTAACGGCACCAAAGGGAAAAGCGAAAAACAAAAAAGGAACCTTATAATCCCTGCTTAATAATGCTTTTATTTATTCTAATTATGTCTCATGTACTTTGTACCTATCTTTGAAGCCACTTTTATCCATTTCTTCATTTTAAAGTACCGTTTAAGATGAGAAATTACAAGTAAGGCCAATCCTATAATAGAAACATTTTCATTAGTTAATCTAAAAATATAAATTAAAAAGAGGATAAAACTAAGGCATTTTGAAATCACCTTCTTGGAATCTGGCTTTTGTTGGATTTTTAAAGATTTTATCCTTTCCATTGTTGGCAAAGGTTGTAGAGGCTCCTCGATACTTGTTTAAGGCCTCTCCAAATCTTTGGACGAACTTACAAAATACACTTACTATTCCATAAGTATTTGTCCGTGAAAGAGTAAGGCAAAAACCATCTTGAGTGGCCTTTAACTCTAAAGGGCATGTTATAGCTTCAAACAAACCAATGATACTAGTAGTTCAAAACGTATTCAAGCTTCTCTACGTGACTTTATTCCGTTCGCTCATGCTCAAGAACACGCTGACCTCGCTTCTCACTTGGGGATTGCTTATTTTCTTCCCAGATGAATTGTGAAACAAGAAGGTGCAAATACAATAAGCTGACCATTTATTTGTGAAGAAATATTTGGTGTGTATCTTTGAAGATGTCTCTGAGAAACAAAGTATCATTTTACTTGATATGTTTTTAGTATCATTGCACTTTTCTATTTCCATTCATTTGGAAACAACTTCCAAAAAGAATCAACAAGACTGACCCACTCCTCATGTGCCACCTCATCAATCCACTCAATTCTCTCCCAAGAAAAATCCCAAGAAAATTCTTAACGCTCTTTGTATTTTCACCTTCCCAATATCCCCTTAACAATTTTTAAACATGTGACAGTCAAGGACTATGTTATACTCATACCTACGCAAGTAACCTTTTCCCATTCCCACGATGACCTTCTTGGCTTGGGCTAGAAAGAATTGCTTGTTCCAATCACACATCTGTTTATTTTGATGGCTATTTTATTCCTCAAAAAGATGTCTTAGTCAATCAAATTAAGGGATTAAAATATTTTAATACACTACATCGATATTTCTATTTTTCTACTTTAATGCCCTTCGTTTTAAGTAAGAGGACAAAAATTCTCTAGGCTTACTTATGTTTATGGGCAGATATTTTTTTAAAAAATATTCTAGCCAAAAAAAGACCCTTTTTAATATATTAAACTATAAATGTAATGCCTAATTTTCTTGATGAAACTTTATTGTTTGGTATAATGCTTTCCACAAATAATTTTGAAGATATTGTCTATAACATTTAACCTATACAATTATCAATTCTCTTGTAAAGAGATTTTTTTTTTATTTGAAAAAACGTGTATATGTTTTTTTAACTTAAGATATTCAAATTATATTTCTTTGATGATTGATTATGTATATTTTGTGCTGTTTGAATCAAAAAAGGGATGGTTGGATCAATTGTCCCTAATCAAAAATTTTCCAAATTAAATAAAGTTTTAAGACTAAGATATTATAGATACTTTTACCCTTTATTTTACACGTGAAAGTCAAATACTCTATTTTCAAAATTACGATATTTTAGATATTTATAGTCTACTTTACATGTGAAAATCAAGTACTCTATCTTTGTTTAAGTTGTAGATCTGTAGAATTTTATTCTAGAAAATTAAGAGACCCGCAGCAAGTCTTATCTATGATTAGTGGACACCTGAAGAAAGAGTTTTATAAAAAGAAAACCCTAGTATTAACATTTTATTTGTAACGAATCTCCTCATACGACGTCGTGCCGGTTTTTTCTTTCGTTTCCCTCCACGAAGTTCGACTTTCCCTCCACATTCTTAATAGAAGGTCTCTTTGAGCTTCTATAGGCATAGCAGTCTCACTGTGCCTCAGAGAGAGCCATCAATGTCGAACCAAGACGACCTAGACCTCCTTCTATCCCTCCAAGAGACGGTTTTGGAAACCCCTCCTGGTTCTCCTTCACGGCATTCACCAGGTACGTCTCTGTATTCTTCTCTCTCTTTCTCTCTATCATATCAGCACCGGAGTTGGTAAATCTTCGCATGCATCTGTATTTTTCCTCACCTTTTGGTGGTAGAAAATCGATCTGGGTATCCCTCCGTTTTCTCTACTATGCACCGTGTAGTAAGTGGCGTTGAATTTTCAGGGTATCTATCCGATGATGGATCGCCGAGGCAAGCTGGCCAGGTGGACATGTCGGTATTCAAAAATGCTGTGCAGGACTGCCTTGATTACGATTCCAAGCCGGTTCAGAAAGCTGGAACATTGAAGGGCTCCAAGGCCTCTAATGATATTGAGGTTGAGAAATTCTCGGGCCTGAGGATAAGGTAAGCGATACTATTCTTATCGAGAGAAAAAACAGATTAAGCATTTTTCTGATACTTATATCTTGTTATTTCGTTCCTTTGACTTTGTTTTGTTACTGAAGAGAAAAAAGTAGAACTGAAAAAGATTTTGAGGATTGCTGAGCGTATAATGGGTGTTTGGGGTTTGGATGGGTGGGCGCCGGCGGGGGATAACGGTGAAAGTGGTGAACTTTCTATTTTGTTGTTCGGGGTCACTGCCTAATGCAATGTTTTTCATTTGGAGAAAGATTATAATTTGCTTTAGGTTTAGCAAAGGCGAGCCTTTCCTTTTCTTGTGGAATTTTGGGGATTTGCATTTGAATTTTTTTATGAGAAGTTTTCTTAGCAGTTTACAATTCTAAAATTAGAAGCATAGCAAGTCGGAGATTTTCAAAATCGTTTCATGTGGTTCTTTTTTGTGGCCCAGGAAACAATTGATCAGCCCAGGAGAGCTCAGGGAGCGGTTTTCAGACATTCGATTTGTTCGGTTATCAACTATAAAGTATTAGTCTGAACTTCATTTTCTATAGATGGCATTAATGATAGGAATTTGAAGTGATTTCCTTGCTTAAATAATTTTCTTTGGTCTTGTTCTATGGGCGAGAAAGTAAAAAAGGTTGCCCGAAGCTCATGATTTGAATTGACTCTTGGTAGTAATATCAGTCATTGGATATGCAGGAATTTGTTGGTAGGGGATACGCTGTCAGGTTGTTGGGCTACTGTTGGAGTGTTGATCGAGAAGGGGTCTCCAAAGACCAGTTCTTCGGGGAAGAGCTATGGTATATGGAAGCTCGGGTGCCTGGATGAAAATAGCGTTTCCCTGTTCTTGTTTGGCGATGCTTATCAGAGAAACTGGAAAGAGCCAGCTGGAACGGTCTTTGCACTGTTTAATTGTTCAGTTCGCAAGGATGCTGCGGTATCAACTTCTTATCTACCAAGAGTGTCGTGTTTGCCAAGGTTAACCTATATGTTACAATTGTCCGTTTCTTTTGCAGGGTATGGGCTTCTCTTTGAGCATGTATTCTCCTGGTCAAATTTTAAAGATTGGCACTTCAACCGATTTTGGTGTATGCAAGGGGAAAAGGAAGGATGGGATGCCTTGTACACTAGTCATAAATAAGTATGTAAGGGGAACCGCTTCATGTCCTACTAACATGGGGAAAATATTTGATTTTGGCTGTTGTGCTAAAAATATGTTTTCTAAAATCCTATGTATTTGTTAACGTCATGGTTGTCATAATATTTATGATGTTGCTTGTGGTCTTAGTTAAAGGATTGTTTCATTATAAGGTTCCAGTGTGTACACTTCACATGCGAATATGTATACTGTTTGGCGGCCTTCCATTTCACATTGAATTCTTGCCTTTTGTGAAATGATGAAAGTGGTTGTCTTATGTCTCCTCAAACAGTTATTAAAATTATCGTCAGATTCTTGTCCTTAATTATATTTTTTGTACCGAAATATTGGACTGAATGGTTTATAAGATGACCACAACCTAGAACAGAACTCAATTTTATGCAGAATATTTGTCAGGCTTTGTTTGCCTAAGGTTTTGGTTAAGACAACTGACTGGTGCTTCAGGATAACAGTTGCATAGATAGGCTTGCAATTTACTGCTCAGTTGGCCTTATATTTTTCACTAATTTGGTGCATTCTGCCTATTGATGGCAGTTTCAGGATAAACAAGAAAATGTGTAACATCGGAATTTTTGAGGTACTGAGTCAAATTATTTTCTTAGGTCAGTTCATTATACATAGTTCGCGGGCAAGTCAGAGATTGCTAAGTTTTGGACCAGACATCATGCTTAATCTCTCTCTCTCTCTCTCTCTATGACAATAAACTTAGCTAAGCAATACATGTTACTGAAATTTTTCATCTACCATGAAAAGTTTGCTTTAGAACTGCTTCTCTTGACTATTTGTCACCCATAAGATATATAGGGAACTCTACTTCAGAAAACTCCAAAGTTATGGTTTCCCTACACGGATGTCTATACACTGAAAATGGTATTCATATCATGGAGAGGAGAGTTTGTCATGGTCTCTTTGGTTGGTTATCTGTGTTTTCTGGTTAACACTGATACATCTGTAAGTGAGAATAAAAGTGAAAGTATTTGGTTTCCAGTCTTCTTTTCAATACACTGTCCTAAATGCGAAATATTGGATTCTGGTACTGCAACGTTGGTTTAGTTTTTCTTCATAAATACAAAGCATGAAAGCTTTAGTTTGTGAGACACATCTCATTATGTGCCTTCAAACCATGTTAAATGCGTATGGATGAAAAATGAACCATAGAAAGGGCTTCCTGTTGCAACTTACACCAGAGGTCCTTAGTTGAAATACCATGAAGGTATTTAATGGCGGACCTGGAAAATTCAACTCAATATTTTGCAACTTCATCATTTGCCTTCCCATTAGCAGCTGCATTCTTTTTCTATTGTCAGTTTGGTTCGGTATTCTTTATCGAAATATTTATCTAATAGTATAATTTGTACCATTGATTTCTTAGTATCTCGTTATCCATGGAATTTTCTCACATCTTGTCTTTGTGTTATTTCAGACGCAATGGGATATATTGCAAGTATCATAAATCGGTAAGCAGAACTTTGTTTGACTAACCTGTTTATTAGGCTAATCATCTCTTGACATTATTTTTTTCTTCTCTTTTCTTTATATCTCCTCCCAGAAATGCTTATCATCTGTTTTGTTTTGTACAGAAAGCATCCGAGAAATATTTCACAACTCGAACGGAACTCAAGGGGGGGTAGGTGGTTAATGCTTACTCCCAGTCAATTTTGTTGGTCAAGACTTACCAATTGCTTGGTTTTTGGGAAATTCATGCATCATTTGTCTTTAGTTTCTCTATGTGGATGCCCTCAACTTGTTTGTCTCTTTAACAGGAATCTAAGAACTGCGTTTAGGGATTGCCGCAAAACAGAAGGGATATACATGGTTGATCCTTTAGCTGACAAGACTAATTCCAAAAAGCCTAAGCAGCCAGTAAAATTATTGTCTATAGAAGGGCTTAAAAAAGCATTGAGGTTAGTAATATCTTGACATAATGTGAAAAGATCATATGTTTTTCACTTATCAGGGATGGTTTTGTTTATTCTACTTGTGTGAATAGTAAAGCAGATAAGGTGACAACAAATGTGCATTCGCAAGGGATAAGGTTTCTAACTGAACTTACAGGTTTAAGATCCAAAGACTTATTTTCTTGTGCTCATTTGTGATCCCGTAAGACTTCCATCTGAAATAGTTTTACCTTTAATTGCAGTGAAAAAGGGTTCAAAGAATACGGATAGAGAATTGATAACGCCAAAGCAGCCTATCAACATCTCAGAGAAAAGGTGAATCATGCATTGGATATTCTGTTATACCATTGTCATATATCAGCATTCTATGTTATTGAAGATTTATCTATCCTTGGCCAGGAAATCGTCTAACGTGAGAACAGAATCCTCTGTCATAAGAAATCAACAACCGGATGCCAAACGAACGAAAGTTGAGCAGCTGGGGCCAGGTGTGGTAGACAAAGCCAAGCAGACTACGGAAAAGTTGATTGAATTAGATTTTGTTAGTTCAGATGAAGAACAGTGAATGCACCATTGTCAGATCTAACTCCTCGGCAGTTGCAATCCATTCAGAGGAGGTAACATCAGAAAACAAACAGAATTTGCATACCCCCATAAGAAGCATTGTGATGGAAATATCTCGGTAGTGGATTTATTCAAAGTTCTGAGGGCTCCATCAGAGCATCCATTATTTTTTTCAGGAATGGAGTCTGAGTGGGGTACCCTCTCAGTCAATAAAGCACTTAATCCATGAGGGAAAGAATGGAGAAAGTTGGAGTCTTGTAAAAGTTCTTATAGTCAAATTCTTCATTGTAAGCAAATCCGCTTTCTTTTGATGTTGCACCAATTTAATTTATCAATCAAATTTAATTCGGGGTATGATGAAAGATCAAACACTTAACAACTTGTTACATTCGTCTCTAGCTCCAGCTGGAACTGAGAGTCTTAAGAACAACCTCTAGGAAAACCAATGTCTAATAGAGAAGCAGAAGGTTCCTGGTAGCATCCTTCAGGTTTTCCCCTGGGCACTTTCCTATATAATCAAAAAAGGAAAGCTTCATGATATCTCACAAAGCGCTGGAAATTATTGGCTACGCACAGAGATGTGGAATACAGAGGTAGTAGGAGGAAAGTTGGTCATCCATGCACATGGAGTTGGTATTGACCTCTGGATGTACCTCCCAAACTTTTTGTTTATATGGCATTATTAGAAGATTGTGGTTTTCGAAACTGGAAAACTTTTCAACAAAGTATTGAAGACAGCGTGGTTCTTACTGAATCATAGGGAAGGATGACCTAAGATCTACCTTCAAAAACCACAGCAATTTGCCACTGCATGATGCCTTTGTAGGTGGTAATACAATAGTCGAATATGGACAAGCTGTTTGGTCGTGGTTGTTAGTCATGACAGGGACTTGAAATGATAATCTATGCGATTGAGCCATGGGAACGTAGTAACTACGTTTGCTCTGAATGTGCTGGCAGTTGACTCTTCTAAAAGTTTTTTCAGTCTGGAAAAGGTATCGATGACCTGCAACTCCCGTATAACATGCCACGGAAGAGTTCGTTGAATTACTACTGAAAGTGATGTCGACAGTTCTTGGAAGAAATGTATATTATATTATTGAAATTAACAATATGTTATCTTATATCTTAGCTTGTTGTGTATCTTACACAAGATTATTTATCTTTTATAAGTTAATTTTAGGTGTTAAAATATGCTGTTTCTTTCTCCCGTGATGACATGCTGAAATGTAATATATATCTCACATTATTAATGTCTTAACTTGTCATGCTAGTCTTAAGGGAATACATAGGCTTTTTAACACATCATTTTTTACTTTCCTTCTTACCCATGTTCGTTATCGTCACTTCTTTTGCTGATTGGTTTAGTCTAGTTATGAGCTGGGATGACGAGGTATATGCCAATCCCTGGCAGGTTGCCCCCAGAAGGACCTAAAAGCATTTGCATGCATCATTCTGTTCCAAAGAGATGTGAATCATCTATTGGATGGATGGACCATTAACCACTCTAACGACCCCCATTTCATAAAGGAATTTAGGTGGTTCAAGAGTTGCTTTACTGTGATGGGTCAAGAAACTCAACTGCAAGGGCCATCCCAACCAACTCAACTTGCCCATTCAATCATGTACTTCTGTCATTGGTGTTTGGGTATCCTCTACTTAATTGGCTCTCCATGAAAGCAAGAATTGCCAATCATCTCCGCTACAAGATCTTATATTTGCTTCCAGAAGAAGGCAAGTCTGACGAATTTCCACCCACCGAATTGGTCATTTCAATTTTGATAATTACCCCAAAACATGCAGTTATCAATTCCCAGAAATTGTATTTCCTTGCCCTTAAAGACAAATATATATTATTCCGAACAGGACTAGGGCTGAACAATAATCACTACTTGACAAATAAGAAACGGCTGAAATATCCTTTCAAGAGTTTCGTGTCACAAGTAAAACTATCTTAGTTGTCAACCACTTTTTGTGCCTAATTTAACAAATGATCAAGCTTGAACCACTATCTTGTGATCGTGTTATGGGTGTGACATTTTGGCGATTAGTGCACCTTTTCACTTTTCTATAAGGAAAGTCGCTTTTGTATTAGCAATCTTGGTGAATTGTTGAACTCAATTACTATTTAATTAACCATGAATAAACAGCCAGTATTGTCACTGCAAGAACCTTAAAGGGTGGTTTTAGATGCACGTAAAGCTTGATGGATCACATGCTAGTCCTTGGTCTTTGTACACATGTGATTACAAAGTTCCATTAAATTCCATAGTAAAACTTGTCATAAAAATTCTTCGTTATTCTTTATTTTACTCGAAACAAGAAAAAGGAAAAGGAAAAGGAAAAGGAAAAGAAAAAGGAAAAGGAAAAGAAAAAGGAAAAGGCAAGGGAAAAGAATTAAGAAATGAAAGCGGTGTTGGTGAGGAGAGTTTTGAAAAGAAGGGAATCTGAGGATGAGGCCTGGGATTGGTACTTGAGGTCCCATTAAAACGCAGCTGGCAAAAGCTGGCTCTTTAGACCCATCTTCCCATTCCTTTCAAGCTCTCCCTCTCATCTCTCTTTTTCTGTGTCTCTCCCCAAGTGTGCGTATGTTTGGAGGTAGTATGTTAGTCTGAAATAAGGGTGTTGAAGCTACTGGAGGAACAAGGCAAGAGGAGAAAAAGGGAGAAGAATGAGCGCTTCAAGGTTCATAAAGTGCGTGACAGTCGGTGACGGCGCGGTCGGCAAGACTTGCATGCTTATCTCCTACACGAGCAACACTTTCCCGACGGTGGGCTGCAGTATTGTTTCTGTTTGTACCCTGGGAAATGTGGGAAACTTGAAAAGAGGACAAAGTCTTAACTTATCTTTTTGGTTCGGCGTTGCCAGGGGTTTGGTTCCACAATGTGACTCGGTGTTACATTCTTGTATAAAATTCTTGCTTCACTTGGGTTTTCTTGGCTCCGTTCTTTGAACCTTCTCTGGGTTTTGAGGAATTTTTGAAAAAATGTCAACTTTGATGATGATTTTGTGTTTTGAATGAATGGTTTAGGCTTTCTTTGGTCCATCAATTTGTTCTCATGTATGATTCTTGGGGAAATGAAATTTGATGTTCGTCTTTTTGAGCCAAGTGTAGTACCAAAAAAGGTTTTGTTTTCTGAGGTCGTGTTTATCAACTCTCTTTCTGGTCCTTAAGGGTTGAACGAAACTGAGGGAGAGGAAGGAAGGTGAAACTTCGAATTCTGCGTGTTGGTTGAAATTGGACATTGTGGTCCTCCTTTCTGTTTGAACTGAGCAATTAAAAGCTTTGTCGGAGACCATCGTGGCAGTTAGACGCTTTTTATAGTTATTAACGGGCAAGCAGAGTTTAGGATTGTCATTTTGGTATATTCTCTGTTTTTTTTTTGCTCTCTAGGAACATAAGGAGCAGAAAACAAAGTGTAATTCTGAGTCACGTGTTTTACATGAACTCTTACTCTTGTTCGAACTAATTAGATTTAGCTTTTTTAATGGGGAATTCGTCTATTCAATCTTAAAGATAGATGCTTTGATTTCTTAGGATGAGTTCTTTTGGGTTATACTTTTCACGGGTTTGCTCATTCCTTTATTGGTTCCTTGTTCATGTGGAGTGAACCTTTACTAACGGACATAATTGTATGACTTGTGATACTACGATGCGTGACTTTCCTTGTATGAAGTTTAAGTTCACATCGTGATTCTGATAATGATTCTGCATTTGTACTTCTTTCTTTCCTCTTTTTCTTTTGTAACTTTCTTCTGTTGATCAGTGAGAACGATTCTCAAGTTCTTTTGATGTTAACTTTCTCCTTTTATGTACCATGTATTGGGGAACAGGATTATGTGCCAACTGTTTTTGACAATTTCAGTGCCAATGTGGTTGTTGATGGGAGCACTGTAAATTTAGGTTTGTGGGATACTGCTGGTAAGTTCAAAACCTAAAAACTTTTCCTCTGTACTTTTGAGTGTTTTTTTGCGTTGGTCTGATGTTTAGATAAACGGGACAGGCCAGGAGGATTACAATAGATTAAGACCTTTGAGCTATCGTGGGGCAGATGTCTTTCTGCTTGCGTTCTCTCTCATAAGCAAGGCCAGTTATGAAAATGTTGCAAAGAAAGTAAGTTTTGTTGTCCCCCTCGCCCCCTCCCCCTCCCTGTTGTTCTCTTGATTGATTTGTGATAAATTTCTTGTGCCTTTCTTTTTTGATCTGCAGTGGATTCCTGAACTGAGGCATTACGCACCTGGTGTTCCAATTATACTTGTTGGAACTAAACTTGGTCAGATTCTTACTCGTTATTTTCCTCTTTGTTTCTATTTTTTATAAGTATATATTTCTTATAATTTTTGAACTCTTCTCTATTTCCACTCGTTATACATTTTGGGAAATATGACTATCCAGATGCAAATCTATTTTCATCCTTGTCTTGGGGTACATTCCTGTTGCTTCTTTTAGAGATTGAAATCCCCTCCCAGTGCAGCTTACGCAACAACAATTTATAAACCCAACCAACCCCCAACAAACTCCTAAGTAGAAAGTAAGCTTAGCATATGGTACCATTGAAAAACTGTATCCGCATGCCTTGCCAGATTGGCTTCGGGCAATCATATCAATGTAGCATTGGTTAAGATCTACTTATTAAAGGTCAACATATTTATTTAACTGTGATGTCGAACAATACAATTTCTGTTTTTGGCATTGATCTTAAACACAACATCGATAAAGGAAATAACCATTCCAGTGATGCTCCCTAAGATGTTTTCACCAAAGGGCAGATTTCTGCTGTTTCTTTGTTCATAGTTTGTCTTTAAGTAGGTGATTCAATAAGGCCCAGCATATTAGGAGGAAAGAAAATTTGGAAGAAGTTTCTGCATAGCTTTCTGCAAATCTAACCCAGTTTAGCTCGACCCAGAAGTTTAATTAGAAGTTGTTCAACTTGTCTTTGTCTGTTAAATTTTTTACCTCGTTATGGCTTCTTCAAAGTTACCTGTTGTGTGCATTAGAAACTTATGAAAAGTCTGGCCCAAAAATTTGTAGTTTGTTAACTTGAGTGAAACTCTGGGCGTGGGTACTGCTTGATAAATCTTCTTTCTGGTTCTCATAAGGTTTCCTAGTGTCTTCTAAGTGCTTTTATAACAGAACAGAAGATTACCGTGATTAAACAGAACTTCTGTTGGTCTCTATAAACAAAAAGTTCAACGTCTTTTCCAATCTGTTTCCTGCACAATCTCCAGAAAATTATGTGTTTCCGTTAAGCAATTTACCTCCAGATATAAGGATTCGAGATATACAATCATCTCAAAGACAATTGTTCCCCTGTCTCTCTCTTTCATTCACACGCACGTGCATCCATTTAGACCATGTTTTGTCTTGTGAACAAGCTGATTGGTTTTGATGGCACTAAATGTTGGTCAACTAAGATTCCTGTCATGTAAGAAAAAAAAAAACAATTGCCAGTTACCATATCTATTTTGTTTGAATACCCCTTCACTGTGTGTTCTTATTTTGCTACATACGAAATCTCACTATGGTGTTATTAGATTACATATATTGTGAGCTTCACTAGTTCTTTCTTGTATTATTTTGGAGTATGAGTAAAATGGAGTATGTTGAGAATCTGTGGCCCCAAAGTCTTCTCTTAACAACCAAAATTGATTTTTGCAGATCTTCGGGATGATAAGCAGTTCTTTATAGACCATCCTGGTGCGGTCCCCATCACCACAGCCCAGGTATATTCTTCTAGTTACCATGTTACATGCACAATCATCGCATCTGCTTATGTAGTGTAGAGAGATGTAACTTTTCTGTTTTTGTTTTTTTTAAACCTTTTCAAGGGAGAGGAACTGAGAAAGCTGATTGGGGCTCCGGTTTACATTGAGTGTAGTTCAAAGACACAGCAGGTTTATATATTTTTCATGCCATTTCAAGTTTTATAAGAGTCTATAATTTTTCACACTATTTCGAGTTTCATAAGACTAAGTATACCATGGCCTCATTATAGTTGGGATTTGGTTTTTGGTGAGTACAGAATGTCAAGGCTGTTTTCGATGCAGCCATAAAGGTGGTTCTCCAGCCACCGAAGCAGAAGAAAAAGAAGAGAAGCAGACATAAGGGAGGCTGCTCCATATTGTGATTGTGAAAGAAAACGATTCCTCCCGGAGGATGTCATTACTGGTTAGCCATAATAGGCCATTAGTCTTTTAAAATTTCCCTTCTCAAGGAAGAAGCAAGCTTTGGTTTAGTCTCAACTGACAGAACTAGGGAGCTATTTCCAAACATTCTAAGCTGTGTGCTGATCTGTATATTAGTGAGTCTCATTTCTTGGTGAAAATGCACACCTCTTCTGTTCTTTAAGCTAGATTCAGCATTTCTATGGACTATATACAAAAGCTTAACTATTTCCTTGTGTGGACTTGGTGTATGTATCTTTCGCACTGAATCATATACTAGATATTACCTTCTACAGAGTCAAAGTTGGCCCTCTATAGATTTGCAACTCCTGTACTTTTGAAGGCGGATATTTGGTTCTTGGTCCTTGTTTTAGCATTTGACAGATTAACAAATTAAGGTGTGAATCCGAGAGCTCGAGATGCCACTTACGCGTCAAAAGAATCCCTAGTTTCATACTACAGAACAAGTCGTGAGGACAGAAATCAAGAATATGATGGGATGAAAATCTACACGGCGGACAGAGTATTCCATTGCCCTTTCGGAGGGTTTGTAAAACAAAAAACTTCGGTGGTTTGTCAATCGGGTATAGCCATAGATTCTGAAAAGCGAACAGTTTGAGCTAAGCACGAATATCTTTTCTTTTGGGACGTCGATTGTTTTTGACTAGCAAAGCTGCTTTTTATGGGGTTAACTTTCTAGGAATATGATTGACATGCAGGTCCCCCGAGGATCTTTCACTGAAATTTCGGCCGTTGAATAAAAGTGATTCCTGTCCAGTTGTCTTTACAATTAGAATCAATCGCTTCTTTATTTGTCAAAGCAGTTTGCTTATTGCCAACGTGAACACTCCAGCACTTGCTTTGGCATCCATTTCTCTGCAAAACGAGTTTTAAATGTGAGGATTAACTGATTCTACCTCTTATTTCAGTTATGCTTGACACCAGGCAGCAAAAGGAGAGAAGATTGGTGAATGGACTCGTGATTGATTATTCCTTCTTAATGATAGCGTACAATTCAAAGCAAAATAGGAAAAGAAATCATCTAGAAGTCTGTTTTTTTTTTCTATTACTACATGATTCTTTACTTGCAACTTTTTTTCTGTTCTGGAATTTATACCGTGCCCACTTTCATCAGCCCAAAAGAGATTGAAGGACATCTTCATTTCCACCTCTCCTCCATTGCCTCCACTTCCTCTATTAAATATGCCTCCACCTTCCCTTCAGCGATGTGCTTGTAGATTGTTTTCCTTACTTTCAGACGCATCCTGGTTCTCAACACTCGATCTGAGAGATTATAGTCCTGAAATTGCTTGAATGGCGTCAAAGAGAATACTGAAGGAGCTCAAGGACTTGCAGAGAGACCCGCCAACTTCATGCAGTGCAGGTTGGAGAAACTAAAGAAACCAGAAATGGGGTTTAGCCACCATAGTTAGTTTGTTATTGAATAGAAGATTGTGATTGATGGTGGTGCATTTTCAGGTCCTGTGGCTGAGGATATGTTCCACTGGCAAGCAACCATCATTGGTCCAAATGAAAGTCCCTATGCCGGGGGTGTTTTCCTTGTTACCATCCATTTCCCACCGGATTATCCTTTCAAACCCCCAAAGGTATAGAACAAACTTCTTTAATATCCTTGTTCTATCTGCTTGCTACGTTCAGGGTTGATATGTTCCTCTCAGAATTCACTGCTTTCTGCCATGGTTACAATTCTTCAAATCTTAACTTAGACTTGGAAAAGAAAAAGATTGTAATGTTCTCCTGTACAAATTTTCTTGCAGGTTGCCTTCAGGACCAAGGTGTTCCATCCAAATATAAACAGTAATGGGAACATCTGCTTGGATATACTCAAGGAACAATGGAGCCCTGCACTTACCATATCCAAGGTGATATATTGACTCTGAATTCCCATCCTCACTTCCTTCTTGAACTAAAATTATTGAAATTATACTGATTATTGAAGTGCATTTTGCAGGTTTTACTCTCCATATGTTCATTGCTTACCGACCCAAACCCTGATGACCCACTTGTTCCTGAGATTGCTCACATGTGTAAGACTGATAAACTCAAATACGAATCAACCGCTCGAAGCTGGACCCAGAAGTATGCAATGGGCTAGATCCCAAGTCCAATAAGAATTAGCCCACCTTCGATTTTGTCTGGACTACCTCCTTGTTCAGGTATAGTAATGGCCTTAAGTAGGCTTTACACTGTAATTTGAGCAGAATATTTGCTTGGAATAAATGGGTGGGAACTTTTCAGCTAATCTCGCAATCTCAATAATGTTCTCTTGCTTAATGTAAAAACCATATTTCAATTTCACCCTCATCCTCATTCATCTTGGGCTGTGTAGCACCTCATTGTTATACGCAACAAATGCATCTCAAGTTAGATTTTCTTTTGGTTAATGTTAGAATTAGATGATACAAAATGGATCATAACAAGGGCAATCTTGGGGTTGAATATTGTCATGTGTTTATGGAAACTTGTGACATGCTTGGGTTTATGGGCCTAAATGAATATAATATTCAAATAAAATATATTGCGACTTAAGTTTTTTGGTTCAATAATTAAGACACATAACAAATGATATCAAAACAAACTCAACATCTCAAATTCAAATTATGGAAGAAGCGACCTATGAAAAGAGTTACTTGAGTTAGCTTAGAATTTGAGCTATTATACAGTGAAATTTGGGCTGTGGAGTGTGATGGTTTGTCATAGGCTTATGGGGGATTATGAGATGCTCGGATTTATGTGAACCCACTTTCACACTCCCGGGAAAATTACACCAAACACTTATCCATGATGTCAATGCATCATGAGTCATGTCTGATGACTTCTTGAGGCTATGAAGGAAATCACATCTGATTTAACCCAAAATATGACATCAATAACATCGTTATTAGAGCACTGCCGGAATGTCCTTACCAAATCCTCCAAACAGATGAAGCATTTCAGCCTGCATAAGTTCGCAATTCGTCTTCAGGGGAGACACGCTCTGAAAATGTTGATCACTTATTCCTATCATGCCATTCCAAGTTTTTCCAACCCGAGACAGATTACATTTATAGTCAATTAAGAACATGTGGTCCCGATTCTCAATCCCTTGTTGACAAAGTGTGTTGTAAAAGTTCTAGTTTAAGCTATAATCATGCAAATTTTCTTCCTTATTTAACCTACCCTGAATTGCAGGCCACAAAATCACTGTATGGCAAGATAAACTATCTAGAGCCGACCTGCCTCCGAGACTTAGGACTCCAGACATTCTTAAAACAAAACTTTCCTAAAGGATCTTCTACCTTCTGAGAGCAATCTTAACTTGAAGGGTCATGTTTCAAAGCCTTAGGAGTGGTGTTTCTAAGCTGGTTTTCACACTGCTGCTCGCCATTATTCTCTGCAAAACTCAGCAGGCCAGTCAAATTTCTTGTGGATTAGCTAAAATGTTGAAAATAAATGGCTGTCCTAATCAAGGTTTGTTATTGCAAGTCTCTGCATTTTCAATGCCTGCTGGTCAATTTTCATCACTGACCCCCGATTGAGCCTGGTATCATTGTCAAGGTGACGGATTTTGATTTTGCACTGGATGTTGCTGTTTACTTGAATATTGGTTATGAGTAAGCTCCTCAATACAATATTGGGACCGTAAGAGCAAGAGTATCCTCCTATTGTTTCTAAAACTAGAGTTGAAACTCAATTTTCAGATTACCTACCGAATCACAGAAAGCAGATTTTCCAAGAAAAAAACACGTAACGCAAGTGCTGATTGCAAGCTCTGCAACGTGAAAAGAATGGCGTTCATGGCCCTCAATGACCCACCAGATAACGTTCAAAAGTCGAGAAATCCCATTCGAGCCCACGTGAGGCCAAGCCAAACCAAGAGAATTGAAAGACTAAATCCATGAATACGAAAGTTGACGGTCTCTATATGGTTGACATTATCACAGATCACTTTATCAGAAGAAGATTTTAGTGTTTAAAAAGAGGAAGGTAGGACATACTTGACCTACCGTATATTCTTCTAGCAAATAATTTCTACGCATGCCTCCAGAATAAAGCCTAGTTGCCTTTCACATCCTCTGATTTCGAGTGATAGCTCCACATTACCAATAAACGCATGGAAATTATCCTATTGTGTTTAGGAACCTGTCCCCAACCTGCTTTGGAAAATCATTTGTGCCTTTAAAGTTCAACGATAGTTAGAAGTTGGTAAAACGATTATAACTAACGTATGACATGCATTAAGTGTAACTTTTCTCCTTATAATTTAGTCTAGAACCCACTTTGTATAGATATTAGCTTTTCATTTGTCATATTTTATATGATTTGTATTGTCACATTTGATATGTTAGGTATGCCACTTATTATAGTGTTAGTTACATTTTAGTGTCAAAAGTCCTTATCATTCAATAATAAATTCAAGATTTGAGTATCTTAAAAAAAAAATTAGCATATTAACTATGTCACTTACTGTAACTTTATCTAATTATAAAATGTCCTTATCATCTAATATATGATTTTTAACTTTTCACTTGTATCCCTTAGGTAATTTGCGGTTTTCTATAAAAATTCCTTGTTTGTTAGCTTACAAATTGTAGTTTATCCTAGAATTATATATCCACCTACAAGTATCTTTAGTAATATATAAAATAAAAAAATAGAGTTAGATTGATAATTAATATATTCATACAGTTTCTTAGATGACATTCTTATTGTCATATTTACGAACAATTTGAGTTATGTTATGAAAATTCTTATAATGTTAAGCATATCACTAATTTTGGTCATCTTAAAATGTCACTTGTCACAATTTTAACTATCCAAGGACTTACATTTTTTCAATCCATAGTTTCTAACTTACTAGCTTAAATGAGGGGTTTTTTTATTCACATTTATTTAATTTTAAAAATTATTTGGTTATCTAACGATCAACTACTTGTTTGGATTCCAAACATCTAAAATAAACTTATCAATCAAAAGAATTCCAAGTAATAATAAAGCAACTGATTTCGTCACTATGTAAAGTATTTCCATTTGATCACATGAGATCAAGGTGTATAGGTAATTTAGTGAAGAACTATAAGTTAATAATCAAAATACAATTTATGTATAATTTCTAAAAGTGATGCTACGTAACTAACTCCAGAATTCATTTAGTTACAAATTTTTTGTTAAAAAAAATATCTTTTATATTGCTAATGATAATACTTGGTATTCGTTGGAATAAACATTAATTAGTATGAAAACATAATAATCCTCGGAGAAAAGTAATGTTAGATGAAAGAGTTTTAATTAGTTAGGTACAAATAAATATGCTACTTGTTATAATAAAAAAAAATTACTATCCATTGTACAAACCATAGTAACTAGGACAATCATCTTAAATTATAATACTTTCTGATTTAATCATGTCCTTAAACAGTTTTATACAAAATATGGACATTATTAAGAGGTTTATTATCTAAAAAATCAGTAACATCTCCACATACCCATGTCTTAAAAATGTGGGATAGGCTCCACATATTTTAACACATCCCTTTCCCATGATAGACGGATATTGAACCATTAATAAAGAACTTAGATTTAATATCATATTAGAAGGGTTATTATTTAATTCAAAAATTAATTGAAGAATTAATAGAACTCTCTTTAATTTAAAATACTCATGTCTTAACAAGTGTGGAACAAACTTCACACATGTGAAAATATAGATATAGGATATTTGTATAAATATATTTTACAGATATGGGTAAAATGCATGGCTGGAGCACACAAAAAGTCTTGAGCTCCGTTTCTTCTTCTTCCAGTGCTGTTGCAGCAGAGTCAGGCATAACCTCTTCATGCGACTTATCCATGTCCTTCCATAATGCTAGAAGATGGTAAAGGCTAAACAGAACAAATTCGCATAGGCTTTACCTCATACAGAACTGGATCTTAACCCTTCGTTTGTCAAAGCCAAGCGTTGTGTTAAGAGCTCAACCAGAGCTTGGGAATTCTTTAAGGCATTGGTGGAGGCATCTTTGTTTCTTCTTTACATTATCTAATATCCATTATTGTCGGTTGTGTTTCTATTCGTAGAGTAGAGCATCTGTTTTCCAAGCCTAATGACTTTTAGAGGAATTGATTTAGGTTCATTCTTTCCAACAAGAAGCTATTCCCATGAAACTTATAATAATGGGAGTTGCAGAAAACAAATGCCCAATTGGTGGTGGTGAAATCGAAGCTGGTCATAGAGACTTGCAACGAAATCTAAGCGCTGCTCGATGCAATGAATTTCCAATCAGCAGTCAACAAATTCTTATTCAAGTTGTCAGTATCTGTAATCAAGGTTTCGATTACTATACCAGCAAGTTTCTTTGGGTTTCTTAATTTCACTTTTACTTCTCATCGGATAGAATATGATGGAGTACAAATCAAGCGTTGACAAGCTCTATTCAACAAAATCACTCAAAATCTTGCGTCTGTGGGAGCTACTCATTGAGCCACGAAGTAAGCACAAAAAATGGTGCTTCTGAGAACTTATTCTGCCGACCAGTTGGTGGAGGGAAAAGAAAGAAGAAATGTGTGGAAGTTCAAGAGAGGAAAGTGATAAAAAGCAGAACAACTGCACAGAACTCTCATTGCAATAGACTTTTTAAGCCCAAATTTGATCACTTCTTTAACAGCTAAAAAGAGCCCGCTACAGCTGCATCATACTTAGCCACCCACAAAAAAAACAAGGTGCAGTCTACCTGTCCTTCAGGAACCGAAACTTTCTTTCAACTTTTCCACCGAGTTACGTGAGAAGATTAGTGGTATAGTCTTTTACAAATGGCCCACGTACTAGAACTTGATGACAGTGACAAGCAACCAATCAAAATGGCAAGTTGTGGTTATTCAAGACCGACTCCTATTAACTCTGAGTCCATTTCCAGAAAATGAACTTGAACTTAAGATTCCCATCTATTCGTTGCATAGAGGAAGTAGAAATAGCCTTCTTAGGTTACCACCTTCAATGGGAAAGAAAAAAGGAACTGAAATTCCCGAAAGAAAAGGTCAAAAGAGCAGCAGTAGATCCCAGTTTTCAATGCTCTCCTGTTCAAGTTTAGGCTGCACCAAACCTCTAAAATAAGGAGCCGAAAAACACTACCCACAATCCTTTTCCTGTTGATAAATGCAGTCACAGAGAAAAGTAAAAAACCTGAAATGAATGCTTAATTCGAAAGGAAAAGCGATCAAAAGCGTTACGTATATCCATTTCTGCAACTTTTGTATTGGGTCAAATAAAGCAAGCCCTTGATTGTCCATTCTCACAAGGTTGCATTTAGTGGTTGACACGTCTCCGAATTATCTCATTCATTTCGTCATCTTCCACAAGCACAAAAAGAATATAGCTTTCGGCTTTGAGAAAGATGTGTCTGCGATCTGTCTTGTACCAATGGATTTTGTAGCGGGAAAACATCCAAATCAAGTGAAAAGGATTCTGGAGAAATTGGCTATTTTAAACGTGTGTGGCGGGTTTGATCATCCTACAATTATGACGCCACAAAGGAAAAAAAAAAAGACTTGTTGCCATTTCTTTGACGAAATAAACGCCAAAAATGATTAATATTTCCAAAAAAATATATAAAAAGACCAACTTAAAACCCACTTTTTGATGATATCAATGAATAAACACAATCATTACTCCATAATACAAGGCCCTCACGAAAGGAGGAACTTTTCTCAAAATATCAGAACAGCATTGAATGTGATGAGGTTCTACTGTCCATATCTTTTGAGTCAAAAGTTAGAAAGAGATGCTTGCAACTTCAATCTTTGAAAGAACATCTTATCAACGTATCACAAGGGTAATGCATGTGATGAGTTTTGCGACAACACGCATGTCTAACCAATGCTTTTAAGTCAAAAGGCTTAAATTCAATCTTTTCAAACATTTGAAACCTTGATAACGTGTTAAAGGGACTCTTATTCCTTTCTTCAAATTACAAAACCCTATAGTTATGTCCTGATAATTTATGTAAAAAATCTTAAGATATAAACAGTTGTTTTGACGTATTCTATTATGTAGTAGCTTTCAAAGTCGTGAAAAGAGGGTCAATACTTCTTTGGGGTTTGAAAAACGTTGCATGAGTCAACGTGTAACGCAAGGTTCTTTTTAAGTTCCCTGCTTTCCCGGTCCGGAGCCTTGCCGGTGGTGGCACGGCCTCGTGTTCTTCAAACCGCAATAGGCGGTCGAGACTTCCAAGTCCCCTCATCGGTGCACGGAATCTGACCGGATATAATGGGTTTCCCGCTAAAACTGTAGGTTTCATCAACGGACTTAAATAAAGCATTGCTCCTCTTTTTACTCTTTCTTTTGACAGACAATACTTTTTGCCCACGCTTCGTGGAAATTCACTAACTTGCCGACACTTTCTTCTCCATTATTCCACACCCCATTGTTCTTTCAGATTTAAAGCATAAATCCTTTGCTTAAACAAGCTTGATCGTCATCCCAACAATCATCTTCCAATATGTATAATTTTTCCTTTTTAATAATGTTCAGAGCCTCCTTTTCAATTCATTATATTTTCTGTCTTGGTATTTAGTGCAGTAGGTAGCAAGGCTGATGTTGTTTGGCGGCATTTTCATATTTAAAACATGTTTGGCTCCGACGACGTGTTCGATCACAAGGCATGCATCTTTTAGGTACAACTTAATTGTCGGGTCTTGTTTATCGTTTGCCGGAACTTCGCTTTTTCAGTTAAATTTTTAATCTTTACCACACGATCTTGTGGGTTATTCCTGCATACTGTCTCATGGATGGAATATTTTAGTTTGGTTGGGAATTTGTTTATTTGTTGGGATCTGGTTTATTTAATCTAATGGGCATTAGGTTTGTTATTCTAGCTTGAGTGAAAATGGTAGCCTTTTATTACAGAGATTGAAATGATTCATTCAAGAAGTTGGCAAGGTCCGCGACCAAACTAGTCGAAGAAGGAAACGAGTTTATATATCCTTTGAGAGTTTGAAAGATATAGATTAGAGGGAAAGAAGAAACAATGAAAGTTGACACGGCGGCTAAGGCTTTTGAGAAGAAAAATGTATTGGTTGGAATTCAAATGGACGGCCATAGCAGAGAGCTGCTCTGCTGGGCTCTGGTGAAAGTAGCGGAGCCTGGAGATTGCGTGGTAGCAGTTCACGTTTGTCGAAGTTCTGGTAACGCACTTTGAAAAATTTTGTATCTTTGCAGCAGCAGGATCTTAATCTGCATATGGTTTTATGATTCAAATTCTTACATCTTTTCGTATTCTATGATTAATCAACACAGATCAGGCTTCGAAAAACAAGAACTTCCTAGCTGGTTATTTAGAAGCTTATGAAGGCCTATGCAGCGTAAAGAAGGTTTGTAGTGCTTCAAGGGCTACTTATTCTCATTCATTGTAATATTAATGATTGATAAACGTCTGCCATGCTCTGTTTTAGGTTGATCTTAGGGGTCAGATATGCACAGGAAGTTCAGTGCGAAAGGTTCTGGTGAGAGAGGTGAAAAGTCATGCTGCTGTGGCTTTAGTTGTTGGGATAAGCAAGCAGAGCGCTCTCGGGTATGGGAAGAGCTAGAATTTCAGCTTTGCATTGGGTTTAACTAATTCACTCTTTTTATTTCTTCTGATTACTCTGAACGGATATCGTTTTCAGGGGTTGGACTTCCATGGCGAAATATTGCACCAAAAGGTTGCCTTCAACAACCGATGTTTTGGCCATCCGCAATGGTAAAATTGTCTTCAGCAGGTTCAACCATAGCCAACTACCAGGTTTGATGTTTGAGTCCTAGTTAAAGACCCCTCTTGTAGATCATTCGGATGCAGCGTACAAATGGATTTTCTTTCGATTGTTTCAGGTGTGAAAGGAGATCCAAAACCAAGTTATAGTCTAATACAAGTTCCCACTTCCAGCGAATGCCAATCTCAATTTGGTGAATCCGAGACAGAGTCAGAGAAGTCCATTTCTAAAGTGGTTCCAAGCTCCAGATACGGTTCAAGGCATATTGACGAAGACTTGAAGGATGAAGTTTTCAACCTTGGCCGCCAAAGCAGCGAACTTTCTTGGAGATCAGCTTCTTCATTTGCGATAGACCCTTCGGGGCAACGGCTTGGTTGGCCTTTACTCCGTAGATCTAGTTCATCATTTTCCATAGCTCCACATACAAGGAACATATCTGTGGTGCAGTGGGTAATGAGCTTACCGGATCGTTCCTCGCAGCTAAGTCCTCAATGTTCAACTATTGAAGAGAGCCCACTGGAAACAGATTTAAGTGACATAATGGATGGGAATGTTAAGACTAGCTTGTCTGAACTTGGTGAGCTTCCAAAAGGCCTGGAGCATCTCCTCAAAACGAACTCTTCATGTTGCAAATGGTTCAGTCCTGAGGTTCTCGAAACGTCAACTTCTCAGTTCTCCTCAGGTGAGTAGCTTTTATCATCAGATAACTCATTGACATGTCTTTCCCCTTCTGACATAAAATCTTCCTTTTGCAACAGAGAATATGATCGGAAAAGGAGGCTGTAACC
This sequence comes from Casuarina equisetifolia, assembly GCA_028551475.1. Lineage (NCBI taxonomy): Eukaryota > Viridiplantae > Streptophyta > Magnoliopsida > Fagales > Casuarinaceae > Casuarina > Casuarina equisetifolia. Next base: position 18,414,386 of record CM052360.1, read on the forward strand.
GTGTGTATAAGGGGATTCTCCCAGATGGCAAGCCTGTCGCAGTCAAGATTCTGAAGTCAAGCAAAGAAGCGTGGAAGGATTTCGCCCTTGAAGTTGATATCATGTGCTCGTTGAAGCACAAACATATCACGCCCTTGCTTGGAGCCTGCATAGAAGATAATGCTCTAATCTCGGTTTATGACTTCTTGCCTAGAGGAAGCTTAGAGGAAAACCTACACGGTAAAGCTTAAATGGGATTTCATGCATTTCATTTCTTCACATGATAAATGTTGTCAGAAACTATACTGATTTTTGTTAATACACGATGATGTAGGTGGAAAAAAAGATAGATCCGTACTGTCGTGGGAAGTGAGATTTAACATAGCTGTTGGGATTGCTGAAGCTCTAAATTACCTGCATAATGAATGTTCTGAGCCTGTTATTCACAGAGACGTCAAGTCTTCAAACATTCTTTTATCCGATGGGCTTGAACCACAGGTGCTTCACTATACTGATACAGATGTTAATTGGAAACTAATCCATTGCCACGGATGGGTGATCTGACAACTTGTTATTATTGTGTGACAGTTATCTGATTTTGGGCTTGCAATGTGGGGACCAAAAAATTCTTCATATGTGACTCAACCTGATGTATTAGGAACGTTTGGTTACCTTGCTCCCGAGTATTTCATGTATGGGAAAGTCAGTGACAAGATTGATGTCTATGCCTTTGGTGTTGTGCTTCTTGAATTGATATCAGGAAGGAAACCTATTAGTTCCGAGAGTCCCAAAGGACAAGAGAGCTTGGTTATGTGGGTAAGAGCTTCTTACACAGATGGAATTTCTGCTTGCTTTAGTTATGTGAAAGAATGACAACTTTAATTCAATGAGCGCAGGCAAAGCCAATAATAGAGAGTGAAGATATAAAAGGCTTATTGGATCCAAACTTGGATGGAAAATATGATGAGGTTCAGCTGCAGAAAATGGTTTTTGCAGCAACCCTCTGCATCACAAGGGCGGCTAGACTTCGGCCTAAAATGAACGAGGTAACAACATTGCAGTTCTGAATAAGCAGTAATTTTTAGTAAGATGTAATTCATTTACAGATAACCCAAATACAAGCCTTCTTTACGATTAAAGTAAAAGCTGCTCGTGTTTTTAACTTCCTCAACTTTTCCAGATACTAAAGCTCCTAAAAGGAGAAGAATATGTCGCAGAATGGATTGGCTCCCAAGATGGTGATCTAATGGATTCAGAAAACCAGGAGAATTATGATGATGAGGTTTATCCATATTCCAGTCTGCAGTTACATTTGAGTCTTGCATTGCTTGATGTTGAGGATGATACCACATCATATGGTAGTTTGGAGCAGAACACCAGTCTTTCCTCAGACGAATACTCGAAGGGGAGATGTAGCAGATCATCCAGCTTTGATTAGCTTTACATTATACTTCTTTTAATGGAAAAAAAAAAAAAAAAAAGAGGCTAAAACTACATTTTCTCAAATGAGTAGTTTGTACTGTACAGTTGAGTAAAACATGTTGGCACCCGACTGTGAGGTGGTTTATAGATCTAAACTGTAAAATATGATAGGATCAACCCTCAGCTTATCAGCAGCTCAAAGTTCCTGAATCTTGAGAAAAACTTGGGAAATTTGTAAAAAATTGGAATGCAAAAGCTTGTGATGCTTTATCTTACTGAAAAGAGCTCAAATACTAGTCTGCAAATCTGAATGGATAGGACTGCTTATTTCATACATATCATAATATGAATTGGCTCCAAAACCTAAGCAGTGGCACAAGGTAGCTAGTTTGGCTGAAGCATCAGGTCACCAGCTCTATGACAAAGAGCCCTACCATGTCAATGAGGTTATAATTGCTATAATTTTAATTCCATAGACTGCTGATTCACCAATATAGGAAATTTAACCACAGATTCACACCCCAGCTTCATCCCCACTTTTAGGAACTATAAGTTTCCACTCAAGAACAAAAATGTGTGACTGTAGCTTCTGGATTGACAGAAAGAATACAAAGTTATCCTACACTCGTCGAGAGAAAAGGTGATTCATTCGGAGTATCAAAATAATGTCACAAATGAATTGACAAAAAGAAGAGTTGTCCCTGTTTTTAGTTGCTTAGCCGCATGTTATGACGATACCACGAACATCAGGCCACGAATTACATAGTTATCTCAACTATTAATTAAGTTACAGCTTGTAAGTGAAATTATCATTAAATGTCACAGAGAATCTTCAATTAATCCTTCACACAATTAATAAACAACAATCCTGTCACTGCATTGAACTCTTACACACAAGATTGTGAATCTTAAGCATCTACCATCTCACCAGCAAGGCACCTTGAAAGTCTTAACATATTCCGGAGAGGCAAGGTGGAAAATCATTTACAATTTTCCCCGCTACCAAAGGTTCCAAGTATATGTGCGAAGAAGTATACATGTTTTCTTAAGTCAGAATAAATTTTTTTAAGGTATATCTCTCAAATCTTTTTACGTTTTTCATTTTCTTACATTAAGCATCTTTATGATCTGTTGAAGTCCCACATTGGAACCAAGTCCAGGACCTGGGCAGCTTATATGTTGGGTGTTTCCACCCTTCCAATTGGTTTCTTTTGAGAGGAAAGGCCCACTTCAACATGATATCAAAGTCTAGTTCAGATTCCTTCTTAGTCCCATGTGGGTTTATGTTAAGCATTCTCGACATAGAATGGAGGGTTATAACAACTTTTGCATTTGTTTTTTTTCGGTTAAAATTCACTAATTTTAAATAGGAAAAAGCATGAAGTAACCTAACAATTCCTATTTTGTTATCCAAAAGCAGAAACATTCTACTTATTTTGAAAAATAAAGAACAACATTTAGGTTCCAATTCCGTAGTATAACAAGAAAAGGAAATTTTTAGATAAGTCCCAAAATGGATGAACGAAGATGTAAGTTAGTTTTAAAAATGCTATATAAAAGCATGGTGGATGCAAGAACAAGAAGGAGAGGAAGGCAAGCATCCTAGAAGAATGGCCCCAAAGCTCTCTCTCGTCGCTGGACGCTGCTTCTTGGTGTTTATCTCTGTTGTTTTGCTTTTGGCTTCCGGTAAAACTCCTCTCATGTCCCATACTTTTCCTTGAACTATCGGTGATTCATTCAGTTTGTCCATGTTTCTACTAATAGTCTAAATGCTACTTGTCTAGTGGAAGAGCCAGCAGCAGCATTGCGTGTACCACACTGCATTGGTACTTGCAGACCAGACTGCAAGCAGCTCTGCATCAAAGCGGGATACCCCAAGGGGGGTGGTTGCATTGGATTTAAGCAATCGGACTTATCATGCTGCTGCTACAATCGTGACCTTCCTCCTCCTAGTCAAGGACGCCTATCATGAGAAATGGCCCTTTATTTTCCTTGATTCTTTGGAATGGCTGTGGGATGTAAGATTCAGTCTAAATAAATTGGAACATATATAAGCAAGTGCTGCACCACATTGTTTTTCCTTTTCGCTTTTGAAGTTAATACAGTGGGAAGGAATTAGACTCACAAAATATTGCAAGCCCCCTAAAACATTTGCTTTAAATTTCCACCAGCATCAGATAATGTTTTTAACAAAATCCTACAAGTTGAAGCCAATAAAGGTAAAGCCTTTCAATTATATCAGTCTTCAGTGGTCTTTGTCTCATTTTGGGGAAAAAAAAAAAGAACAAACCACAGAGAGCACAATAGAAGCACTGAATCTTTGCGTAATCTACCGCCCAGTCTGCCCCCTGACATCTGAATTTGGCAACCATATTCTAGCAACCGATTAGGCATCTTTCAATTTATTAATAATTTTCTAGCAGATCATGCAGAATGACAGAAGAAAAACAAAGGGAAAGAATGACGGTGGTAAAAATTAGGAGCCTCTTAATAGAAATAAAATCGAGGAAGTTGATCAAAGAGAATTATTATCCTAATTTGCATCAGTATCTCTTCTTTTTTTGTTTTGTTTTGTTTTGAGAAAAATGAGTGATACGATTATAAGTTTTATTAATAAATATAAGATTGAGCAAAACAACCATACCTTGAACATCCTTAGAGGGGGAAATTATTGAAGGTCATGCCTAAAAAGAATAATTGGTTTGCTTTTATTAAATTTGGGTGGGCTTCGTTTAATTGTTTTGGAAGAGATTGATTGGTTTAAGTGAGAGTAGTTGTTATAAACCTAAATTACAGTGGCTAAGCAAAAGTATGCGATAATATTTTAAAAAAAATTATATTACAACTAGTCTTAAAACTTGAATCTTTCAGCACAATGGTTGAAGCACATAACATTAATATAGAGTTAATCTTATATGGGTCACAAAGTATTGGAGCATGGTGAACTATTATGATCATAAATTATTATGGGCTTTAAGCCTTATAGTTTGAGTTTTTTAACACTAATTGAAGTATGTAATAAAAATTTGGACTTCACAAAAGGGATGCTCTTAACCAAACTAGAAAAAAATAGTGGAAAGGTAAGTAAATGAAGAATGAAGTACTATCTGTGGTTGCTTTTCTTGGTTATAACACATCTTAGCCCAATTTGAAATCCAACTGTAAGATAAATTCGTATTTTGCTAACTTTAGAAGTCCAAACCCATTATCCTACTTGTACAGCTTTAAAGAACAATATGTCTGGTAAGATATTCTTATCGACGTCAACTGGTTGTATTTTACAGCATTATGAACAACTGATGACCAGTGATGAGTGCATTGGAACAACTGTTCATGTTCACTTCACGGCATAAAACTAAGATGCAAAATCTAGACCAGAAAAATTATATTGCCCGGAAAGAATAAGAAAAGGAATGATGAGTATGAGTATGAGTATGAGTATGAAGTTAAAGAGATTTCAAGGAAGTCTTTGTGAAAAGACACAAATGTAATAATTAAAAGATGTTTTGCTTGATATTAAAGGATATTTCATAAATATGTATGGAATGATCATGGTGCAAATTTATCACCACATAGAATAATAATAATATAACATAAACAATTAAAAAAGACTCGCAAATATAACATGGATAACAGCTCCCAAGAGAAAGCTCAAAAGGAGTCTTATCATAAAATATGCAAGTGGCAAGATGATTCATGATAAGGTTGATTATGAGAATGCAAACTCTCCAATAACTTTCTAAATGTGCCTAAGAACGTAATGTATGTGTCACATTAAGGATATGAAGATGTTTGCATCTAATCATCCTATTTTGTTTAGGTGTATAAACATCAAAACTCTCATAATGAATGTCATGGAGCTAAAACAAGGAAGTGCATTCATGAATAAAAAAACTCAAAACCATTATTTGAGTTAAGTTGACGACTGCGAGAGCGAAACTAAGTCTCCACAGGCGGGGTTGATACTATGCAAATGATATGGTGAAGTCCCCATAAAGTTGGGCGGGCCGCGTGCGGGCGAGGCCAAGGCCAATGCCAAGGTTGAGGCGTGTGCGGGGGCAAGGCCGAGGCCGTGACCTTGGCAGGCTATTATATAACAAGGCCTGACTCTCTGGCCTTCGAATTGTTTGATGATTTCACTATAGAGTACAAATTATATAATAATTGGTAAATATATGTTGATATTTTTCCATATTAACATACCAGACTTGCCTAGCAGCATGTTAATATGTGTACAGTAAAGGAATCCATAAAAAAGAATCTAATTAGTATTTTCATGTTCACTTCGCAGCAAAAAACTCAGAAATGCAACCCAAAACGATTAGGAGGGGGGGAGGGGATGAAACGGGGGGACGATGAGAATGAATCTAAAGTTTAAGCGATTTCAGGTGTATGAACTGCACTTTTGCTGCGTAATTAGTTGTACTACATAGTTAAAATGTATTGAATTTCTTCCCACTTCAGGAATTCAAGCACAAGCTTGGAATTAGGCCTTGTAAAAGTTATTCCTGCTTGTTGAAATTTTAAGGGAACAGTGAAAAATAGAACACTACTAGAGACAATGAGGATCAACTAAAACCAAAACTCAAATGAATACAGACATATAAAATCATCTGTTTCTTCTACAGATTGTTCTCAAATTTCAGTACATGTTTTCTTTTTTCTTTTCTTTTCCCTTTTCTGCTGGCTGCTAACAGCCTCCTTCAAGCGAGCAGCCCTCAATCCTAGTCGCCTACCTGCTTCTACGTCACTATAATGTCTATCCGAACCTGCATCTAACATTTATTGACAACATATTTAGCTAATCCCGGTTGGCTTCTCGGTGACAAATCTGAGGTTTCTATGAACAATACCGCAACTAAGCCAGTCAGGAAGAAGCATCTGTTTCTGTGACCGTATCACAAAGAGCTCTACCATGTCTGCCAGTCAATGATAAACCAGATCAAATGACCGCAATTATTCCATTATACTGCTCACCTTAGCAATGTTGCAAGTGAAATCACATATTCAGATCCCAGCTTCATCCCTGCTAAAGCAACGAGCGCCTGAAGGTACTTTCAGGAACAGAATACAGGCTTTGGATCAAATGTGAGACTAACCTCTCACTAACCTCTCACACTCAAGAGAACATATATGCAGTCAGGCTGTTCTTTCTTTAATAACTTGCATGACTGACAGAAAGAATACAAACCTGCACTCAATGACAAAATTATCCTGCACTGATCGGGGGAAACGGTGATTCGTTTGATGTTTCAAAATGATATCGTAAATGGCAAAGCCCATATGTCTGCCTTTGACAAATACTGAGCAACAGGGTATCCGACGTTGCTTCCATGGCAGAAGTCATCATTGCATGCATCAGCTTTTCGTATCTTTTCACTTCTGTTCTGTTTTCTTTGAAAGACCCACTCTTGATCATCAAACTCGGGGTGCTCAGTCTGTAAGGGAAGGGGAACCCAGTTCACAATTAAGTCTCTATATTCTGATTCTATCTGAATAAAGCCTGTTCCCTCGGCCTTCTCGCCAGTGACAATCTCAGTTTGAGCATAGGACTGGCAGCTCTCTCTGGAAAGTCCACAAGTCATATCCAGGGAAATTGTTGTGGGCATACGAGAAGTAGGTTCATTGTTGGGTCTCGGAGCCGTTTCCAACTCGCCATGGACAAGTTTATGCGGCCGCTTGGGAACAGGACAAACTTCTTTGCTGGACTGTGCTGCTTGATACTTACGGTTTTGCGGTTGAGAATAAAAATCATTAATGTCTCCTGTGGTAAAACATGGAGACACGTTGAGAGGGCAAATCTAAGTACCTAATGAACTTTAAGACAGGACAAATGTAGAGACCGATACCATGATTATGAAAGTTAATGAGAGATAATTTTTCGTTTCGTCGCTCAACATTTTGGCTATTAGCAGAAGAGTCATACATGCTGTCATAGTTCATGGGCAGCCCATGCTCTTCAGAGAGGCTGCTGTTCTCCAACCCTGTGGCTTCTTCATACTTCCTCTTCTTTAGATTTTCAATTTTTTCCCGACTTCTCTTCTTGTCATCCTCGGGCCCGCTTTTCTTTTTCTCTTTTTTCCGCCTTCGTTCCTCGTTCTTCCGTTTCTTCTCAGCCTTTTTTCTTTCTCTGTTAAGCTTCAGTGCCGAACAGAAAAGCCGTCATTTTGAGATTAGTTAACGAGTATATGACAAAGAAAGCAGCACCAAGCTAACTTGATGGATCTCATACTCTAATCACTCCAAGGAACTAAGCCTTATTACCATGTATCATAAATACTTTCATATTCAAACAACATTCCAAGATAAAGATTCTCCTCATTTAGCACTACTCACTATCACTTTCAACTCAAGAAATTTCGGAGTATAGTGTACATCCATTATTCATTGTGTATACTCAAAAGAACTTGCCCTCTCTCGTTGCCTAATACCTTTACCAAGAAAGAGTCCGTTCCTATTTGGGGATGCTCAGCTATGTTGCATCCATATCACGAACATCAAGTCAATAAAAAAATTCCAGTCACTGCATTGAACCCTTTGGCACAAGATTGTGAACCTCACGTTTCCACCAAGGCATCTTGAAAGCAATGAATTGAATTCTTTGGCACCAAGATTGTGAACCTTACCAGAATATGAAGGCATCTTGAAAGTAAAACATATTCCTGTGAGGCAAAGCTGAAAATACTTTCCAAGATTTGATGCTACTGAAGGTCCTAAATACATTTAAAAGAACCTTAAAGCATCAAAATCAGAACTACCACCAGCCGCAGACCCCAGCTTAAAAGAAAAATCTTCGGCCGCAATTAAGACCTTAATAATTATTCCAAAAAAGTCATTTCCTACTTTAATTATTCAGAAAGCCCCATAATGAACTTTAAACGCCAGTGGCAGAGAGAAAGACTCCGCTTTTACGTCACAGTAACATATTATGATTTATTTTGTTTCATATAAGCATCGTCCTGGCTCCAATCCGAAGAAAGAATGCTTTGACAGGGTCCGTTCATAAGAAATAATTAGTACAAGAATCAAAGACATAGACAGAACAGATGATGGTGACTAAACAAAAAACGAGATTTGCTTTGGATAGGGAGAAAAAGCTGAGCGACTGGTGTAAAGTGTAGATAGCACGTCGCCCGACAGAGTGCTGAAATGCGGAAGACAGTGCAGTCTTTTCTGAGAGCACTCGAGAGCCAGTTTTCATTATCTCCCGTAACCAAACACGGCAACATTGCTATGAATAATGCATTGTCCTAATTAGTACCACAGACAATCAATCAATCAATCATCGGCACAGGAACTCGTTCACCTTCTCGCATAACATGGCCCCATAAACACCAAAACTTGAGTGTTTTTACTTCTACATATGAGCGGACAGTCACAGGAGAACTGTTCACCCGTCTATGCTCGGCTTCAACCCACCAGATTAACCATAAAAATTAAAAAAAAAAAACCCGATTGAGGTATTCCCTCACAAAGTTCCCTAAAAAGCTATACGCAGAATATGAATCCTATTCATTCCTCAATGGAGATGTTGTCGCATAAGTACTATTCACCAAATACATGCACCACGAAAGATAAAACCACAAACAATTAAGCCTCAGACAAGTCAGTGAAAAGAGAGCATGAGATTCTCAAACAAACCTCAATCAGTTCTACAAGGGCGTCGCCCCCCACGCCGTTCCACACGTACCCCGGTGGAGGGAATGGTATGCACCGGGACATTGGTTGTAGAGACGAAAACTTGAAGGCGATCAACGCCTTCAACCATAACCCGTTCAAACCCTTGCTATAATCTCAAGAACCAATCTCAGACGGTTGCCAACCCACAAAGTTTGCTAGAACTCTAGTTTGTGACCCGAAAGTCAAAAGGGAAATTGGGATCTCTCGGCCTTTTTACAAAGCTCACCAAGCTCTCTTCCTATGCCTTCTTCCCCACCGATATCTCCTCCGGGTGCTTCTGTTTAAACTGAAAACGTAACCTTCGCCTAGAAACTTAATGGGTTATAGGGTTTCCAGGATGACAATGTTTGGATAATTCTCAAGCTTTCGTACCGCTGAAGCAACCGGAGACAAGCTGTTTCAACGGCGGGTTTGCGCGTCCTTTAGGACTGTAATGGTTCCCGCCTATAACATTGTTTGCTTTTTCGGCCCGTCTGCACTCTTTTAGAACTTCAAATTGAAAAGCCCATTAAAAATTTATCCTTTTCCAAAATCAGGGAAAGATGATGCTTTTCCAAGGATTACCCTAATTGCACAACCATCAACTTGAAATTCTGGGTTGAGCTTTGTGCAGAAACCCGTTTATGGACATCCTAAAAGAAGGCACATCATTAGAGATCGCATCTTAGTGGAATAGTTGGTTTGCATCATAAAAGATTTGTCGTGATCCGTTTAGCTTTTTGGAAGAGGTTCAAGTCCATTAACAGAACTTGTATTTAACAAAGAGATTGCCATAAAAGAGAGTTCTATCCAAATAAGGACAAACAAGTGGAAAGTTGAGTAGGTGAAGAATGAAGTATTATATGTCATCGCGGTTTCTGGTTATAACACGTCTCGGTCAAACTTTCGATCAAACAAGATACTAATATAATATAATGGACTTTATTTTTCTCACTGGGTTAACTCCAAATTTGTAACAAGTGATATTAGTGTGCCAAATCACAATTGATCCAAGGGACTTAACTTAGTGATGTTTGCAACTATTAATCTCTTTTTCTCTTATTAGAATTTTTTTAAAAAAATAATACAAAAGTGTTAATAAAAGATCTATTTACAACTTTCATATAACTGTTTTTAATACTCATAACAATATATTTGATTATTTCTTGATTAATCACTGTTAGACAAAATAAAGTTCTTTGTGGTTACCACTCTCATAAAGCGTAAGCTTCTTTTTTACTCTCTTTTTTTAGCCCTTTAGGTTTTTTCATGGTTTTTTTCTTTATACTAATACTACAAGAACCCTAGTTAGATACTGTTAAAAAATTTAATCCGTTACTACTCAGAATCCTAAGAGATATATTTAGGCCTAACGATACGAGGAATCTTTAAATTTTAATTGGTTACTACTACTCAGAATCCTAAGAAACATACGTGAGCCTCTTAATTTTTACTACAAATCTTAACAATGTTACTGCGAAGAGATTAAACCATTTTAAATCATACTTCTGTAGCTTTAAGTACAATGTGCCTGCCAAGAATTTCTTACCAACCTGGACCGGTTGTGTTTGGCAGCATTGTCAACAAACGACGAACGATGATGACGGCGTTGTTTGAACAATTCCCATCTGATCTGTAACTTCAGAAAGCGTCTCTCCTTGTACTCCTTGTGCGGACCCTTTCCGTCAAAAGAAAGGAAAGAACAAAAAAAAAAACAAAAAAAAAAAAGAGAAATACAAGGGATTCGTATTGAAAATATCATAAAAGTACCTGCCAGTATTTTAATCCTAACTAAAAGTATATTTTGAATAGAACAAATATCCCCTTCTTTTGGGTTTGAAGAACAAAATAGTTTGCTTAACGAATAATATATGATTTGGTTGACAAATCTCGCACACGTCCAAAAAATATACTACCATTGGTTCGGTTCATGAACCAAAGCCATCATTTCTACGTAGATTAACGATATCAAGGAAAGAAAACAAGTAATAAAAATATAAACAAATAAATAAGGGAAATCACTCGAGACATACCATTGATATTGACAACTTTATATAAGCTTGGTATATGTTCCTTTCCTTCATTTTTTAACTTTGTTCTTGTAAATATTGAAAACAGCTTCAACCACAAGAAACCATTTTTAACTTCTTTTTGGGTCTGATGCTGCACCACACTTTTGATTATATATAATAATTAATAAAAAGATCTATCTGCTTGTCGTTTTGCACATGGTCCACCATTGATGACCTTTGCTCTACGAAGGCACAGAACCCTTTTACATTTTTGTGGATCTCACATGCCTGGATGCCTGAGAATCTCAAAGGGAAATCCTACATTGTAACCATCCCCATGAGGAGCTGTATATCCGTAAAGGTTCCTTTAGCCTAGTAATCCGACTTTATTTTAATGGATGGTGGAGATGAGAGAGAAGTGTTATCTATTAAGATTCCGAGGGCTGACATCAATCCCTCCCAGGCGGTGTACCATACTACTTAATTTTTCAGTGTTGCACCAAAAGTCTCCCAAATACCTATAAATTCGAAGCGAAGGGGCAGGGATTGATTTCTGGACTTTTGCAAAAGCGCCATTGTCTGGCGTCTCTGAGTCGCTCACTCTCTTTGGTAATGTCTATGTTGTTTCCTCTAGGGAAATGTTGACAGGTGCAAAGCTCCTTTGTCTGAGTCTCTGAAACCCATCGCTCTCTGTGGCACGCGTTGTTTCCTCTGGCGAAATGTTGACAGGTAAAATAGATATTGTCGACTCCATCCCAGCTAATGACTCATCGTCGTGGCCGCCTTGTTCTTTCTAGGTTTTCCATTATCTTCTAGAGCCTGGACCTTTCTTGGCTTTCTTCTGTCAATTTCTCCAGCGCAGAGTCTTGGTCGCCGTGAATTGATCGATGCCACCTGTGATTGGAATCTTATGTACGGTTCATTAGGTACGCGGTAGTGGTTGTAAGCTTTTGCCCACTCGTAAAAAGAGGTCTTTTTGGCTTGATTAAGTTGTTTCTAGTGTTTTTGTGATGGAATCTCATCTGGGTTGCGACTGGAAGGGTTGAATTTTTCGTGGTTTCGTCGTTGGTTTCTAGGGTTTTGAAGTTGATTTTGCAAAAGCTCGACTTGGCATGTTTTAGCGGTTTGATTTTAGAACTTCGAATCTTTTTAGGGCTACAATTTTCCATCTCGGTGTTTGTTGTTTCTCATCAGTAGGAGAATTGGGCTCGAATTTTGGCCCGGCTCAACTTCTAATTCATAAAGGCGTTCACTTTTTAACTAGGTTTATCATTTTGTTTGGCAACTATCTGGATATTTTAATGGACGACGGGGAACTTGATTTCTCTAACCAAGAAGTGTTTTCAAGTAATAACATGGGGGAGCTTCCGGGCAGTTGCTCAATGGATAGTTTCTTTGAGGAACTTCTCAAGGACAATCATGCTTGCACTCACACGCACACTTGTAACCCACCCGGCCCTGATTCTGCACATACGCATACCTGTTTTCATGTGCACACTAAAATTCTGCCCGCTACAAGTGAGGACAAGGTTTCCACAGATGATACTGCAGAATCCACTGAAAAGAGAGGGAAGAAACGCCCCTTGGGTAATCGGGAAGCAGTTCGCAAGTACCGTGAGAAGAAAAAGGCCCGAGCTGCATCATTGGAAGATGAAGTTATGAGATTAAGGGCTGTGAATCAGCAGTTGCTGAAAAGGTTGCAGGGTCAAGCCGCGTTGGAGGCAGAGATTTCGAGGCTGAAGTGTTTGCTTGTGGATATCCGAGGAAGGATTGAAGGAGAGATTGGGTCGTTTCCATATCAGAAATCAGTCAATCCCAGCTTGCCTCATCCGAACGTGCCAAGCGCTTATGCAATGAACCCATGTAACGTGCAGTGTGGTGATCAGGTCTATTGTCTTCATCCTGTTGTGGATGACAAAAGTGCTGAGGGCACATCGTTGAACGGACAAGGCTTTAGTGGCTGTGAATTTGAGAATCTTCAGTGTTTGGCGAATCAGAGTTCGGTCTCAAAGGAGCTTCCTGGTTGCGGTGTTGATGTTGCACCCGATATCAATTCTGTTGGTGCGAACAAGAGGAGAGGTAAAGGTTTTATTCTTTTCCTTTTTGGTTTTAATTGGATGGAGTGTAGTCTGATCGAGTTGGTTAATTTGTGCTTTACTTAACATTTTTTTCCGTTTCTTTATGCAAGTATCTGAAATGTGGAACTGATTGTTGCCCTGTTATCAGGTTTGTGGCAAATTAGCAACTTTAATAGTAATATATAGTAATATATAGTAATATAGCTTCTCCTACTCTGGTACATACTTTTATGCCTTGTTGAACAGGTGGTGATCGTGTTAACTAATCAAGTTTTATTTCATTTTCTCCTTGGCCTCTGCTACTGTAAAATGAGAGTGGCTGCTGTAATGTGAGTTTGTGACTAGTAGTGCTTTTTATACTGCCCCCAACCTTCTGGTTCATCTCATTATTTTCCTTCATTTAGGGATGCATAGTACTTTACGAGGCTTTTACTATGTCCTACTATTAGTGTCCTCTTTCTGTTAGGAATTTTTGGTGTGTCAATACCTCTATATGCTTTTTCTGGAGGTCATTCAAATCAATATATTGAAATGCATGTCTCATATTGGTGTGCGTACATTGACTTTAGATGCATTCATTCTATTCAAATTTGCTATGACGTTAAAATAATTTCTATGGCATCCTAGCGTAGTAGAGAAAAGTTATTATTTAAGATGTAAGGTATCCTAATTTCTGCATTTATTTATCTTACTATCTCATGCACAAATGATTACCCTGAAAAGAAGGCTGTTCTTTGCACGGTAGAAGATAACTAACTGCACAGACTAGCCGTTATACTATTGTTGCACTAAGCTGTCTCAGTTTCCAACTGAGTGGACCGTAAGGCAAAGGCTGGAGTGCGTAAAGCAGAAGACTGCATAATAGCTAATTAAGAGATTAACATAAATATAAGGACATTAGTGGATTGAAAAGAGGTTAGTGAGAAAAGATATAGACAGGCAAACTGTAGCCATACTAATATAGCTCTACCAGGCTAGACATGCAAAAAATTTCTGCCATTTAGCCCTTTCTGTGTTGAATTCTCTTATATCAAACTATTGGAAACTAGAGCAGTGGGATTGGATACTGTTAATCAAGTAAAAACTTGATCAGCTGACCTTACTTGATGCATGCTTCTATGTTAAATTTAATATGGTATCTTAGTTGCAATTTAGGTCTGTTTATTAGTTAAGATTCTAGGAGTAATTGTAGTGAACTTTGGCAAGATTCAAATGTGAAAAATAAATAAATAAGTAACTCCGTTAGTTGTATCACTTTGCATCTGTTTTCTCAATTATTCCAATTATACCAAATTCACGTTATATTCTCAAATGTATGCTATTTTATATTTTTTATTCTTTGCATGGATATTTCGGATTTGTAATTGTCTTTCTTGTATCTTTTATATAATCACTATTCAAGCACGTAAAAGAAGACGAATTTAATTCATGTCTCAGCCCCAACTCAAGGAAACCATTGAACCAAATAATGTGCATTGACACCCATAGCTGAGGGAATTGGATTTAGTTGCATGTAGCTGGCTTAACACTTTTTCTGTATGGGTCCTGGGTGAAACCATTCAACATGTTGGATTTCAAGCGTAAGATAAGATAGCCTAGTTCGTTTCCTTTTGGCTGGGGTTGTTGTGTGTGTGTGTGTGTGTGTGTTTTGGGTGGGTTGGGTCAAAAGGGGAGGAGGGAGCCTTAAGGTTGGGGGTGACTTGAAGAGAGGTAATATGGTTTATATTATTGTTTCCTGTGGTGTGTGCCTAGGTGCATATGTTCTGGAGATTAGCTACCAGTAAAAGATATTTTTGTATATGCTTGGGATGACATTTTTATATGGTTGCATCTATATTAATTTATGCTTGATTATGATACCTTCTACGATACTTTCTTTTTTTCTCTTTTGATCAAGAGGTAGTGACTGTAATCACAGCTGTATGTTTTGTGCTACTAATTGCTTGTTAGCCTTGTATAGGCCTGATTTGTATGGTATTTGTTTCACCAGGTGGGGCTCGTTCAGCCAAAGCAAGTTGAATAGCTGATCAATTTGGCGGTGTCTTGATCAATGGTACATAAGGTCTTCCAAATAAGTAGTTTGTTGAACTGCAGCACCAGCTTTCCCTCAGGTCATTATGTGTTTTTTTTTTTTCCTGCATTATTTTTAACCTACTGTTGGGTTCTTGGAGCTTCCTTGGCTTATCTATATAAGCACAAGTTTTGCCGACTTGCTACTGTTTTAGGTAGTCTTTTAGCCAGTTCATGAAGTTTATTGTACTTAAATGCTTTCAGAATATTGGTGGATGTGTATCAGTGGAACATGAGTTTAAGGCCAACTTTATGGCTTTCAGTGAAGTCGAATGCCTTTAAGTGTTGGCCTTCATATTCGATATGAGACCTCTCCCTTCTCTGCTATTCAATTAATTGAATTAAGTAGGCATTTTGCCTACTTCTAGAAATAGAAAACATGGGAAATGGTTTCAGTCTCTTTTCCTTCCGAAGTCTACTTCTTTTTTAATCATACGCTGTCCTCTTCAGTGGTTTTTGGCATATTTTATGCTCTCAATTGATACAATCTTGTTCATCACCTAGCGTTTTGTCATTCTTCTGATTTCAATCTGCAGTTGAATAGTCCTTTTTTTCTTTTTTCTTTTTTCTCCTCTTCAATTTGATGTTTCTGCAATTTCTTCGTGTCTAAGCTATTTAATTTCTCGGCTGCTGGATTACAGAACTTAGGAAGATGGGATGCCTGTCATCATTCAATTCTATGAGCTGTGAACAGGGGTGAACAAATCTCACTTTGTGTGATCGAAACTTGTGATTTTCCTTGAGGATTGAATCAACTCGTAGTGTTTCCAGAATAATTTATTCCAGTTATCATCATTTGTATGATAAAAGTAGTTTTCTTTTCCTGACAAAAGCATGCCGGATTTCCGTCAAGAAGACACCTTTGCCTTCTAACCGAAGTTTTGCGTGAGTTGTGACATACGACTGGCTACTGTGGTTACAACCCAACGGAACACTTGACCACCAAGGAGGATATCCAAGGCTTCCTACCTTTTATGGCTATCTCCGTAAAAAGACTGTTCCATCGTTAGCTTGAGACTTTCCTTACGGGTACCGGATTCATTTGGGAAACTTGGTGATGGCATGAAAAAAATTTTTAGTGTCGTGAGTATTTATAGAAGTGAGGGGGATCTCTTTCCAATTCTGCATAATGAGTTGATCAGATTTATTGGCAGAGGATGACATCCTTCCAATTTTCACCTTTGTTTATAGATACACTAATATCATTGAAAATCTACAGATTTGCGAAACTTAGATATTATAACCTATGTTGCTGGCTGATAACAATGGAAAGCAACAGTCTTGAACCCCTTTAGGACAGAAGTCATTTTAAATAGTTTCATCGGACCCAAGGGAACCAAACCAAGCTTACACAATATGTACAGTGCTGTAGTGTACCCGAAACAGGAATCGTTACGACCTTAATAACTTGGGAAATCCCATATGCTGGCTAGCTTTTCTTGTTGCTTTCCTTGCGCACGACCTCTGCAGGCTTTCCGTTTTAGTCCTGTTTTTGGTCGTCGCAGGTAGTTGCCCTACAACGTTAATGCTCTACCAGAGTATATTTTCATGTTGTCTTAGTACTTGTACTACTGGGGTCTTGCACCATCTGTCGGTTGTGAGAATACGTTGAAAACACAATGCTAAAGGTAGGATCTATCGCTCATTTCAAACGCTTTTGATAAACCAGAATAATGTCCTCGGGATGGCTGTCCCTTCTGTTTTGGTGTTTCAAAAGGACTAGACATTATTAGGCAATTATGCCTTTTCACAGACCAGGTTAAATTGACTGACTTGATAGAGGTGGTCCCTTGCCGATTCGAATTTGCATGGGAATTACCATCTGTGTAAGTGATTCGTATCTTCACTGACCCAGTAAAGTTTCCTTAAAAAGACTTACTTCTAAATTGGAGACACCAACTATTGATGGGGATTCCAGAAAAAGGAATATCATGTGCTAACAGAGTCTCTTCCAAGCGTAAACCTGCTTGGAACCCAAGTTCTTTCAATCAACCAAAAGACAGGACTCCCAACATGGGTCTTAACTGACAATATTTCCAATTGAAAATATCAAGGACCCTAGAATCTACACTCTACAGATTTCTTACGAAGACCATTCAAGCAAAAGGTTGAACACGGTTTCCTACCTAAACCTCACAGCCGAAAGTGAAAGCTTGCCTTCAGAACCAAGGATCTCATTTGCGGTTAGTCATCAGCAGGTTCAACATCGTCGTCATCACGATATATGTTCTCAGCCATTTGCCAGACCTGAACAGTGTTGTCCTCGCCTACACTTGCAATGACCCATGGCCTATACTTGTTCCACGAGAAATCAGATATCTTTGCTTTGTGGCCACCATGAGAAAATAGAAGCTCCGGAGGACCATCTTCCGCCTCTCCCTCTAACTGCTCATCCCCAATCCTGAACGCATTACTTATCAGTTAGATGAGGCAAAACACATTCCATGCAGAAGATACACAGACATCACAAAGTCTGAACTTAGTATTATATTCCGAAAGTATGAGGAATTCTTTTTTGTTTTAATCAGAACTCCTTTTACCAGAAAAGCTTCCTAAAAAATTCAGGAAGTTTGGTACAGTATCAAAACAATCTCAACTTGAATGAATAGACTAAAATAACAATAAATATCTTACAATAAAATGGATAACTTCACTCGTAAACCTTAATGATGCATGACTACATCTTTGCTAACCATAATTCATAAACTGGAGTAAAGGAAGTTTAAAGTATCAATCGGGAAAAGATGACATCCAACCAAATCCTATGACAAGCCATTTGAACGAACGACGTTGCCTTGTGCTCCAATCACATGCCTAGTAAGAGGTTTCTACGGAAAATATTTGCTGAAGTTGATCAGGTCCTCCAACTAAATATCCCTAACCCATCTCGCTGTATTTGAATTTTATGTTTGACAACTATTTTGAATTTCCAAGCCCGTCCATTTACAAGACATGTGAAGTGCTAAATGCCTTGTGTCCTGTACTTTAGTTACTTCACAGTTGTGAGGACCAGATACTTAAGATTACTTAGAATTAACAATACTTCCAAGCTTTCTCCTATTTCCTTAATCTTGTTAGGGACCAAAAGTTGCATGAAGAATATAAGAAAGTCTATGGAAGAAACTAGGGACACCAAATAGAATTCCATATGAATTAATAGAGGGGGGAAAAAGAAGCAAGCAAGCACATTCCAAGCGGCTATTTCAGATGTGAATACCTGTTAAGATCCCAAACCATCAACCTTCTATCATCAGCAGAGGATGCCAACACTGTTTCATGGTTAGGATCCCACTCTACCTGGAATACTTCTTCTCTGTAAGAAGTGAATCAAGTGCACAAAAAATGATGAGTTGATTTCGATCACAAGCATAACAGGATCAGCTAGTTATTAAAGAAATTTTCATGAATATGTAAAACAGAATTTCGTCAACAGATTCAAATTCAATATATACAGAGACTCAAGGGTTCAACATACACTAATATCGTTCTCAGAGCCCATTCAACCCTTTTTTTTTTAACTCCATCCATCCAGCTCTTGGCTAATTAGCTAGCATTCAGATGCAGTAGAAACATCAGATCACTGGTTGTCTACCGCAATAGTCATTCAGTGAAGCACAAGTGAATGAAAATGAAGTTTGTTCACCTTGGTGAAGAAATTCATTGTGTGTGTGTGTGTGAGAGAGAGAGAGAGAGATAGAGAGAACACAAGATCAGTACTAATTATTTACTGGGAAGAAGGGATACAAAGGCCAGGTTCACAATATAATTTGCTATGATACAGTGAACAAAGATCGGTCTACTAGGCAAAGGGCATACGTGTGACTGCTTAAAAGATGCAAGGGCACGCTCAACTTCCTTGTATCAAACAGACCAATAGTGGTATCTGAAGATGCTGTAGCCAAGATCCATTCATTGTATGGATTGAAGGAAAGATAGTTAACCTGGGATTAAAAAGGGAGATCAGTACAAATCAACAAAAGATTCATGCCTAAGGACATAATAATACAAGGGAAACCTAAATACAAATAGATTCAGATGGCAATAATATACGCACTTTGAAATTATAGAAATACAAGACAAGAGAGGTGATACAAGGACCTTTAGAGGCAACCAAACATCACATTTCAAGATTTCAGAAGGAATTGAAGATCCTAAACTACAATGTCATACGAAACAAGGAGAAGGCTTCTTCAAGACTTCAAATTAATTGCATTAACCAAACAAGAAAACACATCCAGCATACCCAACAAAAAAAAAAAGTGCCGTTTATCAGTGAAGACAGAAAAGATGAAATAAAATTAGAAAAACACATCCAACATACCCAAAATTGTACGAATAAGATTGACAGCTTAGGGAACCACTGGCATACACAAAGGAATAGTTTAGGTTAACTCACCTCCTTCTCGTGGGCTTTGACAGATTGTTGGGGCTGGTTAGTGCGCAAGTCCCAAATTATTAACTTACAATCATCACCCACAGACCCAAACAAATTTTCATTCTTTGAATGCCAGGATACATCTTCAACCACACTTTCATGAGCCTGTGAGTTACATTAGCAAAAGTCCCATAAACCAAGTATCAAATGCACCATAAGTAAAGCACCAACATTAACCATCATAATGCAAAATTCGTTTACAAAATTACCTCATAAACATGCAACGCATCAAGCACCCTATCTTGAGCCACAGCAGACACATTCCACAAACATATCTTATTGTCATGTGAACCACTTAAAAGGTATCCCTCCTTGAAGGGACTCCAAGACAACCCATACCCTTCCGCATCATGACCCCTTAGCCTCAAATCAGGATCACAGTCACCCCCCTGTTGCCTCCCCGATTGTTTGGTACATTTGAACACATAAACCTCAGATCCACTTGTCTTTGCACCCACAATTACTGGGTTCTGTGGCATACACCTTGCCCTGTTCACTTCTCCATCAACGCGTATCTTCTGTGTTATCTCCACCTACGAGAATTCCAAAATACAGCAATCAAACATATGTTGAGGTTGAAATTCCGACATGTATTTCTGAAAATTATTATTCAAATGAGAGTAGTAGGCATATGCTACGCCGATTGTTGCGTAGGTACACATCGTAAGTTGTACTGGATAAGCTCTCCATATATTCAATAGCCAGAGATAATACAGCAAGGCAAACATTTTTGTCTCAGCCCCGCCCATTTATACACTAAGTGAAGCAAACACGTTCTACTAGAGATTTCAACAAACATTTGGTACCCACAAAATAATTCGTCAAATCCCCCACCCCCAAAACTGAAAGTAACCCCAAGTAATAGTACATGAAAATAAAAAATACACACTATATAATTCTCAAAAACAAGTGCAGAGGCACCAGAACTGTCACCTTGGGGATAATGGGATTTTCTGCATTTCCATCTACGCTGGTCTCCGCCGCTTCAGTAGGGAGGAGAGCGTCTGCTACCATAAGGAAATTGGGGACCCCCTCCGACGTGTGGGTCCCCAAGACGAGCTTGTGGGTAGCGAGAGATGGATCAGAGGGGTGGGGTAACGGGGTCGAGATTGGGACCCAATGGACAGTGAGAGACGGCCATTCGAGAGGGTGCGAGATAACAAGGTCATAGAGGAAAGGCGTGTTCTTCTTCCACACCGCATAGTCTTCATCCAGATGAACGTCGAAGACAGCTACTTGCTGCAGCTCCTGTTCTTTCGCCATGGTCTCTCCCTGGGTTGGAGCTCTCGCTTTGTCTTTCTGGTTTCCCGCCAAGGAAATTGGTCGTGTGGAGGGAAGGAAAGGACGCCTGCTTTTTGGGTCGCCATTTGGTGGTACTTAAAAAAAGAAAAACAAAATTGAAAATAATAATAATAATAATAATAATAATAATAATAATAATCCGTCAAATAAAATTCCTATTACATCCTTGTCGAGACGTTACATAGCTCAAAAATTCATTTGGTTAGGTGTTACTAAAAATATCCAAAAAAAATAAATTTTAATTATTTAAAAATGAGGAAAATTTAAACTTAGGATGGTTTTGATATTTGGCAACTATGGCAAATATGATGAACATGTGGAATAATTTTTTATCTATTATTTTTATGTGTGCATCCAAAGTATTGAATTTGGAACCAAAAAGTCCAACAATTTTTGTAGCCAATTGACCATGTAAAACTATTATTACCTTTAATAATAGCTTTTGTTAATATTAAAAAAATTAATATGGTACAAATTAAAGAAGTCACCTTTTATTTTCTATAACAAAACTATTTCATTAGTTAAAACTTTGTATACTTTAT
Source organism: Casuarina equisetifolia (assembly GCA_028551475.1). Lineage (NCBI taxonomy): Eukaryota > Viridiplantae > Streptophyta > Magnoliopsida > Fagales > Casuarinaceae > Casuarina > Casuarina equisetifolia. Next base: position 18,435,885 of record CM052360.1, read on the forward strand.
TTTCATTACATTTCTAGACAAAAATAAAATAGTTGTTAGATTTTATAAAAAAAGATTAATATTTAACTTAAAACTCTAAATCATTAAATGGAATAACTCATTTATTTATAAAATATTTATTTTTTTATATGAGATTTAACATGCCTCTTTATCTTAAACATGAGACAACACTTTCTATGAAAATTTTTGTTCAAAGGCAAAGGAACAAAATATTAAATTTAAATTATCAATGATTTTCTCAATAATGTGAGATAATTCTACATCACTTATTTAACAATACATTATTACCATAATAGTTAAACTCAAACCATATTATGGATACTATTTTCGATATCCTTAAATGTTATAAAAATGACATATCAACTTAAAATTCTAAAGCATTAATTTTTTTTCACCAAAGACTTAACAATAATTATTGCTTCCTTGTACTCCTTTGATGCGTTGGCTTTTTATCGAACTCATATTTATTTATCAAAAATCAACAAATTAGATCCATTTACCTCAATTTAATGAATTGAGTTCATTATTTATTACCAATTCAAATTTTTGAGATATTATAGCTGCTTCTCCAATTGGGTTCAAGAAATTGCTTTGAAGATTCGTATATCCACTAGACTTTATAGGCGAATAAAGAGAACAGGATGTTGCACATGCTTTTATAGATAGATACTCGGCCACATCACAACCTGCCCTTCACATGCTGACCAAAAAAGGAGGTGGACCGCACCGAAAAGAATTCAAGAATGAAAGCTGTGGACCAGTAGAATAATTATAGATTCCACCAATATTTCTTGTTCTTTCAATTGTAAATATCTTTGGTACATATAATCATAACCACTTACAAAAAAAAGGCTTAGTATACAGATACAATATTGAAACTAGACCCAATCTTTTTTAATATACAATCAAAAGAACAACAGCGGATATTTTTCTTTTTCTTTTTTTTTTTTATTCGAAGATCTAACGGCAAATGGAGAAACAGTTGATTTGCATCACACCAATCGCAACGTCTATAACGAATCTACGGTCCTAAGAGGTCCAATTTTTGAGCATTTAGGGCATCACATGATGGCACAAGCGGTGGGGTTCTCATCACTGAAGGCTGTGGTGTACCGCACCTCAGTGGAGCTCGCACGAGCTAGCTGCGACATTTGTGGGTCCTGCACATTTCGTACGTATCCAGCTGGGGCCTTCCTGTCGTAGACACCTGCCGCGTATGGGTGGTCGACGACGTCGTATGGCACGTAGGGCCAGATCTCCGCCCTCTTCCCCGTCCGATGCGCTATGCGAGACACCACCTTGTTTGGTTCCACGTAACCAACCACCGTCACCTTGCTGGCCTTCCTCTCCACGTCCACCTGCTTTACACCCTTCATTCCCTCCACCGCCTTCTTCACCCTCCTCTCGCAACCTTCGCAGTCCATTTTGACCTTCACCTCCACCGTCTGATCACACAACCAGATCAATTAATTACTCGAAACGTGGCAGAAAATATTGACTTTTCTTATACACGTGGGGCCCACTCTACCGGATACGATAGATTTCGGAAGTTACTGTAGCTTCTCGATGCACCCCGGTGAGGCCCGTCGACGATTTCGCCGAGCATGAGCGTAAACTCTCTATGGCTCGGAAAGCATGAATAGCTAGAAATAAGATTGTTTAAGAGATCTAGAGTAAGAGGTACCTGCAAATTCTTGCGTTTCTTGAGCCTGGAGCCGCCGGAAGAGCAGTCAAAGATATTGGAAAGATGATCCAGAGCACCCATTATCGCTTTAGCTGACAGTAGAATGGATCTCGACGATGGAGTTATAAGTAGCGGAGCCAAAAAAATATCTGGGAAGTTCTGGTTTTGCTAGTGACAACTATCCGACTCCGGGGTCCTCCAATTTTATAAGCAAGCACATCGAGGCTGTCGACGGGTCCACTGCAATCTGGGTCCTCGCGTGCATCGAGTAGAATAAGGAAAACAATCTGAATCGTCGGTTTGGGCTTTAGTGTTGGGTCTACGACACGTGTCCTGTCTAGGCTCCGGATAACATGGTGGTCTAGAGAATCGAGGAGACGGGGAACCTGCCCTTGCTTCCATGCACTGACGTCGCACCGACCGGGTGGACATCACACCACCTAGGCGGGAGAGGAGCGTTTACACGCACGCGCTTCGATGCTTTAACTTTTTATGTGTCCGAGAGGGGTGCGCGGGGCCCCGGGCTTTTCCAGTGGGTCCCGCATAATGGGGGACGTTACCTCAGTGGTTGGCACTTTGAAATGATGAACCTTTGGATAAGAGCGTGTGGTGTGGATACGGCGGGTCGGCAAGCTTTCATGGCGGTCTGCCATTTTTGTAAATAATCGTGGGAATCTATTCCTACGAGTAACTCCAATGTTTTCTTATCGGGAAAGGGATGTGTTTCATTTTGTCTTTTTAGAAAAAGAGCATAGTTTTAGATATTTTAAAAATGATAATTTCAACTGTACAAACTTACTGTTATCATGTGCTGATGACAAATCAACGCTATATGTATCAGTCTAATTGAAGTAATCATTCATTAATTTTGAGTTTTAAGGCTTTTCAGCATAATAGTTGAGAATCATAACATTTAACATTAAAATTAACTTATATGTCCCAAGGTTCCTCTTCATGAGTGAACATGTGATGCGATCGTGTGGGGTGAGAATCAATTTGTGTGGGGCTCTAAAAGGCTAAGAAGGAGGTGAGAAATGTGCTACCAAAAATGCGAGCTACTTAGAGAATTTTTGTAAATTTTTTTTTAATGTTACAAAACACACACCCAACTCATGTATACTCATATTGAACCCAAACTTTACGGGTAGAATCTTTATTCACTTAGCATTGAACAAACTAGCTAAGTGGCCTACTTAAAGAGTTATTATTATTTTTTATTTTTTAGGAAACATAGACAATATCTTAATAATTTTTATTAATACTAATAAAGTTAAACATAATAATTATACCTTAAATAAATACAAACAACGATGTACAAATTTAACCATTGAAAAATAGTTAGATGCCTACATATTAAGTTGCCATGAAATACAAAAATATATATATTGTACAAAACATACACCTAACCTATGGATGCCAATAGTTTTTTCAAGCCTAATTGATCCTATATGAGGATAGCTAGGCATGGACAAGGTAATAAGCTAGGTTGATAAAAAAAAATGCAGACAATTTGAATGGTATGCCCATAATTGGCGAGGGTCAAGGTGCTTTGTAATCATATTCCTTTTACAATATATATGGCTTACATGCACTGGGGGAGGAAGCACAGAAAAACATTAATGAATGACATATTATAATTTTCAAGTCCATCTTTTAAATAAACACTAGACTAAATAAAAAAATATATAATCCAATGATTTAAGGTACCATAATTTTTGCATTACATATCCTAAGGCCTTTCAACAAATTATAAGCTCTTGCATTTACATTGCGTCTAGCATCTTACCTACCGAGAGAATAGGTTGTCATAAAACGAGCTATTGGGATGTCAATTCCTAAACACGGTGAAATGTAACAATCCAATTAAAATAATTCTTAATTAGTCTTGAGTTTTAAAATTCTTGGCATAATGGCCAAGAATTGTAACAATATTAATAAGCAATTTTTTTCCTCTTATAGAAAGAAAAAACTGAATTGATTTGTATCTCTAAATTCTCATAGTTTTTTAAGTATCAAAAAAATTTATTTCTCTCTCTATCCACAGGGGTCATTAAATAGACATACATAGAATATTTTGAAATCATATAATAGCTAATTAACCCATCACTTATATGTGAAAAACTAACATACATGCTTTTGCACCAATTTTACCCCAAAACCCAAAACCAATCAATAGTATCATTTTTCTTTTATTGTGTTAACGTGAAAAGCAAATAGTTTGTTCATTTCTCAAACAATTTAACTATAGAGCAACATACATATTTCTCTTTATGTTCCCATCTATAATATACACGTACATTCTAATTTTTTGATTTTTTTTAAAAGATAACATAAAAAAAATTCTTAACTACAAGCTCAGATGCTTAATTTTTAATTCTAATTTTAATTTTAAATTATTACTTACTAGATATTTTATTTATTTATTTATTTTTTTATAAAATTATGCCTTGTTATTTAGTTCATTGATTTACCACAAGAGACAGCGTGGTAGATATGTATGGATTCTACAATTGGGCCAGGGCCCCACTTAGCCCTGGTCTCTCTGCATCCTGACTACTTCCTGTCCTAGTCCGGGAGATGGGCTCGCTCGCAGCCCAGTCAAGCCAACGGGTATCCTACTTTCGGCTTCTTGTCTTCCCAAAGTCTTTTCATCGTCGTCTTGTGGTGTTTAGAGACGTGTGAAACTGTCTGGATGTGAAACCATTGAACTAAAATAAGATAAGAGCAAGGGATTCCCATGTTAGACAAAACTATGGCTCTTGGTGTTGTATTAATTTGCCAATTCCAGCACGCAAGTTGACGATCACATCTGAACAGAGCAATCCTTCGTTGGTCTTTGTTGTTTGTTTCCAGGATCATAGCCGCTCTCCACGCTGTTTGATGGTACAGCGGTTAAATATGGAGAACAGATTTGTTTAGTACTTTTGATGATGTCCAACCCTAAGTTTCCCTTTGGACGTTTCGAAAACTACAGTTCCCAACTCTGCAAAAACCAGTTTCTGCTAACTTTTTCGTGATTGGAATTTGCATCCACATGGATGCCGAGTTTTTCCTCTCGTGGCCTCTACTTTCTCTCCCTCTGTCAAGCATCATACGTAAACCGAAAATGTCATGGAGAAAAGATAAAGTTTCAGTTCCCTGATCTTTTTCCCCTGTGCTCTATTATTCAACTGCAATGCGTTATGGTGCCCAAACTTTTCGTCCTTTTCGCCCTTTTCGCTTCAACGACGAGGACATCAATTAATGCATCCACATGGAGGAGGCACATAAATGCATTATAACGTATCGTGTATTAAACATGATATCAGAATTTAAGTTTGAGTACAACATCTGGTAGCAAATTAAGCTTTTAAAAAAGAAGCAGGAAGAACCTTTTTTCTTGGGTTCTTTCTTTCCCTACCACCGCCATGGCATACAAGGTCCTTTATGGTAGCTGTCCCATGTCTGTCTGGTAAATGGCGTTCTACAAGACATGCAGCAAACTTAAGGCATCTTTGGAATGCCCCATTGACTGCGTTGGGAAACGGTTTGTTATAGATATGCCCATCCATGCTAATTAAATTCTCTGAAAGGCCGATTGAAGGGTGATATCTACTCTTTCTTTTGCATAGTGGTGTGGATATCGTGTGAGATCTGCTTTCATGGAAATTATACCTCTCTTCACGTTTGCAGTTTCACTGGGATCAAAAGTAATGCAGACACGAGAAAGTACATCTAGAATTCACTCAAAACGTAAAGAAAAAGAAAAAGTAGCTGGGCAATTTTCAGAACCCTCGTAGAAGGCATGGGCGGCCTAGTTTTTTCAGAGTCAAAGACCTAGAGGCTCCTCATGCATGACTTTGAACGAGTTATCAGAGCAGGTATATCAGTTCGGGTTGTCAAAAAAAAGAAAAAAAAAAGAAAGAAAGAAAGAGGACAGATCCCATCTCTTTCTCTGAGATGCGGACATCAAACTGTGTCAGAGATAATACGCTAAAAATCAGCCAAGGTGTCGGGAGTGAGCTTCTTGGAAACAAGAACAAGGGCAATTATGAGTGTGCTTTAGAAAAGGTTAAAAATGCATAAACAAACGGTATGATTCCATGTTCTGCAGAGTGCCAACTAGTCATCCTCATCCGCGTTCAGAGCATAAGAAAAAATAAGAGCATGTAGTCAAAATTGCACGAGAAGCACTCGAAAGCACTTTTCTTTTTGCCACTTTCTCTTGTGGTTTACAAGCATAGAAAAGGACCAAAGAACAGGGAGCATGCATGGGACATGGGACTCCGCCAAAGACGATTCACGTGACATCCGTGTGTCGGTCTCCGATGCAGAGTAGGAAACCAACCTGACCTGATGCATTAACCAACTCGCTCTCCTTTATGAGCAAGAAAGCACCATATGGGCAGAAACTGGGAGCCTCCATTTATTTTATTCTCTTCTGGCTGTCCCCATGAGAGGGGCAACTCGGCCCAAAGATCTAAATAAGGAGAAAAAGAGATAAAGTAATCAACAAAACTTCAAGAGGGTTTCATTGCCTTTGAGAATCTAAGTTTCAAAAGAATAACATTTTGTGTTTGGTACATGGTAGAAAGTGGCGGTGCTCTTTCTCTTTCTCCTTCTCCTTCTCCTTCTCTCTCTCTCTCTGTTTTTTGATCCTCACATCACGCTACCCTAATAGCGTCCTCGTTGTTCATACATTGAAAAGAACGGAACAGGTGGTGGAAATTATGTACCGATTTGTGCAAACAAATAAGCCTGCCTTCTTAAACAAGTTGAATACATATGAACATATTAATCTTCGTCTTTAATACGTTTGTGTATCTCAACTGCTTTGTTTCTGCAGCAAGGTAGCAATGAACCAATTCACTTTCCTGTCTCTTCAAACATCCGAGAATCTTTGAAGGATGCTGCAACTCCACTGCAGGACGCAAAGCAAAGAGATACCCCAACGTCTATATGTTTATTTTAAGTGCTAATAATGCAGAAACCTTGCCCACTCAATCAAGTCAGAGTCCTGTGATGCAGGGCGTAAATTTAGCTGTCATTTCCTATGGAGCATGATGTGAAAGAATCTTTTCTCGGTGGAAAGACTGCTCTCCTTTATCACCAATATTAATCTTAAAGCTTTCATTATTGCTCTTGAAACTGACAGAATAATACTTAGATTGTAAGCTAAACTATTATAATTCATAGGTTCTCCTACCATTTTCCCTCTTGCACACATTGTTTTCCTAAACCAGGATATTAAATTCCCTAGAGTGATGCAAACCAATATTTATAGATATGGGTTCCATCATAATAGATCCGATCTCTCTCTTGTAAGCTTTTGCACTTTATTATGCACGGCATATCTTCAAATGTCCTAATATCGACAAGTTACAGGGATATTTAAATCCAAGAAGGTAAAACTAATGTCTATGGCTGCTGCATTAACAGAGACAAAGAAAGGACAAAAGGAGAAAACAAAAGCTAATTGTTGCGAACGTAAGACCAGACCACCTTTAATAATTCAGTCCCATTAGGGTATGTATCACAAGCCCACTTTGCTTTAGATGCCCACTGGAGGCGTTTCAGGTGGCTTCAGAGCACCAAATTCGTGGAAAGTCTCGCTCACCACGGGGCACGACCTTTTTTTCTTCTTTTTAAAGGGTGGGTCACAAGCCACCTTTTCACTATTATATTGGTGAAGACCATCAAGCTTAGATGCATTGGTAACTTCACGAGGGTTGCCTTTACTCCCCCTCCCCCCCGCCTCCCATCATCAACAAACATAATGAAGATGGCTTAGGTAATGCATTAGTATTTTAAGAAAAGCAGGCATCATTCTCAATAAAGTATGATTATCAGCTTACTGTGGGTTGTTATGGACCCAAGATACTGGTTGGTTGAGTTTGATCAGGAGGTGAATGGTCTCGAGGATTTCTCCTTTCTTTTTCTTCCCCACCTTAAGGTGCTCCGATTGTACAGGGTTCCGAGAAACTTTCAATGGAAATAGCGACCTCCAAATGGAATTGAAAAAGAATTTCTTGCTTCAAGATTTCTCCAAAGACTTTCAGCAGAAACAGACTTGTCATTGTCCTTTGCAAGTGATGACAGAAACTTAACTTGGGTGGGTGTTTGGTTCAAAAGTTGATGCACACTTTGTTGGATAGTTCACACACCTTAAATTGTGGGGCATGTGGTCAAGATTTACCTCCGCGTTGATGGCGAAGTAACATCACCGTTTCTTCTGCCCAAATGGTCCATATATTCACATTCTGGCAATTATGATGTTCTCTAGTTCCTACCGCTAATAGTAAATCATCGAGTATTCTTGAAAAGCATAGTGGAATCTTCTGAGTTTCTCCTTCAAACCCGATATAAATTCAAAACTATTTGGTGGGGTTGGCCTATCATGGTAAGTGAGACTCACGGCAGCGCATCCATATCGCTTTGCCAAAAGCTAGAAAACAAAAAGCAGTAGTTGGGAGTTGCAGAGAAGACTTTTCATCGAATTCGAGAAATGAGTTTTGGATTTGTGCACCTCCCCCATCTTTAATTATGATTATAAAACCTAGTAACTCACCATGAAAAACAGAAAATAAAAAAAGCGAAACCAACCTAGTCAATGAAGTGAGAGAGGAAAAGATAGAGCGGTTTCACATGGATTGCACACTTGGGTTGCAGAGCAGTGAAGGAGCTCATTTGGTCATGGTTGGTGGGCAGCACATGGGTCCACTCTCACCACCATTTGTGCTTCACCCTCCTCCTTTCCTCTCTGTTTCTCAAGTGATAGACCTAGGGAACTGCAACGGGTTTTTTTTTTCCATGGACTTTTCTGGTTGTGGACCTTCAATCTTGGTGACATGGACAAATTTCCGTGTTTTGGGATCTATTCCCATGGCGGTGTTTGTTGGCCAGTAGGTAACGTATATGTGCATGTGCAGTACCACGGGAAAGAGTTATCAAAGACTCTTCCAAGGAGTTCAACGTTCAACTGAGAAAAAGAAAGTGATCGGGAAGAAAGTATTGTATGACTCAAAAGAGTTTACGCGGTCCGAGCCTACAGTAGATGTTCTTGTGAAATTTCCTAGTCTTTGTTCAAACTTCTGATCCATCGTCTCATTTAACTCCTTTTTAGTCTTATCCCTACTACCCATTAATGAAGTTATTGACCGTTGAGTATCATGAAGATTCTGTTCTCATCCCAAGCAAAACGCTTGTTGATTGTTACACTTACATGGTTTGTTTGTTTTCTAATATCAAAAAGAAGTTTAAGAGTCATATCCCGCAGAAATCAAGGGAGATTTAAGAATGATTTTTTCTTCTTTACGAAGTTAATGAGTAAAATCTTAGGTCATAGAGTTAGACTAGGTCACTGTCCTACAAGGTTCTTGATGGGTATTGAGAACCAAGCGCGTTTCATGCTTCCAATAATGCAGTTAGATAAAGTGATTAAGTTGATGGGGAATAGTCAGATTAATGAGAGGCGGAAACTTCAGAGAAAATCCCTAGAGTCATGGAACAGAAAGCCTTCTTTTGTCAAAAGAATGACGATCACTGGTTTCATGTTTCAACCACCTAAAAAGCAAGAGTAAGAGCTACAAGAACAGCAACAGCAACAGCTACCGCTACATCTGCAACCACTGTTCATGATTATCTGAAGTTCTTTTTTACCGAAAGGACGAGCGAGTTCCCCACAGGAGATGATTTCCCCATTTGTGGACAAACTAGAAGATGGCAAAATACAAAGAACGGGTTGTTTGATTTGGTACTTAGAAGTCCTGATAAGGGTCATTTTCTTAAAAGTACATTTCGACAAACAACCTTTATATTTCGTGTAGAGAAATCTAAGGATATCGTTTGGTACAGATAAGTCTAAATAACATTCATGATATAAGATATTGATGGAATGCCATGGATGAATTTGCTAGATAGTTGCAGAATCCACTGTGCGGGCTATGTGGTTTGACTGATATGGCATGCTCCCCCACCTTGAAAATATAACCTATTTGAATTTTCAATTAAAAATCCCTTTCTGTCCATTTTGGATTCTGGTATGCTGTCTTTTTTTTTTTTTTTTTTTAACTTACACACCTTTATTAGTTTGCCTTTACCAGCAGCATTAAGGAACGGGATTTCATATGCTGTAAAAAGAAAGAGTACAATCATCTTCTTCATAATTGTCTGTCTGTTTATCACATATAAGCAAACACATGCTGATCCTTAGATTTAATAGTTGGTTTTGTGGTGCTGGATTCTGTAGAAAGATCAACTGGTTCCTAGAAGAGGATTGAAATTCTATCTGTTACGGGGAAGAGGATGAGTATGCAAAACCTCTTCTTATAGTTACCAAAGTTTTCAAAGAAAATTCTAGGAGCACACCTAAAACTGAGCTGTTGAAATAAATGGAGACAAAACGAGAGATGTTGAGCAGTCGTAGCAGAACAGAATTATTTAATTTTCCCAAAAATAGAATAAAGAAACTTACTTTTGCAAGAAAACGAAAATGGTATTCCAAGAATAACATTAGAAAAACCTATTCTTCAGGCTTTCCAGATGACCAAACTGACAAATCTCTGATTCTCTCTCTCTCTCTTAAATGAAAACTGACTTATTCACAGGGGCTCTCAGAGTCCTTCACACATACCCACTTGGAATTGAATCTCTTTATTCAAAAAACAAACGCCCTCAGAAATCTCTGACCCGATAGTTTAGTCACAATATCTGCATGTGTACGTTGTAGCTCAACCCGTCCCATACTCCTCTCTTTAATGCTTAGACGAAAGAGAAAAAAGGGGAAACAAAAGTTAAAGATAGGGGGTGAAGTATCCTAGGCCATCCCTCTTCCTCTTCCAAGTTTTCGGTTACTTTTTTCTAACAAAATTGATCTGCTCTTATAAATTAAGCCACGTCTTTATCTTCCAACGTATATATATATATACATATATATGCATCACTCCCCACCTCCGCCACCCTTCTTTTCTTTATGTTCCTCAGACCGGTGGTATTCCAGAGGAGAAAGAACCTCAGGAGAGGAAAGAGAGAAGTGAAGGCTTTTGATTCAGCAACAAGTCAAGCACTGAGCTTGAAGCTTACCCAGTTGTCTATCTGCAGAGAAAGGTCGAGCAGAAGGGTTTTCCTTTGTTTATTCATTTGGGTTCTGGTTTGATAACTAGTGCGTCGTGTTCTGGTTTTGGGAGCTGTGGGGAGGTTTTGTTTGGCAAAGTATGGCTATTGAAGCGCAGTTGTGTTCGGATAATCTGGGGTTTCCGTTTTGCGGCTCACAGGATTGGATCATCGACCATGGTTGTGGTGGTTTTGGTGGGTTCAATGGCTTCTATTCCAATCTTCAACAGAAGCAGCAATTGCAGCAGCAACAGCAACAGCAACAACAACAACACCATGTGCAGCAGCTACAGAATGAGCAGCAGAGGAATCATAATCTGTTTTTCGACAACCGGTCTCTTGTTTCGACTTCGAAAAACAACACCGGCGCCACCAACAATGATTATAGTCATGCTGTACAAATGCTGTATTCTCAAGGCATAGCTTCTCAGTTTGAGAAACAGAGACAAGAAACTGACCTATATATCAGATTACAGGTTAGAAATCATAACCCCATGAAGACATTGGCGTTTTGAGTTTTATGTCCTATTGTGTGGGAATTCATTTTCTCCCGACATTGTTTTTGGGATTGGATGGATAAAGTTCTTATTTCAAGATATTCTACAGTTCTTAATTTCTTATTGGTTCTTGTTTCCTTTTATAAGCAGAATGAGAGGTTGAGATCAGCACTAGAAGAGCAGAGGAAGGAACAACTCGCGCAGCTGCTAAAGAAAATTGAATCAAAAACATTGCTTTTACTAAGACAGAAGGACGAGGAAATTGTACAAGCAACTAGGAGAACGATGGAGCTTGAAGAATTCTTGACAAGAATGGAAGCAGAGAACCAAGCGTGGCAAAGAGTGGCTCAGGAAAACGAAGCCATGGTTGTGTCCCTGAATAACACTTTAGAACAAGTTAGAGAAGCAGCCCCTTGTGGCTTCAACGATGGAGCAGAAGACGCAGAGTCTTGCTGTGATATGAATGAAGAGCGAGAAGACCAAGAGGAAGAAGCAGAGGAAAACAGAAGGGGATTGTATGACGTTGAACACAGAAAGAAGATAGTGTGCAAAAGCTGTAATTCTCGTCGTTCGTGCATGCTGTTCCTTCCTTGCAGGCACCTTTGTTCATGCAAAGCTTGTGAGGCTCTTCTCGATTCTTGCCCCGTATGTAGAACGGAAAAGAAGGCCACCATAGAGGCTTTGATTTTCTAGGCAATTTTTCCGGGAAAAGTGAAGAAAACAAAGACTTGGAAACATGCTTGGATTCCATCCGTAGATGATGAATGAAGAGAGCCCGTGTACACCCATGCACTGTTTTTTGTCCAATAGTTTCGTTTTTCTACATTTCAAGGTCCCTGTTTTTAATTGTATTTGTACCTTAAACAACCAAATATGAATTGAACAGAATTACAGGACAGAGCATCTTTTCCTTTCCTAGATCATTGATATTCCCTCTTCTAGCTTTTCTCCCCCATTTTTATTTTTTTACAGACTGATTTGATATGATTACTCATATCGGATTTGACCAATTATTTTGCCTTTGGCAGTGCACGACTCACAGTGACTGGAGCGGTTGAAAACAATGTCAGGCTAAGCTTGTCTGTGTCATCGCTACAACTCACACAAAAACAACTCTCTCATACAAGTGTTTTTTTGGCCCAAAAACACTTTTTAAGATTCTGAAAAGGATATGAAAAGCTTCCTGCGGAGATAAGATTTGCAGGAATTTCACGACAGCCAGGACCAGGACAAGGACACCCCTTAGTTGTAACCATTAAGAACGGCCAAATTTGCCTCCTTGATTGCTACTTTTTTCTCTCTTGCATCCTCTGTTTTTCTATTTATTTTTTTATTTTTTCTAATCTTTGCTCTGCATAGTTATTTACTTTTAAAATTTATCCGTCATCAGCATATGCCAAACGCAAGCATATATTCGGGAGAAAAACAATGTTAAAAGTGGAAAAAACAGGTTGAAGGTGGACAATCAATTAATAAGTTGGTCTACGTGCTGTTAATTTACCATCTTTGATTACTAAATGGCAGGCCGTACATGCATATTTTATTGCAGGCTAATGGGGATTGAGGTCATTGCACGCAATAGGCATTGTATGCACACCCCATCCGCCGGTTGGGCGTCACTTTCTTGGCCCTGGCTCCTGTCAGCAGCAACCCAGAGCAATTATAATTCTTTAACCTATTTGTCTTTGGCACTCCAAGAAAATCCACATCTTTTCATACTCCACTCCAAGAAGGCCATCTCTCCCACGCGTTTGCATGTCCACCCCATGCACCCCCTCGGGGTCACTTTCTTGGACCTACCCCTGCAAGCTACCTAAAGCGATTAGGATTCTTTAACCATTTGTCTTTGGCACTCCTAGAACTCCAGCACCTTTCAAACTTCTTATCTGTAGGGCCACACCTCTACCATCAAAGTTTCAGTGCTTGACTTGGCCATCTGTTTGAATTCAGCCTTAAGTATTGTAGGCGCACAGATGCTAATGGGTTCCAATGAAACTTGAGATATGACCACTTTGTTGATTAAGTGATTTCTCGAATCATCATCACCACCGATTTAGTGGTTAGAGATTTGAAGGTGATATGTACAGATAATATCTTATTGGTTATCAGTGTGTTTAGGATAAGAAGAACAGAACAAACCATATATAATAAGGTATGTTAAGATCTGTTTTCAGACAAGATCAAAGCAAACCAGATTTAAGCACCCAGGCAGACCGGTTAGCCTGGTGTAAAAGCAGATCATCGAAAGATCAACCCAAAAGGAAAAAGAAAAAAGAAAATAAATATAACCTTAAAAAGTCGTGGGAGTAATTTCTTTAGTCCTGTTTGGGATGTGGACTAGGTACATGGCGTTGACAGGAGATTTGGAGTCTTGGGTCGTCCTTATTTAGCGCCTGCTTTCCACTACCTGTCCAGCTTTCAGCTGTGGGACTCTCTGATTGCTCTGGTAGGTCTTGGTCCCTGCCTGGTTCAACATCTCATGCCTGTTGGATGCATCTGTGATATTTCCCTGCTGTTTCTCTGACACGCAAAAATGGGCCCTCCTTCAGATTTTCTGTATGAAAGTAAAGCAAGATCTCGATTTGGGGCCTCTGTTTTTTACTTTGTACCTTGTCCAGAATGGAATCTTGAAGAAGTTACTGTTGATTTGGGGTTCCATTTTTCCTCCACCCTACAGTCTTAGGATATGCCTTTCTGTTTCTAGTGCTTTGCTATCCCATCATATAAGTTGGAAGAGAAGAGCCACTAAATTCTACTTTCAAGTTGGCACGGCATTTTTATTCCTGTTCAGATAGCAAATGACAAGTAATTTTCTCACTTGGTCAAGAAATTCTTGAGAGTCAAGACAACTGTTTTCAAACCTTTAGGTTCGTATTTGTTTTCTCCTTTTGACGAACATACTGTCAATAATGGACAAAAGCAATCTATTGTTTTGGTGGGGAAAAAAAAATCAAGGAATTCAACCTCTAGATTTGTATATATAATCTGTATTCAACTAGTTTTATAAAATCATAAAAAAATAGAACGTCATGGTGAGATAATAATGAGATAAGGAAGAATTAATTTTTGAAACAGAATTTTGCATGTTTGTCAATGATGGGCCATATTTGTTCCCGAAGGACACTGAAATCTTCCATCAAAGATAGTGTTTGATTAAGTTCCAAAACCATTATTGCTAAGGACACAGGACAATTTATTCAACACCCAACATCTGCAGAGCTAAAAAGTTGCCCTTCCTGTTGAGTTATAGCAAATGCTATTCATTTTGAAGTAAGATTTTCTTGTCTGAAACATTGCCATTAGAGTGAATTCTCTGCCTCCAAAAAGTAACAATAATTCTCTGTAATGCTGAGACTTGGATGCTTGGCAGCCATAATAAGAACAGGAAGGAGATATCACGAATCTGGAAAGTGAGAATCATTATGATGCCTGCACAGTACGGCATGCAATGCAACACTAATGCATGGTTGTCCTCGAAACTGTTCTTGGCCTTTCTCTTTTTCTCTAAGCAATTCTTGACTGAACTTATCATACCAATGTGTATATGTACTAATTGCACGCTTTTGGATGCAGCACTAGCAGGAATCAAAGGTTCAAAAGGAAAAGGGAAAGGAAGGAAAGAATGTCAAAACTTCTCCACTTGGTTTATTGTAGGTTTAGCCAACGCATATAATCACTTACTTTATAGAAGCATAATTATGATGCTTTCCATGATCCCCATCTAGATCTGTGCAAAAGAAATAAGGTATTAAAAGTGCCATTAAAACACTGATTACGGTCCTAATGTTGAATTTCACAAACTCAATTTGTTGATGTCAAGTGGCCAACAAACTCACAAGCACCATTAAAAGGCTTTAAGAAAAAAGGTACACATCTCATTTATAATATATATATTTTTTTTTATGTAGATGTAGCTTCTAATAGTTTAAATAGCAGTACAAAGTAAGCTGCAGGTTCAACGTACTGTTACCAAGGACTATCAAGGACAGCAATTATTAGGCTCAACAATTGTTTTCAAGGACAGCAACCTTGTGAGCACGTTCGGATTAAGAGAGTTTAAGTAATAAAATATGTCTCCTTAACAATAATTATTTTTAATGTGTAATAACAACATAAATGTTAAGTTTGGTTTAATTTTGATAAGTGTTAATTTGAGGTATCAGGTTCGACACCAAGTATGCATTAAAAAAAAAAAAAGTTATGTAAAGTACATAACAATGAATTTTCTTTTGTAGAATCTATGATCACAAGGGAATGCCCATGTATTCATTTTGTCTTTCGTGTAAAGGGTAGCGTCGGCTACAACTGGCCCAAGTGCCAACGAATCTTTTTGGGTTGAGGATCACAATCCGAAGTACAACGAAGCAGTTCTCTTTTACTTTTTTGGACCTTCAACCCTTAAACAACACGAAGCCCAAAATCCCAAAAGAAAAGAAAGGAGAAAACAAAGGGATGGCACATCACGCAAAAGAAACAAAGAGCCCCGTAGCTCATAGGGGAGGTTTGCCGCTTGATTTTCCCAGGTACCTTTCCCTTCTCTGCTGTTCGCTTCAATTTGTTTCCAACTTAAGCATGGAAAGTGCACGCAGATCTTGGCACGTGGTAAACCCCCCCAAACTTCTCTCTTAGAGATCTTCGTGGCTATCTGGAGGGTCCAGCGGTAGATTTGGGGGACCCATGTCTTCATTTTTTGCTTCGGTTATTGTCAAATTGTTATTCATTTATCTGGTTCCGCTTATTAATCGCAATCCCACATAAAGATTTCATCTTTCATATTAATACCAATGCCTATAATGTGATTCTTTACCTTTGTTTGGGTATGGTTGTGTGTGAATTTGATTGTCAAGCACTTGGTTTTTAATTTGGCGGCTGATGAATTTCAAGCAATTGTAAGTTTGTGCAGAGAAGTTTCAATGGGCAAGAATGCTAGAACCAGACCCAGAAGACTAGCCGTGTACCTTTACATTCCCAATATCGTTGGTGGGTTGATTCAAACTACAGTACTATTCTGTTGTTATGTTCTGAATACAATTTTAGAAGCTTTGTGCTAAAGTCTCATTTGGTTGCTGCTATGATGAATGTTTTTTGAGCTGAATTGACTAATTCAACTTCATCACCTGAAAGGGGCAATATTGATTCTCAGTAGATAATTGAAATAATCTAATTTTGGCTTCCTGTCGTGCTATACTATTATCCAGCAATCAGATGGACTGAAACACTCTCTGCTAGATATTCTCCCTCCCCATACGACCAAATGCCTTTCTTCTGTTAACTGAATTCTTTTTTATTGCATATATGCTGGTGCAGGATACGCAAGGGTCATTATAAACTGCATTGCCTTTGCGCAATGCTTCTCCAACAAAAGGCTTTTTTCCATTCTCTATTTCTTCAGGTGAGAACCAATGCTCTGGAGAGTTTCTTTCAGTTTTGATCTTCGTTGTCTTTTACTTTTGTGAAAATGGGAAATGTTACTTGATATATTGGGTTCAGCTTTGTATGTGATGGCGTGGATGGTTGGTGTGCTCGCAAATTTAATCAAGGTAAGGAGTTGATGGTGAACATTAACTATGCTTTACTTCAGTATCTAATTTCGAGCATTTGTATAGTTGGATTTGACGTGTACATATGCAAGTTTGAACTATATCTGTTATCCAATTTCAAGAATGGTTTTTTGCCTGAAGTCATCAGAAAATTTAAAGACCAAAAAATAAATAAATTAACAGGTCTGGTTTTGGCTTGACGAACTTTTGGCCGTTATATTTTGCTTTCCAGCATCTAGTATTTGGATGGCTTCACCTTGAGCTTTACTAGATATGTTGAGGTGAATATAGCTTCAACCCAAGATGAAGGAACCTGTGTGTGAAATTCAGCTGGCACTATTGAATTGATGTTCATGATCTTCTACTGATAATAACAAGTAGAAACAACTTATAAGGTGTAACATATCATTGACAATCATTTTTCCCATGGTTCAGTTTCAACATTTGGAGCTGTTTTGGACATGATTACAGACAGGTGATCTTCCCTCCCCCCCTGGGCGCGTCCTTCTTCTCTTCCTTCTCTGTAAACAGAATCATGTGCCAGTTCAATCATAAAAGTATCTAATTTTGCATATGTGGTCATACTGATAAATGTCTTGTGTCCCAGGATTAGCACTGCCTGTCTGTTGGTAATTCTATCCCAAGTATACAGGTAAGAGTTCTCACAAACCTTTTTCATTTTTCATTAAAGAAGACTGCTTAAACTTACATGCTTGGATAGCTGAGATTTTTGGATTTGGGTTTCATGTAGGCCTGGGCTGGTCTTTTTGTCATTGCTTGCCTTAGATATTGCAAGCCACTGGCTACAGATGTACAGGTATTCCTGTTTGTATCCTTGTTCATATCTTCGGGATGGATTTGGTCTTGATCTTTAACATCATGCTCTTTTGGTTGGGTTTATCTGTTGCTGGATCAGTACTTTCTTGGTAGGCAAGGCTAGTCATAAAGATGTAAAAGACAGTTCTAATTGGCTCTTCAAGGCATACTATGGAAACAGGATATTTATGGCTTATTGTTGTGTGGCATGTGAGGTAGGTTTGCTTTTGGTTAGTCTGCCTGTTTGAGAACTAACTACGCCCTTTTCCTCATCTGATTACTTTGAGTTTGCAGGTCCTATACATAATATTATTTCTCATTGCGGAAAAGCAAAGTGAAAATTTGATGGATGTAAGCTTATTTTATTGCTGTGGTACAAGATTCTAGATCTCAGCGAGAGTTTTTGGGTTATACAATTTCTAAACTAAATTGTTCCCTTATAGGTCTTGGTGAGATCTGTAAAGCAGAATTTTCTTCTTTCTCTTCTACTTGCCTTGAGTTTGTTTGGATGGACGATCAAGCAAGCTGTTAATGTTATACAGGTAACAACCAATGCCTTTGTAACTTATCTAAAACTCCTGTTGGCCAAATTATTTTGGACCATCAAGGCATTTATAGATAGGAAAGAGCATTCTGCATAAAAGCACGACCACGCTACATGCATATCCTCATTTACTTTATGCACAAAAACAGAATGCATTTCTGAATTCTATGCCAACCTAATGTGGTAATACCATACCTGTATGGGATCATGTCGCTTCCACTCACACTATATAAGAAATAGGATAGTTATCAACCTCACCACACTCAATTCTAGAAATGCTACGTATATGAAATACCGGTACCAGCGTGCCAGTATTAGTTTAAGATTGGCCATGAATCCGGAACTTCCATTCACTCAATAGAGGTTTGGATATCTCAAATCAATATTATTACTGAGGCTGCTAAAATCACAATTTCTATCCAGGTTTTGATGGGGCCACCCAGAATCATAGATAACAGTTAATTCTAATAAATAATAATTCTGCCGATTGTATTACTTTGTTACTTTTCAACTGGCTACTGGATTGTGTTTAGTTATTACATCAAGTAACTATCTTGCGAATGATTTCATGCTTCCAGATGAAGACAGCAGCAGATGCATGTGTACTTTATGATATCAACAAAAAGCCGAAGCCTTGATGTCTTTCTACTGTTGATAGATGCCCCTCTATTCTACCTTCAGCGCCAACTAATCATTCTTGATGTTGGTGTTGAGAGAAGCAAACGGAGTCACATCATTTCATTAATGGTCAACAGAATGAAGCATCTGATGTTGAGTGATTTTTCTCCGCTCGTGCCATGGGCCCAAAGACTGCTCCCTTGTTTATTTCATTTTGGTATTCTGTTTTTTGTTTTCAGCTTCATCCGTTTTCCGCTTGTTTTGTGTCTATACATAGCCTTCGTGCTGTTTGCCTTACTGGGAACTTGATATTGACGACAATGTTTCTCATCATGCTTTGCGAAGACTTTCCAGATATAATTTGAGTCTTTGTGAAACTTTATTCAATTGTGTGTAAAAATTCAAAGAAATTTGGTGAGTGGTGAGAAATATCTTCCCGAAACTGCAAACAATCACAAGGATTACGGCAATTGAGACATCCTTTCATTTCGAAGTTCCACTCGGGACAGGAATGCATTAACTTTCACCCCATTTTTGGGTACTGTCGAAGTAGTACTTCCTAGTCTCTCATATCAGCCTTTCGTCATAGAAAACAGACATGAATTCTGAAGAATAGAGCAGTACTTGGTATGAGGATACCAATGCATGAATTATAAATCTTAACCATATTACTGAAATCTGCCATTAAAGAGTTACAAAAAGTTCTCAGCCACACTGCATTCCCTTCTACACTAAAAGGTACACCTTTCAAATGCAAAAGAAGATAATGAAAAGAAGATGATTCTCACCAAGGCAAGATGCCGTTATCTTCAGCCGTAAACAAATTGATTTTTTTCAGGGCTCGTGTTGCTAACACTAACAAGGAAGCATGCAAAAGCTGGATCTTGAGAGTTAGAAGGACGTTTTAGTATAGGCTATACCCGAAAAGCTGGCTAATTAGAATGGCGATTCCAAGAGCAATTGCTACAAGGGAAGAAGCCCACGTGAGTTTCTCAGTTATTCTTGGTATCCTGTCCTTCAAGGCTTGACTACAAGACCCTATAAAAACTGTATAGCTTCCCATTGCAACCACGGTTCCCACCAAGAACATAATAAGAAATGCAGCTCCAGCCAAGCGAGAAGGCAAGGCAAGTGCCGGCAACACCATCATCAGTGCATCTGGTTGAAGCCCATGGACAATCCCAGTTGCAAAAGTTGCAAAACCAATCTTCTTTTTCCCAACTGCTGGGTTTTGGAGCCCTTCATAAACGCTAACATCACACTCTCCATTTTCTAAGGCAACACATGGGGCGGGGACTTCTGAAGCTTCCCTTATGCCCATAGCACCAATAACAAGGAGAGTTATGCCCACTACTCTTGTGCCCCAAGTTCGAATTACTTCAATGTGAAGCCGATCCTTTAGCAGAAGAAACAGTAAGCCAAAAATAACCTGACCAGCATCATGGCCACACCCCCAAAGAGCTCCAACAGCAGCACTTTCCATGCGTGTTCTACCAATTGAGAGTGGAGCCAAAGCAGCAAGGTGATCAGGTCCTGATAATGTGTGTAAGCAGCCAGCAAAGAAACCAGTCCAAGCACTACTTAGTAATTCAGTTTGGACCAGTCTTCGCCCAACTGCAGCAGCAGCAGGAGCCCCTGCCTTTGCTGCCCCCTGAAAGGTTGCAAACGCTGCTGGTGCAAAAACTGGTTGGAGTAAAATCATAATCAAAGCAGAGAGTGCCATACAAGTCCCAGCACTGATTGCCTGAAAAGGGTTAAAAAGGGAAGAACTTTTGTAATTTTTGTCAAGTAAGATGATCAGACATTTAAAGTTAAAATCCTAATTTAAGTATTCAAACACTTCAAACATCCTTCAAAATATGTGATTGCTTTAGGTAATTATAGTTGTCACTCATACGTTGATCTCAATACAAGAATATGAAACAATGAAAGATGTTACTCCATGAGACCTTAGTATACATGAGTTTTCAGATTTTAGAATCGTACCTTCTTAACATGCCCAGATTTTTCACTAAAGTAACCTTGAAGTCATGTATGTCAACAATATTAGCATTACCTGGTTCTACTGAGCAGCACTCCAAAACTAATGGCGCATTGAAGTTGACAAATTTTAAATATGTTTAAATTCAAAACAAGAATGCTAAAAAATTTTCTTTGAAGAACTGAAGATGGTCCGAGAACAAAAAGCGCAGCACCAATTAGCACCAAGTACACTAGCCTAAACATCACGATGTGTGAATGTTGGATGTTTGTGCCATTCATCTACGAATTATTAAGTAGGTTCACTGATTGCAATGGTGACAATCCAATCTGGGTAAGCTACACCCAGCCAAAGTATTTGGTGAGTACTAATATGGTGGATCAGAAGCATAACAAAGATAAGAACGCATAAAAGAAACCACGGATCCAAAGGTGCTCCCTAAAACAATTTCACAAAGAATTGATTGGCACCATTTAAGATCTAATTAGTTAGATGGTTCGAGACATAGGTGTAAGCATGCAGACAGTCTACTACTCAGTCGTCCTCTTGTTAAGATTTTTCCTAGACGTCATAAATGCATTGCAAGATATTTTTAAAAAATCTGTTTACAAAAGAATATTCGAAATGAGATGAATAGAACTACTGAATTTCATTTTTCAAGACGTTAAAATGCTGGTATAAGGTATTAGACCATATTTGGCACCAAAGTCATGAACCTCAGATTTTCTGCCCATGAACAAATTAGCAAACAAATTTTGCAAATTTCTTTACCTAGGCACCAACGCCGAATGAAGGACAAGCACATCAAATAGAAAGGCACATAAAATTCTAGATAAATGTTTCCAACGCAAAACTATCAAGAATTTCTTCACAACTGTCAGAAGAGAGAACAAGGCTAAAAAAGGAACAATAGAGTGGCACAAAATGCGTGACATTTAGACTACATTCAGCACTTGATGTTCATTAGCCAAACCCCACCCGCAGTGGGCTGTATGGTGGTTTGCACATAGCTGCATGCACATGGTGCTTCTTCATATATCACTTTTAAGCACATAGGAGCTCCTGTAGGATGGACAGCACAATCTTCATCTCATAGACAAAAAATTCCTGAAAGTTATACAGACATGCTTACCAAATTGCCACTCTTATGGACAAAATATAGACCATTCTGGTTTTGGCTTAATTTTCCTGGAGAAGTTAATAAAAGGTCTTGTAAAACCTATCAATGTGAATTTGGAAAATATGAAAGGAGTGGTGTCCCGAACACACTGAATTTCGTGCAAACCAACTAGAAGCAAGAATAGAAAGAAAAAAATCAAAGTGACATTTATGTAATAGAATATATACACGACTATTTCATTTCTTTTTTGGTTATGTTAGCATTTTATCATTAAGCTGCCGCACCATACGTCCTAATCCTACACGAATTGCATCCAAGTTATCAATTTAGTTGGGATATCCCCAAACCCTCCTGAAATGGACGTTGGTAAAAGGAAAATTATAGCAAAATATCCCAGTAGTCCTCAAAATCCTAAAGTCCTACAAAGTTTCACCCTCTGATATCTTCAGCGAATTTAGGAACTTCCATATACTGTCATCCAAAAAGAACAACTGAATGCACTAAAATTTTCTTTTTCGCTTAATTATAAAGCAGAATTATTTACGTCCCGGTGAAATCTATAAATCAATAGGAAAATCCCCAAGGGCAGTTGAGAAATTCCATTGTGAGCGATGCTACTGGTAAACATTTGCGCTCTCATGCCAGATAATCCACAAGGAAATAGGAAAATGTGAAGAAGATTTCAAATTATCTTCTCTTTCATCTCGTTTTCCCAGCAACCAAATAGCCCATCCACGAAGTTTTTGCACATCAACTATCAAAAAATTATAACGGCGCAACAAAAACAATCGCGGCAAGTGATCATTTGCAATCATAAAAGAGAAACCACAAAAAAAGAAAAAACTCTCCACACAAATCATAGCCCAAAGATCGTACCGTTCGTTTCCCAGAAGCTCCGTCAGCGATCTGTTTGAGAAAATGGGGGTTTGGCACCGACACAGTTGACGACCTGGGCCGGGAAGAGGGCAGAGCGGGTGAATTTTTCAATGGGGACGAAGTACAAGGAGAAGAGGAAGATGGGTTTTCATTCTTGCAGGAGAATGAGCTGATCCGCCTGGACGAAGGACGAGCTGGCAGAAGAAAACCAAGGCTTGGAGAGTCAATTCGGCCGAGTCGAGGGACAAAGGAACCGGACTTCAGCTGGAGCTTGCAAGTGGTGGGCGAAGAATGGTACAGAAGCCTTTCCATGGCCTCTCCTCTCCTCCTTGTCTCTGGAGAGGTTTCGAGGTTAAAGACTTAGCTCAGAGAGAACGAAAGCGAGAAAGGGGTTGGTTGAGAGGATATAGTGGTTCAGAAGGCTAACGGCAAATTGAAAACAAGCATAATAATGTTAGTCTAGTTGAAGATTTTGGGTTTATCAACCCAACCACCTCTTCTTAATAAGGAAAGACAACCAAATTCTCGTCCATTTTAATAGTGATTAATTCCCAATAAATGAGTGGAAAAATTTTCAACTTATATCTAACTGTTTTCTTTATTAGTTGCCAGGCTGAAGGATTAGTAAACCTAATTATAGCCAGAACCTGATAATTGAATGATTTTTGGGGGCCTAATCCCAACCTAATTATGGAGTGGGTATTTAATCAACTTTGATAATTTTTGTGCAGTAGTGCAATGGAATCATGTGTTTAATTAGTGAAAGCATCCTTTTGGTAAGGATGGCGATGACCCAGAATGTGGTTAGCCACCGTCATGGTTTGACTAGTCCAAAACGGAACTCGCGGCCTGGCCGTGGCCACAACAGCTACCAACATTGTTTTCTCCCAATTGCAGCCTACCTGTTCGGCAAAAGATACACTACTGCTTTCCCACCATGTTGTAACGAGGACCCGGCTTTGCTCAACCAAGTTGGGTTGGTTGAAAGAGAAGCCAAAGTGGACTTTGAATGGGCAGCGATGTTGTTGAAGTACGTAATCAATTGCATCGAGTCCACAAAGCCAGGCCACGTTCCCGCCCGCGCTGGCCGTCGTATCCATGCATACAAACCTCGTGCCGCTGCGTGGGCGGCACGTGCACGCCGAGACAAAAATCAGAGGCTCTCCCTCGGCTCACAAACGTATTGGGTCTTGATTGTTGGGCATTTGGGCTTTACTATCAAACCTTAAAATCAAGTATGTTTCATGGGGGTGTGTATTTTTTTGTAGAAAGAAAAAGGACAATTAAATTTTTTTTAATTGAAGATAGATGAGGAAATTTTAAAGGAATTTTTTTAAGACATAAATGTTTTGAATTCTACGAGAGGAGAGGGGAATTTAAACCCTTAACTAGAGGACTCATAGATAAGGATTTGAATTAGTTATAATTGAGTAAAGGGAGTCCTTGTATAAATTGTTAATATTATAAATAATTATCTTTTTGTTTAAATTAATTATTATAAAAGAAAGATATTGAAACATATAAATAAGTTATAATAGTAATATGTTTGATTATGTAAAATGATTTTATTTTTAATTCTTTGTCATCATGAGCATGACAATATTATTCCAGACTTATTTATAAGTGATATTTATAGACGACAAGATAAAATTATAAGATCTAATTTATGAGTTTCATACTTAAACTTATATTCTGATTTGAAGGTAAAAAAATCTCATTTTTTTAAAATTAATATATGAAAATATAATTAAAGATATTAATAGTATAAAATAACAATTATTGTCAAGTTTAGGAGCAACCGATATATTAACTTTGAATCAAAGGCTATGTTTGTCATTCTGCGCAAAAACGACAAAGGCCTTCTTACGTGTCATCCATCGGGAGGCAACGTCATCTCTATCTTTACCCAACGAGAGGCCCAAATACTCCAAGCATGAACAACCACTTTCTGCTCGCGTCTCCCGCTCGAAGGCTCGCTTTATCCCAAGAGGAATAATCAAGTAAGTTGCAGATGTACAGAATAACCCCACAAACGTTAGCATCAGCCAGCCGAGAACAATGAAGTCAACATCCATAGGAAAGAAACTAATCCTACCGGCGAAGACTATATTACAAGGTGTACTGCGTTGCACCTCGTAATTTCTGGTTTATTACAAACGGAGACACTTCGTCTGGCGAGCACACTCTGCAGCTTGGAGTTTGAGAGGCAATGGCGAAACCGGTTTCCATCGAGGTGTGGAATCCAAATGGAAGATACAGAGTTGTTAGCACAAAACCTATGCCTGGAACCCGCTGGATCAATCTCTTGGTTGAACAAGATTGTCGACTCGAAGTAATTTTCCTTTGCTTGCTCTTCTCTCCTCTGCTCCGAGTCTCTTTCTTTTCAAATTCAATTCTCTTCCAACTATATCTGTACAGTTGATGG
Organism: Casuarina equisetifolia; assembly: GCA_028551475.1. Classification (NCBI taxonomy): domain Eukaryota; kingdom Viridiplantae; phylum Streptophyta; class Magnoliopsida; order Fagales; family Casuarinaceae; genus Casuarina; species Casuarina equisetifolia. The sequence goes on from CM052360.1 coordinate 18,461,076, forward strand.
ATATCTGTTGATGTTCATTCAGATATGCACAGAAAAGAAAACTATATTATCTGTTGAAGATATCATTGCTTTGATCGGCAATAAGTGCGACGGAGTGATTGGACAGGTAATGATTATTTTATAGCTGAAATCATATTTTACGTTTGTAAATTTTGGTTGAGGGATGTTTTCGGGTTTTGTGTCAGCTGACGGAAGACTGGGGAGAGACTCTGTTTTCGGCATTGCGCAGAGCAGGAGGCACAGCTTTCAGTAACATGGCTGTTGGTTATAACAATGTTGATATCAATGCTGCAAACAAGTATGGTGTTGCTGTTGGAAATACTCCTGTGAGTTATTTCCTTATTTACTCTGTTTTGTCTCTGCGTCAGACAAGATTTTGTGTGTGCTTTGCATGTGCTTTATGCAGATATGTGATATTATTGGATGCATCCCGCATGCTTGACCATATGTCTATTGGCAGTGCATTTTGACGTTGGCTATTAGTTGACATTATGATTCTAAATCGAGGAGGACCATGGACGATATACACAACTAATTGATCATGTACAAGCAGCTGCATACATGTGTAGATGTGTGTCTGCTTTGTTTTAGTTATTGAGATGAGTTCATTGTTGGTGTGGTTAGGGAGTACTTACAGAAACAACGGCAGAGTTGGCTGCTTCACTTTCTTTAGCGGCTGCTAGAAGAATTGTTGAAGCAGATGAATTCATGAGAGCTGGCCTCTACGATGGGTGGCTTCCTCATTTGTATGGTCACTATTAAATGCTGCTGTTCTCAATACTTTAATTTCATGTCCTCATCTGGGGATGTGTGATGGTTTCACGGGCTAGAATAATGCATGATTTGGCTTTGTCTTTCTGATAGGTTTGTGGGAAACTTGCTTAAAGGACAGACCGTTGGAGTCATTGGAGCTGGTCGTATCGGATCGGCATATGCTAGAATGATGGTAATTGCTTATTTCCTAGAATTTTGGTCATCATATGTGTATGTGGTATTTGATAGATTAATCATGGATCCTTTAGAAATAATCAGACTTATTTCCTTTGTATCATTCTATTTAAGCCTTCTGAAGTCATCAGATTGACTATAACAAATGATTGTTTTGAATTTTGGGTTTGTAAGATTTTCAGTTGAGAAAGTATATCATAAAGTAATTGTGAGTTGTTAACATGTAAGTGCCAAGATCTCCAGATATCTGTCTTTTTGCCGTTGTCTAACACCACAATCAGAGAGGTATGGTCTATGCCCGAGTAAAGTTTATGATTCCTTGGAAATCCTACTGATTAAAAGGTTCCAAAATCATTGCGAATTTGTGCTCATATCTTTGTCGCTTATCCTTTTTGAATTGGAATGCATCTTACCATGCTGATAGGAGTATATTTTGTTCTACGGTAACAGGTCGAAGGATTCAAGATGAACCTAATTTACTATGATCTTTACCAGTCCATACGTCTGGAAAAGTTTGTTACAGGCATGTGTCAGCCAACCATTTATGTTAATAAGCTCTGGGCTCTTTTTGGCTTATGATTATTTGTTCCTCAATTGCAGCTTATGGTGAGTTCCTAAAAGCCAATGGTGAAAAACCAGTGACTTGGAAAAGAGCATCCTCCATGGGAGAGGTGCTCCGTGAGGCAGATGTGGTAGGAACTCATGCACAGAATTTAATATGCTTTCATCATCTGACATGGCATTTTAAGTTTCAGTGAAGTGGATTTCTTTGGTCATCTGTAGATAAGCCTTCATCCAGTACTGGACAAAACCACTTATCATCTGGTCAACAAAGAAAGCCTAGCAATGATGAAGAAGGTAAGACCAAACATTTTTTTTTCTTGAGGAGTTAGACGGTTTATCATATTTTTATGCAACATGTAAATAATACAAACCTATACTTTTAGGAAGCAATCCTTATAAACTGTAGTAGGGGACCTGTAATTGATGAGGTAGCTCTTGTGGAACATCTGAGAGCGAATCCTATGTTTCGAGTTGGCCTTGATGTCTTTGAGGTAACTTCCCCACATCTTGCCTCTTGAAATTAGGTCCACAGGCAGATGAATAATATCTTCAAATTAGTCAATCATTCATCTATCAATTTTGTTGGTCTAGGATGAACCCTTCATGAAACCTGGTCTTGCTGACATGAAGAATGCCATTGTCGTACCTCACATTGCTTCTGCTTCCAAGGTAATAGATGGATTCTCTGAATAAAGATTTACTGGCCAAACGGTGGAAACAAATTGACATTCTTCTATCCAACTGCTTTTTTAACGTTAAGTGACATAAGTAACAATATTTGCTCATGTTTTATGTAGTGGACTCGTGAAGGAATGGCAACCCTGGCTGCTTTGAATGTACTGGTACGAATACGAAAGTTGAAAAGAAAAAGATAATGAGAACAATTGACATCACCATTCAAATTCTCTTCCCTCTGATTGACTTACTTGCCAAGGACCCACTGACACTACTTCCTTGTCCAAAATTACAGGGAAAGATCAAAGGATATCCAGTTTGGTCCGATCCAAACAGGGTAGAACCGTTCCTCAACGAGAATGCTCCACCTCCAGCGGCAAGTCCAAGCATTGTCAACTCTAAAGTCTTAGGTACCATCATCTTTCGGTCGCCAATCGTATTTACTCTGGAACTATCTCAAGTCTTAGCCTCAATTCATGTTCAATTGCAGGTCTACCTGTTTCAAAGCTGTAAGTGTGGATGCTGGCCTTCTGGTGCAAGTTGTCTAGTATGTTTTTCTTCTGAAGATGGGGCACGGGCTCTTCTGAGATTGAATCTCTAGAATGGCTGATCACTTGTATTTTTGCATATGAGTAGCTATTGATAATGTATATCTACTTATTGTCTTAAAATCCAAACTATATTTTGGCTTTAATATAATGCCCAGTTAATGGCCATAAGCCATTCATATCTGTTTGCACATCTGAGTTGGGATTAGTTGGTTGATCTAAGGCCTTTTAGCATAAAAAACAAAATGACGGATCATACTCCATTTGAGAAGCTTCAATTTCAGAGAGATTTAAGCTAAAAAATGGACAAATCAGTTGAGTCCCAAGACAGATATTTCATTCAGACCAAAGGAAAAAGTACAAGAGAACATCAACCACATTAAGAGATTACAAGAATGATTTTTGTTCTTTTGATTCATGTTATGCAGAATTTACATTGCCAAAACTTGTTACAGTGTTTATCTCAGTCACGTATGGATAGCTGTGGAAGAAAATCTAGGAGGAGGAGGTAACTTTTTGCAGATCACTGGTCTCTTTGGAATTGGATCAAACCCAGGAGGAGGAGGCAACATCCTGCCGATCACCTGTTTCTTTGGAATTGGATCAAACCCAGGAGGAGGAGGCAGCGTCCTGCAGTTCCCCGGTCTCTTTGGAATTGGATCAAACCCAGGAGGAAAAGGCAATGTCCTACGAATAACTGGTCTCTTTGGAATTGATTCAAAGCCAGGAGAAGGAGGAAGAGGAAGCAGCTTGTTGGAAGAGTGTGTATTCCCTGATCTCAGTAAACTATAACTAAAGTCACTTATAGCAGATTCAGTCTCAGTGAGAAAGGGGTGCTGCAACAACATTTCAGCTGTCCATCTCTTTGCTGTTTCCCTTTCAAAACAACGCGTTAGGAAGTCTTTCCCAATCTCGGACATGGCTTCAGGTATATTAGGTGACCTCCTCACAATCTTACTCATCAAAGGCTCCTCTCCGTTGCAGTCCCATAGCCTCCTTCCGCTGATCATCTCAACCACTATACATCCCAAAGACCATATATCCAAAGAAGATTTGATTTCACCAAGTAGAACCGATTCTGGGGACATGTAAAGGGGTGTTCCTCGGAAATGAAACTTTCTTGGGCAGAGTTCATTTTCTTTCCCAGGAATCTTTGAGAGGCCGAAGTCACTAATCTTCAAGCTATGTGCACCCTCTGGAGAATGGAAAACGAGAATGTTTTCTGGTTTAAGATCACAATGTACGTATCCCTTTCTATGTATGGAATGCAGACCTCTGAGTATCATTCTTGTATACTTTTGGACGTCACTTTCTGGAAACTTTCCTCCACTTCTCTGCATCAAATCCTTAAGAGTGCCTCCCGATGCATACTCTAGTAGTAGATTATAAAACCATTCACCATTTTCAAAGGAAAGATCAGAGCCGAAACAACGAACAACTCCAGGAGAGTTGGCAAATTCTCGGAAGATCATCTCCTCTTTCATCAGCGTTGAGGAACCTCTAACATTGGCAGACTTCACTGCTAGTAATTCAGAAGGAGAACCGAAGCTTGTTGAGATCGCCAAAGTCACCGAACCGTACGATCCTTTCCCCAGAAATCTAACTTTGGCCCATGTAATGGGTGAGTATCGGAACGCCCGAGAGGGGTCTTGAATCGGTAACCAGGGTTCCTGCAAGTATCGATCGAAGAGATGATGACTCGGATACATTGTCACATAGGAATTAAAGGAGACCGAGAAGAAAAAATGGAACTTCGAGGGTCTGTGATCTGTGCGCTCTGAGGAGAAGACGTAGCCTTCGCGCCTGAAATCTATAGCCGTTGAGCTTTGTGAATCCCACACGGACTTGGTCTGGGATTTATAGTCGGTCTAGTCCGAATCCTAGTAGGTCTTGGTCTGGGAATTATAGTCGGTTTAGTCGGAATCCTAGTTGGTCTTGGTCTGGGAATTATAGTCGGTTTAGTATCCTATTGGCTTTAGGAGTCATACTCCGTTGTATTTTATTTATTTTATTTTTTAAATTTAATTTGCTTCCGGAGATTAGTAATGCTGCTCGGGCCCACCGATGACTGAAAGACACCGTTAAGCTTCGGTAGACCAATTAATAGAATTGTGATTATGGGCTAATTTTAATCGAATTTCATTGTTTAACAATTCATCAAATTCCGACAGTTTTAGGGAGAGTTATTAATTATCTAAGCCAGAGCACAAAGGACTTTATTCCGAAATGTGGATTTTGCTCTCGCCCTCTTATATTTCCCCTTGAGCATGATTACTTGTATATTGAAATTTTTAATTATATTTTAACTTACTCCAAAATAACTAATTTTGAACAACATTTAAATTTGATTCTAATCTAAATGGAAGATATAAATGAGGGACTCAAATTCATAATTTTTTCCCAAAATTAATTCATTTTAAAAACTCAAAACAACTTACTTCTTGACAAAAAAAATGTTTATGAAAAGATGGAATAGTATTTTTAGTCATTTATTTCGTAAAAACATTTGGCTTATTTGAAGAATATAATAAAACTAAGGTTAAGCCTTAATGCTATAGGCTCTACCCATGCTAGTTTGCAAGCAAGTTGTAGTGTGCTATTTAGAGCAAATTTTTGACATCCAAGTTTTTCTATCTTATAAATATCTAATTTGCCTTGATGCATAAAAGTTCTTGGTCTTGAATACTTCATGTTTCATCACTTATAATTTCAAATAAAAATTACACCCGCATTTAGATAAGAAATTGATATCATTATCCTAGCAATGATACTATATAACGACTTTGATAACTCTACTAATACTAGTCTAGTGCTATTCTAAGAGGAATTCAATTTACTCTAGTTTGATTTAACATCAAAATTATGCTACGTTATTTTACTAGAGGTTTACAGTAGAAAAAATATTTCATATTTTGGGTAAAAATTTCAAATGGGTGTAGAATTTATAAAAAATTCTTTTAATCGTATCACAATGTGAATTAAAAGTTGTTAAAAAGAGAAAAAATTTGAAGGTATCAACTTTTCCAACACAAAAAATAACAGTAATTAATGGTGAAAAACTTTATTTGATTTACTTTCTAATACCTTTTTCTCTTATTCTTGCTCATAAGGGAAAAAAAGAACACAAATTTATTTTTTTCACATGAATTCATTCCAATTACTTTTTATTTTTTGTAAGTGAGGAGGAAAACTTGTTCCACTAAGATCATACGAACCTTGTCTCGACCAATGTTGCTGACAGCGCATGAAATACCTGGACAAGTGTTTATATCTCCAACAGCAAGTTGATATAAACTAAACCTACAAGAAAATGTTACATACTTCACCAAAATGCGTAGTCTTACGCATTAAGAGGGAGGCCTCTTTACATGATTCCATTCACAAGAGGGAGGTGGCCTCCGTGCCCTTGTGGCTTGTTCAAAAGGATAAGCAATCTCAATTAGCTTTGGTTCCATACCCTTTAACCCTCGGAACAAGATCCCTAATGGCATTCCATCGCTTTCATAACCTGTAGGAACATTGATTGCTGGGTAGCCTCCAATTGCCAGCACTATGGAAGCGTCTACTCCTAGTGTCACCATTGCATCCAACTCGTTATCCTTCATCAGCTTCTCAAATCCATCTTTTTTTATCTTTAAATGATGAAACCCACTATAAAATTCATTATTGGGTTATTTCTTTTATTGATATATGGGCCTTGTCACAGACAACGTTGCTGACAGTGGTTGAAACGTATCTAGGACAAGCTAATCTCTCTGACAGCAAGTGGATCTAAACTAAACCTAAGAGAACTTGTTACGGTGCTTTATGTGATAATGACACATACAGAAGCTTGCATATTCGGGGAGGGTTTATTACACAATTTTGTTGACAGGGACTGATGGAAAAAACGACGTATAACATTTTCCATTTTGATTGAACCTGTGAGGAAATACTAAAACAACAACGATATATTTGAATCACAAGTAGAATAAACAAATATCACACTCAACACAAAAGAATTTCTACGTGGAAAAACCCCTCTAATGTGAAGGATAAAAAACCACAGGATCAATCACGGAGTCTACCCAAATCTCCACTATATAAATCATTAGGTTACAACCCAATCAAGTCCTTAACAATAGCAATAGGACTAAGATTTACTGATTTAACAATAATAGAATCACCAATGAATAGTGAAGAACAAGTTGTAAACAACAACTTAACCAAGAAAAGTTAGAGAAATATCACTCAGATTTTCAACCAAGATTTGTTGACTTCAAGAGCTCCAAATGACGATCCAATTGTTCACAATGAAGAACACCAATCCCGAACCTGCTGACAAAAAATTAGCTCAATCGGACCACGGATCGACCTTGATCAGACGTTTGATCAACTGCTGCGTAGGGTCTCTAATTCCTATGAAATTCTACTTTTTTCTTTTCTTTCTCTCTTTTCTTTTTGATGGCCACTCACCTCTTCTCTAAAGAAAAACCCTATATTTTTCTTTTTAAACCTTAGGGCCACATTACCCTAATTGGACCCAATAATAAGTCCCCGAATATGGGTTGGACCAACCCAACAATTCTCCCCTTGCAACCCAAATGAGGGAGATTCTATATGTTTATTTTTCAAGCACAATTCAAACCAGCCTCATGTCGACAAAACTCAAACTTTTCTCGCTATAGAGCCTTTGTCATCATATCAGAACCATTATCCTCAGTATGTACTTTTTCAAGTGCAACCTCTTTGGTTTCTATAATATCTCGTATCCAATGATACCTTACATCAATATGCTTTGATCTTTGATGAAAAGTAGAGTTCTTAGCAAGACGTATAACACTTTGACTATCACAAAATAACACATACTTTTCTTGCACGAAACCAAGTTCTTTTATGAATTCCTTCATTCAAAGTAATTCTTTACATGCTTCCATTACTGCAATAAATTTTGCTTTCGTTGTAGATAAAGCAATACATTTTTGTAATCTTGATTGCCATGTCACAACTCCCCCTGAAAACTTAATCAAGTAGCCTAAAGTAGATCTTCTATTATCAATATCCCTTGCCATATTAGAATCTATATATCCCACAATAATAGGCTTATCACTCCCAAATGAAAGTTTCAAACTAGAAGTGCCTCAAAGATACCTTAGAATTCACTTCACTGCATTCCAATGTTTTCTTCCAGGATTAGAAGTAAATCTGCTAACTACTCCAACTGCATGAGCTATATCTGGCCTTGTACAAATCATTGCATACATTAAACAACCAACAGCCGAAGCATAAAGAACTCTTTCCATATCTTTTCTGTCTTCTTTATCTATAGGACATTGTTTCTTACTAAACTTAAAGTGTGTAGCAAGAGGCGTGCTCACCACTTTAGCTTTATCCATACAAAACCTTTGAAGCACTTTCTTGATGTACTCTTCTTGAGACAACCATAACTTCTTGGCTTTTCTATCACAACTAACTCTCATACCAAGAATTTACTTCACTGAGCCTAAGTCTTTCATTGAGAATGACTTACTTAACTCCTGCTTCAACTTTTCAATTCTTGCAGCATTCTTACCAACTATAAGCATGTCATCTACATAAAGCAATAGAATGATAAAGTCATCATCTGAGAACTTCTGCACAAATACACAATGATCAGAATTTGTCTTCTTATAGGCTTGCTCCCCCATAAAAGACTCAAATTTTCGATACCATTGTCTCGGTGCTTGTTTTAAGTCATATAAACTTTTCTTTAGCTTGCAAACATAGTTCCCTTTACCTTTTTCTTCAAAACCCTTTGGTTGCTCCATATAAATTTCTTCATTTAGGTCACCATGAAGAAAAGCAGTCTTTACATCCATTTGCTCAATTTCAAGATCAAGACTGGCAGCCAATCCCAAAACCACTCGAATTGAGGACATTTTCACAACAGGTGAGAAAATTTCATCATAATCAATTCCCTTTTTCTAACTAAAACTTTTAACAACTAGTCTAGCTTTGTGTCGAGGTTGTGAAGAATTTTCATCATGCTTCAATCTATAAATCCAACGATTCTTCAAAGCTTTCTTGCCCTTAGGTAATGTCACCAACTCAAATGTTTGATTATCATGCAAAGATTTCAACTCATCTTGCATTGCATCAACCCATTTTTTCTTATCCACATCCACCGCTGCTTTTTCAAAGCTCTCAGGCTCACCTGCATCAGTCAACAATACATACTCCTCAGTAGAGTATCTAGAGGATGGATGGCGATCTCTAGTAGACCTTCTCAATGGTGGAACTGAAGATGGATTCTGCTGAACATCAACAACATTATTTGTCTGAGTGTCACTATTATTTGTACCCTATTGGTCATTCTGAACTTGATCCTAAACATTATGCTGAATATCACTTTCAACTTGTTCTGGCAACTGTTATTGTAAATCATTTGAAGGAATTAGATCAATATCAATACCAATCTTAGAGCCTTGTGACATATTCTTCTCACTCTAGCCAATATCTGTCATATTTTGATTATCAAAAAATACAACATCACGACTCCTCACAATTTTCTTCACAGCTGGATCATAACACTTGTAACCAAATTCATCATAACCATAACCAAGAAATATACATTCTCGTGTCTTGACATCTAACTTAAACCTCTCATCCTTTGGAATATGAACAAATGCTTTGCAACCAAATACTCTTAGATAGTTATAAGAAACATCCTTACCAAATCAAACTTTATCTGGCACATCACCATCTAAAGCAACAGTTGGAGATAGATTGATAACATAAGTTGTTGTAAGTAATGCCTCATCCCAAAATGTCTTTGGCAGGTTAGCATTTGAAATTATGCATCTAAGTCTCTCAACCAATGTCTTGTTCATTCTTTTCGCTATACCATTCAACTAAGGTGTTTTTGGAGGTGTCTTCCGATGTTGAATACCATGTTGCCTACAATACTCATCAAATGGTCCAATGTACTCACCACCATTGTTTGATCAAATACATTTCAACTTCTTTCTAGTTTGCCGCTCTATTGAAACTTGAAACTGCTTGAACACATCTAGCACTTGATCTTTTGACATCAAAACATAAACCCAAACTTTTCTTGAATAGTCATCAATAAAGGTCACAAAGTAGGATGCTCCACCAAGTGTCCTCGGGTTAACTGGGCCACAAACATCTGAGTGTACTAACTCCAAGAAATCTGATTTTCTTAAAGGAGGGTACTATAGAATGAAACTCTTTTCTGTTTTCCAGCTAAACAATGTGCACACTTATCAAGTTTTGCACTCTTAATTCCAGATAACAAGTTTTTCTTTGCCAACACATTCATGCCTTTCTCACTCATGTGACTTAACCTTTTATGCCATAAAGCATTTGCATTTCCATCTTCCACTACATTACAAATGTCCTTGGAAATCTTGGCTTGAAACAAATACAAAGAAGACTCTTTTTTGCCTCTAGCCATAACTAATGAACCATTAGTAAGTTTTCATTGTCCATTATTGAAGATATTGCAAAAACTTTCATCATCAAGTTGTCTGGTAGAAATCAAATTCAAGCGAATTTCTGGTACATGTCGAACATTCTTGAGAACCAACTTGGATCCATTACGAGTCTCCAAGCATACATCTCCCATACCTGCAACTTTAGCTAAACAATCATTACCCATTTTCAATGTGCCAAAGTTTCTAGGAGTATAAGAAGTAAAGAACTCCCTCTTAGAAGTAATATGAAGAGAAGCACCACTATTAATTATCCAACTTGTCTCATTACTTGCAAAATTCACATTATCATCATAACACATAATAACAAGTTCATTAGTAGCTGCTGCAACTCGATCATTATCATTGTTGTCCTTCTTCTCCTCACTTTCATTAACTTTTTTCTTTTCATTTCTACCTTTACCATTCTTCTTTTCATTTTTCAATTGAAAGCAATTTTTCTTGATATGACTCATCTTGCCACAATGATGGCACTCTACATTTTTATGCCACAATCTAGACTTACTTTGACTTTTGTTATAACTTCTCGGACCTCTACTATAACTTCTCCCCTTGTTTTCAACAACCAAAGCTTTAGAATGAGACAAAGAACCCTAACTCTTTCTTCTCATCTCTTCATTCAAAATACTAGTCTTGGCAAAATCCATAGTGACAATACCATCGGGAGTAAAGTTACTCACTAACATACAAAATGTTTCCCAAGATTTTGGTAAAGTACCAAGTAACCAAAGTCCTTGTACTTCATCTTCAAACTTCATATTCATACTTGAAAGTTGATCTAACATTCACTGAAACTCATTCAAATTATCAGATATGGATTGCCTATCTTTGTATTTCAAGCTAATAAGTTGCTTCATCAAATACATCTTATTATTTCTAGTCTTTTAAGCATACAAAGATTCAAGTTTGTTCCATAGAGTCCGAGATGTGTTTCTTTACTAATGTGATTCAAAACATTCTCATCTACAAATTGTCGAATGAACCCGCATACAATTTTATGCTCAAGAGTCCAATAAGCCTTACTCATGTTGTCTGGTCTTGTTTCACTAAACACCGGTAAGTGCCAACGCTTCACATAAAGTAAATCTTCCATCTTATCCTTCCAAACATGATAGTTTCTTCCATTCAAACTAATCATCCTGTTAGTGCTTAGTTTCATCGTTCAATCAAATTTAGAAATAAAACAACCACAACCTAAGTTCTTGATACCACTTTGATGGGAAAAACGACGTATAATGTTTCCCATTTTGATTGAACCTGTGAGGAAACACTAAAACACCAACGATGTATTTGAATCACAAGTAGAATAAGAAAATATCACACTCAACATAAAAGAATTTCTACGTGGAAAAACCCCTCTAATGTGAAGGATAAAAAATCACAGGACCGATCACGAAGTCCACCCAAATCTCCACTATATAAATCGTTAGGTTACAATCCAATCAAGTCCTTAATAATAGTAATAGGACTAAGATTTACTGATTCAACAATAATAGAATCACCAATGAATAGTGAAGAATAAGTTGTAAACAACAACTTAACCAAGAAAAGTTAGAGAAATATCATCCAGATTTTTGACCAAGATCTACTGACTTCAAGAGCTCTAAATGACAATCCAACCGTTCACAATGAAGAACACCTAATCCCAAACCTGTTGACAAAAAATCAGCTCAATCGGACCACGAATCGACCTTGATCAGACATTTGATCAACTGCTGCGCAGGGCCTCTAATTCCTGCAAAATTCTGCTCTTTTCTTTTCTCTCTCTCTTTTCTTTTTGATGGCCACTCACCTCTTCTCTAAAGAAAACCCTATATTTTTCTTTTTAAACCTTAGGGCCACATTACCCTAATTGGACCCAATAATAAGTCCCCGAATATGGGCTGAACCAACCCAACAGGGATGAGGGTGGAAACCTGAATGCAAAAGCAGGACACATCAGATGGAGGAGTTCATTACACAATACCTTTGGCAAGGACGGAGGTGGTGGGACAGCAAAATGCAAAAGATGATACATCTACACGCAGTGGTTCTTTACATAATTCTTTTATTGACAAGATGGAGGTGGCCTTTTTTGGAATTTAGTTGAGATATGCAACTTTATCCCTCCTTTGGAAATGAAATTATGAATCAAACACATTTCCTCTGCCAGTGAGATGATGATATGCTAATTGTTTCAAAACGAAAAACCATTTTCACGAGGGTCGGGCAGAAATTGGTAATAAACCATTTTCTTGGAACAAAAAGAGCTTCTCAGCCACTGATGGAATTGTAACAATAGTGCACTTACCAGATTAGGGTTATTTAGGTTGAAGGCATTGATGTTTGACAGGAACCTCACAGAAGAGTTGATAAATTCTTTCAAGTAATTATTTATAAAGGTCTTAAAGTCTGCCAGCATTACAAGTAGCTTGCCACTTTGACGGGGATTCATAATTGTATCAAAGTTGGTCATACGTCTAGTTGGACCCTACACAGTAAGTCATTGTCCAAACTCTAAATACACATGCATACAACCCTTATCCACTTATTCACACACATGCGAATAACTCTGCATTGAACTTTAAGAAAAATTAGATAAAATGTCTCCAAATAAATTGGAGGTTAAAACACATCTCCTGCATTTAGATCAAGAAGTACACTTTCTTCTGTGAAGGCAAAGACAGCCGTTGGATCAAACAATTCTCCTAGAAAGTAATTGTTATGGCCGAAGATCCAGTTATCAAGGAAGCACATACTTCCTTGGAGTTGTCTTACATTGAAAAAGACAAGAAATGGGGACTTTTTTGGAAACTTAGGAGTCATTTGTTGTGATTGAAGAATGTTGACTTTGTCCTAAATATGGCTTTGAATGATTGATTTTTAATTTTAAATCCATTTATTTAATTAAAATAAAAAATTGGACAAGATATATCTTAACCCAATAATTAGATGCCATCAAATAAGGGAAATGAATCAACTAATTTATTAATAATTTATGGTACAAAGAAATTTGAATTATGGGGAATAAGATTACTTCTAGAAAATCAAGCTTGAAAACTCATACATTCATAGTTTATTGTCTCTGATTGTGTTAAAAGTCATTTATTTTAACATAAAAAGATTATTGGTAAGACTCCATGATTACAAGGGACAATATCTCAAACCACTATAAGACTTAACTTTCATTATTAGTCAAAAAATGCAACCCTTTACACTTTCTGAAATTACCAAGGTGACTAAAAAAGCACACAATAAATCTACTTATCAAGTACGAATCCTCATGGGCTCAACAGGCAACGACTTCAAGAGCTTGACTTCAACGTGTTCTCAATGTCGATGACAAATCAGTATTTGACATCTGCTTTCTTGAGGCTCTCCATGGCAGTGTTCAAATAGTCCATGGGAATCACCTTGATGTAAGCCGTGATGTTGTGTTTGGCTGCAAAGTCCATCATTTCTTGCGTCTCTTTCATACCACCGATGCCATTTCCACCCACTCGCTTCCTTTTTGTCATTCCATGATATTTGTTAGCATAAAATCTCTCAACAGAAATGCCATTAGATGATTTCACCAAATTACTTTGAGGTGGTACAAAGATGGCAAGCAAATAATCACAAACCATAAAAGATAGCCCATGCTTACCTGTGAGTAAAGGGAAGATCGGTAACTTTAATGGCTTCTTTAGTGCACCAACCATAACAAGCTTTCCATGCTACTTCAATAGGCTAATTAAAGGCAGGAGAGGATGCTTTGCAGAGACTGTATCAATGATCCCACTAACATGCCTTGTGCAGCTTATACAGTTGGTGAAGCTAGAAAGTTAAGACATAATACACGAGCTAAACGACAAATTCTTTAACAAAGTTACCAACTCAGTACCTGCATCTGATCCTGGTTATGGCTCACCAAAAATGAGTTGGCACCAAGACGGGCCAAAGCTTTTTCCTTCTTCTGGGGTGAGGTGCTGATCAACGTCACCTTAACCCCCATAGCTTTGGCAAACCTCACAGCCACATGGCCGAGGCCACTAAGTCCAACCACGCCCACATGCATGCCGGGTTTGTCAAGTCCATAATATCTCAAGGGGCTGTACACAGTGATCCCGGCACAAAGGAGAGGGGCACTAGCATCTAGAGGTAGGTTATTCAGAATACGGACCATAAAGTGTTCATCCACCACCATGATATCAGAGTAGCCGTCGTATGTGGTGGTTCCGTCGTAGTACTTGGCGCCATAGGTTAGGATCATCTTAGGGCAGTAATTTTCGAGGTTATTCTCATAGTTATCGCAAGAGTGACATGCCCCAACCATGCAGCCTATGCCAACTTTGTCTCCGACATTAAATTTCTATACTTTGCTCCCCACCTTCGTCACTACACCCACGATCTCATGCCTGCATTATGCCGTTCAACATACATAATTAAAATGGGGGTATGATAACAAGTTTAGGAAATCAAACCCTGCACTGGATTTGTTGATGATATTTTATGTGGGGGACATATATTTTTACCTCATTCATCCACGATCGATTACAGAAAGTCCAAGAAACTTTCTATTTTGAGATAACCTATAATAATATACTACTTCTGTACATGGTTTGTGAAAACATACCCAGGGACAATGGGGTAGATGGAACTGCCCCATTCATTCTTGATCATGTGAAAATTGGAGTGGCATATCCCGCAGTATTGGATTTTAAATGTCACGTCCTTCTCTCCGGTCTCCCTACAGTCGCACAATTATAACACAAACCAAGTTTTCAGAACATATTCAAAATTGGAAAAGCAAAACATAAAATAGAAGTTGTAAATCATGAATTGTTGTCGATAGTTATTGGTCTCTATGTATCATGAGCTAAAGTTTCTAGATTCAAAAAGAAAGAAAGAGAACGGGAAAAGACGAGTAAAAGAGAAAGGGGACCTTTTAAAGAAGTTGAAGGGAGACAGGATGCCAGAAAAATCCCTTGCAGCCTATCCAAAGGCCTTCCTGGGGTGCTCCTACTCTGGTGATCTCACCATTTCTCTATTTTCTTTCACATTGGAAGCACAAAAGGAACAATCGGAATGGAAATATGGAACAAAAGATGCAAAGAATGAGAGATGATCTGCAAGCCACAAATGGCATCTCTATATATATAGTGAGCGGAGGGTGTTCGGTATCCGAGGCACTGGCGAACTTGGTGAGCTCATGGGAGTGAGGCGCTGGCAACTTGGTGAGCTCATGGGAGTGAGGTGGTGACGTACTTGGTGAGCTCACGGTGGTGAGAAGGCAGTGACGTACTTGGTGAGCTCACGATAGTAAAAAGTCAGTTTAGTATCCTATCGGCTTTAAGAGTTATACTCTGTGGATTTTTTTATTTTTAAAATTTTAAATTTTCCTCTGAAGATTGGTAATGCTGCTTGGGCTCACCGATGACCGACAAACACGGTTAAACTTCGGTAGACCAATTAATAGAATTGTGATTATTGGCTAATTTTACTCGAATTTCATTGTTTAACAATTCACCAAATCCAAAACGTGGATTTTAGTCACGTGTTAACTAGAAAATATGATAGATTATAATTTAACCAATTGAATTTTTATATGCAAACATTGTCAGCCATTTACAAGCTTTTGAAATTTGACTTCGTACTACAATCTAAAACCTAAGGAAAACACTACCTTCGTCTTATAGAAGCAACAATGAGGAAATGAGCAATGACCCATAGGAGAAAATCTCCATTTTCTACCATTGTAGTGTTGTTTTTAATGTTGTTTTGAGTGCATTAGGGATTGAGAATAATTTACTCACTATTTCTAAGTTGGCTGAAGACTTTCCCTACTTCTTTGTTTTTAATAAAAATGGATTTTCAATTAGGAACATGAAGAGCAAACAACCAATGCTTATTGGGACTAAACAAGGAACCTATACAACAAGTCGTTGAAATTCTTTGCGAAGGGAAACTTTCTACATAATTCAACTTGTCTTCAAACTTATGAAAAATTATAAACTAGCCCGCTACATGAGCCGCCACGCGGCAAGCCGCCATTGGCTATCTACGTTAGTGACTGCCACGTGGAATGTCATGATTGGGTATACATATTTTAATGGCAGGAACAATGTTCACGCTTTAGTTTGAATTTAATCTTTAAATTCATTGGCACACATGAGTATGTACAGTTGGGCTCTACGGTAGATTTTGAATTTAGACACTAAATTCAATGTTTGACACATGGGTCTACATGTGTTGGGTTAGGTTATGTGTGGAATGTGTGGCCAACAATTGTGGATTGTCAGCGAATAAAGGATAGGTGGACCGTTAATTTGGGCAGGGGTCCATTTGCCTTGAAGTGAAGGGCCTTGCGACGCAAGGGTTAGAATTCTTGGTTGGCACGATTTTATGAAAGTGATGGCTATTGACATCGTAGCAGTGCGTGTAACATGTGATACATTGATGTGAGTACACTGGTATGTGTAGACAGTGATGTATCACTGGAGATGTGGGTACACTAGTACGTATGATATAATGTGAGTTGTCAATTGTAATAAAAGTTGGCAATGGTACAAAGCACTATGTTTGTATGAGATATGTATATATATGGATATGTATGTATATTATATATGTGGGATTTATATATAGCGATGGGCCGATGTGTTTGGGCCTATGATTTATTGGGTCATATGGACCCAATTGTGTACTTTGGTTTGTTAATGGACTTAGTGATGTTACATGTGCGTCAACGCACAAATTGACGGAATGAATGTGCTTTTGTCGGAGTTATTCCAGATATGTTTTGATACTATTTGGTCTAGCAGCGCCATAGATTTCGTTTGGATCATTTGCGATCTTGGATGATTTGAACTCTTTGAGATCTACAAAATCGTTGTACTTTGATATGTAGTCGAGAATGGCATTCTCGTCTCTGGTGCCTTGAATGTTTGGATGGTAGGCATGATGGGCAGTTGTAGAGCTTTGAATGTCGAAGAGACTTTGTTTGGTAGTTTGGAATTTTCTCTGGAATTGAACGAGGACGTGTAGATGTGGTTCACCATCTTTGTGGGTCTCCTAAGCAACGCCAATGAATGTTGGGTGTTTCTCGAGCAGAAGCTCTTTGATTTTATCCAGTGTGACTTCTTTCTGAATGGGACATTTGGGGTAGGTGAGGAAAATGTTTTTCGCGTATATGCAAAAACTAAGAGGGTTTCGAGGCATGTTCGCATTATGGAAGGTGTGTGCAGTGCACTGTTTTTAAAGAAGTTATGAGGGGAGTCCGTACTCACACCATACCGTACACTCACACTGGTCTGTACCCTGTGAAAACTTTCTATATATGTTGGTGTTAGTGTGACTTGTGACGTGCCATGTATAGTAGCGGGCTATATAATATTACTAGCCTGCTGTGCGAGCCGCCACGCGGTGAGCCGCCATTGGCTATCTACGTTAGTGATTGCCACGTGGCATGTCATGATTGGGTAGATTTTTTTTTATGTTGAATTTAATCATTAAATTCACTGGGCCTCCACATGGGCTCTACATGTGGAGGGTTGGGCCTATTCTGGAAGTAAGCAGGAAGGCTTACATTAGGTTTAGGCTTTTAAAGCCGTGGTAGGCCTATGATGATGGGCGGGAACACTGTGTACGTGTGTTTTAAATTTATTGGTATAAATTTGGGTGAACCGGTCGATGTTGTATGGCATTTTATTTGGTTTTTGGAGCTTTGTGAAAGATCATTGTTCGGGTTGGCATGCGTGGGGTGTTTGAAGCTATGAGAGGTATTTGTTTGTCTGACACACATTTATTTGTTGAATATTTAGAGTTTATTTTCTGAGAGCATTGTTTGCTCGAGGATGGTTTACAAATGAGGTGGATGGAAGAAGGGGGTATGGTTTTAGTCATGGTCGAAAGCGTGTTGCTTTCGGTGGTTCTAAGTATGGGAAGTCATGGAGTTGACGGAGTTATAAGCGCAGGAAGCGCGGGATGTTTTTGACGAAGTTGGCCACTGTGCCAATTGCTAACGTTGAAGGACATGGGGTTCTGATCAGTATGCCTGCATTGGACCTTGCACATGACAACCGCAGAAGCAATACTATTAAGGTCTGGAAGATCTTGGTGAATGGGTGTTTCATGTTGTGGAGTGGTGAGGCAACTTGTAATGGTAATGATATGGTGGTGGACTCGAGGGCCTCCGAGAATACATTTTTGGGGATTGCACAACTTATTATTGTGCGTGATGCATGACTAAATGGGACGGTGCCTTCAATCGAGGTGGTATTTTCGATGTCAAACGGACCTATGCCAGCTACGATGACGATTGTGCATCCAGAATTAAGTGGTCATTTTAAGGTTGTACACTGAACTGAGATGAAGTTAATAACACGTCACCTGGTCAAACTTTTATAGTTGATCGGGATGTCAAGTCACATCGTGGCAAGGGTCCTATATGTTACACAATGTTTAAAGATTGTGGTAGGCATGAAGATGGCGACTTGCTTAATGTTAAGCGGAATGCATTGTATGCTTATATTTTGTGGGAGTTGTATGATATGACTGGGCATATGTCTTGTAATATACAACTGATGTTGGATTATTACCATTAGCTACTGTAATGCTATTACGAATGTTGTGTTATTTGAATTCAAATAAAGTTGTGTATGAATTAAAGTCATCTTGTGTACTTTAAAGTTACATACTGTGCGTTAAAGCGGGACAATTCAAATTTGAATTAGTTTGAAACTTCCTCTGCAAGATTTGAGGAATCACGTGAGTGACCACGCGTAATGGCAAACTGTTACTGTTTGCCGTGAGGAAATTTGAGTACAATAAAATTCAGGAAAAACAAGTACTGTTTAGATCAAACGATTGCTAAGATTGTTGTGGCAATCTTGAATTACATTTGATGGAACAAATTGAATCATTTGAGTGGGAGATTGTATCGATTAAGGAAGGTGTGCATTCCTTATATCTTGATTGATGTGGATTTCACATGCCGAGTTGCTGAATCGGCTTGTGCTTGACGTACTGCTTCAGCTTGGGCTTGCGCAGTGAATTGGGCAAGTTGTTCAGTTATGAATGATATGGTGCTCCGGTTGTCCACAGATTGTGAGCCAGTTTGTGAGACAGAGTCTCCTGGGCTGACTAGATGTTTGAGCTCGTGCTGTGGTTGAGCAACGATTGTGGCTCTTTCAGCTTGTATTTGTGAGAAAGCTATACCTGGCATTGCGTATGCTGTCCTTTGTAAGGACATGGACAAGCACCGTTGTACTGCTCATGAGTTTCGTATATCTAGCTTTGGTGCATGGCTGCAATGCCATACTTCTATATCGCCCACCGTAAACTTGTTAGAGTTTATGGTTATTTCAGGTGGGCGATATCCGGTGGCGCCTCCTTGATTGGAGGTGGATAGTTTGAGCAATGCTTGGATGGTGCAGAAATGAACCCTCTTGTTCATGTTTGTGACTTGGACTCGATAATTTGCTCTCCATGGGGATTCATCTTTGCTAGATGCTTATGATGTCCCGTAATATGTGATTTTTACGGGGTAGAGAATAGGCCATTTGAATGTGGCATGTAGATTGTCTGGCATTTTCAGCTTGTCATCGAAGATATTTGCTTCGACGAATCCTGTTTTGTTGATGGGTGCGAGAGGCTTGTAGGAGATCTCAAGCGTATCTATGATGACAGATCTTGAAAACGCCATTTTCCATCATGATGGTAGCTTTAAGTTTAGTAGGGTGAGCTTGCTTGTATATTTGAGTTGTGCTGAAGAGTCTTCTTCGGCTGATGTTGGTGGATGGGAATTAGTTAAGCTTAGATTATCCATGGCGAATACGAATGAGCGTTTGGGTATGGTATGTGATACTTATACGTTTTATCCTCCGTGTGCGCAGCACACCGTTTTAAATTGTGGCACTGGTCATTACTTGTTTGAGGGGGGAGTCCGTACTCACACCATACTGTACACTCACACTGGTCCGTACCCCGTGAAAACTTTCTATATATGTTGGTGTTAGTGTGACTTGTGACATGTCATGTATAGTAGCGGGCTATACATGACACAAAGAAATTTGAATTATTAATAATTTATTAATAATTCATGGTACAAAGAAATTTGAATTATGGGGAATAAGATTACTTTTAGAAAATCAAGCTTGAAAAATCATACATTCATAGTTTATTGTCTCTGATTGTGTTAAAAGTCATTTATTTTAGCATAAAAAGATTATTGGTAAAACTCCATGATTACAAGGGGTAATATCTTAAACCACTATAAGACTTAACTTTCATTATTAGTTAAAAAATGCAACCCTTTACACTTTCTGAAATTACCAAGGTGACTGAAAAAGCACACAATAAATCTACTTATCAAGTACGAATCCTCATGGGCTCAACAGGCAACGACTTCAAGAGCTTGACTTCAACGTGTTCTCAATGTCGATGACAAATCAGTATTTGACATCCGCTTTCTCAAGGCGCTCCATGGCAATGTTCAAATAGTCCATGGGAATCACCTTGATGTCAGCCGTGATGTTGTGTTTGGTTGCAAAGTCCATCATTTCTTGTGTCTCCTTCATACCACCGATGCCATTTCCACTCACTAGCTTCCTTTCTGTCATTCCATGATATTTGTGTTCGGTGAATTTTAAATGCAAGTGAACATGTCGAACAAGTAATATAATGATAAGAAAAGTATCGTCCCACGAAGATTGGTGAATACTAAACTAATTAAGTACTAATGATGAATATATCCTAAAATTTATCTAGCAAATCAAAATATTGTTGATGATGAATTAAAATTTAAAACTTTCAAAACGAAAACTCAAGACTAATTAAAATTGAATCCAAGTAAGAAAAATCAAGATGAGAAACATGTTAGAGCTTCCGATTTCACCATAACTACTAGATATGAATTTTTATAGTTTATGCCTACAAGAATAATATTACTCATGTGATGGCGGAACTTCCTAATTTATTTACTATCCTATGTCTAGGTATAGTAAACCTATTTAGTTCATTAATTCACTATATCTCTATATGTGAATTGAAACAAACCAAATGCATTAGGATCTGTGAATATTCCTGGTTTACAATAAATCTTTCGATCATCTTATCACCAAAAGCCACACAAATAACATGGTATATGTCTATCCACATTTAATTCATGGTTATATATTATAAGAAGCAATTGCATATTATTACCTCTCAGTCTCAAATATGCACATCAAATCATTTAAGTGGTGGCCAATCACTTAAAAGCATTAAGCATAATAATATATAACTCACATAAATAAATATCTTGCAAAACATAAAAACTTATAAAATTCACATCATCATAGTTAGGCTACATCTTCGCTCTAACAAAAGAAGTTTAGAACATAATAAAATAATAAACCAAAGCAATAGTAGAAATTAAGCAAAACATCTTAAATAAAAAAAACAGGAAAGTTGTCACCACACTGTCTTTTCTTTAAGAATTTTTTACATAATTCCTACAATTCAAGAATGATAAGAAGTAGAGGGAAGCATTCGCGCCTCTATTTCTCTTTTTCTTTCTTGGTTTTCTCTTTCTTCTCTCACTTTTTCTCTCTTCCTTGGTTGGTTTCGGCGGCAACACACGGCTTCTTATTCTTTTCTCTCTCTTCTCTCTCTTCTTCTCTTGTGCGGCGCCTTCTCATTCTCCTCTAATTCACGTTCCTTTGCCTTTTTATGCTATCTTGGGATGCATGCCTTAAGATTCTCCCTTAGTAATTCACTTTTTTGTCCCTTTTCCTTTATTTCCTTTCTTGTCCTTTTTTTTGTCCTTTTCCTCCTCTTTTGCTGCTTTACACGTTGCCTCCTCTTTTTTTCTTTTGACTTCTTTTTCTTTCCTTGTCTTCTTCACGTGCCTTTTTGTAACTTTCTCTTCCTTTATTTCTTTTGCTCTTTTGGGGTTTGTTGCATAAATAACACCAATTTACATAAATATATCAAAACTTAATTATTTTCTCATAAAACTTGTATTATTTATATCCTAAAATAGTCAAAATAACTCTATAAAAATAGAGTTATCAATTTGTTAGCATAAAATCTCTCAACAGAAATGCCATTAGATGATTTCACCAAATTACTTTGAGGTGGTACAAAAGATGGCAAGCAAATAATCACAAACCATAAAAGATAGCCCATACTTACTCGTGAGTAAAAGGAAGACCGGTAACTCTAATGGCTTCTCTAGTGCACCAACCATAACAAGCTTTCCATGCTACTTCAACAGGCTAATTAGAGGCAGGAAAGGATGCTTTACGGAGACTCTATTAATGATCCCATCCAACGTGCCTTGTGCAGCCTATACAGTTGGTGAAGCCAGAAAGTTAAGACACAATACACGAGCTAAACAAAAAATTCTTTAACAAAGTTACCAACTCAGTACCTGCATCTGATCCTGGTTATGGCTCACCAAAAACGAGTTGGCACCAAGACGGGCCAAAGCTTCTTCCTTCTTCTAGGGTGAGGTGCTGATCAACGTCACCTTAACCCCCATAGCTTTGGCAAACCTCACAGCCACATGGCCGAGGCCACTGAGTCCAACCACCCCCACATGCATGTCGGGTTCGCCAAGTCCATAATATCTCAAGGGGCTATACATAGTGATCCCGGCACAAAGGAGAGGGGCACTAGCATCTAGAGGTAGGTTATTCGGAATACGGACCACAAAGTGTTCATCCACCACCATGATATCAGAGTAGCCGCTGTATGTGGTGGTTCCATCGTAGTACTTGGAGCCATAGGTTAGGATCATCTTAGGGCAGTAATTTTCGAGGTTATTCTTATAGTTATCGCAACAGGGACATGCCCTAACCATGCAGCCTATGCCAACTTTGCCTCCGACATTGAATTTTTGTACTTTGCTCCCCACCTTCGTCACTACACCCACGATCTCATGCCTGTATTATGCCGTTCAGCAGACATAATTAAAACGTGGTATGATAACAAGTTTAGGAAATCAAACCTTGCACTGGATTCGTTGATGATATTCTATGTAGGGGACATATATTTTTACCTCATTCATCCACGATCGATTACAGAAAGTCCAGGAAACTTTTTACTTCGAGATAACCTATAATAATATACTACTTCTGTACATGGTTTGTGAAAACATACCCAGGGACAAAGGGGTAGATGGAACTACCCCATTCATTCTTGATCATGTGAAGATCGGAGTGGCATATCCCGCAGTATTGGATTTTGAATGTCACGTCCTTCTCTCTGGTCTCCCTACAGTCGCACAATTATAACACAAACCAAGTTTTCAGAACATATCTGAAATTGGAAAAGCAGAACATAAAATAGAAGTTGTAAATCATGAATTGTTGTCGATAGTTATTGGTCTCTATGTATCATGAGCTAAAGTTTCTAGATTTAAAAAGAAAGAAAGAGAATGGGAAAAGATGAGTAAAAGAGAAAAGGGACCTTCTAGAGAAGTTGAAAGGAGACAGGATGCCAGAAGAATCCCTCGCAGCCTATCCAAAGGCCTTCCTGGGGTGCTCCTGCTCTGGTGATCTCGCCATTTCTCTCTTTTCTCTCACGTTGGAAGCAAAAAAGGAACAATCAAAATGGAAATATGGAACAAAAGATGCAAAGAATGAGAGATGATTTGCAAGCCACAAATGGCATCTCTATATATATAGCGAGCGGAGAGTGTTCGGTATGCGAGGCACTGGTGAACTTGGTGAGCTCATGGGAGTGAGGCTTGGAAAACTTGGTGAGTCATGGGAGTGAGGCGGTGACGTACTTGGTGAGCTCACGGTGGTAAAAAGTCAGTTTAGTATCCTATCGGCTTTAGGAGTCATACTCTGTGGATTTTTTTATTTTTAAAATTTTAAATTTTCCTCCGAAGATTAGTAATGTTGCTTGGGCCTACTGATGACCGAAAAACACGATTAAACTTCGGTAGACCAATTAATAGAATTGTGATTATTGGGTAATTTTACTCGAATTTCATTGTTTAACAATTCACCAAATCCGAAACGTGGATTTTAGTCACGTGTTAACTAGAAAATCTGATAGATTATAATTTAACCAATCAAATTTTTATATGCAAACATTGTCAGCCATTTACAAGCTTTTGAAATTCGACTTCGTACTACAATCTAAAACCTAAGGAAAACACTACCTTCGTCGTATAGAAGCAACAATGAGGAAATAAGCAATGGCCCATAGGAGAAAATCTCCATTTTCTACCATTGTAGTGTTGTTTTTAATGTTGTTTTGGGTGCATTAGGGATTGAGAATAATTTACTCACTATTTCTCAGCTGGTTGAAGACTTTCCCTGCTTCTTTGTTTTTGATAAAAATGGATTTTCAATTAGGAACATGAAGAGCAAACAACTAATGCTTACTGGGACTAAACAAGGAACCTATACAACAAGTCGTTGAAATTCTTTGCGAAGGGAAACTTTCTACATAATTCAACTTGTATTCAAACTTATGAAAAATTATAAACTACTAACATGTTCATCGGGAATCATCGGAGTAGCAAAACCTTAAGAAAGATCCAAAAACATTACTCGATCACCAAATAATGGTGACATTTGAATCCACCCAAAATGTTATAAAACAGCAGACCTAATTATTGATAAAGAAACTATGCATGAAGAAATCAATGACAACCTACATTATGCAAAAGTTCTCGGAAAAGTTTAGCCTTATCATTGGCTGTGGAAAGTGCTATTGTCAGATTGTTGATCTGAATCTCCAAGGCGCAACATTTTTCTTCTAGTCCACGCACACGTCTATGGAAGCTTTCATTGGATGAAGTTACTTTATTAAGCCTTGTAGCACCCTCAAAGTTCTCTATCTATAACCTCTGGCAAGTTTGACAAGCTCCAACCACAAGGGCTCTATAACTCTTAGAGAACTCTACTGCTTCAGAAAGCTTTGAAGCATTAGTGTTGTTTCTTTCTTCATCCTCTTGGTGTTGGTTGAGTGGTGCCTCCAGTAATTTCTGATGAGAAGTTGCAGCTGTTAGTTTTGACTTGAGCTCAGTTTTCTCTTCCTCAAACTTTAAGCGGTATCCATCAAGTTGTTCTTGGATGCCTTAGTAGATTTCTAGTGACTTGGTGGATTCATCAAGCTCGTCAGCGATCTTTTCATACTCTGCCTTTAAATTCAGCAAATGTAGTTCATAATTGGAGATAATTGTTAGAAAATTTGGCCTCAACAAAGGCTGTTTTATGGATCAAAACACCGACCATGGAGGCAAATAATGGGTTTTGAAAACAATATGTAAAGTAGCAAGAAGGCATACCACTTTTCTCCATCTTTCTTTAGTTGTGATAGGCCCTAGCCTTCCTCTCTATGCTTTTCCAATCTTGATGAGGTAGCCAAGCTTGCTACTGAAAACGGGAGAGTGGTTTATGCATTGCTCGGATCTTTCTTTCACTTTAGTTGCTAAGAGAAGGTGCTAGTGTGTGTTGTCCGTGTAAAGGAGTTACCTTTTAACTAAATGGAGCTTGATGACGTGGCAAAAATGTCCTGTGGGCCATTTTCCCACTATAAAGAGCAGTAAATAAATACACCACCACATGTGTTATTTTCTCCCTGCAGCAAGTTATAATATGAATATAAGGAGAGCTAGAGAGGTGACTTAGCCAATAATGAATTGTGTCCATACAAATAGATTGACTCATCACAATCTATGAGATAGACAAATGCTTACACCAAATAAGGGAAACACACAATGAGGACCACACAAATGTGTACACTTTGTGTTCAACCATGACGGACCAGCAAATCATACTAGATAGCCACGATAGGGAATATTAGTTTATGCTCATTGGAATAAGCCCACATAATATGGACTCATACAATGAGCCAACAATTTCCCACTTGGGCTATAGTAATGATTATAAAATAAATTAAGTAATACTAATATATATATTTTATATATATCAAAATAGCTTTAAAATATTTTTTGATTTGTGTTGGTCCTGAAGTATAACAATAGAGTCCTCATTGCCGATCTCGTCATGTAAGATTTCAAACTCTCAAACAATGGCAACAACTGCGTCATTCAAAGACACAGCCCTACCATAATCATAAGAGCTTTCCATCCTACGATAGATTGAAATTGGTGTAATGAGCAAGCAACACCATATAAGGAGATTAGGTATTGCTAGTCATGTCAGTCCCATTCTCCCAATGACCAATGTTAGTTACAAAATTATCAAAGGGAAATCACTCTTAGAAGTGACCAATGTCACCAATAAAATCATCTCACGAGAGCATTTCCAAAGTGACAAAACGTCATAGACAATGTGTCTCAGGAGAGTACATAATGTCTTGCACAGTAAACTCAAGTTTATATATTTGTAGATGTGCATCACAAGACATCACAATATGGCCAATAAAATATATGCCCTTGCCAAATGCTTAGGGTTGCACTTCCCTAAGACTTGTAATATGTCTCAAACAAGCACGTACGTGTTTAGTAAATTCATGAAGATAAGTAAAAGACAGATCACAGAAGTGTATATATACATTAATAAAAGTTTACACAACAACATGAGAACAGATGCTCAACATACAATACCAGGGTGAGCATAAGCTCCCACTGATCAAAATGTCAAAAGGATTACAACATAACAAACAACTCCCACTAAGCTAAGGAATCAAAGGAGGATGTGAGGCCCATATTAACAACATGCTTTTGTAACAAAGAAGGGCTTAATCCTTTGGTTAGTGGATTAGCTAACATGGCATCTATTTTGATAAGTTCTACTGAAATATCACCATTCTTTACTCTCTCCTTGATGGTTAAAAATTTGATCTCTATGTGCTTGGCCCCATTCATACTTTTGTTGTCATTAACAAACAACACCACGAAAAAATTGTCATAATACATTTGAATGGGCCTTTCAACAAAATCAAGGGAGCTCATCAACTTTATCAGATTCCTTAACCAAACAGCTTGAACAACTGCACCATAACATGCCATAAGTTCTGCAAGCATGGTGAAGGATGTCATCAATGATTGCTTGATGCTTTTCTATGATACTACTCCACCTACCATCATGAACACATAACTAGATGTTGATTTCAAATCATCCGTGTCACCTGTATAATCCGCATCTGGATACCTAACAAGTTACAGATCATCTACATGCTTGTAAGTCAGCATAAAGTCCCTTGTTCTCTTCAAGTACCTCATGACCTTCTTGGCAACAACCCAATGAGCACTACCAGGATTTGATTGAAATATGCAAAGAAGTCTAGTGGAAAATGCAATGTTAGGTCTAGTGCAAACCTACGCATATATGAAACTCCCCACTGTGCTTGCATATGGTATATTTCTCATTGATTCCTTTAAGCTTTACTCTGAGGGCATTGCAATTTACTCAACTTGTCACTTCTAAGGATCAGTGCATTCCCAGGTTTACAATCTTGCATATTGAATCTTGCT
Organism: Casuarina equisetifolia; assembly: GCA_028551475.1. NCBI lineage: Eukaryota > Viridiplantae > Streptophyta > Magnoliopsida > Fagales > Casuarinaceae > Casuarina > Casuarina equisetifolia. The sequence continues at coordinate 18,488,684 of CM052360.1, forward strand.
AAAACCTGGTCAATGTAAGCCCTCTGAGAAAGACCTAAGTGCTGACATGATCGGTCTCTATGGATCTCAATCCCAAGAACAAATGAAGCTTCACCAAGGTCTTTCATGTCAAATGAGAAGACAATAATTTCTTTGTCTCTCGTAGCAACCCCATATCCTTACAAGCCAATAAGACGTCGTCAACATAAAGAATCAGTAGAATAGGGGTACTCCCATTGAACTTGGTGAATATGCAGTGATCCATCAAGTTTTCAACAAATCCAGATGAGGTGATAAACTCATCAAATTTCAGGTACCACTATCTTAAGGCTTGTTTAAGCGTATAAATGGATCTTTTAAGTTTGCAGACAGATTTGCTCACACTACTTTTCACAAAACCTTCTGGTTGTTTTATATACACCTCTTTATCTAGGACTCCATTTAAGAAAGTAGTCCTAACATATATCTGGTGCAGCTCCATGTCAAAATGAGCTACGAGGGCCATGACAACCCTGAATGAGTCCTTAGATGGTACAGGTGAAAAAGTTTCATCATATTCAACACCATTTCTCTGAGTGAACCCTTTAGCAACCAACCTCACCTTAAATCTATTTACTTTCCTTGTAGAATCCCTCTTGGTTTTGAACACCCATTTACAACCAACAGGCCTACAATTTTTAGGTCGCTCAACCAAGTCCCATACTTCATTGTGTTTCATAGACTGCATTTCATGTTTCATAGCATCTATCCAAAATTTTGATTGTGGACTTGAGATGGTCTGTGAGTAAGTGATAACTTTATTTTTATAGAGTTATTTGACCTATTTTAGGCAATAAATAACTTTAATAATTGTGAGAAAACATTTGAACTCCTTTTTATTTACCTAAATTTATCTTGTTTATATAGCACAAGAAGGCAAGGAGAAAAGAGATGAACATGGAGAGCCTGATGCTTATTGTGTAGCAAAATCATAATATCAGGATCAAGAGAGTCAAGATGGGCTTGGGCTTTGAATGATTTTTATTAGATTTTATTGTTATTGGGTTTTCTAAATAATTAGAAAACCTAATCATATTAGGAGTTCAAAGCCTAATTAAATTAGGACTTCAAAACCTAATTAAATTAAGAGTTCAAAACCCAATTATTTTAGATCTCTAAGACCTAATTCTACTGGGATAAGAGTATGTCTAAACCTAAACCCTATTTAAGAGAAGAGAAGAGGCAAAAGAAAGGGAGGAGGAAATTGAGCACAACTCAAGAGAAAGACTAAGAATTCAAGGTTTTCTTAAAAGGAAGGCAAAAAGGGTGACAGACTTCTTGTTCTTGGATTCAAGATGCCTTCTTTATTCCCTATTATTATTCTTCCTCATTATTTCTTTATGCTTTAGTTTATTTTTGTTAGAGCTACGATGTAACCTAATTATGATGTTATGAATCTTATGATTATTATGTTTTGCAAGATATTTTATTTATGTGAGTTATATATATTTATGCTTAATGCTTTTAAGTGATTGGCCACCACTTGAATGATTTGATGTGCATGTTTGAGACTGAGAGGTAATAATATGCAATTGCTTCTTATAATATATAACCATGAATTAAATGTGGATAGACATATACCATGTTGTTTGTGTGGCTTTTGGTGATAAGATAATCGAAAGATTTATTGTAAACTGGGAATGTTCATAGATCCTAATGTATTTGGTTTGTTTCAATTCACATATAGAAATATAGTGAATTAATGAACTAAGTAGGTTTTCTATACCTAGACATAGGATAATAAATAAATTAGGAAGTTCCAACATCACATAGATATTATCCATCTTGCAAGCATACATAATCTACATTAGTACCTCATAGTTATGGTGAAATCAGACACTTTAACATATTTTGTGTATTTAGTTTTATTAAATTTAGTTAATTAGTTTATTCTCTATCAATTTGGATTTGTTAGATAAATTCTAGGAGTTGTTCACCGTTAGTAATTAGTTGGCATAGTAATCACCAATCTCTATGGGATGATACTTTTCTTATCATTATATTACTTGTTCGACATGTTCACTTACATTTAAAATTCACTGAACAGTAAGTCATCGGATCTTCTACAACCCCTATGTTATAGTCATGTTCACCCAGGTACACTTCATAATCAGGATGAATAGCTGACCTTCTTTCTTTAGTAGATCTTTTCACTGGTGGATTGGCCACAACCTAATCTTGGGCTTGTGATTCCATAACTAGGGCATTGTCAACAATTTCATCATGTGCATCCGCCTGCACTAGGGCTGTCGTAATGAGTTCACTGTTGAAGAAAACAAAAAGGTTAGCCCTCATATTCATAGTGGCATCATCATCATTACCTGTGGTTTGCGAACACCCTGCTTTCTCTGTAACATCAAGTTCTAAAAACTTAGCCGTTTGTGAGTCCATAATCCTAGGACCTTCATTAGGGTTGTAAAACCAATATCCTTTTGAGTGTTCTGGGTAGGACATAAAATAGCATCTGGTAGTCCTTGGATCCAACTTCCCCAAGATCGGATTGTACAATTTAACCTCGGCTGGGCATTCCCATACTTTGACATGGTTCAAACTGGGCTTACATTCCTTAAATGCTTCAGACGATGTTAACTGAATAGCCTTAGTGGGGACACAATTAAGGACATACATGGAGGTCTTCAAGGCTTCTCCCCATAGAAACTGGGAAAGATTACTACCACTCATCATGCTTTTGACCATCTCTATTAGTGTTCTATTTCACCTTTTAGCGATACCATTCTATTCAGGACTACCATGCATAGTAAATTGTGTCACTATCCCTAAGTCCTCCAAATACTAAGCAAATGGTCCCTTATGTTGCCCTAAATCACCATGTCTTTCATAATATTCTCTACCTCGATTAGACTTGACAACTTTTATATTTTTTCCTAATTCTTTCTCAACTTTTGCCTTAAACACCTTAAATTTCTCAAGTGACTATGATTTCTCTTTGATTAGGTACATATATCCATAACGAGAATAATCATCTACAAAAGTAATGAAGTACACATCACCATGTAATGTCATTGTGTAGGGGCCACTTATGTTAGTATGAATCATACCCAATAGCTTAGAACTATGCACCACAGTTTTCTTCTTGATCTTAGTCATCTTGCCCTTACAACAATCCACACATACATCTAAGTCCTCATCAAGGATGGGTAAAATTCCTGTTTTAACTAACCTTTGAATTCTTTCTTTGGAAATATGACAAAATCTTTTGTGCCATAATTCATACAATCGCTCTTTAGTCATTACCCTCTTTGAAATATCACAACCAACATTTGTAGCAACATAAATTTTATATGGGGATAAGCTGATTTTATATAAACCATGATCCATTACACAACTACCAACAAGGTTCGAATCAAAAGATACATTCACAATGGAGTTCTTAAATTCAAAAGAGTACCCTAACTTATCCAGTACAGAAACTAAGACTAGGTTCCGCCTAAATGATGATACATAAAAGGTATTACATAAAGTCATTCTAAAGCCATTAACTAAAAGAAGAATGATGTCACCAACGAACTCCACATAAGCTCTCATGTTATTCCCCACAAAAAGGTACTTTTGGTCCTCATTGGGCCTTCTCCTACTTACAAACCCTTGAATGGTAAATGCTACATGGTTAGTTGCTACACTATTTAACCACCAAGAACTAAAGGGTATTTCTATCAAGTGAGACTCACAAACATGGGCTAAAGAGCAATTACCTCTAACTGGGCGCTTTCCTGTTTTCTTCCTTAACTTAGGACAAGTAGTCTTCTTATGACCCTTCTCTTTATAGTAGAAACACACAAGCTCATTAGCCCTAGCCCCAGTAGTTGCTTGAGGTCTCCTGCCCGTAGTTGCATTGCCCTGAGGGGCTGCACCCCTAGTGGCTGTGCCCCTAGTAGCTGGGCAAGTCCTCCTAGACTTTCTTCCACTATGACCCCTCATCCTCTTGCCCCTACTAGTGCTCGCTCCCTGAGTGAGCATGGCAAAATGCGATCTTTCCTTCTTCAACTTCTTCTCCTCAACCATGACTTGAGCTAACAACTCATTAGTAGTCCACTTCTCACACTGCATATAGTAAGAGGTCTTAAGTATGCCAAAATTAGTAGGAAGACTACCCAATACCTTGTGTATTATGATCGCATTATAGAGAATTATATCCAATTTCTTAAGCTTTGCCTTAAGATCAATGATCCTCATAATATAATTCCTGACAGTGACTGATCCATCATACTTGAGATCAAACAGTTCTTGCAAGAGTTCCTTAGCTTTAGCATTCGAAAGGGCTGTGTATTGCTTCTCCATTATCTCCAAAAAGTCCTTGGCATTAATATCAGTAAGCAAATATGCTTAAGGTGATCTTGAATTGTCATTTGCATAGACAATAAACAAAGCTCATTCTTTCTTGCCCATGTGGCACACTTGTTTTTATACTCCTTTGTGCTAGTTGGGGTGGGGTCCCTGGGTTTTTCAATAGTTAGGGTTGAATGCAGATCAATAATCCGTATAGCAAAGTGGAAATCAGCTAGCCATTTCTTAAAGTTTGTTCCAGTTAATACTTCTATGGTGACCATGCACTTGTTGACAGTAAAGGTGACTGTAATTAGCAAACATATAGTTGAACCATACCGTGAGTAGAGCAATGAGAGTCTTATAAGCAATATCACATAAACACCTGTGGGCAGTAAATATGACATGCTGTTGAAAAACTCTCCACATGGCAGCCAAAACCAATCCTCACAACCCACCACCTGTAGATGTATGGATTACGAGATTGGCCAAACAATGTTGGCTCACCATATAAAATCCAAATCCCAGTATGCAGTCACTCATGTGGGAGAAAATCACACACCAAGATAGGATATAGTCATAGTGCAAGAACAAAATCCCATAATCCAATTAGACTGTACCACTGTGGTGATCACAGTCTAACTAAATCATAAGACTTCCACGCATTTGATCGAATCCCAAAATGCACCAGGCCACAATCTCATAGCTCAACTAAATTGCGCCATTGTGGTGACCATAGCTTAGCCAAACTACGAGATCGGCCTATGCTACGGGCATAAACCACATTCATTCTACTCACAAATAGACATGCAACTCAATTTTTAAGATTTGGGCATTTAATTGCGAGTTGCATTAAAACAACATCATAAATGTTGTACAGTTGTATGCTAGAATCAAATCATAATCTAAGAGTATTCAACATAATCATATATCATGTTTTAAATCACTAAACGATCCTTAAACAAACAAAACATGACAAGATAGCATACAATAGTCATGCATATAAGTTTAAAAAATAATAAACTATGAAATTTTAATTGAAATTGACAATCATAATTGGCAAATAACTTATAATATATGCATCATCGCCTTTCAAATTTAAACAAAAATTTTCTAAGTTGAAAAACAACTCTAATGCGCCGCCCACGCGTTGCCACGTGCTGTCAAAAGTGGTTGCCAACGGTACGGACAAGTCAATGATACAGATAGGTCAACGCCATATAGACGAGTCAGGTCGGGCCGAGTTGACCCGGTTCGGCCGAGTTAGCCAGTCTGGGCCGTATCGGCTGGTTCACCATTTCCATTGCTTCCATTGCCATTGTCATTAATTTCTTCTTCCCTTACAACATTTCCTTCATCTTTTAAAGCTTCACGGTCCTCTAACAGGGGCTAATCCTCATGCTCCTTACTTTCCTACTCATCAGAACATAAACAAACAGATCCACCATAAGTCATCACCAATTAATTTACTATAGCTTGCCTTAAGGATAGGAAAGAGACGCTAAGGAATTTTGGTGCAATGGCAATTAGGTGCGGTAGTCATATTGTTAGTTTATGCCAAGCATGCATGAACATGTAATTGTCTACATACTACTATCATAGGGATCAAGAGTATAGACTTTAGGATTAAGGGTGCAAGTTCTTGAGCAAAGGCCAATTGCCAACACTAAATTTTAAAACACTAAATTTAAATATTGGCACTGTTAGAGCCAAAGCATGAGGGAGATGTTCTTGCAAACATAACATGAAATTTGGGTTTTAATTCTTATTTACATTGCAACCTTGTGAACACTCATATATGGCTTATATGGAAGTCAGAGATAAAGGTCTTTTTGGTTTCTAGTACTAATCAATATATCTCTATAGAAGTGCATATGAATGGGAAGGTGTTTTTATTAACTATTGTTTATGTGAGCACGAATTATAGATATGAAAGGCAATTATGGCAACATCTAGAAAATTTACAGACAGCACATATGCCATGGATCCTTGGAGAAGACTTTAATTATATTCTTCATCAAGATGAGAAACAAGGAGGACAATTGTATTCATTGGTAGCAAGTGCTGAATTCTAGAATTTTATATGCCAACAAGGGCTCCAAGATTGTGGGTATTTGGGTTCTCCTTTTACGTGGTCAAATAATGGTCAAGGGAATAAAAGGATATGGTGAGATTAGATAGAATACTATGTAATTTGGAAGCTACAACAATTTTTTCTACTTTGAAAGTGAAGCATTTAACTAGAATCCTTTCTAATCACAACCTTCTATTATTATCATTGAGAATGATATTTTAAGGAGTTAGATCTTTTAAGTTTCAGAGGCAGTGATTGGAATTTTCATCAATAATGCCAACAATCACACAACAATGGTTAGGGAATTCAACAGAACCATCATCAATACATCTTCATTTGTGATGCATACAAGTTAAGAAAGCCTTGATTGAATGATGAAGTTAAATAGGGATAACAAGGAACAGAGGATAACATATTTTACAGAGCAATTGTAAGAATTGGAAACATAGTTGCAAACAAATTGGTCAACTATGGTTTTTCATGAATTTCAAGAGACTCAAGAAAGTCTTATTCGCAATTTGATGGAGGAAGAAGGTCAACTTTGGGATAAAGCTTGAGTTAGATGGCTTCAAGAGGGAGGCAGAAACTCATCATACTTCCATGCTTGCATTCAAGAGAGAAGGCAACAATCAAGGTTTAATTTTGTATTACCAGATGGAACCCAAATGGATGATGTCGATACCTTAGGCCCATTGGTAGTGGATTTTTATAAGGAGTTATTGATGTCTCCTACCTCACCTGTAAATAGAGAACCAATAGATCTCTTAAGCCATGTATCAAGATTGGTCACAGAGGAGCAAAATGAAATGCTTTGCCATGTTCCAGAATGGGATGAGATTTTACAAGCTATCAAGAACCTAAACCCCGATAGTGTACCAAGTCCATATGGTTTTAATGGACACTTCTTCTTAGCAGCACAAGGGATAGTAAAAAAAGATTTGCAAGCAGCCATAACCGAGTTCTTTACATAAGGCCAAATTCCAAGAAGCACTACAATGATGATGTTGGTATTAATTCCAAAGGTGGAACAACCAAGGAGTTTTTCATATTTAAGACCAATTACTTTATGCATATTTCAATACAAAATTCTGGCCAAGATTCTAAATGATAGGCTTGCTAAGGTACTCCCAAGTATTATTTCATTAGAACAATTTGGTTTTATTAAGGACAAATCCATCTAGGAAAATATAGCATTGGCTTAAGAAATGGCCCATGACGTAAATAAATCAGTGGCAGGAGGTAATGTGATCATTAAGCTTGATATGTCAAAGGCCTATGATAGGTTAGATTGGTTGTTTTTATTACAAGTTTTATAGAGGTTTGGTTTCTCTCCATTGTGGATAGACATGATTTATCATTGTATCTCATATAATTGGTTTTCTATCCAATTACAAGGAAAAGAATTTAGCCTTTTTAAATCCACCAAGGGACTTAGACAAGGGGATCCACTATCTCCAAGTTTATTTATCATTGCTCAAGAAGCATTTAGTTGAAAGCTGAAACATCTAATGTAGAATGAAGAGATTGGTAGATTTAAGGGTATGAATAATTTTGACTATGTCTCACATTTGCTTTATGCAAACGACATGATTGTCTTTTTGAATGGTTGAAAACTGTCAATATAGAATTTTATGGCTTTGTTGAGAGATTATGAATGTTCTAGTGGACAATTGATAAATTTCAAGAAATACAATTTCTTATTGGTGAAAAAAGCTCCTGCTTACAAGAAGTATCACATTAAACAGTGGACAGGTTTTTCACCGATTGATCTACTAATGAAATATTTGGAGGTTCCATTCTTTAAAGGAAGAGCAAAGGGAATATATTTTGAAGAGCTACTGTCAAAGATTACATTGAGAATCAACAATTAGAAAAATAAATTTTTATCTCATGGGGGAAAACTAGTTTTAATCAAAAGTGTTTTGTCCTTAATTCCCATACATTGTTTGTCAGTTACTAAGGTTCCAAAATCAGTCTTGAAAGAAATTAATAAAACTATGGTAGACTTTTTATGGAGCAATAGGGAAGTTCATAGAGCACATTGGTAGGTTGGGATAAAGTTTGTAGGCCTTTAGAGGAAGGGGGTTTAGGAATATGAGATATGGCTACAGTGATGGATACTTTACATGTGAAGGTAGAGTGGAACTTTATTAAAGGTGAATCATTGTGGGCACAATTCATGAAGAGAAAATATGGCACAATAGTGGAAGTTATTCAGCAACCTAGATACATTATGGCTTCTTATTGTTGGGCTACTATGAGTGCCATCTTTCATTTGCTTTGCAACATAGTAGGAAGGTGGTAAATAATGGTTTGAGGTTTTTCTAAATAGATAAATGGCTAAAGGAGCTTTTATGGTTTCCATCTTATGAAGATTATCATAAAAGTATTAAAGATGGCATATCATATGCAAGGTTTTTAGAAAGGTTTTTGTCTCTAGAACAAAAAGAACAAGCTCATTAAATCAATTCCACCAATGAGCCAAATAAGTTAATCTTTGAGCTTATGTCCAATGGGTTGTTTTCTATTGCATCCGTGTATGAACATCGATAGATGCATGGAGAAAAGGTGAGTTGGAGTAAATTCATTTGGAATTAGTAGTTACCCATTAAGATTGACTTTTTTATGTGGTAGATGATGAACAATGGGTTTCCTACAGATACAAATGTACAAAGGCGAAGTGTTTCGCTCACGTCTAAATGTGTATGTTATGTTCATCCTCAATATGAATCAACTGATCATCTATTTTGCCAAGGAGAACTGGCTAGGAGATTATGTTAGCATTTTTGCAATATCTTACAAATATTGATAAGGAGAAACATAGTCTCAAATCTTCTTACTGATTGGTTTAAAGGGGCTAACAAATCTTCACAAGCAGGAATAATGGTAGCATTGGTGGGTTGCTATATTATGTGGCAAATTTGGTTAGCAAGGAATAATGTCATCTATTTAGAAAAAGGATTTCTCTTGCCAATGTTGATAGAATGAGTGATTTTTGATATTTGTCTTTAATGGGATCTTTCAAAGGTACAAAATTTCCATCAGTGAGTGATTACACATGGTTACAAGCTTTGCATATTCCTATTTTAGTACCTTCCATTACATGAGGATGAATGATTTGTTAGAATTGCCCTGCTATAGACTCTTTGAAGTTGAATGCATATGGATCTTGTATTAGTGGTACATGCACATGAGGGGGATTGGTGTGAGATTGAAAGGGAAGTGTGCTTATAACATATGCAATTAATTTGTGAAATGGAGATATTGCAAAAGCAGAGGTCCTAGCCTTACTTAAAGGCCTAGAAATATAACATTAAAAGGAAATTGTGTTGTCAAAGATAGAAACAGATTCTCAGTTTATGATTCAGTGCATAAAAGGAAACCACTCTATTCCTTGGAAATTGGCTTATGAGCTACCCCAATGTTCTAGTTATATTCCTCCCAATGTTCAAACATCTCATGCGTTTCACAAAGAAAATTTTTTAGTTGATGAATTGGCTAATTTTGGACATTTAATGACAGGATTGTAAGTTTTTACAACTCTTGGCTCTTTACAAAGTCAATGTAGGAAAATTTCATGGGAAGATCAATTAGGCCTAGAGCATTACATGCCTCCTTAAACAATAACTTTTACTTTATGTTAAGTTTCAATGAGATAAATAATTTATTTTTCATTAATGGCTATGTAGTCATGTTAGTTGTTTATGTTTTTATTTATGAAAAGTTATATCCTTGTTCATTGGGTTTATGTAATAAAAGGTTAGGTATTATACCCTACCTTATGTATTTTTCTAACATGTTTGACACCTTAGTCTACCTGTGTTATCAATATAAATGATAAGGGTATTATCATTATTCCAAAAAAATAAAAAATAAAAAAAATAAAAAAATAAAAAAATAAAAAAATAAAAAATAAAACACTTACCTTTGGGAAGTGATGTCCACAAGGATGTTAATCTAGAAGAAAATAGAATAGCAGGATGATTTGTTGAAGATTGAAAGAGTAATTAGTGAAATTTTGACAAGAACATCAATATTACTTCTAGTATGTCTACAAATTCTTTAAGTTCCTCCATTTTGCTTTTATCAGTGCCATCCTCATCCACCCCAACATTCTGTTTCCTAATCTTAACTTGGTTTGTAATTAGCTCCTCATTATTGCTAATTCCTTGCATAACCAAGAGTAAGTGAGATTATGTGCCTTGATTTACAACACCATGAAAAGACAAACGTATATCCTCTTGAGAGGGATCAATGGCATTCACCCCAAAACAAAGGCCGGTATGTTCTTAACCATTCTTCCGACTTGTTCTGGAGCTAGTATGTTTATGGTGTGGATAATGTTAGACAAAGCAAAGAAATCAACTGTTAAAAACCAAGAGGATAAACTACTTCCATCGATGCAATACAGTGCTAGAAAAAACAGGGCATAATGCACTATCCAGAACATATACTTAGGGTTTTGTAATCAATCAAAATTAATCAGATTGTCAAAGACATAAAATATGAAAGATAGGGAACTTAAATGATATATCATTTAAAGATGTAAGGCTTAGAAGTCACTCACTATTGGATTAGGGTAGGCACCTATACGAAAGTATAAGCTAAGCATTTGAAGAAGATTGGAAAAGCCAAAGAAAATAGTAAAACCCTAGGGAAATCTACTGTTTTAGCACATAAGCATAAATATTGAAAGCCACTCCAAGAAGAACATATTTTTTCTGAAATTGAGATTGTCAAAGGCATCCAATATAAGCCGCTCAAACAAGGACATTGACTTCTTTCTTGTTTCTATTTCTGAAGCTTTTTCATCCCCTATATCATTGTCTTTTTTTGGTGCACATCGATTGAGTTCGGACTCCTTTCTTTGTGGATCATACTTACCTTTACTTTCCAACACAAGAAAGCATTATTCTCATATAATGACTTTGTCTCATAACATTGAAAACAAGAACCAGGAACACTTACTCTAGTTTCAGTGCCTCCCATTCTTGAAGGTGTTTTGAATTTAAATTGTCTTTCCATGAAGTTGATGACGTAAATCTTGGTTGATAAACCAAAGAAAACGAAGGCTATATACTTATAGAATACAGCCTGGTGGCTAGGAGCTAGAAAAATTGCAGTAACACACTTAATTAAAAACAGGAATTCCTACTTCTGCATAACCTATTCAAATCTACAGGCAACATGATAATATATAAACTTTTTCTTTTTTAAAAATCTCATCTTTTTCTATTTTTAATCAACTTTTGATATAATTAAACTTGTTTGTGAACTTTTTTTTTTAATAAAAGACAATATCTTTCTATTATACTTACAAAAAAGAACTCATATTTGCAGCTACTTTATACACATATACTCACAAAAAGGTGGGTGGCAATGGATGTGTTGATGTTGGTAAGTATGAAGCAGAGGATGAGCCACTCGGTATACTCAAGAACTAGCCACATAACAAGTACTACAACCCGCTCCACCCAAAAGAGTATATTGTCGGCTTGACGTACTAGTTCTTCAACCCTTACCTTCTTGTTTTCCATTGTCGCAAAAGCAAGACAATTAGATGGAGGAGTTCGTTACACAATACCTTTAGCAAGGACGGAGGTGGCAGGATAACAAAATGCAAAAAGATGATACATCTACAGGCAATGGTTCTTTAAATAATTCTTCTATTGACAAGGAAGGAGGTGGCTTCCACACCATTATGGCTTGTTTAAAAGCATAAGCAATCTCAATCAGCTTTGGTTCCAGACCCTTTAGCCTGCTGAACAAGATCCCAAATGGCATTCCATCACTTTTGTACCCCACAAGAATAGTGATTCCTGGGTAACCTTCTTTTGCTAGCTCTGCAATAACGCATGAACTTAATGTCACCTTTGCATCCAAGTGTAAGAAAATAAGAAATTGCGAGGGAGCATGAATAATTTCTCTATTATTGTAATGATCTTGACAATGCTTACTATACATTTATAAAGACATAGGCTAGCCTAGAAAAGTTAAACCAAACTTTTACAATAATTACAATGATATTGTGCCTAATCACAAGCACTAATATGCTAACATATTAGGTGAGGCAACTATTTATTAACACTCCCCCTTAAGCCAGAGATTTGAATAAATCAAATACTCCGAGCTTAGAGAAAGATGTCAATGTTGCTTATTGTTAAGTGCCATAGTAAGTAGGTCAGCAGGTTGTTCCTTGGTTGGTACATGTTATGTCATAATGATTTCTTGTTAAAGCTTTTTTCTAACATAATGACATTTAACTTCAATATGCTTTGTGTGCTTATGAAATATAAGGTTTGCTGTAATCTTCTCCGTGGCTTCATTGTCACAATGTAGTAATGTTGGACGCTTCATGTAAAAACCAAAATCTTTAAATAACCCAATGATCCAAACTATTTCATAGGTGGTGAGTTGCATAGCTTTGTACCATGCTTTGACTAATGATAAAGATACAATGGGTTATTTTTTAGAGTGCCATGAAATCAAAGAGTTTCCCAACATTATACAAAAACCTATGGTGGATCTTCTTGCCATGGGACACGTGCTATAATTAGAGTCACAATATGCTTTTAACTCAAATGGTGTAGATGATGGGAACATGAGACCAAAGCTTGGGTAGCTCTTTAGATATTTAATCACTTTCAGAGTAGCTTCCATGTGAGATTGTTTTGGATCATGTATGAATTGGCTAAAAAGTTAGACTGGAAATGTGATGTCATGCCTAGTGAATGTGAGATAAATCAATCATCCAACTAGTCATTGATAAATTGAAGGATTGTCAAGAGGATCATCATTCATTTGTTCTTTAGATCTAACATTGTACTCAAGGCTTGTGAATTTTTTATTTTGCTCCATAAGAATCATTGATGGCTTCGAACCAGCTAAGCCTACTTCAGAAATGAGTTCTAATGTATACTTTCATTGACTTAATAAAATACCATATAGAGATTGAGTGATTTCAAGCCTTAAGAGAAACTTAAAAGGACTAAGATCTTTCATGAAGAATGTACCATGCAAATACTTTTTGAGGTCTGAAATGATTGCTTGATTGTTTCCTGTAATTAAGATATCGTCAACATAAATGAATAAAGCCATAAAAGAGCTACCTTTCCTCTTGGTGAGTGATGAGTAATCATGGTAAGATAGCTGAAGTTGTGTGCAATCAGGGCACCATTGAACTTGGCATTCCATTGCAAAAAAGCTTGTTTCAACCCATAAAGGGATTTCCACAATTGACAAACAAAATGCTCCCTCTAATTGTGAAATCTGGAAGGAAGCTCTAGATAGACCTCCTCCGAAAGATCACCATGAAGAAAGTCGTTATGGACATCCATATGATAAGGGGCCAATGATGGACGGTATCAATGGTAATGATGTGTTGAACAATGACATACTTACCTATGGGAGAGAAAATATCATGGTAGTTAGTGCCCTTACATTGATTAAAGCCTTTAGCAACCAAAAGGGCTTTGTAGCATTCAATGGAGCTGTCAACATGATACTTCACCTTATAAACCCATTCACATCCAATAGGACGATGATCATGGGGCAAAGGAACAAATCCCTAGTGATATTAGCCAAAGGGCAGTAAGTTCAGCATCTATGGCTGCAATTCAATTTGGGTCTTGGGTGGCCTTATGGTACATAGTGGGTTCGATGATGGCAAAAATAGAGGTTATGAAGTGTTGGTAGAGGGGGTTGTAGTGGTGGAGGGAGACAATTAGATATCAGATAAAGGGAGGTATGGGAAAAGGGAGGTAGGGTGGGGCATGTAGTCGGAAGTCTAGATAGAAGGGCAGCTGGTGTGGCTAAATCGACGCAGTGAAGGATCAGTAGGCTCAATAGAAGGAACAAAAGTAGTATCAGTGGGTTGGGGAGGTGGGGTGGGGGATGGTTGCATTGTAAGATTAGGGGTGTCCGATGAAAGGTCATAGGGGAGAGGTAGGGCAATGGGAATCGTACCTAAATGAGGTGGTTTAAAAAGATCCACAAGCAACGATAAAGAAGTGTATGTGTCAGGATACAACACAATTGGAGGTGACAAGAGGGCTAAGCTATCCAAGGAAGAAGAAGATGAAGAAAAAGGAAAAAGAATCTCTTGAAAAACAACGTCATGACTAACAATTTTTTTTTTAGGACTAAAGGTCATAGACACGATAACCTTTTTGAGAAAGAGGATAACCTATAAAAATGCTTGGAAGGGCACAAGGATTGAACTTATCTTGAGAGCCCAATGTGGTGGCGTAACAATGACAACAAAAAATATGAAGATGGTCTAGGATAGGAGGTTTACCAAATAATTTTTCAAATGGACTAAGACCATGAAGAGATAAGGAGGGAAGTCGGTTGACAAGGTCAGTGGTGGTAAGAAGGCATTCCCATAGAATGGCCAAGGGATGTGGGCCTGAAACATTATGACACAAGCCACATCTAATAAGTGCCGCTGTTTGCATTCAAAAACTCCATTTTGTTAAGGAGTGTGAACGTAGGAGGTCTTATGGGAAATACCCTTCATGGAAAGGAAGAAGCGACACTCAAAATAAAAGAATTCAAAGCCATTATTAGAGTGAATGCGACAGACAGCGGCATTGAATTGCGTATAAACTAGGGAGATGAAATATTAGATTTTGGAAAATACTTGGCTTTTAAATTGAAGGAGGAAAGTCCAAGTGGCACAGGAGAAGTCATCCACAATGGTAAGAAAATAGCACGCACCGTCATAGGTAGGGGTTCGATGAGGACCCTAAACATCCATATGGACAAGTTCAAAAATAGAGTGAGTTAGAATGTGACTAATGGTAAAAGGTTGATGGGTTTGTTTGGCTCAGGGGAAAACATGGTAAAAAAAAAAGAAAGACAAGAAACAAAAACACTAGAAGAAGAAAATTACTTTAAGGAAGAATGACTAAGATATTGATGCAAAATATCATAACTTATATTATTAATAAAAATTGAAGTATAAAGAGATCGCTGTTTAAAAGTACAAATAGTGGACTTTAGGGAATTTAAATATTTAGAGAAAACATAACTAAAATTTTTAGGAAAAATGGAACATAGAAAGTAGTCTTTGATAAGCCTTGCCGAGCTCGATCAGATCCCTTGTCGTACGGTCCTAAAATACAAAAAAAGCATTAAAAAAAATGATCACACAATTGTTGTTATAGTTTAATTTTTGAATAGATAACAAATTATGTTTAAAATAGGGAGCATATAAAATATTGGTGAGATGCAATTATAGATAAGGTTGATATCGACCAATGTGGGTGACAGGACTAAGTGACTATCATGCAATGTAATGTTAATGGGTGCAACACATAGGGAAAAGGAATTAAGAAGAGACAAATTGCAAGTGATATGATCGCTAGTCCTTGAATCGATTATCCATAAGGATGAAATAGGAGAAAAGGAAGAAACCGTACTTGAGAATGGGTTTGAGGAACCTATTTGGTTGATGAAATTTAAAAGCTTGTGCTGTTGATCGGCAGTGAGAGTAAGCTCAGTGGACCCGCCATATATGCTACCTGGGTTATGTGGTAATAGCCCAAGATACCTGGATTAGGTGTGGGTGGATAACCTAAAGGGCCTTCAAAAGAAGATCTCTTATTGAAGTCCATAGTTGGGGGATGAGTTGGGCCATAGCCAGGTGAAGGTAGTGAAATAAGATGTAGCGACATTATAGGCTAAGGGCCTTTGGCTAATGGGCCTACGCCTATTATTACCATGCTACCTGGGCCTTTTACTAGAAGGGTAACCCACTAATTGGTAGCAAGACTCAGGTAGATGTCCATGCCATTTGCAATGACTACAAGTAGGCTTGGATGTGGGAAGGCACTTGCTGGGCATGAGGTGGGTTAGGCCCGCTTGGCCCACGCTAGGATAGGGCCTTGGATTACGAATCTTGGGTCTAGCTAGTTTGGGCGAGAGAGACACCTAATTCAATTGGGGTATGACTAGAACAATGCATTTGAAATGCACTAGTATCGCCACCAAGAAATGAACAGTTGTTAGCAACAGTGCACTGAATTAAGTCTTACTTCGCCAACGAGTAAAGCTTTTCCATGCTTGGTAGCTTGTCATGCAACATGACATTGGAGCGAAGGGTAGAGAATTCATCCAGTAGGCCCAAAAGAACCTATAAGGACCAATCATCCTCCTCACGATGCCAAAATTGCTTACTATTGGCACAAGTGTTGTTGCAACATCAATGGAGAGAAGGTTGTTAAGCATTTAAAGCACCCTAAAGCTCTTTCAAACAAAGCTAGAAGGATGTGAGCTCGAAGCTGGAGGCACCAAAAGATAGGCGGAGGGTGTCGATGGCTTATTTGAAGAAAAATTTTTGGGTCCCTTTAATCTGATCAAAGATATCTCGAAGTAATTGCCAAACTTTGATGACATTGGGAGCAGTGGAGACCATAGGCTCACATGACATTAGTCCCAATGGTTAGCGGCGACATTGTCTCTAGTGAGTTGTAGGAGCTTGCTAGTCAGAAAACCCATCTTATTCTAGGCAAGGAACACCGTTCAGATTTGCTCACTTAAACATGCTAGTTGGCCTCGTTGTGAGCTTTTGGGACACGATGCATGTCGATTGGAAATCAGTAGTAGTGAGATGGCAGGGGTCACGAAGAGGAGAGATAATGGAGCTGTTTGTAATGGCTATTAGGTAGGTGAACACAAAAGGCTAGGGTTTTAAAGGAAGGAATGAAGAAAGGAAGAACGAAGGTGGCTAGGGTTGATGGGAAAAGTAAAAGAAAAATAATTGAGAAGGTGGCTAGGGTTGATATGAAAAGAAAAAGAAAGATAATGTAGAAGGCGGCTAAGGTTGGTGTGAAAAGAAAAGGAAAAAACAATTAAGAAAGGGAAAGGAAAAGGTGGCTAGGTTTGTGTGTATAGGAAAGAGGAAAAGGACAAAGGAGAAAAAGGTGAGAGAATGGTGGGACTAATGTGAAGGGGAAAAAGGAATAAGAGAGAGAGAAAACACCTTGGTCTACCGAAAGTGGAAAAAGGAATAAGAAAGAGAAAAGGGAATTGTCAAGGGAAGGAGAGAAAGGATGAAGAGAGAGAAAACACTTTGGTCTATGGGTGGAAAAAGAATAAGAAAGAGAAAAGTGAATTGTGAAAGAAAGAAAGGACAAAGGGGAGGGAGAAAGGATGATAAGACTGAAGTGAGAAAATACGAGGTGGTCAAGTAACAAGAATTTTTGGGAGAGAAAAGAAATGAAGGCAAAAAAAAAAAAGGCTCACAACTTGTTGGAAGAGAAAAAAAAAGGGTAGAAGCTAGGATTGTTTGGTGATTGATACCATGTAAGAAAGTAAAAAACTGCAGGGGAGCATGAAGGATTTCTCTATTGTTGTAATGATCTTTACAATGCTTTCCATGCATTTATAGAGATGTAGCTTAGCCTAGGAAAGGTAAACCAAATATTTACAATAATTACAATTATATTATGCCTAATCACATGCACTAATATGGTAACGTATTAGGTGAGGTAGCTGTCTATCAACACCAAGTCATTGTCCTCCATCAATTTATCAAAACCATGTTTTGACAAGTATTCATGTTCTTGATTGCCTTTATCTCTTCTTTCCTAATTCCATTTGTTGATTCTAATGCAAGGAACTTTTCCTAGTTGTACTTATCCATTATTACCTACAATAGGCAAAGTTAAATAATTGTTTCCATATCAAATACTTTAAGAGCCAGAATTTAGTTAAGATATGCAGCTCTATCCTTCCTCTGGAGATGAAATTCTAAATCAAACACATTTCCTCTACTAGTGAGATGATGATATGCTAATTGTTTCAAAACGAAAAACCATTTTCATGAGGATCAGGCAGAAATTGGTAATAAACCATTTTCTTGGAACAAAAAGAGCCTCTCAACCACTAATGGAACTGTAACAATAATGCACTTACTAGATTAGGGTTATTTAGGTTAAAGGCAATGATGTCTGACAGGGACCTCACATAAGAGTTGATAAGTTCTTTCAGGTAATTATTTATAAAGATCTTAAAGTCTACTAGCATTACAAGTAGCTCGCCACTTCGACGGGGATTCATAATTGTATCAAAGTTGGTCATACATCTAGTTGGACTGTACACAATAAGTCATTGTCAAAACTCTAAATATATATGCATACAGCCCTTATCCACTTATTCACACACATGCAAATAACTCTGCATTGAACTTTAAGAAAAATAAGATAAAATGTCTTCAAATAAATTTAATGTTAAAACACATTTTCTGCATTCAGATCAAGAAGTACACTTTCTTCTATGAAGGCAAAGAAAACTGTTGGATCGAACAATTTTCCAAGAAAGTAATTGTTATGGCCAAAGATCCAGTCATTAAGGAAGCACGTATTTCCTTAGAGCTGTCTTACATTGAAAAAGACAACAAATGGGAACGTCTTTTGGAAACTTAGGAGTCATTTGGTGTCATTAAAGAATGTTGACTTTGTCCTAAATATGGCTTTGAATGAGAAATTTTTAATTTTAAATCCATTTATTTAATTAAAATAAAAAACTTGGACAAGGTATATCTTAACCCAACAATTACATGCCATCAAATAAGGGAAATGAATAAACTATTTTATTAATAATTCATGGTACAAAGAAATTTGAATTATGGAAAATAATATTGCTTCTAGAAAATCAAGCATGAAAAATCACACATTCATAGTTTATTGTCTTTGACATTATTAAAAGTCATTTATTTTAGCATAAAAAGATTATTGGTAAAACTCCATGATTACAAGGGATAATATCTCAAACCATTATAAGACTTAACTTTCTTTATTAGTCACAAAATACAACCCTTTACACTTCCTGAAATGACCAAGGTGACTGAAAAAGCACACAATAAATCTACTTATCAAGTACAAATCCTTATTGGCTCAATAGACAGCGACTTCAAGAGCTTGACCTCAACGTGTTCCCAATGTCGATTACAAATCGGTATTTGACATCTGCTTTCTCGAGGCGCTCCATGGCAGTGTTCAAATAGTCCATGGGAATCACCTCGATGTCAGCCGTGATGTTATGTTCGGCTGCAAAGTCCATCATTTCTTGCGTCTCCTTCATACCACCGATGCAACTTCCACCCACTAGCTTCCTTCCTGTCATTCCATGATATTCGTTAACATAAAATCTCTCAACAGAAATGTCATTAGATGATTTCACCAAATTACTTTGAGGTGGTGGAAAAGATGGCAAGAAAATCACAAACCATAAAAGATAGCCTATGCTTACCCATGAGTAAAGGGAAGACCGGTAACTCCAATGGCTTCTCTGGTGCACCAACCATAACAAGCTTTCCATGCGACTTCAACAGGCTAATTAGAGGCAGGAGAGGATGCTTTGCGGAGACTGTATCAATGATCCCATCCAACGTGCCTTGTGCAACCTATACAGTTGGTGAAGCCGGAAAGTTAGACACAATACACGAGCTAAACGACAAATTCTTTAACAAAGTTACCAACTCAGTACCTGCATCTGATCCTGGTTGTGGCTCACCAAAAACGAGTCGGCACCAAGACGTGCCAAAGCTTCCTCCTCCTTCTGGGGTGAGCTGCTGATCAACGTCACCTTAACCCCCATAGCTTTGGCAAACCTTACAGCCACATGGCCGAGGCCACCGAGTCCAACCACGCCCACATGCATGCCGGGTTTGTCAAGTCCATAATATCTCAAGGGGCTGTACACAGTGATACCGGGACAAAGGAGAGGGGCACTAGCGTCTAGAGGTAGGTTATCTGTGATACGGACCACAAAGTGTTCATCCACCACCATGATATCAGAGTAGCCGCCGTATGTGGTGGTTCCGTCGTAGTACTTGGCGCCATAGGTTAGGATCATCTTGGGTCAGTAATTTTCGAGGTTATTCTCACAATTATCGCAAGAGTGACATGCCCCAACCATGCAGCCTACGCCAACTTTGTCTCCGACATTGAATTTCTGTACTTTGCTCCCCACCTCCGTCACTACACCCACGATCTCATGCCTGCATTATCCCGTTCAGCGGACATAATTAAAACGTGGTATGATAACAAGTTTAGGGAATCAAACACTGCACTGGATTCGTTGATGATATTCTGTGTGGGGGAAATAGATTTTTGCCTCATTCATCCACGATCGATTACAGAAAGTCCAGGAAAGTTTCTACTTCGAGATAACCTATAATAATATACTACTTCCGTACATGGTTTGTGAAAACATACCCAGGGACAAGGGGGTAGACGGAACTGCCCCATTCATTCTTGATCATGTGAAGATCGGAGTGGCATATCCCGCAGTATTGGATTTTGAATGTCACGTCCTTCTCTCCGGTCTCCCTGCAGTTGCACCATTATAACACAAACCAAGTTTTCCGAACATATCCGAAATTGGAAAAGCAAAACATAAAAGAGAAGTTGTAAATCATGGATCGTTGTCGATAGTTATTGTTCTCTATGTATCATGAGCTAAAGTTTCCATATTCAAAAAGAAAGAGAATCAGAAATTACGAGAGAAAGAGAAAGGCACCTTCTAGAGAAGTTGAAGGGAGACAAGGTGCCCGAAGAATCCCTAGCAGCCCATCCAAAGGCCTTCCTGGGGTGCTCCTGCTCCGGTGATTTCGCCATTTCTCTCTTTTCTCGCACATTGCAAGCAAAAAAGGAACAATCGGAACGGAAATATGGAACAAAAGGAAGAGAAGAACGTAGAGAAAGATGCAAAGAGTGAGAGATGATCCGCAAGCCACAAATGGCATCCCTATATATATAGGAAGCGGAGGGTGTTCGGTATCCGAGGCGCTGGCGAACTTGGTGAGCTCATGGGGGTGAGGCGCTAACGTACCTGGCGAGCTCACGGTAGTAAGAAGACGGTGACGTACTTGGTGAGCTCACGGTAGTAAAAAGGCGCCATGCGAGACTCCCCATTAGTCGGTTTAGTATCCTATCGGCTTTACGAGTCATACTCCGTGGATTTTTTTTTTAATTTAAATTTTCCTCCGGAGATTAGTAATACCGCTTGGGCCCACTGATGACTCAAAACACGGTTAAACTTCGGTAGACCAATTAATAGAATTGTGATTATGGGCTAATTTTAATCGAATTTCATTGTTTAACAATTCACCAAATTCCGACAATTTAAGGAGAGTTATTAATTATCTAAGCCAGAGCACAAAGGACTTTATTACGAAATGTGGATTTTGCTCTCGCCCACTTATATTTCCCCTTGCGCATAATTACTTGTATATTGAAAATTTTCAATTATATTTTAATTTACTCCAAAATAAATAATTTTGAATTTCATTTAAATTTGATTCTAATCTGAATGGAAGATATAAATGAGGGACTCAAATTCATAATTTTTTCCCAAAATTAATTCATTTTAAAAACTCAAAACAACTTACTTCTCGACAAAAAAAATGTTAATGAAAGGATGAAATAATTTTTTAGTCATTTTATTTCATAAAAACATTTGGCTTATTTGAAGAATATAATAAAACTAAGTTTAAGCTTTAATGTTATAGTCTTTACCCATGCTAGTCCGCAAGCAAGTTGTAGTGTGCTATTTAGAGCAAATTTTTGACATCCAAGTTTTTCTATCTTATAAATATCTGACTTGCCTTGATGCATAAAAGTTCTTGGTCTTTAATACTCCATGTTTCATCACTTATAATTTCAAATAGAAATTACACCCGCCATTTAGATAAGAAATTGATGTCATTATCCTAGCAATGATAATATATAACGATTTTGACAACTCTACTAACACTATTCTAGTGTTATCCTTAGAGGAATTCAATTTACTCTTTGTTTAATTTTAACATTAAAATGGTGCTACATTATTTAACTAGAGGTCTACAACAGAGAAAATATTTCACATTTTGGGTAAAAGTTTCAAGTGGGTGTAGGATTTATAAAAAAATTCTTTTAATCTTATCACGATGTGAACTAAAAGTTGCTAAAAAGGAGGAAAATTTTGAAGGTATCAACTTTTCCAACACAAAGAATGGTGAAAAAATTTATTTGATTTACTTTCTAATACCTTTTTCTCTTTTATTCTTGCTCATAAGGGGAAAAAAGAGCACAGATTTATTTTTTTGACACGAATTCATTCCAATTACTTTTTAATTTTTGTAAACGAGGAGAAAAACTTGTTCCACTAAGATCATACGGACCTTGTCTCGGCCAATGTTGTTAACAGTGCCTAAAATACCTAGACAAGTGTTTATATCTCCAATAGCAAGTTGATATAAACTAAACCTATGAGAAGATGTTACATACTTCACCGAAATGCGTAGTCTTACATATTAAGAGGGAGGCCTCGTTACATGATTCCATTGACAAGAAGGGAGGCGGCCTCCGTGCCCTTGTGGCTTGTTCTAAAGCATAGGCAATCTCAATCAACTTTGGCTCCATACCCTTTAGCCCGCCGAACAAGCTCACAAATGGCATTCCATCGCTTTCATACCCCGCAAGAACAATGATTCCTAGGTAACCTCCTATTGCTAGCGCTGCGGCAGTGCGTGAACCTAGTGTCACCATTGCATCCAAGTCATTGTCCTCCATCAGTTTCTCAAAACCATGTTTTGACAAGTATTCCATGTTCTTGATTGCCTTTATCCCTTCTTTCCCAATTCCATTTGTCGATTCTGATGCAAGGAACTCTTCCTAGTTGTATTTATCCATCATTACCTGCAATGGGCAAAGTTAAATAATTGTTCCCGTATCAAATACGTTAAGAGCCGGAATTTAGCTGAGATATGCAGCTTTATCCCTCCTCTGGAGATGAAATTCTGAATCAGATACATTTCCTCTGCCAGTGAGATGATGATATGCTAATCGTTTCAAAACAAAAAACCATTTTCACGAGGGTCGGGCATAAATTGGCAATAAACCATTTTCTTGGAACAAAAAGAGCTTCTCAACCACTAATGGAATTGTAACAATAGTGCACTTACCATATCAGGGTTATTTAGGTTGAAGGGAATGATGTTTGAGAGGGACCTCATAAAAGAGTTGGTAAATTCTTTTAGGTAATTATTTATAAAGATCTTAAAGTTTGCCAGTATTACAAGTAGCACACCATTTTGACGGGGATTAATAATTGTATCAAAGTTGGTCATACGTCTAGTTGGGCCCTACACAGTAAGTCATTGTCAAAACTCTAAATACATATGCATACAACCCTCATCCACTTATTCACACACATGCAAATAACTTTGCATTGAAAATTAAGAAAAATTAGATAAAATGTCTTCTAATAAATTTGAGGTTAAAACACATATTCCGCATTCAGATCAAGGAGTACGCTTTCTTCTATGAGGGCAAAGACAGTCGCTGGATCAAAAATTTATCCAAGAAAGTAATTGTTATGGCCGAAGATTCAGTCATCAAGGAAGCACGTATTTCCTTGGAGTTGTCTTACATTGAAAAAGACAACAAATGGGAACATCTTTTGTAAACTTAGAAGTCATTTGGTGTTATTGAAGAATGTTGACTTTGTCCTAAATATGGTTTTGAATGAAATTTTTTTAATTTTAATCCTTTTTTTAATTAAAATAAAAAAATTGGACAAGGTATATCTTAACCCAACAAATTACATGTCATCAAATAAGGAAAATGAATCAACTATTTTATTAATAATTCATAGTACAAAGAAATTTGAATTATGGGGAATAATATTATTTTTAGAAAATCAAGTGTGAAAAATCATACATTCATAGTTTATTGTCTCTGACCATGTTAAAAGTCATTTATTTTAGCATAAAAAAATTATTGGTAAAACTCCATGATTATAAGGGATAATATCTCAAACCACTATAAGACTTAACTTTTTTTATTAGTCAAAAAATGCAACCCCTTACACTTCCTGAAATTACCAAGGTGACTGAAAAAGCACACAATAAATCTACTTATCAAGTACAAATCCTCATTGGCTCAATAGACAGCGACTTCAAGAGCTTGACCTCAACGTGTTCCCAATGTCAATGACAAATCGGTATTTGACATCTGCTTTCTCGAGGCGCTCCATGGCAGTGTTCAAATAGTCCATGGGAATCACCTCGATGTCAGCCGTGATGTTGTGTTTGGCTGCAAAGTCCATCATTTCTTGCGTCTCCTTCATACCACCGATGCAACTCCCACCCACTAGCTTCCTTCCTGTCATTCCATGATATTCGTTAACATAAAATCTCTCAACAGAAATGCCATTAGATGATTTCACCAAATTACTTTGAGGTGGTGGAAAAGATGGCAAGCAAATCACAAACCATAAAAGATAGCCTATGCTTACCCATGAGTAAAGGGAAGACTGGTAACTCCAATGGCTTCTCTGGTGCACCGACCATAACAAGCTTTCCATGCGACTTCAACAGGCTAATTAGAGGCAGGAGAGGATGCTTTGCGGAGACTGTATCAATGATCCCATCCAACGTGCCTTGTGCAGCCTATACAGTTGGTGAAGCCGGAAAGTTAGACACAATACACGAGCTAAACGACAAATTCTTTAACAAAGTTACCAACTCAGTACCTGCATCTGATCCTGGTTGTGGCTCACCAAAAACGAGTCGGCACCAAGACGTGCCAAAGCTTCCTCCTCCTTCTGGGGTGAGCTACTGATCAACGTCACCTTAACCCCCATAGCTTTGGCAAACCTTACAGCCACATGGCCGAGGCCACCGAGTCCAACCACGCCCACATGCATGCCGGGTTTGTCAAGTCCATAATATCTCAAGGGGCTGTACACAGTGATACCGGCACAAAGGAGAGGGGCACTAGCGTCTAGAGGTAGGTTATCTGGAATACGGACCACAAAGTGTTCATCCACCACCATGATATCAGAGTAGCCGCCGTATGTGGTGGTTCCGTCGTAGTACTTGGCGCCATAGGTTAGGATCATCTTGGGGCAGTAATTTTCGAGGTTATTCTCACAATTATCGCAAGAGTGACATGCCCCAACCATGCAGCCTACGCCAACTTTGTCTCCGACATTGAATTTCTGTACTTTGCTCCCCACCTCCGTCACTACACCCACGATCTCATGCCTGCATTATCCCGTTCAGCAGACATAATTAAAACGTGGTATGATAACAAGTTTAGAAAATCAAACCCTGCACTGGATTTGTTGATAATATTCTATGTGGGGGACATATATTTTTACCTCATTCATCCACGATCGATTACAGAAAGTCCAGGAAACTTTATACTTAGGGATAACCTATAATAATATACTACTTCCGTACATGGTTTGTGAAAACATACCCAGGGACAAGGGGATAGCTGGAACTGCCCCATTCATTCTTGATCATGTGAAGATCGGAGTGGCATATCCCGCAGTATTGGATTTTGAATGTCACGTCCTTCTCTCCGGTCTCCCTGCAGTCGCACCATTATAACACAAACCAAGTTTTCAGAACATATCCAAAGTTGGAAAAGCAAAACATAAAAGAGAAGTTGTAAATCATGGATCGTTGTCGATAGTTATTGTTCTCTATATATCATGAGCTAAAGTTTCCATAGTCAAAAAGAAAGAAAGAGAATCAGAAATTACGAGAGAAAGAGAAAGGGCACCTTCTAGAGAAGTTGAAGGGGGACAAGGCGCCAGAAGAATCCCTAGCAGCCCATCCAAAGGCCTTCCTGGGGTGCTCCTGCTTCGGTGATTTCGCCATTTTTCTCTTTTCTTGCACGTTGGAAGCAAAAAAGGAACAATCGAAACGGAAATATGGAACAAAGGGAAGAGAAGAACGTAGAGAAAGATGCAAAGAGTGAGAGATGATCTGCAAGCCACAAATGGCATGTCTATATATATAGCAAGCGGAGGCGTTCGGTATCCGAGGCGCTGGCGAACTTGGTGAGCTCATGGGGGTGAGGCGCTGACGTACCTGGTGAGCTCACAGTAGTAAGAAGGCGCTGACGTACCTGGTGAGCTCACAGTAGTAAGAAGGTGGTGACGTACTTGGTGAGCTCACGGTAGTAAAAAGGCGGATTTTTTTATTTTTTAGAATTTAAATTTTCCTCCGGAGATTAATAATGCTGCTTGGGCCCACCGATGACTGAAAGACACGGTTAAGCTTCGGTAACCAATTAATAGAATTGTGATTATGGGCTAATTTTACTCGAATTTCATTGTCTAACGATTCACCAAATTCCGAGGGGCCCAAATATTCCCAGCGTGAACAACCACTTTCTGCCCGGTCTCCCGCTCGAAGGCTCGCTTTATCCCAAGAGTAATAATCACGTAAGTTGCAGATGTACAGAATAACCTCACAAACGTTAGCATCAGCCTGCCGAGAACAATAAAGTCAACATCCATAGGAAAGAAACTAATCCTACCGGCGAACACTATAGTACAAGATGTACTGCGTTGCACCTTGAAATTCCTGGTTTATTACAAACGGAGACGCTGTGTCTGGCAAGCAAACTCTGCAGCTTCGAGTTTGGGAGGCAAATGGCGAAACCAGTTTCCATCGAGTTGTGGAATCCAAATGGAAGATACAGAGTTGTAAGCACAAAACCTATGCCTGGAACCCGCTGGATCAATCTCTTGGTTGAACAAGATTGTCGACTCAAATTAATTTTCCTTTGCTTGCTCTTCCCTCCTCTGCTCCGAGTCTCTTTCTTTTCAAATTCAATTCTCTTCCAACTAGATCTGTACAGTTGATGGATATCTGTTCATTCAGATATGCACAGAAAAGAAAACTATATATCTGTCGAAGATATCATTGCTTTGATCGGCAATAAGTGCGACGGAGTGATTGGACAGGTAATGATTATTTTATAGCTCAAATCATATTTTACGTTTGTAAATTTTGGTTGAGGGATGTTTTCGGCATTGCGCAGAGCAGGAGGCACAGCTTTCATTAACATGGCTGTTGGTTATAACAATGTTGGTATCAATGCTGCTAACAAGTATGGTGTTGCTATTGGAAATACTCCTGCGAGTTATTTCCTTATTTAATCTGTTTTCTCTCTGCGTCATGTTGCATGTTGAAAAGATTTTGTGTGCGCTTTGCATGCGCTGTATGCAGATATGTGATATTATTGGATGCATCACACATGCTTGACCATATGTCTATTGGCAGTGCATTTTGACGTTGGGCATTAGGTGACATTATGACTCTAAATCGATGAGGACCATGGACGATATACACAACTAATTGATCATGTACAAGCAGCTGCATACATGTGTAGATGTGTGTCTGCTTTGTTTTAGTTATTGAGATCAGTTCGTTGTTGGTGTGGTTAGGGAGTACTTACAGAAACAACGGCGGAGCTAGCTGCTTCACTTTCTTTAGCGGCTGCTAGAATAATTGTTGAAACAGATGAGTTCATGAGAGCTGGCCTCTAAGATGGGTGGCTTCCTCATTTGTATGATTACAATTAAATGCTGCTGTTCTCAATACTTTAATTTCATGTCCTCGCCTGGGGATGTGTGATGGTTTCACGGGCTAGAATAATGCATGATTTGGGTTTGTCTTTCTGATAGGTTTGTGGGAAACTTGCTTAAAGGACAGACCGTTGGAATCATTGGAGCTGGTCGTATTGGATCGGCATATGCTAGAATGATGGTAATTGCTTATTTCCTAGAATTTGGGTCATCATATGTGTATGTGGTATTTGATAGATTGATCATGGATCCTTCAGAAATAACCAGACTTATTTCCTTTGTTTCATTCTATTTAAGCCTTATAAAGTCATTAGATTGACTATAACAACTGATTGTTTTGAATTTTGAGTTTGTAAGATTTTCAGTTGAGAAAGTATATTATAAAGTAACTGTAAGTTGTTAACATATAATTGCCAAGATGTCCAGATATTTGTCTTTTTGCCATTGTCTAACACCACAATCAGAGAGGTATGGTCTATGCCTGAGTAAATTATATGATTCCTTGGAAATCCTACTAATTAAAAGCTTCCAAAATCATTGCGAATTTGTGCTTATATCTCTGTCCCTTATCCTTTTTGAATTGGAATGCATCTTACCATGCTGATAGGAGTATATTTTGTTCTACGGTAACGGGTTGAAGGATTCAAGATGAACCTAATTTACTATGATCTTTACTAGTCCACACGTCTGGAAAAGTTTGTTACAGGCATGTGTCAGCCAATCAGTTTTGTTAATAAGCTCTGGGCTCTTTTTGGCTTATGATTATATGTTCCTCAGTTGCAGCTTATGGTGAGTTCCTAAAAGCCAGTGGTGAAAAACCAGTGATTTGGAAAAGAGCATCCACCATGGAAGAGGTGCTCCGTGAGGCAAATGTGGTAGGAACTCATGCAAAGAATTTAATATGCTTTCATCATCTGACATGGCATTTTAAGTTTCAGTAAAGCAGATTTCTTTGGTCCTCTGTAGATAAGCCTTCATCCAGTATTGGACAAAACCACTTATCATTTGGTCAACAAAGAAAGCCTAACAATGATGAAGAAGGTAAGACTAAACATTTCTTTTTCTTTAGGAGTTAGATGATTTAATCATATGTTTATGCAGCATGTAAAATAATACAAGTCTATACTTTTAGGAAGCAAATCCTTATAAACTGTAGTAAGGGACCTGTAATTGATGAAGTAGCCCTTGTGGAACATCTGAAAGCGAATGCTATGTTTCGAGTTGGCCTTGATGTCTTCGAGGTAACTTCCCCACATCCTGCCTTTTGAAATTAGGTCCACAGGTAGATGATGAATATCTTCAAATTAATCAATCATTCATCTATCAATTTTGTTGGTCTAGGATGAACCCTTCATGAAACCTGGTCTTGCTGACATGAAGAATGCCATTTTGGTACCTCACATTGCTTCTGCTTCCAAGGTAATAGATGGATTCTCTGAAAAAAGATTTACTGGCCAAATGGTTGAAACAAACAGATTCTTCTATCCGCCTGCTTCTTTCAACGTTAAGTGACATAAGTAACAATATTTGCTCATGTTTATGTAGTGGACTCCTGAAGGAATGGCAACCCTGGCTGCTTTGAATGTACTGGTACAAATATGAAAGTTGAAAAGAAAAAGATAATGAGAACAATTGACATCATTATTCAAATTCTCTTTCCCTCTGATTGACTTACTTGCCAAGCACCTACTGACACTATTTCCACGTCCAAAATTACTGGGAAAGATCAAAGGATATCCAGTTTGGTTCGATCCAAACAGGGTAGAACCGTTCCTCAACGAGAATGCTCCACCTCAAGCAGTATGTGCAAGCATCGTCAACTCTAAAGTCTTAGGTACTATTATCTTTCAGTCGCCAATAGTATTTACTCTGGAACTATCTCAAGTCTTAGCCTCAATTCATTTTTAATTGCAGGTCTACTTGTTTCAAAGCTGTCAGTATGGATGCTGGGCTGCTGGTGCTAGTTGTCTAGTATGTTTTTGTTTTTTTTTCTTCTGAAGATGGGGCATGAGCTCTTCTAAGATTGAATCTCTAGGAGTGCTGATCACTTGTATATTTGCGTATGAGTGGCTATTCATAATGTATATCTACTTATTGTCTTAAAATCTAAACTATATTTTGGTTTTAATATTTGTACCCAGTTAATGGCCATAGGCCATTCATATCTGTTTGCACTTCTAAGTTAGGATTAGTTGGTTGATTTGAGGCCTTTTAGCATAAAAACAAAGTGACAAATCATACTCTATTTGAGAAGCCTCAACTTCAGAGAGATTTAAGCTAAAAAATGGGACAAATTAGTTGAGTCCCAAGGCAGATGTTTCATTCAAATCATAGGAGAAAGTACAAGAGAACATCAACCACAAAAGAGATTACAAGAATGATTTATGTTCTTTTGACTCATCACAGGCAGAATTTACATTGCCAAAACTTGCTACAGTATTGATTTTAGTGACGTAGGGATATCTGCAAAAGAAAATCCAGGAGGAGGAGGTAGCTTTTTTCAGATCACTGGTTTCTTTGGAATTGGATCAAACCCTGGAGGAGGAGGCAACGTCCTGCGGATCACCGGTCTCTGTGGAATTGGATCAAACCCAGGAGGAAAAGGCAATGTCCTACGAATCA
The DNA here is from genome assembly GCA_028551475.1 of Casuarina equisetifolia. Lineage (NCBI taxonomy): Eukaryota > Viridiplantae > Streptophyta > Magnoliopsida > Fagales > Casuarinaceae > Casuarina > Casuarina equisetifolia. The sequence continues at coordinate 18,519,060 of CM052360.1, forward strand.
CTGGTTTCTTTGGAACTGATTCAAAGCCAGGAGGAGGGGGAAGAGGAGGCAACTTCTCGGAAGAGTATTTATTCCCTGATCTCAATAAATGATAACTAAAACCATTTCTTGAAAATTCAGTCTCATTGAGAAAGGGGTGCTGCAACAACATCTCAGCTGTCCATCTCTTTGCTGTTTCCCTTTCAAAACACCTCATTAGGAAGTCTTTCCCAATCTCGGACATGGCTTCAGGTATCTTAGGTGACCTCCTCACAATCTTACTCATCAAAGGTTCCTCTCCGTTGCAATCCCATAGCCTCCTTCCACTGATCATCTCAACCACTATACACCCCAAAGACCATATATCCAAAGAAGATTTGATTTCACCAAGTAAAACCGATTCTGGGGACATATAAAGGGATGTTCCTCGGAAGTGAAACTTTCTTGGGCAGAGCCCATCTTCTTCTCCAAGAATCTTTGAGAGGCCGAAGTCACTGATCTTTAAGCTACGTGCACCCTCTGGAGAATGAAAAACGAGAATGTTTTCCGGTTTAAGATCACAGTGTACGTATCCTTTTCTATGTATGCAATGCAGACCTCTAAGTATCATTCTTGTATACTTTCGGACGTCACTTTCTGGAAACTTTCCTCCACTTCTCTGCATCAAATCTTGAAGAGTGCCTCCCGATGCATACTCTAGTAGTAGATTATAGAACCATTCACCGTTTTCAAAGGAAAGATCAGAGCCGAAACAACGAACAACTCCAGGAGAGTTGGCAAATTCTCGGAAGATCATCTCCTCTTTCATCAGCGTTGAGGAACCTCTAACATTGGCAGACTTCACTGCTAGTAATCCAGAAGGAGAACCGGAGTTTCTTGAGACCGCCAAAGTCACCGAACCGTACGATCCTTTCCCCAGAAATCTAACTTTGGCCCATGTAATGGGTGAGTATCGGAACGCCCGAGAGGGGTCTCGAATCGGTAACCAGGGTTCCTGCAAGTATCGATCGAAGAGATGATGACTCGGATACATTGTCACATAGGAATTGAAGGAGACCGAGAAGAAAAAATGGAACTTCGAGGGTCTCTGTGATCTGAGCGCTCTGAGGAGAAGACGTAGCCTTCCCGCCTGAAATCTATAGCCGTTGCGCTTTGTGAATCCCACTCGGACTTGGTCTGGTATTTATAGTCGGTCTAGTCCGGATCCTAGTTGGTCTTGGTCTGGCAATTATAGTCGGTTTAGTATCCTATCGGCTTTAGGAGTCATACTCCGTGGATTTATTTATTTATTTATTATTTTTAATTTCCCTCCGGAGATTAGTAATGCTTCTTGGGCCCACCGATGACTGAAAAACACTGTTAACCTTCGTAGACCAATTAATAGAATTGTGATTATGGCCTGATTTTTATCGAATTTCATTGTATAACAATTCACCAAATCCGAAACGTGGATTTTAGTCACGTGTTAACTAGAAAATCTGATAGATTATAATTTAACCAATCGAATTTTTGTATGCAAACATTGTCAGCCATTTACAAGCTTTTGAAATTTGACTTCGTACTACAATCTAAAATCTAAGGAAAACACTACCTTCGTGGTATAGAAGCAACAATGAGGAAATAAGCAATGACCTATAGGAGAAAATCTCCATTTTCCACCATTGTAGTGTTGTATGTCATTTCTTTAAAAAAAATTGTTTTTAATGTTGTTTTGGGTGCATTAGGGATTGAGAAAATTTTACTCTCTGTTTCTAAGATGGCTGAAAACTTTTCCTGCTTCTTTGTTTTTAATAAAAATGGATTTTCAATTAAGAACATGAAGAGCAAACAAACAATGCTTACAAAGACTAAACAAGGAACCTGTACAACAAGTCATTGAAGTTCTTTGCGAAGAGAAACTTTCTACATAATTCAACTTGTATTCAAACTTATGAAACATTATAAACTACTAATATGTTCATCGGGAATCATCGGAGTAGCAAAACCTTAAGAAAGATCCAAAAACATTACTCAATCATCGAATAATGGTGACATTTGAATCCACCCAAAATGTTATAAAACAGCAGACCTAATTACTGATAAAGAAACTACGCATGAAGAAATCAACGACAACCTACATTATGCAGAAGTTCTCGGTAAAGTTCAGCCCTGTCATTGGCAGTGGAAAGCGCTATTGTCAGATTGTTGATCTGAATCTCCAAGGCGCAGCATTTTTCTTCTAGTCCGCGCACACGACTATGGAAGCTTTCATTGGATGAAGTTACTTTATTAAGCCTTGCAGCACTCTCAAAGTTCTCTATCTGTAACCTCTGGCAAGCTTGTGCAGCTCCAACCACACGGGCTCTGTAACTCTGAGAGAACTCTACTGCGTCAGAAAGCTTTGAAGCATTAGTGTTGTTTCTTTCTTCATCCTCCTTGCGTTGGTGGAGTGGCGCCTCCAGTAATTTCTGATGAGAAGTTGCAGCTGCTAGTTTTGACTTGAGCTCGGCTTTCTCTTCCTCAAACTTTAAGCGGTATCCATCAAGTTGTTCTTGGATGCCTCGGTAGACCTCTAGTGATTTAGTGGCTTCATCAAGCTCGTCAGCGATCTTTTCATATTCTGCTTTTGAATTCAGCAGATGTAGTTCATAATTGGAGATAATACCTTGGTCATGCTCATGGCATCCATCTGCAGCCCTAAGCTTCACGACTAGGTCGCTTTTCTCTTTCTCTAGCTTTTTGCACTGCTCTAGAAAACGGTCCAGAAGAGTATGTAAGCTTGAAATTTCAGCATTATGTTCAACAATGAGGCTCTTCTTATCTTCTTCCCACTTGTGGGTTTGTTCTTCATAACAACGCCGGATGTGTTCGGAGGCTTCAGTTGCAGCAGTAAGCTTTGCCATGAGATCCTTCTTTTCCTCCCACGGGGGGCTGTCTTCTTCATAAGCATGAGTCCTTGCAACAGATGAGTCGTTCTGGTCATCCTCCAACTTTTCATTATCCTTTTCTTGGTGACCCGGAACCTCTTTGGAGAGTTCTGCAGCCACTGGAAATGTTTCCGTTTCGAATGCAACTAGTTCTTCCACCCATGGGTGCTGGGTTCTCTCTTTCATAAACGCCCATAATTCTTCTGTATCTGTATCTGTTGCTCCATTAAAAGCTTCCGGAGTTTGAAGCCCAGTATTTCCCTCGATGCCACTGTCACTTGCGCACAAAACCCAATCATTTTGCTCAAATTCCTCGTCCTCTTCATTTTCCCTGGTTGTGGTATTCAGGTCATTGTTGATCTCATTGCTTCCGTTGCCATTGTCATTAATTTCTTCTTCCCGTACAACATTTCCTTCATCTTCTGAAGCTTCTCGGTCCTCTAGCAGGGGCTCATCCTCTCGCTCTTTGCTTTCCTGCTCAGCAGAACAAAAACAAATAGATCCATCATAAGTCATCACCAATTAATTTACCATAGCTTGCCCGAAGGACAGCAAAAAGACGCTAAGGAATTCTGGTGCAATGGCAATTAACTCCGGTAGTCATATTATTAGTTTACACCAAGCATGCATGAACATGTAATTGTCTATATACTACTATCAGAGGGATCAAGAGTACAGACTTTAGGATTCGGGCTGCAAGTTCTTGAGCAAGGGCCGATATTTTTTTGCACTCCTGCCCCCATTCCTTCTCTAATCTCAGTCACAAAATACATCGCGTTGGATAGCATAGTAAGCTCAAATGCTAGATGACCAAATGATAAAGATCCAGAACCGTAAAAGACACTAATCAGAACGGCGACGACTCGGTCAGTAAGGAAAATATAAGGTTCCTGTCATGATCAAAATTGGTTAGTCTTCGAAACAAAAACAGAAACCAAACCATGCATATCATTCAAATTCCTAAGCTTAAAACACTCACCCTTGGGAAGTGATGTCCACAAAGGATGTTAATCCAAAAGAAAATAGAATAGCAGGCTGATTCGTTGACGATTAAGATAATAATTGGAAAAATCTCCAACAAGAACATCCATGTTAATTCTTCTATGTCTACCAACTCTTTATCTTCCTCCATTTTGCTTGTGTCAGTGCCATCCTCATCCACCCCAACATTCTCTGCCCCAATCTTAACTTGGTCTGCAGTCAACTTTTCATTGTTGCTAATTTCCTGCACAGTCAAAAGTAAGTGAGATTGCGTGCCTTGATTTACAGCACCATGAAAAGACAAACGTATATCCTCTTGAGAGGGATCCATAGCACTCACCCTAGAACAAAGGCTGGTAATTTTCTTAACCATCCTTCCTGCTTGTTCTGGAGCTAGTATGTTTATGGTGTGGATAATGTTAGATAAAGCAAAGATACCGACTGCTAAAAACCCACCAAATGAACGACTTCCACCAATGTAATACATTCCCGAAAGAAACAGAGAACCACGCTCGATCCGGAACATTAACTCAGACTCCTGTAATCAATCAAAATTACTCGGACTGTCAAAAACACAAAATATGAAAGACAGGGAACTTAAGTAATATATCGTCTGAAGATGCAAGGCCTAGAAGTCACTCACTTTTGGACTGACACCTGTACGAAAGTCCAAGCTAAGCATTTGAAGAAGATTGGAAAAGCCAAAGAAAACAGTAAAACCCGAGGGAAATCTACTGTTTAAGCACATAAGCACAAATATTGAAAGCCGCTCCAAGAAGAACATAGTTCCTTTGAAATTGGGATTTTCCAAGGCCAATCTAAGCCTCTCAAACAAGGACATCGACTTTTTTCTTGTTCCTGTTTCTGAAGCTTCTTCATCCCCCGCATCATTGTCTTTTTCTGGTGCACGTCGGTTGAGTTCGGACTCCTTTCTCCGTGGATCATCCTTACCCTCACTTTCCTGCACAAGAAAGCATTATTCTCATACAATGACTTTGTCTCGTAACATTGAAAACAAGAACCAGGAACACTCACTCTATTTTCAGTGCCTCCCGTTCTCGAAGGTGTTCCGAAATTAAATTGTCTTTCCATGAAGTTGATGACGCAAATCTTGGTTGATAAACCAAAGATAACGAAGGCTAAATGCCTACAGAACGGAGCCCGGCGGCTGAGAGCCAGAAAAACTGCGGCAACACGCTCAATCAAAAACGGGAATTCCCGCTTCTGCATGACCAAGTCAAATCTTCGTTAAACATGATAATATATAACTTTCTCTTCTTTAAAAATCTCATCTTTTTCTATTTTTAATGGACTTTTAATATAATCAAACTTGTTTGTGAACTTCTTTTTATAAAAAACAGGATCTTTCTACTATACACAGATACTCACAAAAAGGTGGGCGGCAATGGACGTGTTGACGTTGGTAAGTACGAAGCAGAGGATAAGCCACCCGGTATACTCAGGAACCAGCCACATAGCAAGTATTGCAACCCGCTCCACCCAGAAGAGTACATTGTCGGCTTGACGTACTAGTTCTTCAACCCTTACCTTCCTTACCTTCTTGTCTGCCATTGTCGCTCTCTCAAAGAAAAACTGGGGCACCCGGGTTTAGGAGAATCGTTCTTGGTGCCCAAATAAGATTAATATAGTCCACTACGTTGCTAATTCAAATTTATTATCCCTCTCCAAATTTATATCATAACTAATATTTGATACCAGCAATATATCATAACTAATATATATCAAATCTTGCTGTTATCTTCTAAGAATATATAATAACTAATCTAGATTTCCCTAGTTCAATGGTAACTAGGTTAGACTTCTGGCGGATTTGAATCCCTCTCCCCTCCCCGTGGATAAAATAAAATAAAAATTGAATTTAAGTTTTACCTTCTTGTATATTGGGCTTGTTGTACATGTACTTGTTTGTGTTACATAAACGTCAAAATATCTGAGGGTTAACAATCCATCGCTTTCTTTGTTACCTAAAATTTAATTAGAAACTCTTATTATTCCATTTTCCACTAATTTAATTAGGTTAATATAATTCACTTATTCATGTTAAATTTGGATTGTTTTAAAATTAACAATATACATCACAAAACATACTATTTGTAATCAAATTTTATATATCAAAAAAAGAAATGAATGATACTATTTTAAATTTGCTATATTTCTCATTCATTAACTTCATGTTAATTTAGAAGTGGTACAAGTTTTTCATTCATATCAAACCTCAAATTATTGTGTTTAAAATAATTTATAAAACCAATTATACCCAATAGAAGTCGTGTTATTATATATTCAAAATCTCAGATATAAAAAAGTGAAAAGAATGAAGATTTCTAAGTTATTGTTCACTTATTGACTCAACTATTTAACCCCCAATGCAAGGCTTAGAAGTCACTCACTATTGGATTGGGGTAGGCACCTATACGAAAGTACAAGCTAAGCATTTGAAGAAGATTGGAAAAGCCAAAGAAAACAGTAAAACCCCAAGGAAATCTACTGTTTAAGCACATAAGCACAAATATTGAAAGCCTCTCCAAGAAGAACATTTTTTTTTTTTAAATTAAGCTTGTTAAAGGCATTCAATATAAGCCGCTCAAACAAGGACATTGACTTCTTTCTTGTTCCTGTTTCTGAAGCTTCTTCATCCCCTACATCATTGTCTTTTTCTGGTGCACGTCGATTGAGTTCGGACTCCTTTTTCCGTGGATCATCCTTACCCTCACTTTCCTGCACAAGAAAGCATTATTCTCATACAATGACTTTGTCTCGTAACATAAAAACAAGAACCAGGAACACTCACTCTAGTTTCAGTGCCTCCCATTCTCCAAGGTGTTTTGAATTTAAATTGTCTTTCCATGAAGTTGATGATGTAAATCTTGGTTGATAAACCAAAGATAACAAAGGCTATATACCTACAGAACGCAGCCTGGTGGCTAAGAGCCAGAAAAACTACAGCAACACGCTTAATCAAAAACGGGAATTCCCGCTTCTGCATGACCCAGTCAAATCTTCGTTAAACATGATAATATATAAACCTTCTCTTCTTTAAAAATCTCATCTTTTTTTTTTTTAATCAACTTTTGATATAATTAAACTTGTTTGTGAACTTTTTTTTTTAATAAAAGACAGTATCTTTCTATTATACTTACAAAAAAGAACTCATATTTGCAACTACTTTATACATATATACTCACAAAAAGGTGGGCGGCAATGGATTTGTTGACATTGGTAAGTACGAAGCAGAGGATAAGCCACTCGGTATACTCAAGAACCAACCACATAGCAAGTAGTGCAACCTGCTCCACCCAGAAGAGTACATTGTCGGCTTGACATATTAGTTCTTCGACCCTTAACCTCTTGTCTGCCATTGTCGCAAAAGCAGGACACATCAGATGGAGGAGTTCGTTACACAGCACCTTCGGCAAGGACGGAGGCGGCAGGACAACGAAATGCAAAAGATGATACATCTACAGGCAGTGATTCTTTACATAATTCGATGGAGGTGGCCTCCGCGCCATTATGGCTTGTTCAAAAGCATAAGCAATCTCAATCAGCTTTGGTTCCCTTTAGCCCGCTGAACAAGATCCCAAATGGCATTCCATCGCTTTCATACCCCACAAGAACAATGATTCCTGGGTAACCTCCTTTTGCTAGCTCTATGGCAAGTGTAACCCGGTGCCACCATTGCATCCAAGTGTCAGAAAATAAGAAATTGTAAGGGAGCATAAAGGATTTCTCTATTGTTATAATGATCTTTGCAATGCTTTCTATGCATTTATAAAGATGTAGCTTATCCTAAGAAAGGGAACCAAATATTTACAATAATTACAATTATATTATGCCTAATCACATGCACTAATATGATAACACATTAGATAAGGTAGCTGTCTATTAACACCAAGTCATTGTCCTCCATCAGTTTCTCAAAACCATGTTTTGACAAGTATTCCATGTTCTTGATTGCCTTTATCTCTTCTTTCCCAATTCCATTTGTCGATTCTGATGCAAGGAATTCTTCCTAGTTGTATTTATCCATTATTACTTGCAATAGGCAAAGTTAAATAATTGTTCCTGTATCAAATACATTAAGAGCCAGAATTTAGTTGAGATATGCAGCTCTATCCCTCCTCTAGAGATGAAATTTTGAATCAAACACATTTCCTCTGCTAGTGAGATGATGATATGCTAATCGTTTCAAAACAAAAAACCATTTTCATGAGGGTCGGGCATAAATTGGTGATAAACCATTTTCTTGGAACAAAAAGAGCTTCTTAACCACAAATGGAATTGTAACAATAATGCACTTTCTAGATCATGGTTATTCAGGTTGAAGGCAATGATGTCTCACAGGGAGCTCACATAAGAGTTGATAAATTCTTTCAAGTAATTATTTAGAAAGATCTTAAAGTCTACTAGCATGACAAGTAGCTCGCCACTTCAGAGGAGATTCATAATTGTATCAAAGTTGGCCATACGTTTAGTTAGGCCATACGTTTAGTTGGGCCCTACATAGTAAGTCATTGTCAAAACTCTAAATACATATGCATACAACCCTCATCCACTTATTCACACACATGCGAATAACTCCGTATTGAACTTTAAGAAAAATTAGATAAAATGTCTTCAAATAAATTTGAAGTTAAAACACATTTTCTGCATTTAGATCGAGATGTACACTTTCTTTTATGAAGGCAAAGAAAACCGTTGGATCGAACAATTTTCCAAGAAAGTAATTGTTATGGCCAAAGATCCAATCATCAAGGAAGCACATATTTCCTTGGAGTTGTCTTACATTGAAAAAGACGACAAATGGGAACATCTTTTGGAAACTTATGAGTCATTTGGTATCACTAAAGAATGTTGACTTTGTCCTAAATATGGCTTTGAATGACAAATTAATCATTAATAAATCTATTTATTTTATTAAATAACAAAATTTGACAACATATATCTTAACCCAACAATTACATGCCATCAAACAAGGGAAATGAATCAACTCTTTTATTAATAATTCACAGTATAAACAAATTTGAATTATGAGAAATAAGATTACTTCTACAGAATTAAGTGTGAAAAATCACACATTCATAGTTTATTGTCTCTGACCGTGTTAAAAGCCATTTATTTTAGCATAAAAAGATTATTGGTAAAAATTCATGATTACAAAGGATAATATCTCAAATCATTATAAGACTTAACTTTCTTTATTAGTCACAAAATGCCACCCTTTACACTTCCTGAAATTACCAAGATGACTGAAAAAGCACGCAATAAATCTACTTATCAAGTACAAATCCTCGTTGGCTCAATAGATAGCGACTTCAAGAGCTTGACCTCAACGTGTTCCCAATGTCGATGACAAATCAGTATTTCACATCTGCTTTCTCGAGGCGCTCCATGGCACTATTCAAATAGTCCATGGGAATCACCTCGATGTCAGCCGTGATGTTGTGTTCGGCTGCAAAGTCCATCATTTCTTGAGTCTCCTTCATACCACCGATGCAACTTCCACCCACTAGCTTCCTTCCTGTCATTCCATGATATTCGTTAACATAAAATCTCTCAACAGAAACGCCATTAGATGATTTCACCAAATTATTTTGAAGTGGTAAAAAGATGGCAAGCAAATAATCACAAACCATAAAAGATAGCCTATGCTTACCCATAAGTAAAGGGAAGACCGGCAACTCTAATGGCTTCTCTGGTGCACCTACCATAACAAGCTTTCCATGCGACTTCAACAGGCTAATTAGAGGCAGGAGAGGATGCTTTGCGGAGACTGTATCAATGATCCCATCCAACGTGCCTTGTGCAGCCTATACAGTTGGTAAAGCTGGAAAGTTAGACACAATACATAAGGTAAATGACAAATTCTTTAACGAAGTTACCAACTCAGTACCTGCATCTGATCCTGGTTGTGGCTCACCAAAAACGAGTCGGCACCAAGACGTGCCAAAGCTTCCTCCTTCTTCTGGGGTGAGCTGCTGATCAACATCACCTTAACCCCCATAGCTTTGGCAAACCTCACAGCCACATGGCCGAGGCCACTGAGTCCAACCACACCCACATGCATGCCGGGTTTGTTAAGTCCATAATATCTCAAGGGGCTATACACAGTGATCCCGGCACAAAGGAGAGGGGCACTAGCGTCTAGAGGTAGGTTATCTGGAATATGGACCACAAAGTGTTCATCCACCACCACGATATCAGAGTAGCCGCCGTATGTGGTGGCTCCGTCGTAGTACTTGGCGCCATAGGTTAGGATCATCTTGGGGCAGTAATTTTCGAGGTTATTCTCACAATTATCGCAAGAGTGACATGCCCCAACCATGCAACCTACGCCAACTTTGTCTCCGACATTGAATTTCTGTACTTTGCTCCCCACCTCCGTCACTACACCCACAATCTCATGCCTGCATTGTCCCGTTCAGCAGACATAATTAAAACATGGTATGATAAAAAGTTTAGGAAATCAAACCCTGCACTGGGTTCGTTGATGATAATCTATGTGGAGGACATATATTTTTGCCTCATTCATCCAGGATCGATTACAGAAAGTCCAGGAAACTTTTTTACTTCGAGATAACCTATAATAATATACAACCTCTGTACATGGTTTGTGAAAACATACCCAGGAACAAGGGGATAGCTAGAACTGCCCCATTCATTCTTGATCATGTGAAGATCGGAGTGGCATATCCCGCAATACTGGAATTTGAATGTCACGTCCTTCTCTCCTGTCTCCCTGCAATGGCACCATTATAACACAAACCAAGTTTTCAGAACATATCCGAAATTGGAAAAGCAAAACATAAAAGAGAAGTTGTAAATCATGGATCGTTGTCAATAGTTATCGTTCTCTATGTATCATGAGCTAAAGTTTCCATATTCAAAAAGAAAGAAAGAGAATCAGAAAAGATGAGAGAAAGAGAAAGGTCACCTTCTAGAGAAGTTGAAGGGAGACAAGGCACCAGAAGAATCCTTAGCAGCCCATCCAAAGGCCTTCCTGGGGTGCTCGTGCTCGTGCTCTGGTGATTTCGCCATTTCTCTCTTTTCTCGCACGTTGAAAGCAAGAAAGGAACAATCAGAACGGAAATATGGAACTAAAGGAATAGAAGAACGTAGAGACTAAGAGATGATCTGCAAGCCACAAATGGCATCTCTATATATATAGCAAGCGGAAGGTGTTCGGTATCCGAGGCGCTGGCAAACTTGGTGAGCTCATGGGAATGAGGCGCTGACGTACCTGGTGAGCTCACGGTAGTAAGAAGGCGGTGACGTATTTGGTGAGCTCTGTAATAGAATGAAATACTTGGAGAGAGGGAGAATGCGAGTGTGCGAATTGCTTATGTATTTTGATTGCTTTAAACTGTACAATGTGGATCTCTACTTATACACCGATGACTAATCTATCTATGGTAGACATAATAATTACAACGTATAATCCTGGAATATACCGAATTTTCTTCCTAACGTTATTATTACATAACCAACTAATATGGCAATGTATCATATTCTCAACACTCCCTCTCAAGCCAGAGATTTGAAGAGATCAAATACTCCGAGCTTGGAGAGAAGATGTCAAAGTTGTCTACTGCACAATGCTTTTGTCAACAGATCAGCTGGTTGTTCTTTTGTAGAAATGTGACGTGTCGTGATGACGCCTTGTTGTAATTTCTCTCTCACATAATGACATTCCACTTCGACGTGCTTTGTTCGTTCATGAAAAATAGGATTAGCTGTAATCTTCTTTGCTGCTTCATTATCACAGAATAGTAATGTTGGATGTCTCATGTGGAAACCAAAATCCTTGAGTAAATCGATGATCCAAACTATTTCACATGTGGTGACTTGCATGGCTCGGTATTCTACTTTAGCTGAGGATAGTGATACAGTAGGTTGTTTCTTGGATCGCCAAGATATCAATGAATCTCCCAACAAAATGCAGAATCCAGTAGTGGATCTTTTTGTCATAGGACATGTACTGTAATATAAGTCACTGTAGACTCGTAACTCAAATTTTGATGATGAAGGAAATAGAAGACCAAAGCCCGGACAACTCTTTAAATATTTTATTACCTTCATGGCTGCTTCCATGTGGGATTGTTTCAGTTCATGCATGAACTGGCTAAGTAGCTGGACTAAGAAGGTGATGTTGGGTCTCGTGAGTGTCAGGTAAATCAATCTTCCAACAAGTCGTTTATAAGAAGAAGGGTCTTCAAGTGGTGGATCATCCACTTTCTCTTTACTTCCAACATCATATTCGATGCTTATGAACTTCTTGTTCTACTCCATAGGAATGAGGGATGGCTTGGAATCTACTAATCCCGCTTCAGAGATCAATTTCAAAGTATATTTTCGTTGATTCAGGAAAATGTCATGTGGAGATCTAGCAATCTCGAGACCCAAAAAGAACTTCGATTGGCCAAGATCTTTCATAAAAAAGGTGGAGTTCAGATATTGCTTGAGATCTTCAATGGCAGCATGATTATTGCCTGTAATCAAAATATCATCAACATATATAAGTAGTGCAACAAAGGAACTTCCCTGAGTTTTGGTGAACAGAGAGTAGTCATGGTAGGATTGACGAAAACCATAACGGATCAGGGCACTAGTGAATTTTTCATTCCATTGTCGAGAGGCTTGCTTCAACCTATAGAGGGATTTTCGCAATCACATACAAGTTTGCCCCCTAGATTGGGAAATCCCGAAGACTCCCCCTGAAGATGAATACCAGGAGGGAGCTCCATATAGACCTCCTCGGCCAAGTCCCCATGCAAGAAAGCATTTTGGACGTCCATTTGATAGAGAGGCCAGTCATGAATGGAGGCAATAGTGAGAATTAGGCGAACAGTGACATCCTTCGTTGTAGGGGAAAAGGTGTCCTGGTAATCAATGCCCTCTCGCTGGCTGTAACCTTTGACCATGAGGCGAGCCTTATAACGATCCACTATGTCATCGACATGATACTTTACCTTATAAACCCATTTACATCCAATAGAACGACGACCAGAAGGCAAAGAAACCATGTCCCAAGTGTGATTGGCTTTAAGTGCATTAAGCTCATTCTCCATGGCAACCACCCATTGAGGGTTATCAGCAGCTTCTTGATAGGTATTTGGCTCAGGAATAGTGGAGATGGAAGCAATGAAATGATGATAATGAGGGTGACATTGGTCAAGGGAAATATAATTGGAGATTGGGTAAAGAGACGAAGATGAGGCATGAGGTAAAGTAGGGCATAAGTAGTCAGAGCTCCATATGAAGGGCCGGGTGGTACGGGTGGAGCGGCGAAGGGTGGTATCGGGAGGAGCAGGGTCAGCCGAGTAAGCATCAAGTGGAGAATGGGGATTGGATGAGGAAGTAGGGTTGGAGGATGGCAATATATTTGATGATATGGTGGGATCAGAAGAAGGGGAATCTGATGATGAAGTAGGGTTGGGGGAAGGCAATATGTTAGATGAGATGATCGGATCAAGTAGGAGAGGGACATCAATTGGGAACTGGGATAAGGTGTAGGACTCGTTGAACCGAAGATCTGGGGCAGGCGGAGAGGCAGGACTGTTCCCATGTGGCAGAGTAGAAGAAAAGGAAAAAATATTTTCTTGAAAAATGACATCACGACTAACAAAGAATTTTTGTGCAACGGGATCAAAAACATGATAACCTTTTTGAGAAGGGGGATAACCTATAAAGATGCAGGGTAATGCTCGAGGAATAAATTTGTCACGTGGACCGAGGGTGGTAACGTAACAGCGACATCCAAAAATACGAAGATGATCAAGAATAGGAAGTTTGCCAAAAAGTTTTTCAAAAGGGCTAGTCCCGTGAAGTGAAGAAGAGGGTAACCGGTTAATGAGGTAAATGGCAGTAAGAAGACATTCACCCTAAAAACGAGGGGGAATGTGGGCTTGGAACATCAAAGCCTGTGCCACATCCAGTAAATGGTGATGCTTGCGTTCAACAACTCCATTTTGTTGGGGAGTGTGAACACAAGATGATTCATGAATAATCCTTTAGAGGCCAGGAAAGATCGACAGGCAAGAGAAAAAAATTTAGAGCCATTGTCAGAACGGATACGTTTAACAATGGAGCCAAATTGTGTGGCGACCATGGAGAGAAATTGTTGAATTGTGTAAAAAAACATCACTTTTGAAATTAAGGAGAAAAGTCCAGGTGGCACGGGAAAAGTCATCGACAATTGTTAAAAAATAACGCATGCCAGTGTGGGTTGGTGTGCGATGGGGACCCTAAATATCCATGTAGACTAAATCAAAACAAGAAGTGGAGACGGTGTGACTAATTGGAAAAGGGGTGCGAGTTTGTTTTGCTAAAGGGCAAATGGGGAAAAAAAAAAGGAGTTTGGACAAGAAATAGAATGTCCAAGGGCACGATATGATTTTAAAGATGAATGGCCAAGGCGGCGGTGCCAAAGTTCGTAACTGGTATTATTAATAAAACTGGAATTACAAACTGAAGTTTGTTTGGGAATACAAAAATGTTGCAAGGAATTTAAATAACTGGAAAAAATAGAATAAAAATTTTGTAGAATTGAAGGACATAGAAAATAAAGCCCCCGGTCAGCCTTGCCTAGCCCGATCAGAGCCCTAGTCGTACGGTCCTGAAAAACACAAAAATGATCAAAAAAAAAATGGCCACACAATTATTATAATGGGTCAGTTTTTGGATAGATAATAAATTATGTCGGAAACGGGGAGCATATAAAATATTATGCAGATAAAGGGAAGGATAAGGTTGATAGTGATCGATGTGGGTAATGGGGCTATGTGATTTATCAAGAAGGGTGATAAATAGTGGAGTGATGCATGGAGAATAAGTGTCTAATAGAGCCAAATCACAAGTAATATGATCACTTGCCCCAGAGTCAATAATCCATAAAGATGAAAAAGATTTAAGAGGTAAAGAGTTACCAGAAAAATTGGCATTGTGATCGGAAGGACCCAGTTGATTGAGAAGGTCGAACAATTTTTGTTGTTGATCTATAGTGAGGGAAAGGCCATTTGAAACTCCATAGACACCACCAGGAGATGGAGGTTGAGGGCCCAATAGACCTGCACTAGTGGAATTATTATTAGAATAAATGAGTGGGCCGTTATAAAAGTCAGTCGGGGAAGAATGAGGTGATCCATGGACATAAATGGGCGGAGGCCCAAAAGAGAAGTTGGGTTGATGGCCAAAATTGGCTTGATGAATCAAGGGCCCATGTGGGCTAGTTTTCTTGCGAGGTGGGCCCTTTTGTTTGGGCTGCCAATTGGGCGGATAGCCCACGAGCAAGAAGCAAGCCTCTTTAACATGGCCTGGCTTCTTGCAATGATGGCAGTAGGGCCGAGAGCCCAAAGAACCTTGGGCCATTGAATGAAAACTGGGCCTTAAGAGTGGTCCAGTGTGTGAAGGGGGCCCGCTCGTTCCAACAGGCGCATTAGGGCCACGATTGAGGTCCTACGGCCAGCCCGCAAGGGTGTCGCTCGAAGCAGAAGAGACCCGCATCTAGGTCTGGAAAGCATGGACGTCGCCGGCGACGAGACCGATGTCGGCCGGCGAACGTTGATGCAGATCTTGCTTCGCCAAAGAAAACAAATGCTCCAAAGGGGGAAGATCATCGCACGAGAGAACGTTGGTGTGCAAAGAGCGAAATTCCTATGGCAGACCTCGAAGAAATTTTAGGGCTTAATCCTCTTGTTCACGGGTTTGGAGCCAATCGTTCACTTTGCATTGACAAAGGCCGCAAGAACATCGGATAGGCGGCTGATAGGAAGAAAGCTCACCCCAGAGTTCCTTCAATCAGAGATAGAAGCCAGTGAGAGAGGCGCTGGAGGATCCCGGCGGAAGTTGAAGGTCAAAGATTGCTTGTTGGAGGCTGAAGCGTTGAGTTCCAGTGACCTTGTCGAAGCTCTCTTTAAGAAGATTCCATATATCAGCAGCGGTAGTGAGATAGGAGATGATCTTGGCAAGCTGCGAATCAACGGAACGAACAAGCCATGTTTTGACAGCCGCCTGACATTGGGTCCAATGCTGAGCGAGTTCATCATCATCGTCGGGATGGGGAAGGGTTCCATCAAGAAAACCCAATTTGTTGCGGGCGACGAACACAGTGTAAACCTGTTCGCCCCAGACCGGCCAATTGGCTTCGCCAAAGAGCTTGGTGGAGACGATGCTCACTGGTTATAGATCAGCAGCTGTCAGGGCGTAGGGATCACGCGATAAGGAGGGAGCGACGGTCAGCATAGCAGTTAAGGAAGTTTGAGCGGCGGCCATGACTGACGGCGATTAGGGTTTGAAGGATAATTTGGGAATTTTAGGAAAAGGCGGCGGCTAGGGTTTAGTGAAGAAGTCAGGGGTAGTTGGGGTAATTTTGGGAGAAGTGAGGGATATTATGGGAATTTGGAAAAATGGCGACTAGGGTTCGATGAAAAAGAGAGGGGTAGTCGGGGTAAATTTTGGAGAAGTGGGAGGGTAAAAGAATGTAGGGTATGAAAATTATGTGAGAGAATGAAAAAAAATCCGTAATGTTGCAATTCGTAGCACAACTGAGCTCGCAATTTGACGGGTGAGAGAATGATGCGGAAACGGTTTTAGATCACAAGGAAAGGTGGCTCGGGTACCATGTAATAGAATGAAATACTTGGAGAAAGGGAGAATGCGAGCGTGCGAATTGCTTCTGTATTTTGATTGCTTCAAACTATACAATGTGGATCTCTACTTATACACTGATAACTAATCTATCTATGGTAGACATAATAATTACAACGTATAATCCTAGAATATACCGGATTCTCTTCCTAACGTTATTATTACATAATCAACTAATATGGCAATGTATCATATTCTCAACAAGCTCACGGTACTAAAAAGGCAGATTTTTTTATTTTTTAAAATTTAAATTTTCCTTAGGAGATTAGTAATGCTACTTGGGCCCACCGATGACTGAAAAACACAGTTAAACTTCGATAGACCATTTAATAGAATTGTGATTATAGGCTAATTTTACTCGAATTTCATTGTGACTTTATTTGTTGCAGCTGTTCAAGCGAAAAGATTCAACCTCAAGGAAAACGCTTAGTCATTTTCATGATTTGCAATGCTTAAAATGCACAAGTTACCCGCTTTTTGTTATGATACACTTCATTCCAGCCGCTTTGGCTGCAGCAAGGCCAATGGCGCTGTCCTCCACCACAACACAACTGTGGAAAAATAACCAATATGAGTTCTAAAAAACTTCAAAGAATTTAATCAGAAAAAGGACATACTAAACATGTTGGAACTGCAATGAACAGCTGGAGCGGAAGTCAATAGTAGATTTATAACAACATTCTTGCAATAATTAAATAATTAAACTCATCCTAGCAAGTCAATTCAGGTACTAATGGACGCGTATATTGATATAACTGCATCCATCAAGCGAGTAATATAAACAATTGAAAGAAAAATGATCAATATCGCAGGAGATGCCACTTCGGAACTTAAGATTCAATACCTTGAAGGATCAACACCCAGAGTGCTGGCTGCTAATTTGTAGATGGCCTGTCAAGAAGAATGAATATATACAGTTAAATGGCTAACTAAGGAACCCTCATTTTTCACACAGTTCCATATGGTATGGAATGGTTCTCGTACCATGACTATCTCGTATAAATGGCAATCAAGGTATCTACATAAGATATCAATTCAAAATATGGAATGCTCGAAGGTTCTTATACAAGTCTTTCAGAATCCCCCACTATCTGGAAGCTCAGAGAACTCTAAAGGAAAAGCAGTTTTCATCGTAAAAATTAAAATCACCCCCATATTAGAATTACGTTGCATGCCACTTAGCAAGGTCGAAGTTTAAGGATCAAGATCATGAATTTTGGTGATAATAGATGTCCACTTAATCAACAACTTACAGAAGGCCAAGAAATAAGATAAGTAGGGAAAAGACATGAAGCATCATGCACGTGCCTGAGGTCATATTAACTTGAAACAATGATGACTGTTAGCTAGAATTCAACTCGGTTCAGTAAAAATAAGTCCAGTATAAGCAAAGGCCCAACGTGTAAATACGGACAACTATAAATGCTATAGGTGCAAAGATGAGCACAAGGTTAGATAGTAATTGACTTTGCAACACCTGGCCAAGAGGGAGCAATTTTTTCTCAGTAAGGACCATAAACAACCACTTTCTGCTCACGCCTTCCGCTCGAAGGCTCGCTTTATCCCAAAAGTAATAATCAAGTAAGTTGCAGATGTACAGAATAACCTCACAAACATTAGCATCAGCCAGCCGAGAACAATTAAGTCAATATCCATAGGAAAGAAACTAATCCTACCGGCGAAGACTACATTACAAGGTGCACTGCGTTGCACCTTGTAATTCCTGGTTTATTACAAACGGAGACGCTGCGTCTGGCGAGCACACTCCGCAGCTTGGAGTTTGAGAGGCATGGCGAAACCGGTTTCCATCGAGGTGTGGAATCCAAATGGAAGATACAGAGTTGTTAGCACAAAACCTATGCCTGGAACCCGCTGGATCAATCTCTTGGTTGAACAAGATTGTCGAATCGAAGTAATTTTCCTTTGCTTGCTCTTCTCTCCTCTGCTCTGAGTCTCTTTCTTTTCAAATTCAATTCTCTTCCAACTAGATCTGTACAGTTGATGGATATCTGTTGATGTTCATTTAGATATGCACAGAAAAGAAAACTATATATCTGTTGAAGATATCATTGCTTTGATCGGCAATAAGTGCGACGGAGTGATTGGACAGGTAATGATTATTTTATAGCTGAAATCATATTTTACGTTTGTAAATTTTGGTTGAGGGATGTTTTCGGGTTTGTGTCAGCTGACAGAAGACTGGGGAGAGACTCCGTTCTCGGCATTGCGCAGAGCAGGAGGCACAGCTTTCAGTAACATGGCTGTTGGTTATAACAATGTTGATATCAATGCTGCTAACAAGTATGGTGTTGCTGATGGAAATACTCCTGAGAGTTATTTCCTTATTTACTTTGTTTTGTCTCTGCGTCATGTTGCATGTTGTTCAGTGAATTTTAAATGCAAGTGAACATGTCAAACAAGTAATATAATGATAAGAAAAGTATCGTCCCACAAAGATTGGTGAATACTAAACTAATTAAGTACTAATGATGAATAAATCTTAAAATTTATCTAGCAAATCAAAATATTGTTGATGATGAATTAAAATTTAAAACTTTCAAAACGAAAGCTCAAGACTAATTAAAATTGAATCCAAGTAAGAAAAATCAAGATGAGAAACATGTTAGAGCTTCCGATTTCACCATAACTACTAGATATGAATTTTTATAGTTTATGCCTACAAGAATGATATTACCCATGTGATGGCGGAACTTCCTAATTTATTTACTATCATATGTTTAGGTATAGTAAACCTATTTAGTTCATTTATTCACTATATCTCTATATGTGAATTGAAGCAAACTAAATGTATTAGGATCTGTGAATATTCCTGGTTTACAATAAATCTTTCGATCATCTTATCACCAAAAGCCACACAAATAACATGGTATATGTCTATCCACATTTAATTCATAGTTATATATTATAAGAAACAATTGCATATTATTACCTCTCAGTCTCAAATATGTACATCAAATCATTTAAGTGGTGGCCAATCACTTAAAAGCATTAAGCATAATAATATATAACTCACATAAATAAATATCTTGCAAAACATAAAAACTTATAAAATTCACATCATCATAGTTAGGCTACATCTTCGCTCTAACAAAAGAAGTTTAGAACATAATAAAATAACAAACCAAAGCAATAGTAGAAATTAAGCAAAATATCTTAAATAAAAAAAACAAGAAAGTTGTCACCGCACTGTCTTTTCTTTAAGAATTCTTTATAGAATTCTTACAATTCAAGAATGATAAGAAGTAGAGAGAAGCTTTCGCACCTCTATTTCTCTTTTTCTTTTTTGGTTTTCTCTTTCTTCTCTCACTTTTTCTCTCATCCTTGGTTCGTTTCTCTTTTTCTTTCTTGGTTTTCTCTTTCTTCTCTCACTTTTTCTCTCATCCTTGGTTCGTTTCGACGGCAACACACGGCTTCTTCTTCTTTTCTTTCTCTTCTCTCTCTTCTTCTCTTGTGCGGCGCCTTCTCCTTCTCTTCTAATTCACGTTCCTTTGCCTTTTTATGCTATCTTGGGATGTGTGCCCTAAGGTTCTCCCTTAATAATTCACTTTTTTGCCCCTTTTCCTTTATTTCCTTTCTTGTCCTTTTTTTGTCCTTTTCATCCTCTTTTGCTGCTTTACATGTTGCCTCCTCTTTTCTTCTTTTGACTTCTTTTTCTTTCCTTGTCTTCTTCACGTGCCTTTTTGTAACTTTCTCTTCCTTTATTTCTTTTGCTCTCTTGGGATTTGCTACATAAATAATACCAATTTACATAAATATATCAAAATTTAAATATTATCTTATAAAACTTGTATTATTTATATCCTAAAATAGTCAAAATAACTCTATGAAAATAGAGTTATCACATGTTGACAAGATTTTATGTGTGCTTTGCATGTGTTGTATGCAGATATGTGATATTATTGGACGCATCACACATGCTTGACCATATGTCTATTGGTTGTGCATTTTGACGTTAGGCATTAGGTGACATTATGGCTCTAAATCGATGAGGACCATTGACGTTGGGCATTAGCTGACATTATGACTCTAAATCGATGAGAACCATGGACGATATACACAACTAATTGATAATGTACAAGCAGCTGAATACATGTGTAGATGTGTCTGCTTTGTTTTAGTTATTGAGATCAGTTCGTTGTTGGTGTGGTTAGGGAGTACTTACAGAAACAACGGCGGAGCTAGCTGCTTCACTTTCTTTAGCGGCTGCTAGAAGAATTGTTGAAGCAGATGAGTTCATGAGAGCTGTCCTCTACGATGGGTGGCTTCCTCATTTGTATGATCACCATTAAATGTTGCTGTTCTCAATACTTTAAGTTCATGTCATCACCTAGGGATGTGTGATGGTTTCACGGGCTAGAATAATGCATGATTTGGGTTTGTCTTTCTAATAGGTTTGTGGGAAAATTGCTTAAAGGACAGACCGTTGGAGTCATTGGAGCTGGTCGTATCGGATCGGCATATGCTAGAATGATGGTAATTGCTTATTTCCTAGAATTTTGGTCATCATATGTGTATGTGGTATTTGATAGATTGATCATGGATCCTTCAGAAATAATCAGACTTATTTCCTTTTTTTCATTCTATTTAAGCCTTATGAAGTCATTAGATTGACTATAACAAATGATTGTTTTGAATTTTGAGTTTGTAAGATTTTCAATTGAGAAAATATATTATAAAGTAAACTGTGAGTTGTTAACATATAATTGCCAAGATGTCCAAATATTTGTCTTTTTGCCATTGTCTAACACCACAATCAGAGAGGTATGGTCTATGCTCGAGTAAAGTGTATGATTCCTTGGAAATCCTACTAATTAAAAGCTTCCAAAATCATTGCAAATTTGTGCTTATATCTCTGTCCTTTATCCTTTTTGAATTGGAATGCATCCTACCATGCTGATAGGAGTATATTTTGTTCTACGGTAACAAGTCGAAGGATTCAAGATGAACCTAATTTACTATGATCTTTACTAGTCCACACATCTGGAAAAGTTTGTTACATGCATGTGTCAGCCAATCATTTATGTTAATAAGCTCTGGGCTCTTTTTGGCTTATGATTATATGTTCCTCAATTGCAGCTTATGGTGAGTTCCTAAAAGCCAGTGGTGAAAAACCAGTGATTTGGAAAAGAGCATCCACCATGGAAGAGGTGCTCCGTGAGGCAAATGTGGTAGGAACTCATGCAAAGAATTTAATATGCTTTCATCATCTGACATGGCATTTTAAGTTTCAGTAAAGCAGATTTCTTTGGTCCTCTGTAGATAAGCCTTCATCCAGTATTGGACAAAACCACTTATCATTTGGTCAACAAAGAAAGCCTAACAATGATGAAGAAGGTAAGACTAAACATTTCTTTTTCTTTAGGAGTTAGATGATTTAATCATATGTTTATGTAGCATGTAAAATAATACAAGTCTATACTTTTAGGAAGCAAATCCTTATAAACTGTAGTAGGGAACCTGTAATTGATGAAGTAGCCCTTGTGGAACATCTGAAAGCGAATGCTATGTTTCGAGTTGGCCTTGATGTCTTCGAGGTAACTTCCCCACATCCTGCCTTTTGAAATTAGGTCCACAGGTAGATGATGAATATCTTCAAATTAATCAATCATTCATCTATCAATTTTGTTGGTCTAGGATGAACCCTTCATGAAACCTGGTCTTGCTGACATGAAGAATGCCATTTTGGTACCTCACATTGCTTCTGCTTCCAAGGTAATAGATGGATTCTCTGAAAAAAAAATTTACTGGCCAAATGGTGGAAACAAACTGACATTCTTCTATCCGCCTGCTTCTTTCAACGTTAAGTGACATAAGTAACAATATTTGCTCATGTTTATGTAGTGGACTCGTGAAGGAATGGCAACGCTGGTTGCTTTGAATGTACTGGTATGAATATGAAAGTTGAAAAGAAAAAGGTAATGAGAACAATTGACATCATTATTCAAATTCTCTTTCCCTCTGATTGACTTACTTGCCAAGGACCTACTGACACTATTTCCATGTCCAAAATTACAGGGAAAGATCAAAGGATATCCAATTTGGTCTGATCCAAACAGGGCAGAACCATTCCTCAACGAGAATGCTCCACCTCCAGCAGCATGTCCAAGCATCGTCAATTCTAAAGTCTTAGGTACTAGCATCTTTCAGTCGCAAATAGTATTTACTCTGGAACTATCTCAAGTCTTAGCCTCAATTCATTTTTAATTGCAGGTCTACTTGTTTCAAAGCTGTAAGTATGGATGTTGGGCTGCTGGTGCTAGTTGTCTAGTATTTTTTTTTTCCTGAAGATGGGGCATGAGCTCTTCTAAGATTGAATCTCTAGGAGTGTTGATCACTTGTATATTTTCATATCAGTGGCTATTGATAATGTATATCTACTTATTGTCTTAAAATCTAAACTATATTTTGGTTTTAATATTTGTACCCAGTTAATGGCCATAGGCCATTCATATTTGTTTGCACTTCTAAGTAGGGACTAGTTGGTTGATTTTGTTGGGTTAGTCTAGCTCATATTCGGGGACTTATTATTGGATCTAATTAGGGTAATGTGGCCCTAAGGTTTAAAAGAAAAAATATAGGATTTTTTCTTTAGAAGAAGAGGTGAGTGGCCATCAAAAAGAAAAGAGAAGGAGAAAAGAAAAGAGCAGAATTTTACAGGAATTAGAGGCCCTGCGCAACAATTGATCAAACATCTGATCAAGGTCGATCCGTGGTCCGATTGAGCTGATTTTTTGTCAGCAGGTTCAGGATTAGGTGTTCTTCATTGTGAACGGTTGGATCGTCGTTTGTAGCTTTTGAAGTCAGTAGATTATGGTAAAAAATCTGGGTGATATTTCTCCAACTTTTCTTGATTAAGTTGTTGTTTACAACTTGTTCTTCACTATTTATTGGTGATTCTATTGTTGTTGAATCAGTAAATCTTTGTCCTGTTGCTATTGTTAAGGACTTGATTGGGTTATATCCTAACGATTGATATAGTGGAGATTTGGGTGGACTCCGTGATCGGTCCTGTGGTTTTTATCCTTCACATTGGAGGAGTTTTTCCACGTAGAAATTCTTTTATGTTGATTATGATTTGCTTAGTTTACTTGTGATTCGAATACATCGTTGGTGTTTTAGTATTTCCTCATAGGTTCAATCAAAGTGGGAAACTTTATACGTCATTTTTCCCATCAGAGTGGTATCAAGAGCTTAGGTTGTGGTTGTTTTATCTTTGGATTTGATTGAACGATGGAACTAAGCACTAATAGGATGATTAGTTTGAATGGAAGAAACTATCATGTTTGGAAGGGTAAGATGGAAGATTTGCTTTATGTGAAGCGTTAGCACTTACCGGTGTTTAGTGAAACTAGACCAGATAACATGAGTGAGGCCGATTGGACTCTTGAACATAAAATTGTATGCGGGTTTATTCGACAATTTGTAGATGAGAATGTTTTGAATCACATTAGTAAAAAAACACATGCTCAGATTCTATGGGACAAACTTGAATCTTTGTATGCTCGAAAGACTGGAAATAATAAGATGTATTTGATGAAGCAACTTATTAGCTTGAAATACAAAGATGGGCAATCCATATCTGATCATTTGAATGAGTTTCAAGGAATGTTAGATCAACTTTCAGGTATGAATATGAAGTTTGAAGATGAAGTACAAGGACTTTGGTTACTTGGTACTTTACCAGAATCTTGGGAAACATTTCGTATGTCAGTGAGTAACTCTGCTCCCGATGGAATTGTCACTATAGATTTTGCTAAGACTAGTATTTTAAATGAAGAGATGAGAAGAAAGAGTCAGGGTTCTTTGTCTCATTCTGAAGCTTTGGTTGTTAAAAATAGGGGGAGAAGTTATAGTAGAGGTCCGAGAGGTTATAACAAAAGTCGAAGTAAGTCTAGATCATGGCATAAAAATGTAGAATGCCATCATTATGGTAAGATGGGTCATATCAAGAAAAATTGCTTCCAGCTGAAAAATGAAAAGAAAAATGATAAAGGTATAAATGAGAAGAAGAAAGTTAATGAAAGTGAGGAGAAAAAGGACAACAATGATAATGATCGAGTTGCAGCAGCTACTAATGAACTTGTTATTGTATGCTATGATGATAATGTGAATTTTGCAAGCAATGAGACAAGTTGGGTAATTGATAGTGGTGCTTCTCTTCATATTACTTTCAAGAGGGAGTTTTTTACTTCTTATACTCCTGAAAACTTTGGCACATTGAAAATGGGTAATGATTGCTTGGCTAAAGTTGTAGGTATGGGAGATGTATGCTTGGAGACTCGTAATGGATCCAAGTTGGTTCTCAAGAATGTTAGACATGTACCAGAAATTTGCTTGAATTTGATTTCTACCGGACAACTTAATGATGAAGGTTTTTACAATATCTTCAATAATGGACAATGAAAACTTACTAAGGGTTCATTAGTTATTGCTAAAGGCAAGAAAGAGTCTTCTTTGTATTTATTTCAGGCCAAGATTTTCAAGAACATTTGTAATGTAGTGGAAGACGGGAATGCAAGTGCTTTATGGCATAAAAGGTTAAGTCACATGAGTGAGAAGGGCATGAATGTGTTGGCAAAGAAGAACTTGTTATTTGGGATTAAGAGTGCAAAACTTGAGAAGTGTACACATTGTTTAGCTAGAAAACATAAAAGAGTTTCATTCTATAGTCACCCTCCTTCAAGAAAATCAGATTTCTTGGAGTTAGTACACTCAGATGTTTGTGGCCCAGTTAACCCGAGGACGCTTGGTGGAGCATCCTACTTTGTGACCTTTATTGATGACTACTCAAGAAAGGTTTGGGTTTATGTTTTGATGTCAAAAGATCAAGTGCTAGATGTGTTTAAGCAGTTTCAAGTTTCAATAGACTGGCAAACTAGAAAGAAGTTGAAATGCATTCGATCAGATAATGGTGGTGAGTACATTGGACCATTTGATGAGTATTATAGGCAATATGGTATTCGACATCAGAAGACACCTCCAAAAACACCTCAGTTGAATGGTATAGCAGAACGAATGAACAGGACATTGGTTGAGAGAGTTAGATGTATGATTTTAAATGCTAACTTGCCAAAGATATTTTGGGGTGAGGCATTACTTACAGCAGCTTATGTTATCAATCTATCTCCAACTGTTGCTTTAGATGGTGATGTGCCAAATAGAGTTTGGTTTGGCAAGGATGTTTCCTATAACCATCTAAGAGTATTTGGTTGCAAAGCATTTGTTCATATTCCAAAGGATGAGAGATCTAAGTTAGATGTCAAGACACGAGAATGTATATTTCTTGGTTATGGTTCTGATGAATTTGGCTACAGGTGTTATGATCTAGTTGTGAAGAAAATTGTGAGGAGTCGTGATGTTGTATTTTTTTAGAATCAAAATATAACAGATATTGGCCAAAGTGAGAAGAATATGTCACAAGGTTCTAAGATTGGTATTGATATTGATCTAATTCCTTCAAATGATTTACAACGACAGTTGTCAGAACAAGTTAAGAGTGATATTCAGCATGATGTTCAGGATCAGGTTCAGAATGACTAACAGGTTGCAGATAATAGTGACATTCAAACAGATAATATTGTTGATGTTCAGCAGAATCCATCTTCAGTTCCACCATTGAGGAGGTCTACTAGAGGTCGCCATCCATCCTCTAGATACTCCACTGAGGAGTATGTATTATTAATTGATGCAGGTGAGCCTGAGAGCTTTGAAGAAGCAGCAGAGGATGTGGATAAGAAAAAATGGGTTGATGCAATGCAATATGAGTTGAAATCTTTGCATGATAATCAAACATTTGAGTTGGTGACATTGTCTAAAGGCAAGAAAGCTTTGAAGAATCGTTGGATTTATAGATTGAAGCATGATGAAAATTCTTCATAACCCTGATACAAAGCCAAACTAGTTGATTATGATGAGATTTTCTCACCTGTTGTGAAAATGTCCTCAATTCGAGTGGTTTTGGGATTGGCTGCCAGTCTTGATCTTGAAATTGAGCAAATGGATGTAAAAACTATTTTTCTTCATGGTGACCTAAATGAAAAAATTTATATGGAACAACCAGAGGGTTTTAAAGAAAAAGGTAAAGAGAACTATGTTTGCAAGCTAAAGAAAAGTTTATATGGCTTAAAACAAGCACCGAGACAATGGTATTGAAAATTTGAGTCTTTTATAGGGGAGCAAGCCTATAAGAAGACAAATTCTGATCATTGTGTGTTTGTGCAGAAGTTCTCAGATGATGACTTTATCATTTTACTACTTTATGTAGATGACATGCTTATAGTTGGTAAGAACGCTGCAAGAATTGAAAAGTTGAAGCAGGAGTTAAGTAAGTCATTCTCAATGAAAGACTTAGGCTCAGTGAAGCAAATTCTTAGTATAAGAGTCAGTCGTGATAGAAAAGCTAAGAAGTTATGGTTGTCTTAAGAGGAGTACATCAAGAAAGTTCTTCAAAGGTTTTGTATGGATAAAGCTAAAGTGGTGAGTATACCTCTTGCTACACACTTTAAGCTTAGTAAGAAACAATGTCCTGCAGATGAGGAAGACAGAAAAGATATAGAAAGAGTTCCTTATGCTTCAGCTGTTAGTTGTTTAATGTATGCAATGATTTGTATAAGGCCAGATATAGCTCATGCAGTTGGAGTAGTTAGTAGATTTACTTCTAATCCTAGAAAAGAACATTGGAATGCAATGAAGTGGATTCTAAGGTATCTTCGAGGCACTTCTAGTTTGAAACTTTTATTTGGGAGTGATAAGCCTATTCTTGTGAGATATACAGATTCTGACATGGCAGGAGATATTGATAATAGAAGATCTACTTCAGGCTACTTGATTAAGTTTTCAGGGGGACCTGTGGCATGGCAATCAAGATTACAAAAATGTATTGCTCTATCTACAACAGAAGCAGAATTTATTGCAGCAATGGAAGCATGTAAAGAGTTACTTTGGATGAAGGAATTCATAAAAGAACTTGGTTTTGTGCAAGAAAGGTATGTGCTATTTTGTGATAGTCAAAGTGCTATACGTCTTACTAAGAACTCTACTTTTCATCAAAGGTCAAAGCATATTGATATAAGATATCATTGGATACGAGATATCATGGAAACCAAAGAGGTTGCACTTGAAAAGGTACATACTGAGGATAATGGTTCTGATATGATGACAAAGGCTCTATGGCGAGAAAAGTTTGAGTTTTGTCGGCATGAGGCCAGTTTGGATTGTGCTTGAGAAATGGACATATGGAATCTCCCTCATTTGGGCTGGAGGGAGAGAATTGTTGGGTTGGTCCAGCTCATATTCGGGGACTTATTATTGGATCTAATTAGGGTAATGTGGCCCTAAGGTTTAAAAGAAAAAATATATGGTTTTTTCTTTAGGAGAATAGGTGAGTGGCCGTCAAAAAGAAAAGAGAGAGAGAAAAGAAAATAGCAGAATTTGGCAGGAATTAGAGGCCCTGCGCAGCAGTTGATCAAACATCTGATCAAGGTCGATCTGTGGTCCGATTGAGCTAATTTTTTGTCAGCAGGTTCGGGATTAGGTGATTGTGAACGGTTGGATCGTCGTTTGGAGCTCTTGAAGTCAGTAGATTGTGGTAAAAAATCTGGGTGATATTTCTCCAACTTTTCTTGATTAAGTTGTTGTTTACAACTTGTTCTTCACTATTTATTGGTGATTCTATTGTTGTTGAATCAGTAAATCTTTGTCCTGTTGCTATTGTTAAGGACTTGATTGGGTTATATCCTAACAATTGATATAGTGGAGATTTGGGTGGACTCCGTGATCGGTCATGTGGTTTTTATCCTTCACATTGGAGGAGTTTTTCCACGTAGAAATTCTTTTGTGTTGATTATGATTTGCTTAGTTTACTTGTGATTCGAATACATCGTTGGTGTTTTAGTATTTCCTCATAGGTTCAATCAAAGTGGGAAACTTTATACATCGTTTTTCCCATCAAATTTAAGGCCTTTTAGCATAAAAAAAATGACAAATCATACTCCATTTGAGAAGCCTTAATTTCATAGAGATTTAAGTTAAAAAATGGGACAACTTAGTTGAGTCCCAAGGCAGATATTTTATTCAAATCATAACAGAAAATACAAGAGAACATCAACCACCACAAAAGAGATTACAAGAATGATTTCTGTTCTTTTAACTCATCACAGGCAGAATTTACATTGCCAAAACTTGCTACAGTATTGATTTCAATGACGTAGGGATATCTGTGGAAGAAAATCCAGGAGGAGGAGGTAGCTTTTTGTAGATCACTAGTTTCTTTAGAATTGGATCAAACCCAGGAAGAGGAGGCAACTTCCTGCGGATCGTCGGTCTCTATGGAATTGGATCAAACCCAGGAGGAAAAGGCAATGTCCTACGAATCACTGGTCTCTTTGGAACTGATTCAAAGCCAGGAAGGGGAAGAGGAGGCAACTTCTCGAAAGAGTATGTATTCCCTGCTTTTAGTAAACAATAACTAAAACCACTTCTTGCAGATTCAGTCTCAGTGAGAAAGGGGTGTTGCAACAACATCTCAGCTGTCCATCTCTTTGCTATTTCCCTTTCAAAACACCTCATTAGGAAGTCTTTCCCAATCTCGGACATGGCTTCAGGTATCTTAGGTGACCTCCTCACAATCTTACTCATCAAAGGCTCCTCTCCGTTGCAGTCCCATAGCCTCCTTCCACTGATCATCTCAACTACCATACATCCCAAAGACCATATATCCAAAGAAGATTTGATTTCACCAAGTAGAATCGATTCTGGGGACATGTAAAAGGGTGTTCCTCAGAAGTGAAACTTTCTTGGGCAGAGCTCATCTTCTTCCCCAGGAATCTTTGAGAGGCCAAAGTCACTGATCTTCAAGTTACGTGCACCCTCTAAAAAATGGAAAATGAGAATGTTTTCCGGTTTAAGATCACAATGTACATATCCCTTTCTATGTATGGAATGCATACCTCTGAGTATCATTCTTGTATACTTTCGGACGTCACTTTCTGAAAACTTTCCTCCACTTCTCTGCATCAAATCTTGAAGAGTGCCTCCCGATGCATACTCTAGTAGTAGATTATAGAACCATTCACCGTTTTTAAAGGAAAGATCAGAGCCGAAACAACAAACAACTCCAGGAGAGGTGGCAAATTCTCGGAAGATCATCTCCTCTTTCATCAGCGTTGAGGAACCTCTAACATTGGCAGACTTCACTGCTAGTAATCCAGAAGGAGAACCGAAGTTTGTTATGACCGCCAAAGTCACCGAACAGTACGATCCTTTCCCCAGAAATCTAACTTTGGCCCATGTAATGGGTGAGTATCGGAACGCCCGAGAGGGGTATTCAATCGGTAACCAGGGTTCCTGCAAGTATCGATCGAAGAGATGATGACTTGGATACATTGTCACATAGGAATTGAAGGAGACCTAGAAGAAAAAATGGAACTTCGAGGGTCTCTGTGATCTGAGCGCTCTGAGGAGAAGACGTAGCCTTCCCGCCTGAAATCTATAGCCGTTGCACTTTGTGAATCCTACTCAGACTTGGTCTGGGATTTATAGTCGGTCTAGTCCGAATCCTAGTTGGTCTTGGTCTGGGAATTATAGTCGGTTTAGTATCCTATCGGCTTTAGGAGTCATACCCCGTGGATTTTTTTTTCTTAAATTTAATTTTCCTCCGGAGATAAGTAATACTTCTTGGGCCCACCGATGACTGAAAAACACGATTAAGCTTCGGTAGACCAATTAATAGAATTATGATTATGGCTTGATTTTTATCAAATTTCATTGTTGAAGATTGACAATTTTCTCTCTATGATATACTTTTCCTATTTTGTAGGATACTAAGATTTCCTTGCATAAGCCTTACTTCTATTTATATATAGCCTCTTAAGTTATAATGTTTTCATAATAGCCGCACACTAAGAGTTCTTTTTTCTATGGCTTTATTTTTTCTTGTAACTAGTTTTGGTTTTGCTTAATCAATAAACAAACTTTTGTTCCAAACTTACAAGAGTTCAACAAATTCTTCAAGTACGTGTTAATTAGAAAATCTAATAAATTATAATTTAACCAATCAAATTTTTATATGCAAACATTGTCAGCCATTTACAAGCTTTTGAAATTCGACTTCATACTACAATCTAAAACCTAAGGAAAACACTACAAGCTTTTGAAATTCGACTTCATACTACAATCTAAAACCTAAGGAAAACACTACCTTCGTCATATAGAAGCAACAATGAGGAAATAAGCAATGACCCATAGGAGAAAATCTCCATTTTCCACCATTGTAGTGTTGTATGTCATTAGGGATTGAGAATAATTTACTCACTTTTTCTAAGCTGGTTGAAGACTTTCCCTGCTTCTTTGTTTTTAATAAAAATGGATTTTCAATTAAGAACATGAAGAGCAAACAAACCGTGCTTACAGGGACTAAACAAGGAACCTATACAACAAGTCGTTGAAATTCTTTGCGAAGGTAAACTTTCTACATAATTCAACTTGTATTCAAACTTATGAAACATTATAAACTACTAATATGTTCATCGGGAATCATCGGAGTAGCAAAACCTTAAGAAAGATCCAAAAACATTACTCAATCATCGAATAATGGTGACATTTGAATCCACCCAAAATGTAATAAAACAGCAGACCTAATTACTGATAAAGAAACTACGCATGAAGAAATCAACGACCACCTACATTATGCAGCAGTTCTCGGTAAAGTTCAGCCCTGTCATTGGCTGCGGAAAGCGACATCGTCAGATCTGAATCTCCAAGGCAGCATTTTTCTTCTAGTCCGCGCACACGACTATGGAAGCTTTCATTGGATGAAGTTACTTTATTAAGCCTTGCAGCACTCTCAAAGTTCTCTATCTGTAACCTCTGGCAAGTTTGTGCAGCTCCAACCACACAGGCTCTGTAACTCTCAGAGAACTCTACTGCGTCAGAAAGCTTTGAAGCATTAGTGTTGTTTCTTTCTTCATCCTCCTTGCGTTGGTGGAGTGGCGCCTCCAGTAATTTCTGATGAAAAGTTGCAGCTGCTAGTTTTGACTTGAGCTCGGCTTTCTCTTCCTCAAACTTTAAGCGGTATCCATCAAGTTGTTCTTGGATGCCTCGGTAGACCTCTAGTGATTTAGTGGCTTCATCAAGCTCGTCAGCGATCTTTTCATATTCTGCTTTTGAATTCAGCAGATGTAGTTCATAATTGGAGATAATACCTTGGTCATGCTCATGGCACCCATCTGCAGCCCTAAGCTTCACGACTATCAACTTAGGTTCCTTGATCTCCCAGCTCGTTCCAGAGAAAAAGGATTTATACAACCGTACACGTCTGTCACCCAATCAGATGTGGTCACGTTATCGGAACACGCTTCGGCAAGATCACGAAAGCTTTCGTATCGACTAATTATAAACCTCGAGATTAAGTTTAATTTGAAAGAATATTCTGTCACTGGTTCCCCAAATCTCGTCGTTGTCTTCAACATTCCTTTCGTTATTTTCGGACTCCGGATGTTTTGCGACTCTCATCCCATTTTCCGGCGGCTCGGCCGGGTGAATGGCCAGCTACGAGCTGATGCCCTGCGACGAAAAAGGGCAGCCAGTGCAGGCCATAGGAGACCTGCACGGGCCGCATCTCTCGACTCCTTAATTGCGCAAGACATCCAATATAAAGCAGCAGGTTTAAGGACATAAGAGAGTTCTTTCTTGTTCCTGTTTCTAAAGTTGCTTCATCTCCCGCATCATTGTCCTTTTTTCTGGGGAAAGTTTGTTGGATAAAAGTTGGGTACTACCCTAATCAATCTTCTTTTTAATCTTCATTTACTTATCTATTCAAATTTTAAATTGCTAAAAACTAACTATATACATCACAATATGTATCTTGTATCTCACCTCTTATTATTTATGTTATAAAGTGAGGGTGAAGAAAGACATAAAATTAGGAAGAATTTTTGTATTGCTTTCTTGAAAATAATTATACACATAGCCTCCTTTTATAATACAAGGAGCTACATAAAGGAAAATATATAAATGAATAAATAGAATATAAATTTACTATATATAAAATAATTTTTTAAATAAATAAAAAGAATAATAAACTTAATTAGAAAGCATATATTTCCAAATATACACACGTATCTCCAACAATTTCATCTCTTGCTAATTTAACTAAGTTAACTTGGAGTTGACATAAATAACTTATTCACATTAAATTTTGATGAGTTTTAAGACTAAACATATACATGACAATAGGTGTGATTTGTACTCAAAGTTTTATATATTAGTTCATTTGTACTCATTGATTGGCTCCATAATGTTGGTTTAGAGTTGATATTGTTTATTTGTCCACATCAAGGTTGAAATTGTTATCTTTAAGATAATCCAAAAAACAACAACACACATTATTGGACATGTTATTTGCATTCAAATCTTTTCCTTTTTAAGCACGAATCATATACATTATAAGACATGTTATTTATACTCAAAATCTTATATATCAAAAAGAGGAAAAAGTTCATTCTCATTAACTTTACTAGGTTGATTCAAAGGCGGTACAACTCACTTTCTTGTATAAAATTTTTAAAATATTAACTCTAAAACAATGTATGTAGCTAACCGTACACATCACAATATGTATTATATGTATTTGAAACCTTATATAAGAAAACAAAAAAAGGATGAAAAGGATCTCAAACTCTTATTACTCCATCTCTCACTAATTTGACTAGGCCAACTTGACTAGAAAAGAATGAGAATATTTTAAGTATGATTACTTTTTCTCTTGTTGATTGACTTATAGTTCATCCGTTTACATCAAATTTTTAATTGTTATCTTTAAAATAATCTATAAAACTAACTACAAATATTATTGTACATACTCTATTTTCCATTGATTGATTCAACTAAGTTGATTTAGAATTGACGTGTAGTTCATTAGTTCACACCAAATTTCAAATTGTTCAACTTTTAAGCAATGTATAAAACCAATCCTACATATTATTGATTTAGAGGTGATGCAACTTACTTATTCATTTAGCATTTTAAAACTGTTCTCTCTAAAACAATCCATAAAGCTAACCATACACATTCATTAGATGTGTTATGTACCCAAAATATTGAAGATACTCTTATTCTTAATCTTATATTTCTTTAAAGTCCATGGAAACAAAGAACTTGGTCTCTTCTTCCTTCCATTTTGCCTAAAGCATAACAAAAATACAAAAAAATTATACTTCCGTACACGCATCTTTTTCGCCGAGTCCTCCTTAAGTTACGGGACAGATCAATCCTGCTAACGACTGACTACCAGCCAGTCACATATTGGCACGTAATCAGAACATCCTACGCCACCTGATTAATAGTGACTGTCAGCCAACGAATGAGGTCCCGTAACAAAAACACCCTACGTAAACTCATCGGGTGTTTGACTGGGGAGCCAATCAGATATTGCCAACAGGACACTCTACGCCAAGATCAAGAAGGGCTACGAATCGACTTGATAATTGAAAGTCATGATTAAGGCCAATTACTGGGAAAAAATCTGGATTAAATAAAGCATATTGAAACGGAATATTCCATTACCAGCTGCCCTTATCTCCTCCCCTCGTCTTTTTTTCTCGGTTATTTCGTTCGTTTCGGACACCCCGATACTTCGCGCCTCTCGGAGTCTGCCGTACCGTCCGTCCAATTTTTCGTCAGGTCAGTGTGGCCAGGTGGATGGCCAATTACGAGCTGCTACCGTGCCACGGAGAAGGGCAGCCACCGCAGGCCACAATGGGAGCTACAGAGCAGCCACTGCAGGCCAGTCGGAGAGCTGCACGGGTCGCATCTCTCGACGTCTTTCGCGGCCTTTGTGTC
This sequence comes from Casuarina equisetifolia, assembly GCA_028551475.1. NCBI lineage: Eukaryota > Viridiplantae > Streptophyta > Magnoliopsida > Fagales > Casuarinaceae > Casuarina > Casuarina equisetifolia. The sequence goes on from CM052360.1 coordinate 18,553,448, forward strand.
CTTGTGAGCTCGCCTTTTAATTTTCTTTAGCTTCGTTATTTACTTGAGCTATGAATCTCTCTCATTTGGTCGTTATTCTTGAAGTTTGCGTTTTAAGCTAAGTTCTTCAATTGCATTTCGATTCAATGGAGGGTTTTCATTTTGCTTTTTTTCCTTAAATTCAATCCGTATTGGATGAGGAAGCAAGCGTCTGTTTGGTACTGATAAAATGTAGGGTGGAATATTCTTTTTTGACATTTGTTGGGGTCTGAGATCCGAAAAATATTTAACTTAGCATCTTCAGCTCACACCTTTGAGGTAATGCTAGTGAAATATCTATTTGTTCCGCTCCTAAGTTACAAAATTTAAGTTAAGAATGAACTACAAAAGGAGACAGGTTGGGTTTTGTAATTTTTGCATAACGATTAAGTGGCTAATAATGTGATTATTGGCTTCGATTAATTTTTTATAGTGTGGCAATGGAGTGATTTACTGCTTGCCTCTTGCAGCTCATGATGCTAGTTGACTATGGTGGGTCGGTTTTTCCAATCATTTCTCATTCTGCGTGGAATGGCCTTCACTTAGCTGATTTTGTGATGCCTTACTTCCTATTCATTGCTGGGGTTTCTCTTGCGCTTGTGTACAAGGTAATGACAGAGTTTGCTGCCAAGAAACTGACAATTCTTTTCCCTTTTTATACTTTACTCTCCTATGTGTTTAAGAATTATAGATTTTCCATTTCAGAAAGTACCCAACAAAGCAGATGCTACATGGAAAGCTGTGATTAGGGCGGGGAAACTTTTTCTTTTAGGTGTTCTCCTTCAAGGTAAATTTGTTGGTGGCTTCGATGTAAACCCCTTTCTCTTCATGCTATGTATTTCTAAGCATCAATTATTAATTGAGGATGGTGCATCTTTAAAGCAACCTTTTGTGGGGTGGAATAACAGGTATATTGGTGTTATTTTCATGAAATGACATGTATTCAAATGATTCGAGCAGATATGGATGAGGGGTAGAAATACCATCTAATGAATCACATAGCAATCTTGGGCTTATGTCTCAGTCTATCTTAATACTCCAATCTCATTTTATTTTATTTTATTAATTTTTGTTTGGTGTAACACTCATTTCGTTTCAGGTGGCTATTTGCATGGAGTAACTTCCTTGACATTTGGTGTTGACATTTTGAAAATAAGGTGGATGGGCATTTTGCAGGTGTGGTCGAATTTAGCTCAATCTTTTCTAGCAACTGTTCATATCAGAAACTTGGAATATGTAGAACTGTCTTATAAATTATATTTCTGAAAATACTATTACTGGAAAATTACTGCCTAATGTTCAGAAATGAAACTACATGGCACTAGCAGTCCTCCAATTTTTATTTGATCAGTTTACTTTGGCTTTTCACCATTGATCATCACGTGGGTAGGCCATATTAGCAGTAACTCAGCTGCTTCTGCTTAGGCAGTGTGATTAGACTGAAGGAGCCCCCCCGAGGAAATATAGATTTCATACATTAAATTTCTGAGAAAACATGGATTTCCCGGCCCCTAGCACTTGTTCATGTCATGAATTAAAAGCTCAAACATATTACATTGCACTCAGTTAGTTGCAGAAATGTAAAGCTGTCTTTACTTCATCCACTTGTTCTGAACTAATTGTCATTTACTCCAGAGAATATCTATTGGATACATTGTTTCGGCTTTATGTGAGATCTGGCTTCCATCCAGGACATGGAGGGTAGAAGGTTTTTTCAAGGGTTATTGCTGGCATTGGTAAGGTCTTAACTTTTGAGACTGGGTTATCTGTTATAAATTTCAAGGCTACTGCTCTAGATCAGTAACATTCAAGTTTTGGGAGTGGCCAACTTGTGCGGAAGTTCTGGTAGGATGATGTCCTAGCTACCGCTCCCACTTAAGTAAAACCGATGTTTAATGATAGTACAATTAGAGCTCAGGAAAAGGGCAAGAATATTTTTGTTTGTTTTAGACCAAGGATGAATATATGAGATAACACTTCATTCCCGGTTTAAATCATCGGATTGAATGTTATTGGGAAAAATATCATTAAGGTCATTGCTATGACATGATTGCTTGGCGTACTATTAGTTGTCCAAGGGGAGATGGGTTCTAACTGAGCTAGTAACCTTAACTTGGAATAGCATTTATCAAATATTTAAATCAATTGATTTTTTGGTTAGATACCAAACTAGTCTCTTCATCATTTCTTGTTTGGTATCTATGAACGCTGACATGGTTTTGATTTATTTATTTATTTATTTAAATATTTTATCTAATTCTACGCTCCATATCTCTTGTATTTTCTTAATTGTAGGTGTATTGCTTTCTCACTGTCTGCCGTGTACTTGTTGCTATCATATGGCTTGTATGTCCCAAACTGGCAGTTCACAGCACCAGCCTCAGCCTCTTCTTTTCTTTCATCAAATGATAGCTATGTTTACACGGTGAGAGAGCACACTCATAGTTTGCACATTCCCTTTCCTGCATCTACATTCTTCCAATATATGGTTCAATTACTCTATTCTAGTTTATGATTTTGCTTCAAGTCTAGCAAGGTGCTGCGTTGTGCTCAGAATTTGAGTCTGGAATCTGCTTGTGTGTGTGCGGTCATTTGTTTTTTAGTTCAACCTTTTATCTAACTAGTTAATACATTGTATCTCATTTCCCACCTATTATTGTACACATACTTTTACCAAATGTTTGATACTTGAACTTTTCCCTTATTCATGGGATGGAATACCTGCTGGTTTACTTGTTGTAGGTGAAATGTGGGGTAAGAGGTGACCTTGGACCTGCTTGCAATTCAGCTGGAATGATTGACAGATTTGTTCTGGGTATTGATCATTTATACATGAAACCTGTTTACAGAAACCTGAAGGTATCTGTTAGTTGGAGGTGCTTATTTTAATAGTACTTCTCAACATCATACAACACATTGCTGATTAATAATTCCAAACTTACAGGACTGCAACATATCTTCCAAAGGGCAAGTTTCAGACAGTTCGCCTCCATGGTGTCATGCTCCTTTTGATCCTGAAGGTATCCTAGGGTGAGCAACCAAATCTTTTCTTCTTTATTCTTTATTCATGGGATTCCCTCTGTGGTTCAGTTCACTTGAAATTGCATGCCCAACCTTGCAGTTTGTCTGAATTCTTGTTGGGCAGCCAATTTTTTGTTTTCAGTGGTATTTGATGCTATCCTATGCCATCGGTAGCAAAATTTCAGGCTTACTAATTTCGAATAGTAGTTGTTAGATTAGGATAAACAAAGAGCTACACGCACATGCTTCAGTGAAGACTTTGATCAATTTATTCAACTTAAAGAATACTCTTTCAATTAAAACGATTGTGGAGATAAATGGATCCTAGGAATTTTTTTTTCTTTTTTTTTTTGTTCACGAGACCAGTTCTCAGGTCTTTAACAAAGTCTTAGTCCAAAAGATAAACTGTTTTCTGGGGACCACGCTCACTTAAGATAATCCAACAGATAAATCGGTTAAAAGGGAACTTTGGAAGAAGAGGTGATCTCCTCATGTGACATTTGCATGACACTTCTATTGATGCATCTAGGTAATTAGTAGGTTTAGTCTAGGTTTTCATATTGTTATTATATTAATCACACAGTTGTAATCCAATTCACAAACTTAAGTTGAACATCAATCAACCATTCAGTTCACAGCAAAAATTGGTTTGTGTCTTTTACATATGGATCTTTTGTGTTGCATTAACCAGTGCTCTTTTCTGTATCCATCTTTTTAACTGGTCTTAATTTCCAAACAATGTTATATGTTGGCAGCTCCTTAACAACAGCTGTGACTTGCATTATTGGACTTCAGTATGGACACGTTCTTGCTCACTTGCAGGTAAGTTGTGTAGGCACTCCTGCTAACCTTCCCCTTCTTCCTCATGTCCTTGGTCATATGCTTAGAGAAGCAACACGCTATTGGGACATAGAACAGAAGTTTAGTGACGGCACTCATTTCCAACCTAAAAACTCATACTGTTGAGATTAAATAGTTGAAGATTACCTTCTACATCTCCCCATTAATACTGTATTGCGCTTTATATCTAAAAGTGTTATCAACAAAATTGTCGCTTCTTTTCCATCATGTTGATCAGAACTATTAGTTTGTGTTCTCTTGGTCCTGGTTCTTGGGCAGATCTGATGTTAAACAATTATTTTTCAGGACCACAAGAAACGCGTGACTAACTGGTCCTTGCTAACAATTTTTTCATTTGTCATTGGACTGTGCCTTACACTCGCAGGTATGCACTTCGGCTGTTTTGTGAGGAAATATTTTGGTGGAATTTTTTTTTTCATGTGATTACCCTGATACTCTAACGCCCTTTTTTTTTTTTTTTGGTGTCTGTCAGGCATGCCTCTAAATAAACCTCTGTATACGGTCAGTTATATGCTGATTACTTCGGCATCTGCAGGGATCACATTTTGTTCTTTGTATCTTCTGGTGGGTGGGCAGAGTCTATCCTTGTCCTTCAAAGGATGATCTATCTGTTGACAAATTAAAGTTATGCTATTAAATTCTAAAATCATTGCTTCCTTATGAATTTACCTACCTAAAGAGAAGATTTGGATGCTGTTTCAGTAAAGTTCATGTCAAGAAACATGTTGGAAGTATTTATCTTTGTCCTGTTTGAATATTCATTTGATCCAATTCCTTCAATTTACTCTTCTTTCTGATCTAAGTCAGATATTGACACGGACAGAATAGACACACTCCACAACATAGTTTTGGACCCTCCTTCCAGAATTTCATTGTCTATCTGACTTTAGCATCGACACCCAAAATTAAGGTCATAAAGACTCAGTGCAAGTGCAAGTTGAGTCATTCATTTAGAAGAGTAAATCCTGTTATTAAAGGTTTAAGCCAGGAGATCAAAGATCATCAACTAATCAAACTTGTCATTTACTTGAATAGCTTGTGATTTTTATTGTGGACGGTATTCCTATCACTTTTGTTCTTGTGAACCATAGTTTCTGCCTCATATTTGCTTCTGTATTCAATTTAGATATAACAAGTTAATGAATTACCTTTCTAATATTACATAATTGCTTGTCCATCCGTTTTGCAGGTAGATGTTTATGGATATAGACGCTTGACATCTGTGCTGGAGTGGATGGGACTTCATGCTTTAAGTATCTTCATTCTCGTAACTTCTAACTTGGCCATCATTGTAATTCAAGGATTTTATTGGAAAGCTCCTCAAAATAACCTTGTAAGTACTAAAAATTATGCAGCAAATTTCTACGGAACAAATTGTAGTCCTTGAAGCTAAAAAACCAGTAAACTACTGTTTTACTGCTACCCCTTTCTTGCTTTACAGGTGCATTGGATCATAACACGTTTTGTGCACAAGTGACATGGTCAGGTTCCTATATATTGGTTAAGCCTTTGGATCTTCATTCTGTTGAGATCTTATGATATCTGGTACAAGAATTTCTCTCTTTATGTTGCTCTTCATGAGGTTTAGAGCATGGAGGTAAAGATGAGGTGGGAAAGAAGAGAGTACCCATTGTTTTAGATGGTGAATGCTGCTGCTATTCTCACGATAGATGTTAACCTTCTTCTGAGAATTGTTATTGTTGAAGCAACCTTGTTGTAGACTGCTTCGATTCTCAAACTTGAGGTTCACATCCTTCAGAGACTTCTCATTGTCACAGCCGACCTTGTTGTGGACTGCTGTGTCGCTCAAGATTGAGGTTAGCCTTCTTCTAACCTTGTTCTGAGAGTTCACATCCTGTAGACAACCTTGTTATAGACTGCTCTTTTACTCAAGTTTGGGGTTGACCTTCTAAGAGTTCTCATTCTTGTAGTTAACCTTCTACTGAGGGTTTCATTGTTGTAGCTAGATATGATTCTGGAGTGTTTTTACTATAGTTATTGAAGAACTATTTCCTTGTACAGTTTACTCTTCAAATGCAAAATAGGTTGTCATTTAACTTCCGAATATACGTATGATTCTGAGACATCTGCCCGATGGTTCATTGAATTACAATCCAATATGGTGCTTTCCCAAAAGTGAAATTTGGTTTCAGCATGAGTTTGTGAACATACTCAGATCAAACAGTATACATACATACACACAATAACCATAAAAGAATCCAGCATTCTGAGATAAACAAGAGGATGCATGTCTGTTAAAACTCCAGATGAAGGGTGGAATTTGAAGGCAAATTGGAACTCAAACCTATCTTCAAACTAATTACCTGAATCCGTAAAATGAAAGGTAAGGCACCCTGAGATCGTAGAACCAGCACCTTAAAGTTGGTCCATATGATACTCAATTTTCTTTGTTATTGGTAATTATAGCCATTCTCCCGCTGTAATACACTTGGTCAGATGATAATAGTTGAAAAAAGGCACCATTGACCTGGACATGCTAAAAGCTTCCTGCCACTGTTGCAGCTGCATTTTGTTACTTTTAACTCCTTTTCATGACCAATTTTTTACACATCCTCCACAAGGCCGGGGGCACCCTATAAATTCTCTCCTTGCTGCCAGGTTGCTCCTTCCCATGTTTCCTTTTCATTTCAGACTCGGGAAAAAAGCAAGCTCAAATCTGCAAGGATAAAGTTTTTTTGGTAATTGGGCTTCATCATGTGGCCTTAAGACTTCTAATACTCTAACCCACCCGTCCTTCAATGTGGCATGTCAGTCGTTCCAAGGCCAACCCAACCTTTTTCTCCACATGACCCACCAGTAAAATAGTTCTGCTCTCTGGAACGAAGATATCAGATTTTGCTCAGTTCCCAGTATAAATCTTATTTTCAGACCCCAAGAAAAGCTAGTTTTTTTTTTATTCCATTTCCAGATAATATTAGGTTGGAGCCAAACAAGTTTCTGGCCACAATCCTAAGGACAACTAGTTCGGTAAATGCAGTGCTATTTCGTCTAATCAATCAATCAATGATTGTCGATGCCACATGTTGAACTTCCACGACTGATTAATGGGTTTTGTTTAAGAATACTTTAATCCATGTCAAATATTCTGTTGTCGATATTTTGATTTATTAAAGAGGGATAACTCCACAGGAACAACCCTTTAAAAAAAAAGTTGAATTATTACTAATTAAAGAATAATGAATATTATCTATACAAGGCAAGTCCTTTACATGATCCTCGATTAATTAACCAAAAATCGTATATTTTGGCCATCTATACCAATAATTTTGGAAAACAACACACTGACCACATGGAATTGCTTAAGCAAATGACCAATGGACTAAAATACTAAGAAAAGCTTATCCTTGCAAATCAATGTGCAAATAATACCATAATACATGCTTACCACTCTCGTAATATAAAAGAATCAAGTCCCAACGAGAATCAAGCATGGTAAGCCATATTAAAAGAGGGAGAAGATCAAATAAGTAACAGAGAAAATGGACCTAGTCACATGCTGAAATCAAATCACTCAATCCCCCAATCAATCAAGCCCTGCTGATACACAGGGTTTCATTTTCCAAACCACTTGACATCCCCGATCATACAACAGGGTTTCATTTGTCTTCTGGTGCACATCTGTGGTCAGAACATGCTCGGCCACCCCCTTGGTGCTTCTGTCATGGCATGCTTCCACAGAGATAAAACCAACATCCGGGACACTTTTCAGCCTCCTCCCAACCCTGTTGCACCAAAAAATATTCTCTGACATCATCTCATTATTTGAGAACAAGAGCTTAGAATGGATGGTGCTTTCATGGAAAATGGCCTCCTCAAAACTTCTCGAAGTAGGCCCATCCGATGCTGTTTCAATGGTTTAAAATATGCTTGAATTCCACAGGGTAAAGAATAGTCAAATACATGTTCTGCAGAAACCACAAAAACTAGTCTTTCCACTGTCATTGGTGGTACTTACTTCAACATGCACGCCAAAGCAACATGATCCTCCTCGTGTACAATGATACTGCATTTTTATATGAAGGAGACGCTTAATAGGGCTGACAACTTAGGATTTCATAATGGCTCTGAGCTAAACAATCTTCCACGCTAGACTTTATCATCAGCTAAAGATTCTTCAAAAAAGAAAAAGTTGGGTTCTTCCCCATATTCGGCACAGATGAAAAGACAAAACTCATCATGAATAAATCTTGGATACATCACTATGAGATCTCCCTTATCATTTAGTTTGTTATGACCGTAATAGAAAGCATTTTTTTTTTGAAAAACTTGTACTATGGGTATGAATTTTCTAAACGAAACCTTATATACTAAGAAGTTTCTTTTTATTCCTTCTTCTAGAGACTGGTTTTTACAAGAAACAATATAAATATGCATCTTCTAGGTTGAGAATGGCGTTCTTTTGCTTGATTTGATTTGATTTGATTTGACCAAAGCAAGAGAAAAGATTCCTGTTAGATTTGATTGATTGTGGTTAGTTTTCTTGGGAGGCAAACAAGGACAAGGTCATTTTTGTCATGGGGAAACTCAAAAGATGGTGAGTAAAACCCATGATTAACGGTTGGTCTTTGGAAAACAGCAAGGGTCGCTTTCTGGCCGACGTGGTCCCCGGCGGCCAACGTGAGCCTCACCGCCACTGGAAAATACAACCGTTGTACTGAGCCGATAATCAATACAACAATCCAAAGGCCAACGGTCGAAAGAAGCCTCTGGAAACGTCCGGCCGTTTTAAGATAAAGCTCGAAACGTGGCAGAACCAATGAAAATCCATACTTACCCCCACCTTTTCGTCAAGCGAAATAAATATAAAAAGAAGGAATATATTCTATTTTTAACTGGGATAAAAATTAATTTAACTTTAAGCGATGTATTGTGATTCTTATTCTTTTAGGGCACTAAAAATGTATATTTTATTATTTTATTCTAAAAGGTGAATAACAAAAGAATTAAAATTTTTTCTTTTTAGTAATAACAACACAAAAAAGGAGCATAAAAGAGTAAGATGGAAAAAGAGACGGTTACTTAGAAAGTACGGCACAAGTTGGGGGGATAACGATGGAGGGGCAGCGGGGCCCGGTGGCTTGAACCTCGGCATTAGGAGAGATGCTTGACAGCTGGAGCCACATGAACGTGGATGATTGATCAAGTCGGGACCCATTTTTTTGATGATCCAGCGAAGACCAGGCTCTCGGACAACCCATTTCAGAGAATGTTTAAGACATGCCGGGTCACCCAATCCGACCCCATTGACCTAACTTTAAGACTGGCGTCAATGCCCTTAAACAGCCCCCACCTTTGTCTTCCACCATCTGCTTTGAGCCACACAATATGTATTTTCCTTTTTTAACTATTTTCACACATGTTGTTAGTGTGGTAGTCCGTGTCAACTATTTCTAACCTCTCTTTTAATGATAGTGATGAACTTTTTTTTCTCTTTTAATTGATGTTTAGCATATTGGAAAGGAGAGAAAACTCGAACTCAGACCGATAAGACTGAAATTGAATTTTTAATTTGACTTGAAATCATGAGAACTACTAAAAATATATTATTTAATTTAAAATTTTAATTAAAAATGTGAGAAAGATTACACATAAGTTTATAATAAATGATTATTGAACTATCATAATATTTTATAATAAATCTAAGATTACTCTTATTTAAAAAATGTCAACAAAAAAGCCCAACTCATATATTATGTTAAAAATTTGATGGTACTGAGTTTGTATCTTGTGAAAAAAATGCCGGCCCATTTGGTTGTATGACGTGGAACAAAGCACCAAAAGAAGCAGCCGGGGGAAGGAGGGAACATTGTTCTCAATGGCCATTATCTGCAGTGAAACACCCCACCGTGCTACAGCAACAGTGCCGTTGGTTGAAGACGACAAGACAATCAATAATGACAGGCTAAAAGACATCATCGACGACAGTTTTGCCAGATTGGGGCCACCAAACTTCAAACAATGGGAGAGAATGTCCAGCGGTTTCCTCTGTTTTTTTTTTTTTCTTTTCTTTTTTGGGCTTAAATTAAGTACCCTTCAATGGAAGGGATGGGGCCAGCTTTGGACCAAATCAACTACCTTTAATTGGGACATGCTTAAATTGAAGTTGCAGATCATTTCAAGAAACATGCGTAGCTTTAAAATAACGGGAAGGAGGAAAATTTGGATAAATAAGTAAAATCCTATTCAAGTCACTTATGAATTGTTTGGTGGGAGATTAACTTCCAAGGGATTTAAAACAAGTACTTTAGAAGTGTGACTGTGACTGACCGTGACCGTGACTTGAAATGGAATCGTTCATCCGGATCAATAGCCTACAATTTTATTGTTTAAGAAATCGGTGGCAATCCTTGGATGAATGTGAATGTGTAGATGTTCTTCTTATCTTTTGTAAGGTCATCATGAATAAGACATTTTCGCTAATCTTGCAAAGAATGAGATATGGGATAGCGATTGAAGAGATGAAAGGGCGCAAAAAATTGTGAATATAAAGACTGAGTATTCAAATTAGGATTAGGAGAGGTTTTGAGGCTTCAAATCAGACTATTGGTTGGTAAAAGTTGCTATAATTGGCAATTTCGATCAACCCTAAAGGACTTGCCTTAGGGAATTAGGGTGTACCGTAAAGTGAATTTAATAAATCCGGTCATCAACCAAACCCCAGAAGGGCTTTTGAGTTCTTTAACATCGCTTTATGAGCTGGGTTCTGTCAAAAGAGAAAAAGGGGTACCCTATGCGGACAACTAATAACTGTTTAGAGATAAGACAATGTCCAGAGAGAGAGAGAGAGAGAGAGAGTAGCAACGAAGATCAAAAGCAACTATAGTGGCTAAAGACTGCTAAACTTCGCCATTTTTATTAAACCCAAAAGACTCTTTTGGTTGTCTAACATGCCCTAAGGATTTAGGGTTACCAACCAAGAAACTTTGCAACCTTCATTACCATACACAAAACCCCACAAGTAGTCCTATCACGAAGCTAACCCAAAAGAGCTTCTTAGTTGTTTAACGTGTCCCATCGAGTTAGGGCTGCCCTAAAAGAACAACTGATAACCGTTTAGAGATAAGACAGCGCTTAGAGAGAGCTTTTGAGGCTCAAAAAATATAATCACAAAAGCCCTTTTGGTTGTCTAACTTGCTCTAGGGAGTTCTAGGGTTCTCTAGATGAAATTTTTACAACCCCCATAAACCCACAATCAACCGAAGCTGACCCAAAAGGGGTTTTGAGCTCTTTGTTCAAAATAGTACATGAGAAAATATTTGCTTAGATTTTAGGATATGATTATGCGGATTAAATTTTGTCGAAGGCAGTTTTGGCGTCCCCTAGACTAAAAGATACCCAACCTTGATTGCCATTTAAGAAGACCTAGAAGAAGGGATCTTGAGGAGTTTTGAGTGAACTGGGGTTCCAAGCAAGGAAAAAAAGGGCCGTCGGAACAAGACAAAGAAGTAACCGTCGCAGGCGTGGATTTCGTTGGATGCCAGGCTGACGCATGAGCCCTCGCCCCTCGAAGCCCCCCCACCCCCCACAGATGATTAGCCCTCACATGGTCTCGCTGTACACCTCGGCCCCACTTCCACCCTCTCTAAAACCCTCCTTCCTATTTTCCACTTCTTTTCCACTTTTTGTTTTTTTTTTTTGGCTGTAATTTGACATTTTCTTTCCCAAACTGCCCATGGATTATACCTAAATTGCACCATTTGCCTACCCTGCTGTCCACTCTTTAAAACTCCCCTTCCCATCTGCTTTTCAGCGCACAGAGCTTTTGTAGACAGAGCAAGCAAGCAACCAAGAAAGCAGAGTTCTTTACAGGGACTGTTCTCCTCTTAGGCTGTGAAAGATGTCGAAGGAAGTGAGTGAGGAGGGACAGAGCCACCAGCATGGCAAGGACTACGTCGACCCCCCACCGGCTCCTCTCTTCGATATGGGAGAGTTGAAGCTCTGGTCTTTCTACAGAGCTCTCATCGCTGAGTTCATCGCTACCCTCCTCTTTCTCTACGTCACTGTCGCCACAGTCATCGGGGAAATGGCTGCGCAAAAGAACGTGGCCAAACCCTGTGGCGGTGTGGGGGTTCTCGGTATAGCGTGGGCCTTTGGTGGTATGATCTTCGTTCTCGTGTACTGCACCGCCGGTATCTCTGGTAAGTAAGCATGTTACAATGGTTGAATGTTTATAAACTCTCCTTTGTTAGTTTGTTTTGGTGACGGGTTTGTTGCTTTGTAGGTGGGCATATCAACCCTGCTGTCACGTTCGGGTTGTTCTTGGCCAGGAAGGTGTCGCTGATTCGGGCGGTGTCATACATAGTGGCTCAGTGCTTGGGAGCTATGTGCGGTGTTGGGTTGGTCAAGGCTTTCACTAATTCCTTGTACGAAGGGAACGGCGGTGGTGCTAACGTTGTAGCTGGCGGTTACAACACCGGCACAGCCTTGGGTGCTGAAATCATTGGAACCTTTGTGCTGGTCTACACCGTTTTCTCAGCCACCGACCCCAAGAGGAGCGCTCGTGACTCACATGTGCCTGTATGTAACCTTTCCTTCTAAATTTTCCAACTTTTATGGCTTCAAGTTCAAGTTTTGATCCCTCTTTTTAGGCCATATGGTAGTGAATAGCTTTGTTTTACTAACTTGATCCGAGGTTCATAATTGTTTGCGTGCAGGTTTTGGCTCCACTCCCCATTGGGTTCGCCGTGTTCATGGTGCACTTGGCCACCATCCCCATCACTGGAACTGGTATCAACCCTGCTAGGAGTCTGGGTGCTGCCGTCATCTACAACCAGAAGAAAGCCTGGGATGACCAAGTAAGTGTTCATCTATATAAACGCCTGAACTTGTTAAATGGTTACGGATTTCGACCCTTTTGAGTGAGTTTACTAACAAGTGGGGTGTCTGATGCAGTGGATCTTCTGGGTTGGTCCTCTTGTGGGAGCACTGGCGGCGGCGGCTTACCACCAGTACATACTGAGAGCAGCAGCCATCAAGGCTTTGGGATCCTTCCGCAGCAACCCCACCAACTAAAGAGAGACAAAGCACAGCCCTCAACCCTCAACCCCCCCAACCCCTCAAATGTCTCATTTTTCTGTCGCCCATATTTGTCTGTTTGCATGTGTGTATTGAGAGGATGTTGATGATGACCCTTCTTCTTTTTTCCCTGCTCTCTTTACAATTTAATCTTAAATTATTAGCATTGTATGTGTATTATTATTATTATTGTTCATGACTAGTGGTGGTCCTGCTCCTTTAAAATCCCTGTTCTACTCTCTGGTTCTCTCTCGAATCTTCTTCAAGTAACCTTTAATTTTAGTGAAAACGGTTAATGAATCCAATCAAGAGGAGGCTTCCTTCTAGGTGCCCCTGGAGAGAATGGATAAGATGCTCTCTGATATCGAGCTTTCTCATCCATTCTGGAAAGGCGGAGAGATAGTGGTTTGCCCGTCCACACCCAATGGGACAAAGCGAAAGAAAGGGGAAGCATATTGGTTCTCGAGATGTGGCCACGTGGCATGAGAGCATAGGTCACATGTCATGGCATCACATGGGTGGTGGGTGAAAGAGAACAAACAAAAGGAGAAAAGTAAAATTTTTCAATTTTTGCCTTTATTTTTTACTTTTTAAATTTAACCACCTAGAATGGGAATCCTGGTCACGTCTTTTCACGCTGCTGGCTCGTCTCTTTGAAGGCTGTCTGAGGTAGTGGTCCTAAAAGGGTCAAAATCCGAGCTGTCAGTGGTCCAAGTTCCACCTCAAAATCCTTTCGTCACGGGGCCTATTCCTCTTCTTCTTCTTCTTCTTCTTCAAAATTTGCATCGTTGGGTATTTGGAAAGATATCAAACACCGAATGGTACATTTCAACCAAGAGGGGTGTCAGAAGTGGTTGGTGAAAACCTTGCTTTATCATCAATGAAGTGAACACGAGATAGGTTCCACAGTAAGAGCCCAGTACAGCTCGCAATGTAAAAGGAGTTCCCTCCGCTTGAATTACAACATTTTAAGGAAGTTGCCACCTAATTTGAAAGACCACGGCTTTGATGAAACCGAGCTAATTTTCTGTCACACTTTTGAACTGCGGTCCCCTTTTCCGGAACTGCAAAGCCCATCTAATTTCCTGCTAACTTAAAGAACTACAACTTCTTCCTTTTTTCTGAACCTATATCAAGTTAACAAGGGATTCCATTAGGATTTGGCTTTCTACCTTGAAAAGGGAACTTACTGAAATTTTCTGTTTGAATTTTCTCAGTTTTAACTGCAGCTCCCTTTTTGTGAACCGAAGGCAACAAGGAATTCCCTCCGCTTGAATTGTAGCTTTTAAGGATGAAACCTTCGTGTGTAACCCAAGATGAGACAGGAATTTGCTGACACACTTTTCTTCTTAGTACCGTATCATCATCATTCCAATTAGAAACGAGAGCATTGAAGCTGACCAGGCCGCTTACATCAAAATGAAATTTCATTTGAAAATTTTGCATGAGTTAAACACATATCATACTCGGGAAACAAGTTAGCAGAACATTGAAAATGGCCATTGCCATCCAACTTTCACCATGTATATAATGGTCATGCTCCATTGGACTCGGAGTTGTACAATAAGACAAAAAACATCAACATACAGTGCGTTACTCAACGCAGATAGATACCTTTAGTCAGGCAATGCAGTTCCTCTCTCAAGATTGTTCTTAATCTCCAGCGTGTATTTACCAAAGGCTCGCTCAATCTTCTTGTTGAAATGCTCATTACGGTCATTGATCGAGTCAATATCCTTCTCTTCATGGAACCTTCTCCTTCTGCTAAATGATCCGCGTTTCTCTTCCCGCTCCTTCAGTTCCTTCACCATCTTATCAATCTTTTCCTCTGAGACCTTTGGAGCCTGCGAGATACAGGACAAAACAGAGAGCTCATGGCCACTTCTTTGGATGAGTTACTATTAAGCCATATCTACCAAAGTTTTCTACAAAAAAAATCGTACCTTCCCATATTGAAGACTGGAAGCATCACGGTAGAACTCTGGATCAGCTTCTTTCATTCTGTTGTACTTCTCCAAATCGATGTCAACATTCTTCGTCCGCTTTTTGTAAGCATTGTACAATGTTTTCTGATTGAAAACTGTTCAAAAGACACGTTAGCATCACTTTTAAATAGCAATTTATCTATCAGAGACAGAAATAAGATTCATAATCATTAGGCTACAACAAATTAAAACCCGTCTAGAACAGTAGTCTAACAGGTTTCCTTTTCCAAAGTCCACAGAACCCGGCCAGATTTTATAATCTTGTTGAGCAGAAATATATCTGCAACCCAGCGTTTACAGATTTATTAATTGAATCCACAGCTAACTGTTCATTCCAAGATACACACACGTCAACAAAGGAAAACGAAGTTTGACTGTCTTTATGAAGACATACATAATTTAAGAATGCAAACATGATAAAATAGGAATAAACCAATACAAGTATATAAAAACATACCATCCCAGCCATATGGAGCAGGATCCTTCTCCCATTTCTTATATTTTGACTCTGCTGCTTCTTGCGTATCTAGCATATAAGCCTTTGTCATATCCAGACCATTTGCATCTAGAAGTTTTCCAATTTTTTTCTTCCTCTCATCAAGCCATTTTTGTTTAGATATGCCCCTTGACTCGGTTGGTGCTTCCATTCTTTTCTTTTCAGCTGCGATTTCTTTTTGATTGTCACTTTTTGCCTTCATCTGCCATTGTGCAACCATAAACCAAGTGAGTTTCAAAAGGTTCATCAGAAGTGAACATCGTGGAACTATTATTTTCTTAAACTCAATCAATTTCAAAACATAAGCTTATTTTCTAAACTTATTTGACACCTCACCATCTTATTTCTCAACTCCCACAATTTCTTCTTCCTCCCTGTCAGTTTTGTAACATCTTCCACATTCTCCTCAACAGGATAGTCTTTTTCACCATCAGCATGATCCTCAAAATCCTGTCTGTTGTCGTGTAGATCTTCATCCGGCTCTGGTGCACTAGAATTGGATTGAACACTCAAACCAGTAGGCTGCGATATTTCTGATAGAAATAAGTACCAAGGTTAAATAAGGGAAGTATGAAAGTGAAACAGAATGCATCAAGCATCATGTTATATAGCAATACATTATGGTACAGAACATAGAATCTTGCAAGTGAGATATTATACTAAAAAATCAATTTAGACACCTAAATTTTTCATATTTCAAGGAATTAGACAATCTTATATGCTAAGGAGGGCAGAGGTCTAAATAAAGAGAAAAGTACAGAACCATCAACAAAATAAAGAAAGAATGTAAATCCCTTATCTCCCTTGAATGATGATAAAGAAGGAAAAGGATCAGACCATGCAATCATTGTGGACTTAAAGATGGTGAAGAAAAAAGTAAACAAATTTTTCAAACAACAATGTGCTGCTAGGTCCTACAAAGCGTTAATAACTTTCCTACTACAAACCTCAAGAGGAAAACCATACAAAAGATAGCACCGAAAACTCAAGGAAGCTTTACACCCGAGTTATTGGTAACCAGAGTAGAAATCAAGCAACAAAGAGACAAATCAAGATGCAAAAGACCTTATAGACTAGAGTTACTAAACAATCAATATAGTACATAAAACAGGAGTAGCTGACCTGATTCCTCTTGCTCCATCCTAGCCTTGTATTCAGCTATGATTTTGAAGCAGTATTCGCTGCATTCATGGTAAGGATTTGATGCATTCCTGCAGTCCGGGTGTACTCCTCTTTCATCAGTCATTTTCCCAGAAGCTTGCCTCCTATTGCACCACCTCAGTTACCTGAACAATGCAGTCCCAGAACTAAATCTTTAATCGCAATGGGAAAACCTTACCATGCGGGAACTATTTTCCACCCAATTATCACTATAAGGTGAAATTACCATGGGACGATGCTTCAAAATACTCATTTTTTGATGATTTCCAAAACCTAAAAAGGAATTTGAAAAGGGTTTCTTCCAACTAGAGTATATATTTCTTGTCGCAAGTACTGAAGGCATTCTTGAGCAACTACGATATATGCGAAATCACACAAAAAAAGCTGAATAACTATTCCTGTTTTCAGTTCCCGGGAAAACCGAGAGAGAAAAGAGCAAGAAAATCAGTAGTTCTACAAAATTCCAACTAGCAAACAAATAATAAGCACGAGAGACATTTGAGCTGATTATCTTACTCAATTCGATAACCTAAAAGAAATAGAAAGATAGAAACTCCGCTTTCCATGTCTTTCTCAGGCTTTTCCCCCGGTTTCTCATAGTCCAAACACGCATAAAAACAAAATTCCAAACCAACTTAAATCACAAAAAAGAAACTACTTCGATTGCACAAAGATGAAAGAAACTAACCCGTGAAGTAAATTGGCTTCGGTTGCCAAGCGCGCTATCTAGGGCTTTCTTTTCTGGGAAAAGAAGAACCAAATCTACGAAGGGAAGATTGCGACTTAGATAAACTTTTTGGGTACTTCCAGCAATTCCTTCTACGAATCGCTGGCCCTCTATCTAGTCGGTGAAACTTGCCAAAAAGCGAGTTGGACCGTCGGGTCGGCCTGTATGACCAATTTGGTACTGTTTTGGATCCGTACGAGTGAAATTCAAATCTTATTTTTAAATGGTATATCTTAATAAAATTTATTAGGTACCATCATGTTTTCTATAAAAATATAAAAAATAAAAAATTAAGCATTTTACTTTTGCAATTTATTTTTAAATTTAATTAAAACTCTGTTTTGCTGTTCGGGTTGTTATTGGGCCCTAGGATTTTAGATTCCTAGTAGGCCGGGCTTTGCTTTTACTTGGGCAATAAAAGGACCTTTTTTTTAGCATGATGTATTAGTCAAGAATGATTTCTACTTGTTCCTAATCTCGAGTGCATGTATGTCTGATTCCACCTCGTAAATGGGACCTGACACCCTACGCGAAGAGTATTCCTTTTTACCATTTTGTGGGGTTGATTTGATCTGGTGATTCTAAAAGGTGTGACAGCATAGGAGAATTCACCTTTATCATGCCACAAATACATACGTGAAGGATTTTATGTATTCCGGAATAAAATCAATCTTTATGCCTACAAAACAATGATTTACTTTTTATATTGAAGTTTTCATAGACTAAGAAATCATTAAATTTTTTTCTTTGGTTATAATAACTCATATGAGACAACTGTTGTAAAATTTTTCACAACTTCCTACTTGATTGATAAAATTAACGCTTGACCATTATGTATAAAATTAACATTTATCCTAACTCCTAATTTTGACTCTATACAAATATTTATCTGCTATAGTTGCTTAATGGTTATTGTAAAACAAAAAATCATATTGAAGAAGAAAATATTTATGATATGCCTTATAAGTTTGAACAATTTTTTTTTTCTCAGTGAAGTCTTTTAAAAAGAAGTGGACTTAAGCTTTCAAGATAATATTAAAGCCAATCTTTCCTCATGTTCTAACCCAATCTCATAAATGAGAGTTAGTTTTTCACTGGCAAAAAACTAAACTTAAACTAAACTTATAATATATCTTATAAGCTTGAACAACCCTTCTCCTCAATGAGAGTTTTTCTACCGAAGAGTGTAATCCAACAGACTGGAGACCGAGTGAATGTCGTTAGACTAATGCCAAGGAGTAGTTGGTAAGCAAGAACTAGAAAGGCAAAAAGAGCAGTAATGCAAATAAGATAAGTGTGTTTAATGAGAACAAATGAAACTGGTCTTCTGAGTCCACGCCTTGAATCACATTATTTCAAAAGTAGTAAAAACATGCAAACATCACGCTTGAGCTTATGCTCTTGTATAATGGCAGAACAATATGTTCAAGCTAATGTTCTTCTATAATTATACAGCACTGAAACCGAAACCTTTTGGTTGTTTACAGATGCCTCACAAGAGTTCATCTAACAAGGATCTTGCCTGAAAGTTTTCAATCTTGGACCTGATAGACTGAATAGTCTCATTCAACTGGGAACCTTTGAGCTCAAGCTCACTCAAGTGAGCTCTTGTTTTTGCCACCTGTTTCTTGGCAGCGGCAACCTCTTTTTCTTTGATAGACAGATCTTCTATTTGAGCTGTTAGTTCTTTCTTCGTTGATTCCAACTCCTGATCACAGTCGATCTTTGCTAACTCAATGGTTCGATGCTGACTAATGAGTTCAACGTCTTTGGTGATCTCATTGATTAGGCCTCGGAGCCAACTGACATCAATCTGAGCAGATTCTACATCTTTCAGGATGGCTAGGAGTTCTTTGATTTTGGACTTGGTGAGATGAATGACTGAACTGTATTGCAACTCCTTAACCACAGAGCATACGCAGTCTAGATAATAAGAGCGCAAGGACAGTGATTCTAACTGACAGCTCGCAGCAATGTCTCCATACTTGTTAAATATAGACTGCAGAATGGAAGCAGAGCTTTCCTTCACATGATATTTTCCAACGGACACACAAGAATCAGAAAATACGGATCGGACCTCTTCCTCGTCACTGCCTTCCAACGCATTAGCAATACCAGAGAAACTAAAGTTCACGGACTCAGTAGCTGAATCAGGACCATCTACTCCCATGTCATCAAGAATAGGATTAGGAACCCCATTTTCAGCATGGAGCTCTTTGTCCCCTTCCTGTTTGTTTGGTGTTTCTCCAGAGATGTGAGTACCGTTTCTTTTGGGAGTGTCTTTAGAATTTTCAGGCTGTCAACACGATGAAGGAGTTAAAAAGATACAAAAAACAGAGGATTGATGAAGTATATAATGTGTGCTAATCATCCCAAGGAAACAATAAGAAGAAGGAAATAAACAAAGAAAGTAAAACTTGTCTAATTGTGCATTTGTTTGTGTGTGTGACACGGAGAGAGAGAGGAGGGAGGGAGTATGCACCGGCACAAGCATTCCAGAGGTAGCCACTGTTTTAGAGGATTCACGTTGTTCCTTGTTGAGATTGAGAAAAGGATATTGCGCATAAGTTTCCTTAGCATGAAAATCAGGATAATCCACACCGCTTTCTACTTCCACCTTTTCCTTAGTCGCAAAACCAGAGTAAAGTGTTTTTGGAGAAGCCGCTACATTGTCACGCACCTTTGGGGTGCCTGGCTGGGAACCTTCCTTTTTTTTCCTGCCAAAACTTCTTGAAACATCAAGGATGACGGAGCCTGCAATTACAAAGAAATATATTTAGGAACCTAGATCGTATCATGTAGATGTGAATCCCTGTGCATGAGATGGGATGAATGAATGACTCGGTATCTATATATTCTGTCTAGTGGTAAATCCAAATCAGCAAGTGTTTCCTTGAAGTTCAAACGCAAACAAATAAGAGATGCTGACAAAACTGCCACTAAATCACTTAGAACTGTTGAATCAAATTACATTCTTAACATCTTCAAAAGAAAATATCAGCATTTTTCTTAATCCAACCAACATATGAGGATGTAAGAAATTGCACAATTTTCTTTCTGTGTAAGTGATTTGACACATCTAAGAGAAGCAAAGAAAGCCAAAAAGGAGAAAGAGTGACAGCAGAAAGACACAGATAATGGCCATGAGTGAATGGCTTACCAGGCAAGATCTTTAGAAACTTAAGAGGGTAACCTCTCACGGGTTGATACAATTGTGTTTCCCATTTATATTAAGGAATATGAATTCTTAACTCAGGATTTTCAGGTGCTTTCTCTTGTTTATTCACTGCTATTTATAATACAAGGCACCTTTGTAGTTCAAGCAGGAGAAGATAAGGAAAATGTGTTCCTCAGGATCCATTTTCTAAGATAAGAATAAAACTCCTCCTACTAGATTTGCTTTAAGCGGAAAAGCAGCCAAGCAGCTACCATTTAAATCTCCTTGCATGTTGTAATAACCAAAGAAAGCACTAGAATCATAGGGTACCTTTGCCCCTCACAAAGTCTCTAAGTTTATGCTAATCGTTCTTATGTTGGTTATATTAAGAAGTTCATTATCCACATCTTAATCCATCCCTTCACTATGATAGTCAAATTATTGAACTATCATTGCATCACATTAAGTGAACAATGCATGAACTCAAGTTAAAAAAAGACCATAAGAGTATTAAAGGAGACCTAGCTCTGATATATTATTAAAAGACTCATTATCCAATCTAAAAATTGACTCAAGAGTTTATAGCATCTATTATTATATAAACAAGAGTTTTTATATATTTTTGAATAATGTGGAAATTCTTGCTCATATCTTAACAAAATACACACTCTCCCTCGTAAGGTACCATACAAGATGGGGAAAAACTTGTCTCCTGTCCTTAGCTGCCGCGACTCTTTTCAGGCAAATTTCATCACATTTATGGTAAGGGATGAATGACTTGGTCAAGCTGGATGCTATTGTATTTTCCTACTGACACCATCTTAAAATAAAAAATAAAAAATAAAAAAAGAGAAGAAAAAGAAAGGAAAAAAAAAAAAACCCCAAAATTTCTGCCTACGGAAAAGGTGGTCAAGAAAGCTCTTTAGAATTAGAAAACTCTGAATCCAATGATTTAACGAGTTAAATATTCCTAGTACTCACATCAAGAAATTTAATATTAGGCGCCCCGATAAAACAAAAAGCCAGGATGTTCATATGTCTATAAAGTCATGAATTTAAATTAGGAAGACTTGCAAGTAGTCAAGATATAAGAAATGAGAATATGCAAGTGATTCAACTTGTTTGGCACCTCTTTTTTGGGTAAATATTGTTCAATAATTCTCACAGCAGATTAAGCATAGGCTTGCCAAATCAAAATCAAATCTATTCCAAGGACATGTCATGTCCTAGCTAAAGAATCAAGAAAGCTGCAGATGCAAACGTGCTGTAGATATTTCTGCAAAACACAACGCAAATTTGGTATAAAAAATTACCTGATTTCTTCTTATCCTTGCGCGTCTCCCCTTGAGCAATCTTTTTGAGGCAAGTTTCAGTGCACTCGTGGTAGGGATTTGACGCATTGGGGCAATCTGGATGTATCTGTCCTTTCTGGGACATCTTTTTTTCTTTGGCACACCACCTTTTAACCCCTGCAAACCCTGAACAAAAGCAACAAAACAAAATTTCAAGGAATTTTCCCATCCAGTAAAACAGCAAATTTGAGAGGTCTAAATCTCTGATTATCCTTCCATTTTAACGCATACTGAAAAACCAGCCTCTAATCGTCGCTTTCGATTCAAATTCCTTCTAAATCGTCCGACATGATCTAAGAAACAATTCTGAAAGAGCAACCAACAATCGACACAAACTGAAAAACAGAACCCAGTAATGAAAACTTGAGCACTCACGTTTCACATCCAATTCAAAGCTCCGTATGGTTGGTGAGTACTAGAAAATAACCTATCAAACTGTAGTGATCAAACCTTTTCGTTGTTAGGTACGCAGGAAAAACCAAAGCCCCAGGTCAACTGAGTTGATTCAACCAGTTGACTCAGCGTAGGTTAGTTTCCGACCCCTAAAATTTTATCTTTCCTTCCCCTCCTTTTCTCAAAAACCAAACAAAAGATGGAGAAACTTCTCTATCTCAGACACCAACCTTTCTCCTTCAGAAACTAAACTAAACTAAACCCACAGCTTAGTTAGCCCAAAAAACCCAAAGGGTAAAGATTGGGTACAGAGCCCTAAATCAACCAAACAAACAAGAAGAACACTTGCAACCCCAAAAACCCACAAAGAGAAGCGGAGGAAGAAGAAAGAGATTAGATGCAAAGAAACCTATACCTGAACCAGAGTACAAATGGAAAAAAAGATCTACAGAGCATCAAACAACCCCAACAAAACTTGGTAAATATAGATGGAAAGAGAACAGCGGGAAACAGACCTCCAAGCAGAGAGCAGCGAGAAACAAGGCCCTTCGGGTCAGACTGGTCTGTTCACAAGCGAATTTTCTTACGCAATAATTATTTCCTTTCTAAATAAATGCCGCTGAAATGAAGTTTCAACGGTCTTGACATTCTTGTACTGTATTGACACGTAAATGACTTTTCTAGAAGATCTTTGAATATTGACAAATGTGTGGCTTTCATGGAGCTTACAGAGCAATGTGAACTGCATTTTCTGAGTTTTGAATTCAACGCCCTGACAGGTACCGGCTTAGCCCGGCATGGACGACACTTCTGCAACCCATGACGTATGATCTTAGGAAGAAAATCAATGTAAGCGGAAAGAAATATCGGAAATCATTTGCCGCCTTGATGTTCATCTCCCCTTGCATTTTTCTTTTTGGCTGGCAATTACAGACCTTTATCCCATAGGAAGACGTCAAAAGCAACAGTAGATTCTGTCGAAAAAAACAATTTTCATTGAATAGAAAACATTTTTTAATAAAAAATGGAGGCTGTTGTAGCTCATGCACTGCGTGGCTCGTATTCAATGTTGATACTGTTCTTTAAGTTGGGACCTTGTGGGAATATTTTGAGAATCCTTTGGTGATAATCAACGATAGCTGTCATACTCTGTGCACGGAATTGCCAATGGGAAAGGTGACGAAGAAGACTAAAATATTGGCCAGATCAAGAACTAGTTGGCGCCGACGGAGACAGAGAGAGAGAAAACCACGCCATTCCATAAAGCAAGCATGTGAACGTGGCATAGGCCTTTGCTCCTATGCCTTAAGTTTCCAACAAGTGTCCCATTAGTTTTTTGTCCAAGT
This sequence comes from Casuarina equisetifolia, assembly GCA_028551475.1. Classification (NCBI taxonomy): domain Eukaryota; kingdom Viridiplantae; phylum Streptophyta; class Magnoliopsida; order Fagales; family Casuarinaceae; genus Casuarina; species Casuarina equisetifolia. The sequence continues at coordinate 18,577,001 of CM052360.1, forward strand.
TCAGGCGTCACTGATTGTGATATCCTGGAAAACAGGACATCTACATAGCTGCTGAATACGTAATACACAGTAGAAATTCCTTTGAACTTTGAAAAAATGGCCTCCAAGAATTATTGAGGATACAGCAAAAGGACACAGAAAGTGTTGAATCTGAAACTTGAAACTCAGTATCATTCTTACAGTGTTAATATTTAGTTTAGGATGAACATAAAAAACCAATCTTAAGAAACGGCGAGTCTTTTTAAGAGTGAGGATTGAAAAAATGGGTTAGTTTTTCTGCAGGATGGGGGACAGGCTAGCTTGATTCCTTTTATATTTCTCTGAGGAATTGCTGATGTATGGCTTCCACGTTTGGTTCAAAGTTGAAGAGTAGTTGAAACATGAAAGAATAGACTAACCAAAACGAAGGAAAGACATAGTAAGGTAGTTGGGGTGTTGTACGCAATCTTAGGTCATGCAATATGCCCCTGATCCGATCATTACCTCTCACGTAATATCTCTCTGCAGGACTCTCTTTCTTCTCGGCTTGGCTCTCTCTTTCTTGACAAAAGAAATTAAAAATAAAAACATCTTTCTCTCATGCATGGCCTGCAGTTTACCTACCCATGTAACAGCCAACATCCAGATATTTGAAAAAAAAGGAAAAAAGAAAAAAGAAAAAAAAACAACAAAATAAGAGTTGGTTGATTGTTCTATTCTCTGTGTCTTCTTCATTAATGAAGATAAACGTTTTATGTTCCTTCTCACTTTGAGATGAGGTGGGTTTTGTCTAAGCTCGGATGATATTGCAGTTAACAATTGCTATCAACTGAAGTTTGTATGGATCTCTCCTTTTGTCTTTTCTGCTTCTCTTTTGTAGCTTGTTGCATCGGTGTTTTGCTTTTCTTTCTTTGTTCACTGAAAAGAGGTCCTGGAAGTAAGAAGAGCCACTGTTTTCAGCCAGGTGTGCTCTTTCTCTCCCTCTCTCTCTCTCTCTCTGTCACTCTCAAATTGTTTGATTCTGTTATGTGCTTCACACACTGCAAAAAGCTTCCTGATGAACATTTATGTAAGCCTTTTATTCGCTGACATGATCTGGAGATTCTCGTGGCATTTTCAGTAACATTTTGCAGCTTGTTTTTTTTAAACGATTTCAGGAAGCACGAACTTGTTCATCCAAAACCCAATGGAGAGGCTAAGACAACTCGTTGGTTTGAAAGGTTGGGATTATTGTGTTCTCTGGAAATTGACTGAAGACCACAGGTGAAGTGAAAGTACCTAATATCTTTCCCTGTCTTACTCTTACTCCCTCTGACTTGTGTACTTGGTTTCAGGTTTATTGAGTGGATTGACTGTTGTTGTGCTGGGAGTACTGACAACACCCAGAACGCTGGGGAACTTCTTTTTCCTGTTTCTCCCGTCCTTCCGTGCAGGGATTCCATGTTTCCGCATCCAAGAAGCAAATCTTGTGACCTTCTAGCTCAACTGCCTTCTTCCATGCCCCTAGATTCTGGGTACATTTAGTCTCTCATTTTCACTATATAACATCACTACTTCAAACTCATTTTCTGTGCTGTACTTGGTGCTCTTGAACTCATCGATTGTGTGGTCTGGAGCAGAATTTATGCACAAACATTGATATCAAACCAACCCAGCTGGTTAAACTTCTCAAATACAAGAGAGTCGAGTGTTCTACAAGTAAGTATCACTTCCCTTCCGTCCAACCGGCACAGGTAGAAAGGAAACCACAGTTCATATGAGTAAGTCATTATCGTATTCTCATTTGCAGGAAAATGGTGGTACTAGGGTTTTGATTCCATTGGCAGGAGGACTGATTGAGCTGTTCTCTACAAAACAAGTACGGTACTTCTTATTTAAGCAACTTCATTCCATATGGTTTACCTTTTTTGTTTATCTAAAGATATGATCTTTTCGTAATCACTACCACACAGACGAAGTATATCTAAACGAATTCTCAACTACAGGTTGCTGAAGATCAGAATGTCATTGATCTGTTCTCTACAAAGCAAGTATGATGTTTCTTAAACAACTTCCTTGAATATGAACTTGGAAAAAACAAAAGTATTTGGGATCACTGGCCGTTTGGCACATGCTATATGCTTTAACATTTTCTTTTTGGTTTATCTAAAGATTATGATCTTTTCATAGTCACGACCATGTTAAAAAAGTACATTTAAACTAATTTACAACTATAGGTTGATGAAGACCAGCATGTCATTGATATCATCGCAGACCAGTGCCAAATGTCAATGGAGCAAGAGGCCCTCATCAACTCAAGCAGCATGGATATAAACTATACTATTAATGTCAATGATCAAAAGGATCCCAACAACCATTTCCAGCTACCAGTTTCACCTCCAACAGCATTAGACAATCTGAATCTACCATACGACATCTCTGTTGACCGAATTCGCTTGTGTGAATCTCCAGTGAACTTCCTCTCGCAATATAGTTACCCTTCTGAAGATAGCGCTAGGAACGACATGTGTTTTGAAGGATCACATAATTCATTCAGTTTTGACAAACCAATCAACGCCTTCAAATCTTCCACTGAGAATGAGCAGCAAGACATGGATATAATGCAGCACCCCATGGCGAGCAGTTTATCTAACATGCACATGCAGTTTACGGAGTCATTGCTAAGCAAGGAGCAGGGAAATGATAAGGATTCAATCAAGAACGAGAAAGGGATGGCAGATTCGATATCGGATTGCAGTGATCAGTTTGATGATGAGGATGATGCAAAATATAGGCGAAGGACTGGAAAGGGAGCTGGAGCGAAAAACCTTATTGCTGAAAGGAATAGAAGGAAGAAGCTTAATGATAGGCTCTATACCCTTCGGGCCTTGGTCCCTAAGATCTCTAAGGTAATAATCTTTAGCTCTTTGCCCAGTTCATCATCAGAAGAGCTAAATAGACAAGTCATTGTAAGTTAAATAGGCAAGTTATAGTGAAAAATCTAATGCCGCTCCTGCATGTTCAGCTGGATAGGGCTTCCATCTTGGTGGACGCGATTGAATTTGTTAAGGAGTTGCAGAAGCAAGCCAAAGAACTCCAAGATGAGCTTGAAGAGCATTCAGTTGATGAAGGAGGTAGAAGCACAGCAAGCAATGGCAACCAACCCAATGTCCAACACGAAATTCCTAACCCCAGTGGAGTTAACCTTGGGCCGAAGAACGGGCATGATAAAACTCCAAATGGCAATCACGGGGGAGGCAATGGCAATGTCTCGAATCAAAATCAGGAGCCAGAAAGTACGAATGACAAGGCACAACAGATGGAGGTACCTAATTGATGTTCTTCAATTCCTTGTTCTTGGAAATCTATTTTCTTTGATTTCTTCATGAGAAAAAGGAATGGGACAACTATAGGTGCAAGTGGAAGTGGCTCAGATAGATGGGAATGAGTTCTTCGTGAAGGTATTCTGCGAGCACAAGCCTGGTGGGTTTGTGAGATTACTGGAGGCATTAAACTCTCTGGGATTGGACGTAACAAATGTAAACGTGACAAGCTTCAGAGGTCTTGTCTCTAATGTCTTCAAAGTGGAGGTAATTAGCTTCTAACGCTATTCTCGACTAAAAAAATCTTTCTGGGATTTCTTATTTACGTATTTTATGTTTATCAGAAGAGGGATAGTGAAATAGTTCAAGCTGATCATGTGAGAGACTCCTTGCTTGAGCTAACGCGAAACCCATCCAGAGGGTGGGCGGAGATGGCGAAAGCAGCAGAGGACGGCAGCAGCACCGACTATCATCAAAACCAGCACCACCTGCACAATCAGTGCGCTAGTTCCTACCACCAACACTTGCAACATCTCCATAATTAAGCGTATGTTTCTGGAGTTTGAAACTAGAGGCACCAACTCCAACTTGTTTCTTATAGTGCTTTGGTAGGACCTTCCATCGACATCTTCTTCAAGCTTTGTACCAGACATAATGTCTAAGAAATTCTCTACCTGCCTGTTGGGTTTCTTAATGATGGTAATGTGGTGCATTTATTCATCCCAAAAAACAAAATAAGTGTTGCATGCATACATATACATTAAAAAATTGCCTCCTCCTTAAAAGTTAGGTTTAAAGAGAAAATAAGTTTTCTAATACGACATCAAAGCTAGTAATTAAGGTGAATAAGATGTTATCTTGATATATGACGTTTTCTTTCTCAATTTATTTATGCATTCAACTCCTTTCGTGTAATTAATTAATTTATGAGAAACGAAATTAAGCTTGACAAAACAAAAATCCTACCCATTAAAGCAATAAAATAACCAAGACTACAAAGATATGAAAAGATTAATAAATATTCTACCGTGTCTCAATTTTCCCTCAAAATTCCAGCCTTGGCAATATTCCAAACACAACCATGCAAATTGCCATGCTCCACCATAGAGGGGCATTTCGTTTACAAGAGTTGACTGGTGGAGATGGCTCCATTTGTGTAGATGATGCAGCACCCGTAACATTAGCCTCAGAAGTGCTGCTTGCTTCTTTAACATCAATGGTGAACCTCATTCCCCCAAGGCAATGGCCAGGGATATTGCAGATGAACCAATAATTCTTTGCTTTGGTGAGTTTGACTTGATCGTCTCCACTCTCATACCTTGCCAACACTCCAGAGCTCGCATCACATGATCGATAGGTGGCTTCTGTGACTTCATAAGCGTTATGTTGCCCCTTCAGATACTTAAAACCTTCATCATATTTAACAAACATCCAGGATAAAAAATGGAGTTCCTCAACTGATCAAGAATGAAATTATTGAAATCAAATGAAAAATAGAGAACAAATGATTTGATTTTCCCCGCCAGAAACCAGATTTTAACATTGGCTACAGTAAAATTGGCAAGATAAAAGGGAAGGTACATACGAAGAACATCGCCGGTGCTAAATTTGTACTTCTGTGACCATAAGTCGAAGTCCGCATCCGCATTCCACTCTTCCTCATCGCCAACTATATAAACCTCCGGAGCAACACCCTTCAGTGACAAAAAATGAACCATCAAGATCATCAAGAAGCCGCCATATCTGAAGAACTTGGTCTCTTCCATGGCCTTAAACTGTATGAAAAGGGATGTACTTGTAGAAAAATGAATGGCTTTCAGAAGATTGTCAACGGAAGATGATAACGATAAAGACATTCCAGTCATGGTGGGAATGGCTGGCTCTTTGCTTCTGCCCCACTGCTTTCAAGGCTGGATGCTTATTTCAGAATCATTCATTCACAGAAGCAGTAACGTGTATCCTACATAATACAAATCATTTATGTCCGATTATGAAATCAACTTGGTGCATGCGCGAACAGGCCCCACATTTACATCCTAGAGAAGTAAAGAGTCTGGTGCAGTGGGGCACCCCAAATGGTTAGACCCATTCAAAAGCAGCATGAAGCTTTTCTGGGTGCAAGTCAATGGCTGAAGTAAGTTGATAGTCCCTCATGAATCATTTTAACAGAAGTTACTCAAGAATAATGGAAGTGGCCCACAATTGAAGTTGACGTTCATGTCATCTTTGTTCCTGGATATTGAACTTTCCAGGCTACAGTAGTTGGGTAGATGTACACACTGGCTGGCGATGATGGTGGAAGAAACTTCATACGGAAGATACATCCTTAACTTTTAGGGAGGTTTCCTACATATAATAAGGCTGCTTGGCCACACAGAAATCGATTCCCTTTTCCTTTTAGGTGCTGGTTCATGATGATTATCACTTTATCATAAGGCGAGAGAGTTTTACATAGATATTAAACGTTTGGAATGGGATTCCCACTTAAACACTGTGAACAGGAACAACTAACTAGCACCAATCACACGTGAAAGAAGATCATAAAAGACATCAAGGTTTACGGGATCATGAAGCAGTAATTTTCTCGTTTTACAACATCGAAAAAGGATCAAGATGCGAATTGGGTCTACTATGTGGTCCTTTATCACAGCAAACAGGCCGAACTTTATGTCCTTAGTCATAGGAAACGTGTCCATGACGAAGCCCAAGGCTTTTATGCATATGGATATCAAATTCCTATTCATCTTTCCTATATGTTAATATTAAAACAAATTAACTAACATAAATGGTTATATTTCCTCTTTCTTACTTGCTCCAATCGATCTTTAATTTGATGGCTATTTTCTTCCTTGAAACAATGGCTAATGGACGAACATTGATACAATTCAATATGTGTGTATAGAATTGAAAAAAGGTGAAGAAACCACATAATTGAAGGGAAAGCAAAAAAGACAGAAAAAAGGCAATCAAAGACGTGATGAGATAACAATAATAAAAGGAAGTTTTTTACTCAAGAATATTAAAGAAATTTTTTTACTTTTTACGTGTCAAAATAGAGTAGTGAATTTTTTGTATGAATAAAAAAGTTTGTCTTTTCAACAAGGCATTGAACTTAAGCCAATTTTTGTTACAAGTCTTGTAAACTTTCATTTTCGTTATGAATGTTTGCAAGTTTGTGAGTATAAAATGTGATTGAGGTGCCATTAAACAACCTTTCTTAACGGTAAACAAATAAATGGGGGCATTTACCATATTTTTACATTCTATATAGGAGACGTGGATAAGAAGTTACTGTATTTTTCTTTTCACCTAAAACATATAGCAATTTGTATCCTATAAAGAAATCAATTTATCCTGAAAGGAGATGAAAATTTAATATAAACCCTTATCAGAAAGTATACGATTTTGCATATTTTTACTGAATGAAGATCAATATAAGTTTAATTGTTAAAGACGGATAGATTTGTTCTCCTTATCATCTTTTTTTTTCTCTTCTAATTCTAATGTTTTACAATGTAAAACTAAACCTCTAGGATCCAACAAAGTCTACCTCACCTGCACTAATGAACTCAGAACAGACATTATCAGAATCATCAAAATACCAAATGTAGGGAGAAATCAAAGAAGAAGAAAAAAAAAAACTCTTAGGCAAAATTTACAGTGCATCATTATATTCTAAACAATTTCATTTGTCCAGTTCTGCTTGCATGTTGGCCTAGTTTCTCGCTAAACGTTAGCCCCAAAAAAAGAGAAATCAAAATCCTTACTGAATTTAAGCTACAGACCTTTTTACTTAAAAGGAGAGGGAATTGGATTCGACAAAAGGATGACACAAGCTAACCTATTTTCTTTCAATCAATTTGCTTCGCTAATCAAAGTTGTTTCTTTCTATTTTCTCTTGTTCAATTAAAAAATGAAATGATTAGATAAGGAAGAGACGCTAGTAGAAACTATTAAGAACAGAGCTAAGCACAGCCCCTCAACCGGCTTTCAACCTAATACTGCTGCAGATAAAAATAAAAATTCGAGGTTTAACCTATAGACTAGTAGGTGAGGTTCCAGCTAATGACTTTAAAATCAGGTAGCCATACGAGAGCATAGTAAGTCATACGATTGAGAGTGAATTGGTACAGCGATTTCAAACCTAGGAGATTCAATAACATTCCGGTCATTTTACCTATACCGCATCAACCAATAACAACAAAGAGGAAGCAAGAATCTAACTGAGAAATTCCCAACCATTCACCATATGGCTGCAAAACGTGTACTCATAAGCTTTGAGATTGTTAGCAAGTGCCTATCTTAATGGTAAGCAGGTGCTACCTGGGATTTCTTAATCCTAGGTTCAATATCCAAGGTGTATGAGTAGGTGTGTGAGTGTACAAAAATAAATAAAAAAAAGCTCTAAGAAGTCTTTAGTTCAATTTCTTGCCATAAAACTTCAACAAGAAATACTTCTTAAAGGTTAGACATGCCCTTCCTTGTTTTAGCATCATAAGTCTTCTCCAACACTAACTTCATTTGAGTATCCTTTGAACTAGTTACAAAACCACTCAATAATTAACAAAACAATTGATCAGATCACAACTAAGAATAGGAAACACAATATGCAAGTGTTCAAAAGCAACTTTAAAAACTACGAGTCTATACAAAAGTCCTTGTATATGTTTTCCATTCTTTACTTCACTTTTTGCCAATATTAGATTCCCACTTCTAAGCTATTTCCAAAGGGAAACTCCATATTTTGGGAATCATAGCTACGGAGGGTCCACGGAGCAATTATAAGTAACAAGTCACAACCTTAACCAGAATCATTTTGGCTACTATTGCTACATTTACTAGTTAAACTCTGCTTGTAATGTATTTCTTATTCAAAGTTATTCCCAATAAATTCTACAAAAAAGTTTAACCTTTTTAATTATCAAAAAGATTTCGTATGCGGAGACATGGGTTAGACATTACAAATTATATTTTTACATTCTATGTGAGAGACATGGACAAGAAGTTGCTGCACTTTTTTTGACCTCAAACATATTGCAATTTGTATTCTCTATAAAAATCATTTTATCTTGAAAGTAGATGCAAATTTAATCATTATATTGAAGACGGGTAGATTTGTTCTCCTAATCATCTAATTTTCTTCAAGATTTCCAATATATATATACATTTCTAATTTTCCTTTTTTATTTTTGTGTGTATTTCGAATCTTTACCATGTAAAATTCAACCCCCTGGATCCAGCAGAGTTCACCTCGGCACGCAAACTAAGAAGGTCAAAACCCCAACAAAAACCCTAGCCAGCCCTTCCCTTCCCTTTCTACAGTCTTCATCAACAATGGCAGCATTCAGAGGCGCTAGCGGACGATTCCGGGAGTTTCTAAAGAAGTACGGGAAGGTGGGCCTCGGCGTACACTTTTCGGTTTCCGCGGCCTCCATCACCGGCCTCTACGTCGCCATCAAGAACAACGTCGACGTCGAGGCCCTGCTCGAAAAGCTTCACATGGGTGGCGTCACCACCAAGGACAATCCTCCACAGTCTGAGACTACTTCATCCTCTGATGGGTTCGTGACGGACGAGAAGATCAATTCAGTGGTGATGGACAATGAGGAGAAGAAGAAACGGAATCGGACGGCCGAGCTCGCGGCAACGAGCGGTGGAGCTCTGGCGCTGGCTGTGCTTTGCAATAAGGCTTTGTTTCCAATTCGGGTTCCGATTACCATCGCACTGACGCCGCCGGTGGCGAGGTTCTTGGCTCGGAGAAATATTATCAAGAATAGTGTATGATTTTTCTTTTTTTTCTTTTTTAATCTTTATTGGTCTTTCCTGGGTTCTCAATACTAATAATAGTTCCTGTTTAGTTTTCTGTAGTTATTGGGAACGAACAGAAATTGTCAATCGTCTATACTTTTTCTATTTTGTGGCATCTATGGTGGGCTGTGATTTCAGTCTCTTTGTTGCAATGCAATTATTTGGGAGAAATTGGAATTGTGTATCCCCTGCAAATGCTTCATCACGTGAAACTATATTAAGAGATTACATAAACAATGGAGTCCCGTTTTATTGCTATAGAAAAGATAAAGAAAGTAAAAAATGTAAAGAATTTAAGATTGAGAGTGAATTTGGTTGATGCTTTTCTTAACCCTCACATGCTTAGAATAGAAGAGTGGTTGGCTTTTGAAGATGAATGAATTTCCTAGTTTTTTATGTTCAGTTATACTGTGGTTCTATTGGATAGGATGCTCTATAAAGATGTTCCCGGACATGCTGAAATACGCTTTGTTGTGTCGTTGTGGTGAAATTGTTATGGGGCTTACTGATGCATAGGTAAAGTAAAACTTATCTCTTACAAAAAAAAGTTAAGATACTTATATGGTTTAGATTGACCCTTTAGAAATCGGAACCAGTTAAATTTAGTGTACAAAAGACTAGTGAAGATTAGCTTTAGAAGTTGTGTAGTGAAGGGCATACGATGAATACGTACAATCGTCTACCTAGGAACAAACCCATTTGATGAAATCATGCAAATGTTCCATTATATTGGAAGCATTAGAATATGGACCGCATACATGCATGTAGAAGTCAATGATATCATAGGGTTAAGAGTGCAACTGTTTGTGCAAGACCTTGCGGCAGAGAGGCTAGAATTTTGGTCTGATTTCTATGTTGCTGGTCTTTCAGTAATGTGGAAAAGCTGGATCTTAACTAGTTAGGATTCATAAGAATACAAATATTAAATGTCCCAGATTTATATCATGATGCCAATGTAATAGTTCATAATTAAAGCTTTGCACTTGTAAATAAATCACTTGACTTTTTCAGAGTTGTTGGCCTCTTATCAATTCCTTCACGCAGATACTATCCATCTTGGCCGTGCAGTGAATACAGCATGTTCCTGCAGGAAATTTTTAATTGTTTAGCTCGTTTTGCCTATTGTCTGGTCTCATATAGAATCTGCTTGATACATGAAGTGTTCTCCTTAAAATCGTTCCTCCGGAGTTGCACTTCAGTACCACTTAGCGCTAATGAATTCTAGGCTATACAGATGATAGTATGCTCTTGCAGTTCACTCATTATATGTTTTATCTTCAAAGAGAGATTTAGCTTGCTTTTCCTCATCATATGAGCCCTCTTATTTCTTCAGTTATTGTGTCTGATGGTGAATAATGTTGTATAAGACTTGGTAGTCACTAGTTTATAGAGAGTAGCTGGTTTCTGCTTGTTATGTTTGTAGCATTTGCTGCTTTATAGCCTCCCACATTCTACATACCTTTCATACTACTAAGATGTTTACACCCTTGCATTCTATTATCTCTAATATAACCTATTCAATTTCTTGTTAAAAGACAAATTGAACTCAGAAATAAGTGTTAAAAGGAGATCTCATAAAACATTGGCCCCAGAAACATGAGTACGAATTAATTCCTTTCTACTTAGGTCGTTTGGCTTTCTATTATGTGGAGTGTGCAAGCACATCTGGTCACCACAACTGAAGGCGAATCCAGATTACTCGAAATCTGTATCTTGAAATAATTCAGCCTTTACGTCCGTTTGAAACTCAAACAAGTTGATGGGTAGCTTACCTTAGAAATGGAAGCTTTTAAAGGGAATGGGACGGCTCTCAATTTAAAAACATTGACATCATGGAACCCATAATTGCTCTACATGTTCAGTGAAATCAGAAGCAAAACCAATGCTTGGATGAACCTATAGTTTCCTCCGTACAAAGCAACCTACGGTACTAAAGCACTAGCCCTTTACTTCAGTACCATTATTACACTAGCAGGCAGCAGCAAAGTGTCTCAAGTCTATAACATAACCCACCATATGATTTTTGCCGAAGAAAGTAAGCTAGAAAACCAAAAAAACCCAGATTCTTAGTTGCTACATGCTAAAAATCTCAGTTTTTTTGTTGTAGCTCAACCAGAGTTTTGCCCCTTAGTTTATATCAATCCTGCCCACATCAGGAATGAAAAGGTCGAACAAAAAACGCTACCTTCTTTCACGTTGCCCATAAGCAAAGTTAGAAATTTTTCCGGGCAATCATAATTATTAAAATGGTCAGTATTGAAATATTATCTTGACGGATTATTTCCTTTCCTATCAGTATCAGAAAATGATGATATCAGAGGATTCTGGAATGCGGCTTAGCTGAAACTGGCAGTATCCCTCCGGTTTTTTTACCAGTTCATATTTTAGAACTGTTTGTTTCACTGACAGGCCGTTGCATTGAACAAATGACATGGTGATTAGCCCATGACACAGGGAACAAATAGATGACCTATATTACACACTTCAAACGACTAGTTTGGTCTTCGCCTCCAATAAACAAGCGAAGAAAGCATCGCTAGAGAAGGTCAAATGGATTGTAAAAGGCTATTTTCTTTCTGTGAAGTTACATTAGACCGAGACAAAAGACTTTTCCGGATACTAGTTTAATCATATGCAATTCATCTCGTCAACAAGAGCAAAAATGACAACCAAAATTTTTGGAAAATACTAAAAATAAGCGTCGACACAAAAAGAAGGAAGCCAAATACAAAAGAATCCAATCATTTCCAATATGTTGTATCAAGTAACGAAAAGTTTCATTAATAAAAGAATCGGAGAACCAACGATTTTGCTCCTAAATCCCTTGCTCCTAAAAATTAGAGAAGGCTTTGAAACAAGATAAAGAAGCGTTTATGATCACAAGTTACATGAATGAAACATTGATAAAGTGATCAATGTCTTTACATTGATGGGTTGCATGAATCGAGACTGACCTTGTTGACTTGAACAATGTATAAGGTTGACCCGTCAAATACTAAGACTGTTGCAGATGCTTAAATTCATGACAATCAGCTCCAGCTTCGTTGAGTGCCAAGAAAAGTTTCGGCACTATCTTTGCCAACATAAGCTTGAAACCAACGGAGGTTGAATTCCCATCGCTCTTATCACTCACAGAGGCATCGTCACAGAGAGAGCCTATTAAATAGCCTTTCATATATGCATCACAGGCCTTAAGGATGTAATAACCACGTTTCCTGAAATGGTCTTTAACGAGCTCCTCAAAGTCCTACACAAGCCATTAAGATGGTAAGAACCTCCAATTAATGAAGAAATAAAACAAAGATTGCTAATGGTCAAAGAATCACGAAGCATAAGGCCATATTTTATGAAAATCACCAACCAAACAAAAATAAGAGAAATTTTTACACGTCCCCTAGGACGCTTTTTTTCTTTTTTTGGTGATGCATGATGCCTCAACACACTAAAGCAAAAATGAAATCCAGTGAACCTATTTCTTTACCCCACAGTTTGGGAAGCATTTAACTGTTCCACCAACATAATTTTACTAGCTTTTGTAATTCTGGAATTAAAGATCCCACCGTAGTTGGCTTATGACTTAACATAATTCCTTCATCATGCGCAAAAAGTGACCCATCTCTTCTATGTCATTTGAATGTATAGCTGATTGTTTTATAATATCATTGCAGGCTTCACCAGACTCGGCAACTGGGTCTGACATAAGCCAGGGAGCTTGCCTATCACGCATCCACGAAGGAACCAATGCCACCACTAACACAATGAAGTGCAGGCACAGGAAAACATGAAGTCGTACAAAACAGCTATTTGGTGGCAAGTTGGAATGATAGGATAGTGAAATAAAGCTACCATCTTGCTTGGCAAGAAACAAAAAGGGAAAAACAATGAAGGGTAGGTAATGCTCTCCTTGAGATCAGCTAAGAGAACTATACATACTATTCAAATGAGGTTTGACCCCCACCCCGTGAAATTTAGAATAAATGATAGATATCATATTCGCAACTTAAAGAGAAGGTATATTCGCAACTTAAATGATAGATGTCATATTCGCAACTTAAAGAGAAGGTATGGATGAAATTTTTGGACAAGATCTTAAGAGGTAAATACTAAACATAAAAGACTAATAACAGGAAAAGGGATAATTCAAACCAAGAAAAAGCAAAGTTGAACACTAGAATGTCACACATTACCTTGGGGGGCTTCCTCATGAGATACATCATTGTCTTGCAGTTTAGCAAGAAAGTATTCTCATTGTATGACAGAGAATTTTTCTCCCCTTCAGCTGTCCCAATCTGCTTGTCATACCCAGCTTCATTAAAATATGGCTTAGAATTTAGCACTAACCCCTGGAGTGAAACTAGTACTTGTAGGATGCTAGAAGACTTTGGATCCCAAACTTCATTTCCTTTGCCCGTCCAAGTATTTAAAAGGCTAAGGCACACCTTGCCCTCCTCATATAAATTTGGATTAATCCGCCAGCCACCAGAATGATAGTATGCCGACTGCACATCAAAGACTTAGTCAAAAAACAGACAAGCATACCCCCTTTTTTGCAACAAGAACAAGGAAAAATGTTTTGCCATTGGTTCAAACAACCAGTAAGACAGTTTCTAGACCAAATATAGAGCTCAAGATTCACATCAGTGTGTCTTACCGGTGGAACATCAGGGTACTCTGGTGGAAGGTGAAAGTCAAAGAAGAAGAGGCCATCTTGGTAAGGTGTCCCGTATGCCCCAACTATAACTGCCCTTAAGAGATCCATTCGATCTTCATAAACCCGTACGTAGATAGTATCTGTTAAAAATTTAAAACTTAAAACAACATTGCTAAAATAGGACATACTCGTCAAATCCCATAACATACTATGCATTTTGATATCCATTAGTATTGGTTACCTGGAAGGTTATTCTGAAGGATGCTCCAATCTTGTTGAACCTTTTTAAACCATCTTCTTCCATTGTTATTCTGCAAGTGACATACATTTGAAAAAAAGGTCCCAAACACAAAAGAGTATGCTTTTCAGCATGAGAGCAATAACTCACAACAGACATTGGAATTAAGAAATAAGCAATCTACGTATTACAGATATTATGCAATAGAAATGCTGAATGCAATAGCTAGAGCCAGCATATAATGCATGTAAAATTCAATTAAGGGAGTTTACCAAAGTGCCAATAGAATGTATTGAAACAACATCATAGGGTATTTGTGATATAAATGACGACACACCCACCAAAAAAAAAAAAACAGGAGGAATTTACCTGTCCAAAAGCACTAAGGAAATAATGGTCCAATGGATCTTTAGCAATATCAAAGTGCTTGAAACTCGAAGTGTCATCCATTGAACAGGCTGGAGCATTTGATTCTTCAGTCCTCAAGTGGTATAAAGCTTCTGCTGCTTCAATCAATTCTTGGGCCTCAGGGGCTACCTCTTGTTTAGTTTCCCTGTCACTATCAGTGAATTTTGATTTCTGAGAGCAAGACTCATCACTAGGATCTTTTCCCTCGGAAATTTTTGTTGTTTGAAGGGATTCAAACTCACTTTCAGCTGAATCCAAACAGCTGGGATCCAAATTCTTTTGTCCCCGTGAGAATATTCCAGAGGCCAGTCTTGAAACAAACCGAAATGCAGCACCCAAAGGATCTGATAGTGTTGGATTTCTGGCAGAATTCTCTTCACTTTCTTCCAGCTCAAAATTTATGTCATTAGCATCCTGCAGCCCATCTTCCTGAATATCATTGACTTGAGTTATTTACTATTCAACAAAATCAATAATGTGCACTATTGTGTACATCTGAAGTCTATTACTCACAAATTAAATGCATGGTAGAAGAGTGTATAAATTATGCATGCGTCAATCCTCTAGAGAAGGAATAAAACATATGATATCCTAACTCCAGAATAAGAAACAAAAAATATGTTTCCCAACATTCGGTTAAACATCCAATCTGTTACTCTGAAATTTCCTTTGAAACAAGGGTAAATAGTTAAGATCTTGAGAACCCAAGTGGAATTATCAAAGCTAGGGCATGAGATTTTGTGGTACAAAGATGCCAAATCCAGAGCTAGATAACCCCCAGGAAATCTTGAACAATGAGCATCACATATACTGGTAGACCTTTTTAACAGAAAGTAAACGAAGTAGAATGATACAGATGCTCCTTTCTAAACAAAAACAAACCTCTTGTGCATTCTCAAGAGTGTCCATCTCAGCATCATCAACTGTTTCCCAACTGGCAGCATCATCACTAACCTCACTCCCAGCAGCCATTGACTCATCATCATCTCGACCGACAACATATATTGCTTGAGGTCCAACCTACCAGCATATTCAAATAATTAAGCCAACCACGATGAGAACTCTTGCACAAGAAGGGGAAGAAAAGTACTTTCAAAATCATCATATAACTCTATACAACAGAAAATAATCCCACTTTAAGCTGTTAGTTATAACTAAGGGAACAAAAAAAGCATTTAAAGTTGTGATATCACAACAATTTTATATCCAACTAAAACAGGTATTGGAAATTCCATTCCATAACTCCTCCTATTGAGCAACAAAACAGCCTATTTGAGTTAAAAACAAACACCTCGCTTGAGCCTTCCGCACTAATCTCTAATACTCTCTTGAGGCTTGTGGAACAAAACTAATGACCCATTTGTTCAGATTTAGACATGTGAAGCAGCTAACAGATTCTTTCACCTCTAATTCAAATAAATGATGTCATTCAAAATCTGAGAGTAAATGACCTTTATTCTTTTCCTTCTTTACCAAGGGAGGAAAAAAATTGTGCAGCAATTATGTTATGGATTTATAAAATCAAAGTTACCAATTATGCTTAAGACTGGACCAAAAAGACCATGCAAGTTTCTTTTCCATTCATAGAACAAAATTTGAAGAAGGAAAGTAATTTTTTTGGCAAGTAACATACCGTTGAAACCATCCCATTAGCCCATGTAACTTCAATATCACCGTTTTTAAGGCTAGTTATATTTCCAACCCAAGAGAGATCTGAGAAGCCAGTACAAGCTTTATTTCCAGATACATCATCTACTTTCTTACATCCCGAGGGCTTCTTCACATCCTGTTTAACCTCATTTGGTCCACTTTGTTCTTTTGGTTCCTCAGTAGAATCCACACTATTATCTGCTTCTGTGGAAACAGAAACTGGAGACAATCGAACAACTACATCCCCATAGCAGTAATCATAATCTTGATGTCCCTCCAGCTCATAAACACTCACAACTTCCTCCTTGTCAAACTCTCGAGGATCTTCTGCGCTGGCAACTGGCTTTAACCACCTTATACAAGCTGTTCGCTCCTTGGCATTAACACTTTTCACAACTCCAACACGCCTGCCTTCACTGGCATCATCACCATCATCAGAGGCCTTTTCCACAACATATTGTTCAGCAACAAATTCATGATCACCAGGACTATCGATGGGAATCAAACTTGTTGAATCCAGCCCATATCCAGTTGTTCCATCCTGCCATGCCACATCAACCATGGTCCTAGAATTGATAATCAAAAGGGCTCTTTCAAAACTTTCCTCTTTCTTACGAGCTTTCTTGTCCCTCCTAACAACAACTTTACGGATCTTCTTGCGATGAAGAGGCCAAGATTCATGGACAGGCTCCTTAGAAACTGACAGTGAACTACCACAAGAGCTAGACTCGGGCTCATTAATTGGAGCATCTCTATCATTTCCATCCACTGCTGCAACTGCATCAAGATCCATTGATTCAGTATTTTCATTTGATTCCTCCAATGAAACCTCTTCTGAATCACACCCACTTCCCATTTGAGTAGAATCTAACTCGCTGATAGAATCATGAAGTTCTGATTTCAATAATCCTTTGTCTGAGGGAACGGATGATGAGAGTGTCAATGAGGGAAGAAGACACCAGTCACCCAATTGCCAATTGGCATGTGCAAAACAAGACAATAGTTTTAAGTTCTTTGGACTCTGCTCTTCAGCAGGGGCAGTTGAAGAATCTGGTCCATAGCCAGCAGATGCTATCCAATAAATGAAAACTGATCCAACTGTAACCTTTGTAACAGTACCTTCCAGCCGATTAGCTTTCCACAAGCCTGATAACCACCTAGAATTCTTGAAAACTGATGACGAACAGGCCCTTACACGCTGGCCAGGATAGTAAGGAAAGTGCCCATCTTCAAGGATATTCTTTGAAATAGGTTTTAGACGCAGTGGCTCAGCTTTTGGAACTTTACACACAGAACCATCATCGAACAACACAGTCACATTATCTAAGACATCATCAATTCTACCCAGCCAGGGACCAAGGACCACATAGTCACCCACAGTGAAATCCCTTATGCGTTTCAAGTCTTTGGACGAAACATCTTTCACAATAGATCCATCAGGAGCTAACAAATCAACAGAGATATTCACGTCCACCACAACACCTACTTGCCCAGTTGGATCTGAAGCAGCAGCAACAAAATCTCCATGTATAAATCCACGATCAAGTACAGTTACATCTTTAACATTCTCAGTTGACTCAGTTTCATCCATCCAAAAAACTCGGACCTGGTCTGCTGGAAGAGGACCACTCTTACCTCCACCTCTACTCCAATCACCATTGCCACTAGCATTGCCATCTCCATCGCCAACATCTTCCTCATTTTCACCTCCATTGTTGTCATCATTGTCGGCATCACCATCTTCATCATCCTCATCATCAGTGATGCTGCTATCTGAATCTGTGTCACCAGCAACTTCAGTCACTATACCAACCCTACTGCTGTGGTTTCTTTTCACAACATCATGCCTATAGATACTTGGATTATAATGTGTGTCACTGGTAGCCTCATTAGCCTCGCTTACTTTATTGCTTTCACTATCTACACTTGGATCATAAACAAGCCCACTAATTGTAGAACCACCGTGGTTCAAAGAATCATCATCATGAGCACTTGTGGTGGGTTCATCAACTTTATGATTAGTGTCAATTTGTTCGCTTGCCATCTAACAATGATCATCATAAAAAAGTAAGATTGCTATTCCCATTATTGCTGTTCAAACCCAAATAATTATTGAACAAAAAACAATCAACAAGAAATATATCAGCGTCCAATTCTTGAGATTCTTCTTGATACAAGATAGTTTGCTGCAAGAAATCCAAAGCAAATCACAAGGCTATAATGTTATTGGTTTACATTTCTTTCTGTTCCTTCTCTAAAATATAAACCACCCAGAAAAAATGGGGCAATAAGTGCCAAAAATGACTATCTAATTTAGGAAATGTAATTATCAATTAACTCCCTTTGCCTCCAGACTCTAGGCATAAAGAGAGCTTTGCCGAGTAGTTAATAGACAGCCTTCAAGAATGCATAGAAAAAGTCCCCTCCGTGGATGATCAACTCAGAGAGATATAACCATTTTTTTTTCTTTTTCTTCTTACGCCATAAGAACATCTGTGTATTAATTTTCATCAGTCACATTGAAGCAGCCTATCAGCACTAACCTCTAAATTTTTGAAATCACAAAAAAAAAGGGGCAAAATGTCAAAGACAAGTAACCTAAAAGCAAATAGTGTTACATCCACCCCATGGTAAAGAGTCACGATCTTATCAGATTGATAACAGTCCCCCACACAGCCAAGCAATCAAAATACCCTGAGAACTCCTCGCATTCACTATTTTGATAACAAAAAATGATCACAAACCAAATAGCCGAATAACATTCAACATACTAGAACCAATACGTGAAAAAATATAAAGCAGATTTTTAAATCCAGCTAGATGAACCCTGGGGTGGCTCAAAATCTGCCCAAAGAACCAATCATCTAACCGAAAATCACAGCCTACCAGCTCAAATCCACGTAAAAGATAAACCGAAACTTCGAACAAATAGAAAAAAAGCCGATAATGAATATACTACGAAGAAGAAAACAAAAAACAATTATTGAGCAGTAGAACGCTTAGTAGCTGGATTCACGATCCTCAGAAGCGTACCTGACGGAACCAGAGAACTCCAAATCCGAGAGATTAGAGAAGCCAAAGGCGCAGATGAAGAAGAAGAAGAAGAACAAAAGACAAGAAATAAGTACGTTGTCGTTTTTGAAACCCGGAGGTCCTGCTAGGAATATATTGCGAATATGGGAGAATGAGTTCTGTGGAGAAAGAAGGGGCAGAATGGTAATAACAAAGCGTCGAATTGTTTGCCCTTATATACGCGGGGCACGGTGGCAGCGAAATGACGAGCACTACCCTTGGAATCGAGCACATCCTAGAGGAGGCAAACGTGGCAGTGAGCAAGCACGACCGTCGGATGCGATGACCGGAGCATCCGTGATGGATTTGACATTGGGTTGAACTAAGTTTGTTTGGATCAAGTCATGAGGTTGGAAGCCGAAACTGGTTATTGTTTATTCCAAACAAGAAGAAGGTTTATAGTTTAAGCAAAGCAACAGGTTGTGCTTTCTTGGGTCATAGGAGACTTTGATGGTGGAGTTTTGAAGGGACAAGGAAAGGTAGTCCGCTTCCACAAGGGAACACATTTTCAATAAATTCTTACTCAATTCAATTCAAATGGGATTGGGTTTCCTAATGCATTTTGGATACGATTATGTAAGAAGGTCAAGAATGCTAAAAATATTCTCAAGAAAAGTCCCCTAAAGTACAACTTATTATAAGGTTAAATACCTATAAATTTACATAAACCTTTTAAAAATGCTTAAAATTCTCTTTGGCCAATACTTTTTGGGAAAGGTAACTCTGTTACAAAATCCTCCAGGATAAAATTTTTAAGACATTTTCCAATCCCCACCCACTATTTTTTTTTAATTTTTTTTTTAATTTTCATATTTTTTTTATTTTTAAGATTAAAATAGGAAATTATTACTTATAAGATGATACTTAGGAAAAGATATTTTCCGAGGGTCAGGCCCAGAGTGGAGTTATATTGGGCCTGAGGCCCATCAAAATTCCCGGGGTATAGACTAGAGCGCAGTTCAGGCTGCTGTAAATGGAAAGCGGAGCCTATCGGGATATAAGTCGGAGAAGATGATCGTGTGCGTCGCCGTCGTCGGCCACCAGGTGCACCCTTCCTCCGTCCTCTTAGATCTCTCTCTCGTGTGTCTTTATGTCCAAAGATGGATCACATTTTTGATCTGGAATGGTACTTTGTGTGTTGACAGAACAACCCATTATACATTCAGAGCTTCACGGAGGCCGACGATGCTCTTAAGCTCCACCATATCGTCCACTGCTCCCTCGACGTCGTCGACGATCGAGGTAACTGAGAATTCCGATCCTGGCCATGATCTGTACGTTTCGGCTTCCGGGTTTTGATCTGAAATTGTTGGGAATTCGGGGGTTACTTCTTAGAATGCTTGTTGTCGATTGAATGGTTCAGATTTTGCGAGTTCGTCAAATATCTTAGTTGTGTGTCGAGGTCGCAAAGTTTGAACCTTCGCTCAGAAGCTATGATTTTTGGATTTCGAGAACTCGTATTGATTGAATTCAAATAATTTATGTTTTCCAGTGAACAATCCCAAAAAGTCCGGACCGACACTTAATGAGACGTTTCTGGGTCTGCTTTATCCGTCCGAGAATCACAAAGTGTGAGTCTCTTTGAGTGCTGTCGATTTCTGTCTTATACCTTTAAACGAAGTAATTTCCAACGTTTATATAAAAGTGTTTTTGGTATCAACATTATGAGGGCGTTATTCTGAATAATTTTGTTGATGATGTTGTTTTTGGTAGGTATGGATATCTGACTAATACAAAGGTGAAGTTTATTGTGGTTACAACGGATCTTGATGTCAGGGATGCTGATGTTCGAAATGTGAGTATGGTTATGGATTGGTTTTATCTGCTTATATAGGAAGTGTTTCTTGGGAATTCTGGGTCCAATGAGACTAATATTATTCTGCAAGCTTTTGCAATGTGTGTGATGCTGCCACCTTGACCGTCCATTGTAGTCAGGGTGCTTACCTAGAGTTGGACATCTTGCTAATCTGTGGTTATTCTCTAATGCTGGGCTTTGGTGAGACGATCTTGTCTCACTGCTCTGGTCTCCCTTTTGGCACGAGAAATTGATTTTTTACTTTTGCATTATGATATGTATGAAAAAAGTAGATGTAATTGGCTGTAATGAATGGATGCAGTTTTTATGGCTTAGTTCTTGTCTATAGAAGTAGGTTGTGCATGGAATATTGTGAGCATCAGGTCTTGCCATTTCCATCTGTTTAGACATTGCCGTAGGAGAACTGAATGTTTCAAATACACAACTCGGAACCTTCATTTCAGTCCATTTCTTGTCTTCAAGTCATAGTGATTGCTTCCTGAAATACTGGTATTTGCACTTCTTATTTCATGTTACTTTAAGTTCCTAGGTGACATGCAAGGAAAATTCTTTGAAATACATGTTTATAAACATCTTTTGTTTTTCTCCTCATCACCCTCTCATTTGATAGCATAGTTGCCACTTTTCTACTTGGACAAAAGTATTTTGTAAGTAATATGGTTTGATATGTTTAGTCGTAGTTACTGCTGCTAGTTCTTGCACATAGTCTCACATTTTTGTGCGACATGCGCAGTTTTTCAGGAGGTTCCATGCTGCATATGTAGATGCCGTTTCAAACCCATTTCATGTGCCAGGGAAAAAAATAACCTCCAGAACTTTTGCAGAGAGAGTCAGCTCCATAGTCAAATCGTTTGGAATGAGTTCAGCTGGGTGAATGATTGTTGCCAGTGCACAAACTAAACTTTTATGAACTCTCCTTTGCAATACTCCTTGAAAATATGGTGTTTCTTTCGCACTGCTTTTGTTTCTCAGGAAATTCTTTCAAGCTTGTAACATTTACTTTCTATAGAACTCCATCTTCAGTTGTACCGCAGATAGAAACAAATGATCATGTCATTTCTTATCAACTTGGAAGGTGGAAATTTTACTTTCTCAGTTAATGTCTTATGCTATTTTGTTTACCATGTGCTGAGAATACACTGCTGTTCCTTACTAGAAAGTACCTTGGGTTCAACGAATACACGGTGTAAAATCATGTTAGGAGATGCTAAATCCTGATCTTTCTATGTTTCTGACGTCTTATTTTTCTTCAAAGCGAATGTCACAATATCAGCAAGAGCTCCACATCTCGCCGATGCGAGAGTGCTCTCATTTGGCACAACAGCCCTACTCCATTTCAAGCGTTTAGCAGTCACCCTTTTCCGGTGAATGGCGGGATGAAGACATTCTATTACATTCCTCCGTCTGTTAAAAGTGACCAACCCACCATACCAATCACTGATATCATAAACTTCAGAAAACAAGCCCAAGTATGATCCCAGAAATTCTAAGTACCTTTGTCAGTGCACAAGAACTGTTTTGTCTAGGCCGCACTTGATTTGTTTTAGGAAATGGGCTTCCAGCAACCCATCTTTTTGAAGAAATAGCTCTCTGCACTTGCAAAGAACTTCAAATCGAAATCTTTATCATCTAATATGTCAGCAGCTATATGCGAATCGCCATTTAACAAAAGAGACGGAACGCTGAGAAGTACAAGCATTAAGCAAACAACACTTCGACAAGAATGCCCATAAATATTAATTATCAGCCAACGAAAAAAGTAACTTCTCTATATTACCGTCATTAATAAGGGGAACAGATGAAACTTCAGAATATCATCAAATATGATGAAAAGGCAGCCGGTCAGATTTAAGACAAACTTGTGACATGACGACAATTATAAAGGAAATGGCTAACAAATGGTCAAAAAAACCAGTAAAAGAACATGTCTTTCCAGGGAGTTTCAGTGCGGTGGAGAACTTGATGGAAATTAAAGCGCTATGCATAAAGCGCCCTTTTGTAGATCACTCCACAATCAAAACTCATCATCATCTTCCTCAGCGATGTGCTTTGCAAGCTCTTGCTCCTGCTGTTGTCTCTCCCTCCTCTTCTCGGCACTTTCTTTCTCTTTATGGGAATTTGGTGGAAATCGAAGAGCACGCACTGCTTCATTATGCATATTGAGGCAGAAAGCAATCCTGGAGTTAAATGCAAACTGAGGCTCATTTGTAGAGTAAATGTCCCCAGTCTCCTTTGATACCATCCATCCACTTGCATGATCTATTGTGGCATCAATTGCACCATCTCGGATTGCCTTTGACACAATACTCTCTGCATCAGCAACAGGATTTGCAGAGTCCAATCTCAACTTCTTTGCAACATCAGCCAGAGAAATTCGGGAATAAGAAATACTGATGTTTCGCAACCCGGTCCTTATGACATTGTGCCGCAGTCTAACAATCAAATTATGTGTCCGATCTGAACTGAATGTAGTTGAGAACTTGTCGGCAACGTTTCTGAAAAGCTCCAGATCACCAATGCGCACAGCCTGAAAAACAGTCTCTCTCAACACTAGCAGTAAAAGATGAGAACCTAAGGATTTGATACCTGAGAGGCTACATTTCACGCCTAACAGAATTAAAGTGTCACCCTAGTGTTTAAATTAAACTGAAAACTTAGATACAACTGGAGTCCCAGTTGAGCTAAATTCTGCATTATATATGGCGACTCAGATTGATGAAATGATGCATTCTGAGCTTACCATCTAAACCAAGAAAAGAGATACCCTCCACGTTATTTCTTGTTTTCCCCTTTCTTCCTTTAAAGTCTTGCTTTTAACGCTAAGAAAAGACAGTTGCAAACTAATGATATCTCTGACCTTTCCCCTTATTGTCCTATCAATTGTTGGATCAGGAACCCAATTTGATTTCTCTAATCATATTAAGACTAGTTAATCACCAAAAACAACTTCTAATGACGGGAATACAAAAAGTCCCTCAAACTAACCCAACCTTTTGAGGAAACATAATTTATTTTGTCTCTTCCAAAAGATAAAAAGGTACAAAATGCCTATATATCCTTGAAAATGATTTAGCTTATCAAAAAGACAACTTTAAGGGTCTATTATTTTAGCTTATTAAAAAATAGTTTAGCTTATCATAAGAGACAATTTTTAGGAAACTTTTATTGCACACTTTAGAAAATGTGCCATAAAAGGAAAAACATATGCAAGAGTTAGAGAGAATATTCTCTTTAAGATGGCATTAAGACTAGGGTGGAATAGATCAACCAAGATCAAAAACAACGGTTTTGACAAATGAAGCTTTAGTCTTTTCTTAAAATCTATCCATTTTAATTTCCATTCAGATTTGGGTTATGGTTTTATTCAAATCAAACTCAACCACATCTTTTAAGCATCCGGCCATTTTGGAGTTGGACTGAGTTATGTATTCTTAGAACATGGATGTCATCGTAGTTGCATCCTCAACTAAGTCCAACCTCGTGACAGCTGATTCTATGAGTAAAAACAAAAATGAGTAACTCAAGTATGGGAATATTGCTACTTACATTGGTCAATTCGAAGTATGGCCTGAGAGCCGTCTCCATGCCTTTCTGCATAAATACAGTCCTCTCAGGGATTTCTCCTAGCAGTAAGCGGACAATGACTGCCCACTTGTTGCATTGCACTCGAAAACCAAGTGCTGAAACCGGGGCCTTCCGGGCAGCTTGCAGTAGGGATTCTTTTGCATCTGTATACTCGAGCTGAATTGTCCTGATCTTTCCTAGGTAAAAGAGGTAACGGCAGAACTGCAACACAAAAGCAGATATGAAAATAAGCAGCTTAAAGTAAAACACATCCAAAAAAGAAGTCAGGCCTATGGTTGAGATTTAACCAGGCAACGTTTCCACCCTCCCACAAAAAATAGAGAAACAAATTACAGCACCTTCACTATCATTCACCAATTTTCTACAACAATTGGATACGGACCATTTTTGGAAAATTCCAGGTTTTCACAATACAATTTCCCCAGTTCCTTAAAGTTACAAATTCAATCAACTACAATGCAGAATTAAGGCAGTAAAGCCCACTGATGGGATCACTAGGAAGTAAGAATGACGGATAGAACACAAGAATTTACTTGTCAAACATTGTTGAATAACAAGGAAATCTTAAAAATCTGATGTCTTTCAGACATGCAATTAGCCACCCACAAAAACTGAACCACATTCCAAACATGTTAGCGGTCTCCTTAAGAATGACAGACATATATCCTTACAGTAACACCAATAGAAATTTACCTGCTGATTTGAATGGGCTTCAAATCGAGGTGCCTTGGACCTCAGCTTCTCTGCTTGATCATACAAGTTGTAGTGAAGGTAGTTGCGAAGTAGCAGGTTAAGAAGGGTTTCCTTCATCATGAAAAAAATAAAGATATAAGAAACTAGTAGCACATACACAAATGACCCTCTTTAATTGAAAATTTACCTGACCCAACTCGTCATGGCGCAGGGTTGCTATCCGATGAAGTGCAAGCAAGTTCCTGTTGATGAATGAGCGACCAAGTTAGTCATGCAATGGATCAGGTTGAGTAAGACACGAGAATCATTCGATCCAATACACCTTTGGCTGACTCATACAGAAAAAATATCAATTGATGCGGATCAAGCATTCAGGAAAAAATGAACTCACCCTCTAATTTCAGCAAGATGCCCAGTGAGTTCATAGCTAAGAGAGTAATAGAAGTAAAGCCTAGATGCCAGCACATCAACGGTTCTCCTATTCAGGCTCTTCACTCGAGCAATGCTTGCTGAGGCGCAAGATTTAGCCTGAGAACACAATGTGATGTTAAAACCATCTCAAGCACAATGGAGGGAAAAGGTCAAGGGAAAAAGATCTTCGTATATTTACAGTACCTCGGTGTATTTCTTCTGATCAATCAGAAATATTAGCACAAGCAAATAGCAATAAACCTCCAGCTCTGGCAAGGGGTGCTTTGCTGGAGTTTGCGTTGCAGATGTTGCAGTGTCGACATCCATGTCATGTTCATCTTCCTGTAAACCATTTTTAAAAGTTGTACTGCTTGAAAGTATGATAATGTTCAATATATAAATTAAAAATAGAGGGAAAAGGTAACCAATCTTTTACACTTCTCCCCTCAACACTGCATGTATCTGAACATCAGACAACCTATAGATCCTAAGGTCATGCAAACTAACTAACTCGCAATTTACAGAAGAAGCCGACTACAAAAGGTACCTTTAGACTCAGGTTTATACTCAAAAATAGCATACATCGTTTCATGAATGACTACAAAGTATGAAGAACTTGAACTTCAAAAGGAACGAAACGAACAAGAATTCCAAAATTACCTTTGGAAGATACGAGGACAACCTGCTGTGCAAGTCAGATCCCGGGGTGAGAGCGAAATTGAGGAATGCAGATAGAATCGGTGCATTCAGCTTCCGCCTCAGAGCCATGGTGAGACGAACGACACGCATAATGCGTCGAACCTCACGAGCATACGCACCATTCTCAATGAGAGATGCAATCTCCTTCAAATCTGACAAATACCCATCACACCCATTTCCAGTACATGAGAAAAACAATCATAACCCAAATAACCAATATACGAGCGAAACCATCAAAATTTGACAATAGTTAGCTAAAATTGACAAAAATCTTCTTCAAATCTGAAAGACATCCATAACGCCGATTTCGAAAGTCACACCAAGCGATTCAAAATTTAACCCGCAGTTTCCAATGTATGATAAAAGAAAAAAGAACCGAGATAACTGATTTCAGAAATAAACAACAGCGATTGAAACTTAGACGTCAATAAGAAAAAAAAAATTAGGGCCCCAATATATCAACAGATAGACGGGCAAATGACTTATGTAATTGCATGTAGAGGAAGATCTTACGCTGAAGAGTTGAGGGAGGAGGAGAGGAGGTGGAATTGGAGGGAGCTGGGAGCTCCTTCATCTCAACGTCTTGGGTCATCTTGAAGAGGCTCTGGCAAAGTCGAGCACGCAAAAACACGCACACAGATTTCAGTGAAAAATTCGAATACGAGAAATCCAAAGTAGAGTAGAAAAGCGTGAGAGTACCGATGAATCGACCTTGTACAGGCTCGAGCTAGGGTTTCAGGGTTCCGCTTACTTCTTGGACACTGCAAGTCACCAAGGGAGAGAGAGAAAAAGAAAGATGATGGGGAAAGACGAGAAGAAAGAAAACAAGGAAAGGCAAAACGACGACGCTCTTAAAGACGCTTAAAGGCTTCCGTCGCATAAATATCGAAACAGATATTATCTAGATAGTGAAAGAAAACTATCCCAAATATAAAATCAACTACAAAGGATGTAGATTTATAAGGTCCAAGTGTCGCCACAACAAATCATATTCTTCTAATCATACTTTTTTTCATTAAATCCTAAAAATTTTACCCATGGTTGCTATTATTAATTTATAAATTAATGTTATTTCGTATAATTAAATTGGTTTCAAAAAGGGTAAACTTTTTAAATTTTTTTTATTTCTTTGTAACATACTACGCCTTTGTCAAATCATATACTTTGAGAATTAAGACAATTTTGTTGATCTTATAAGTCAAACTCTCTGGTTAGAAAAATAATTTACAACACAATTTTTGCTGTAGTTTCTTTATGCATTTCTTTTATATTATTAATTTTGTATTTAAAGACTCGTCTTAATAAACAAAATATTGAGATTAAGAAATATTTTTAACCTTTACAACAGAAATTTTAATTGTCCTTATCCTATCAACTTGAGTTAAGGAAATAATATACTTAAGCATTTAAGTTGAATATTGTAATCGTTATTTTTTAAAATTCTAATGGTATGTGTTTTGACTACTCTCCTCTAGGAAACTTTAAAGGCTGAGGGAATATTGAATTTAACCCTTTTTGTTTTTTGAATTAGGTGTGGTATATGCAAAGTTGGAGAGAGGTGAAATAGTCAATTTAATCGTGTGTGCTCCATGCAATAAATTGATTTTTAGAAGACAATGTCTAGCAATGCACAAGTAATTTGATTGCTAAAACTTGGAATAAGATGAACATAGATCTACTTTATAATATTTATTTTGGGAAACCCTCCATGGAATTTGTTATTATAATTTATTAGATTTTATAGTTAATGATCTATATTTAATTTAAAACTTTAAGATATTAAGTAAAAGTACTTGTCTATTAAATTAAAATATTAATTATATTTTAATTTTAATTTTTTAAGTTTTTCATGTGAAACTTAACACACCTATTTATCTTGAGTGCAACAACATTTTTCAAGGGAATATTTGTTTAAGAAGAAGGGGTGAAAAATTAAACTTAAATTCCCAATAAACTCCTCAAAAGTGTTGGATTGGACATCCACGAGTCTTTATATTGCAACGTGGGGTTTGGATGTTTAGATTGTGATGCCATTTTTTGCATGAGTTTAGCTTATCTAAATTTATAGATGTGTTAAGAAAAAATTTTGATTTTGATATCATATTAATTTTATAGACAATAGTTTATATTCAGCTTAATATTCTAAAACTTTAAATGAAGGTCTCTATCTATTTATAAATTATATTTTTCATATAAAACTTAACATATTTGCTACAATAGTCCCTTGCCCATGCTAGTGAGGTAATGGACTTGGGCCCCTTAATTCTTGATCAAAGAAGTGAGTTTTATCATTGATAATAGAACCCATCTCGCTTGTAGAGACATTTTTTTTTCCTAATAATAATATTTAGAAATACTTAAGGAGAGAATGTGAGGGGTCACATGATAACTTTCTGAAAAAAAGAAAAAGAAAAAGAAAAATTGGCTTCATGTAATTAGATTTGGCAACAAATAATTATTTTTGATGACTATAATCAAAGGTCACTCTTTATTTGGTGGTTGTATGAAACTTTTCTCATATTTTAATTATTTTTTAATGAAACAAGAAGTAAGAAAATATGTGCAACTTTGTCACTGGACCAACATGGAACTCCGCAAACGTAGTACTTGGACATTCAATAGGCTCAAGTGAAGGCCCAATTTTTTGGGTTCAAAATCATACACCGAAGCCCGAGAAATTATTTGTCAATTCAAGACAGGTGAAAAATTACTTTTCAATTGCAAAAACCGGACGGCGAACCTTTTATTTAAAGGTTTGTTGCTGATTTGGCGTTTCCGAGGTCAGGTAGGCCGAGAAATGGCCGTGAATATTGTGTCCCGGCGAGTCTCCGGTGGATCGGCGATAGGAGCTCTCCGGCATGCTAGCTGTGCTTTCTGGAGGCCCTACTCGACGGCCTTCAGAGAGGAGAGGGATACTTTCGGACCTATCCTGGTTCCTTCAGACAAGTGAGTTACTGTTCTTTTATAGCCTTCGAAAGTGACACAGGAAGTGATTCTTTTTGTTTTGACCAACTTGTTTTCTCGTGCTTTTTAGGCGGTGGGGAGCACAGACTTAGAGATCGTTGCAGAACTTTGACATCGGAGGCGAGCGTGAACGCATGCCCGAGCCAATCATTCGTGCCTTTGGCGTTCTTAAGAAATGCGCTGCTAAGGTTGGTCTTTTTGGTTCTGTAATCCTTTTTCCCATTTCCCATTTTGGCGCCATTTCTTCGTTAAGTAATTGGAAATAGGAAAAGGCGTAAAGGCTACGTCTTTGATTTTTGTACAGTCGCATCTTTTTCCTATTGCTAGATAATTGATTTTATAGTACATTTTCCTCAGCCTAGCCTTGATTTTAGTGCACTTGACGGCTGCGTGACATTAGCGCAAAAATCACATGAACGTTGTTTGTTTATGCTCGTCTGTTGCGAAGTCTTTGCTGACATGTGCTTGGCTTGTTATGTTGCAGGTGAACATAGAGTACGGCCTTGATCCAGCTATCGGGAAAGCGATTATGCAAGCTGCCCAAGAAGTGGCGGAGGGAAAGCTAAACGATCATTTTCCACTTGTTGTATGGCAAACTGGCAGTGGCACTCAAAGTAACATGAATGCCAATGAGGTTCGTGCTAGTTTATGCATGTGCTTATGGATTTTCTTTTGAAAAGAAAGTTATAGCTTCAGTTTTTATGCTACAGTCACTGTACTTAAATTGCTTGGTAATTTGTTTAACTACTGTCATCGACCAAAATGGGTGCCATGGGTGCTGATTCTTATCTGTTCATCACGTAGCTGAGTAATGATAACAAAATGAGGAAAAAGGAAAGAAAAAAAAAATTGGTGCCCTAGTTGAATCTCTTATGTAGATTGCCTCTGTCAGTGATCATTGAGATGGTGGAGTTGATAGTCCACGAAATGCTCTATGAAGGACATATACCAAGCCAATGAAGGAAAGATATTTTATTAAAATGCCTAGAAGTTCATGGAGTTGCCAAGTGTGGTGTTGTTGTCCTACGAGGAAACAGCTAGTTGTTCTTCTTTTGAAGGAAATAGTATGCGTGCTGTGGGAATACCAGTAATTGGGTAGTACAGAATTTTCTGATTAATCAATTTGTTTTTTTCCTTCTAAACTGTGTTGTGATGATGTACAATTGCAGGTCATTGCAAACAGAGCATCTGAGATCCTTGGCCATAAGCGTGGTGAAAATTTTGTGCACCCTAATGATCACGTGAACAGAGCACAATCTTCTAATGACACCTTTCTTACTGTAAGCCTTTTTATTTTCTTTCATGTCCTAGTTTATTTCTTATTCCATACATGGTTCGTACTATTTTTTTCAACTGGTTTATTTCCATCACTTGGAAGCAATTAAGACAGATTTCTCCTTAGGCTTATATTCCATTTTTTGTTTTCCAGCTATTGGTTCTTGCTATATTAAGTAATGTGGTTATCTTGTCCTCCAGGTAATGCATATTGCAGCTGCAACAGAAATAAATTCGAGATTATTACCAAATTTGAAACTGTTGCATACTTCACTAAATTCAAAGGTTTGATGTTATTTACATCTATGTCTTGTATACTTATTGGATTTTTGATCTTTTGGATTTTCCTTGTTATGTTTGTGTCGTACACATAAATTTAGCCCTTTGGGCTTTGTGTGATTCTACTGGATATATAATAAGCTCAAGGTGTGTTTTCGAGATATGTATGAACTTTGGTATGTTAGATGGCCTTATAGACCATCTCTGTTTGACATATGTGCAAGCGTGAAGTCATGTACACATATCTATGCTTTTGACACCTATTGCTTCCCTGGGTAGGGCATTGCTAGTGCTCTTAATCACTAGAGATGGGTTTTGATTATTGTCTTTATTATATGTATATGTGCATGTGCGTGTGCATGTGTTTGTGTCTGTGTTGTAGCCAGCACCCTGATCCCCCCTCAGGGGATACAATTTACTTGATTTTATGTTTAATCCAACTTGCTTTTGCAATTCTACTGTAGTAGTTCTTATGCTTATCTTTTCTTTCCCAGTCTGATGAGTTCAAAGATATTGTAAAAATTGGACGCACTCACACTCAAGATGCCACACCTTTGACTCTTGGACAAGAGTTCAGCGGCTACACCACACAAGTAAGATGACTTATCTTGGTTGGAAGAATGGACCAAACTTTTATGTTTGTTGGGATGGATTTCTTAGTGCTTTGTCCTGTTGCAGGTGAAGTATGGCATTGACAGGGTGTTCTGCACTCTACCCCGAATGTATCAGGTCAGCACCACATATTAAAGTGTTGAATTTCCATTTTGTCCTTTCTACTCTCCTTTTACATTGCTAACTGGTCAGTGGTTTTATTTGAACAGCTTGCACAGGGTGGTACTGCTGTTGGGACTGGATTAAACACAAAGAAGGGGTCCTGCTTTGAGGTTCAAGCAATTGCACTTCGTTTATTACCTAAAATAGTGATGTCAACTGTTCTAAAAAAGATTACTGTTGATTTGTTATCATTCTTCTGAATTAATTTTATTCCATTGTATCAATGTTCTGAGGTCTTTCTGTAGGGAATGTTGTTAAATAATCCTTATTAACTCTTTTTCCTTATTTTCCAGAATTTTTTTTTCATAAAGCCATTGAAGTGTTTCTTGGATTTTATGAGTAATGAGAATGAATTCTGTATTGTTTCTTTACTTATCACTTAGAAAGAATACTTCCATGTGCAAGTTGTTTTCTTCATGTTTAGCTTGACACTGTTGTTGCCTTGTAATTTAGGTTTGATGTAAAGATAGCTGCAGCAGTGGCTGAAGAAACGGACTTACCATTTGTTACTGCAGAGAACAAATTTGAAGCCTTGGTAAACTTCTAGTCCCCTGACTCCTTTTCTTCTTTTGCTGTTATTCTATGTATGTTGTGAGAGATAATGTTTCATTTTATTGAGCAACTATTACGTTTCAATTTGTTCCACTTAGGAGTGAATAGTGTTGTGTGCTCATAGTTGATCTTTGGCAGGCAGCACATGATGCCTTTGTTGAAACCAGTGGAGCCCTTAACACGGTTGCTGTTTCTCTGATGAAGATTGCAAATCACATACGTTTATTAGGGAGGTCAGTATGCCTAGTATGACCCTTGTATTTTTTATTCAATATTTAAAGATTCTCACCGCGTTTCTCTTGTACAGTGGTCCGCGTTGTGGGCTTGGTGAACTCATTCTTCCTGAAAACGAGCCAGCAAGCAGTATTATGCCTGTAAAGTCCCATCTTATTCCCTGCATTTGTTTTCTGAATAACCCCTCATCCCTGTATCTTGAACGAGCCTATTCTGTTTCAGGGGAAGGTCAATCCTACTCAGTGAGAAGCTTTAACCATGGACTGTGCTCAGGTAAGTTGTGTATTGCAATAATTAAATAAGCTATTGGGAATTTCATAGCAAGGTGGTACTAAGCACAGAAAATATAGTCTTTCCTAGTTCTCCTATATAATTTAGTTATGCAGTTCTACTACATGAATCAGTCTGAAATTAAAAATTAGTATTCTTGAACTGTCCTTGATGTCCTTTCTTTTATTTGTTCGTTTTTGAAAATTTTCAGGTTATGGGAAACCATGTGGGGATCACAGTTGGTGGAGCTAATGGTCACTTCGAACTTAATGTGTACAAGCCAATGATTGCCAGCTCTCTTCTACACGTATGTTTTAATGTTTTATTACTGTGCTATCCTTGTTAACAGCACACTTTCAAAATCAACGTGCACGATTGTTTAGGAAAGTTCCCATGCGATCTGAAGTGCTTTGGGGTTGAAGTCAGTCAGCCTGGCAGTCTTGCTTTTGAAATATCTTCAAGCATAAGTTGGAAAGAGCTATCTGGGAATTTGGAAATTTGATCATAATAAAGTAAAGCATGCTGGCCTGCCCGCAATAGTTTTTATCTGGATCCGACTTGATATCTATGTTTGTAATCTCTCAATCTTTTCATGCAAAATTCATATCTGGCTACGTCACCGTAGATACAATTTAAATCTTTTTCAACTACTGCTCATGTGATGTTCAACTGATGTTTTGTTTCTTTCTGTCAGTCGCTGAGATTGCTTGGGGATGCATCTGCCTCCTTCGAAAAGAACTGCGTGAGAGGAATTCAAGCTAATAGGGAAATAATCTCAAAATTGTTGGATGAGGTTAGTTAATGCTGGGTAGAGAACATAGAACTTTTAAATATCATCCTCCGTTTAAAATTTCAGTGCTAATGAACATTTGTTGTTGATGTTTTGCGCCTTGCATGGTTTTACAGTCACTGATGCTTGTTACATCCTTGAACCCAGTAAGCTTCCACTCTGTTATGCCTTTGTTCTTGTCTACGCTTTCTTATTTTCTGTTCTTTGGGGATTAACGTTAGTTGTTGATTCCATCCCAGACAATTGGTTATGACAATGCTGCTGCCGTTGCCAAGAAAGCGCATAAGGAGGGTAGTACCCTGAAGGTATACTTCCTTCCCTCGCTCCTGTAATACTGTGATGCAGTCATTATTTTCAGTCTCTTGTCACCCATTCATGAAGTGCGCTAAAATAAATTTTCTTGTAAGAATATCCTCCTCTTGGACATGCATCTTTAAAAGCGTTCGGGTGGAAGATGCAAAGTAACATTACTAAATTATATAACCTGTATTTCCTCTGCGAAGAAGATAATGTCTGCAGTGGAGTGTTGGGTTCTAATATTTAGTGACTTTGGATGGCCGAAGTAGCAATAACCAATATCTTTACTGTGCAGGAAGCTGCACTTAAACTGGGAGTGCTAAACAGCGAAGAATTTGATAGTCTTGTGGTGCCTGAGAAAATGATTGGCCCATCTGACTGAGAAAGCTATCCAGATTTTGAAGCTTCTGAGATTGATTTCAGCCTTCATTCCCTGATGTTGTACTTTTGCGTTTTTGCCCCAACTGGTTGGATTAGGAATAAAAAAACCCAACAGGTGTAATTTGGAATAACCAAAAACCCTATTCTTGAGGTTTTCTCCATGTTTGACTCGATCTTTTGGGGAGTGAAATAGCAGGACATCAGGTAAATAAGGGGAAAGCCTCCGCCATTTTGTATGATTGTATGAGAAACATATACACACCTGAGATGAAAAAAAGAAAAAAAGAAAAAGTTTATTGAAACATCCGTACTTGTCTCATTCAACTCTCCTGTTAGTGTTTGGAATTGGGATTGTTTCATGTGATCTGTAATTTTATTTCTATTACCTAGACGATCACCAAGCATGTGATGTAGTTAATAGATTACTCCCTGGATACACACGCTAAGATTTCTTTTTCTGGGTCCTCACTTGATTTCTGTGCTTCATGCGTATGCAGAACAATAGCCATTTCTCAATAAATAGGCTTGCACTTCAGGCTCTTCAGGTCCCAAATCGCTGGAAGGAGGAATTACCTGCCATTAGCACTGTAAGCATGATAACTTGCCTTGCTGACCTCGTCCACCGTCAAATTTCAGGGGTACCTTGGACAGGCAGTAACAGCCTACAGAGGATCCAATGGATCTCCTTGGAAATATACGCTGTCTTGAAAAGGGTCAGTGGCAGCTCTGGCAAGAACTGTTGCAACGTTCACAACCATGCCATCGGCTCCAATGTGGTGGCCCCGGCGGACCATATGCGGGAAGTGCAAAAGGCCATGCACATGCATTAGGGGGGGGTCTCCTACATGGGCATATATACTGCCCTGCTGTTCTTGGACACCGCGATGCTATGATGAAAACCAAATGATCCTTTGCAAAACCACTCTATTATGCTTAACATGGTGGTCATTTCTAGTGATATATTTATAATATAGTAATAGAGTTTATGTTTTTTTTTATCACACTCATGAACAGCATCCAACTTTTGGAGCCCATGCTCAAACGACACTACATGCAACTGTGTTCAAATCTAGAACCCACTTGTAATGAACTGGCTCTTCTGAACCCAACCATCAACAAGTACGCGTTCTCGGAAGAGGCCCTAGGCCTCGTCCTCAACGCTTGGTCCGTGCTTTCCGACCCGGTTAGTAAAGCGCGGTACGAGAAGGAAATCGACAATGGAAAGACGTTCTGGACCCTGTGTCCGTACTGTTTCTGCATGCATGAGTACGAGAAGGTATACAGGGAATGTTTCCTAAGGTGCCAGAGTCGTCGGAGGGCGTTTCATGGGGTGGCGATTTGATCGCCACCCGAGGGAGTAATGGCCGCGGAGGGGAAATACTACTACAGCTTGGGCCATGTTCCTCTGGTACACGAGAAGGGCGCAGAGAATATTGACGAGAGTCCAAACGGCAGGGTCCAAGCGACTTCGGGAATACAAGATGTGAAGGCTGACGCCGGGCCGGTGATGAAGAACATCAAGGCTACGGCTAAGAACACCAACAAGGGGAGAGAGATCAGGGAGAGGATGAATGCAAGGAAGAAGCAGATTTGACTGTGGGAGATGGTGGTCAGAGATGATGATGTTTCGTTCGTTTAGTGGGTAGGCGTGATTACAAGAAAGAATGTGTTTTGGTTATGTAGTCAAAAGCTTCTTATCTATTATGGCATTGTTTCAGTCTTATATATGAATGCATATTTACTACTAACTTCTTTTTATCTATGAAAGCTTGTCTAAATGTTTAATATTGGTTTGTTATTACTGAATATTTGAATATCGTGACAAAACAAGGGTTGAGTGCATATTATATTTTACTTCTTATGTGAATTGTGTGATATATTTTTTTGATTATGATGGTCTCATATTTTTCTCTTATTCTAGTGTATCTCACAATTTCTCTATTTTCTTGTATCTCCTTCTGTGTACAGTTCACGTACAGTTTTTGTTTAAGCAAAAATAATACAAGCAAAGCTTTTTTATTTATTTGTTCTTCATTCTTCTTCTTTCTCCTTTTTACTTCCTCAATATTTTGGCATCTAAAAATTAAAATCCACTTTAATATTTTTCTACACAGAAAAATCATCCCACACATCTGAAAATTAAAATCCACTACTTGCTTCCCATATCTTCCTTCAATCAGACCTAACCCCCCCAATCCTCTGTACCTCACTCCAGTCAAGGAGCTCATCATCTTCCTCATGTCTGCTTCCATTTTTATCTGTTTGTATACATATCTGTGGATGGCTCCAAGCCCAATCAACCTTCATGCCCAATCCATGAAAGTAGTTAAGCTTATTGTTTTTTTTTTTTTCCTTCCTTCATGTATTTTGTTCAGTATTTGTAAAGCACAGTTCCATTATGCAGCAACAACCAAATCCAATTGTGATTTGGGTTTCAATTTATTTTTATCCCTCAAAAGTTTATTGATAAATAGTGAAGGTTTAAGGAAAGAGATAAATTCAAAAGAGGAAAATCCAGATTTAAAAGAGAGTATTGATATCATCTTGAATGCTTAGTCCACTTTTCTTTAAAATACTTTATTAGAAAGAAGGGTGTTGAAGGCTTACAAAACACTTTAGATGTGTCAATTTTTTTAGTGTGGAGCTAAGCCTCTAATAAAGAGAGACTTGAATTGAAAAAAAATTCTGTATTATCTTAGATTCTTTATATAATCCTTTATATATAGACATGTAGAATAATTGATGTAAAGGAAAAGAAAGAAAGAGAAATAAAGAAGTATTTGTAGTGGTACAATTAGTTTATTTCCATAGGAAGGCCTTCTCCCAATTACTCAAAAGAGATTCGCACTACCATCGTTTAACACTAACAGCATCCTTAAGAAATGCTAAGCTTTCCACAATCAAAATCAGCCCTCTTCAACAGCAACCCTCTTAGGTAAGCAGCCAAAAACTTCTCTTTCAAGAAGCTCATAATCTTCCCATCGCTTTGTTGTACAAAACCGGCAAAATAAGATGTAGAGACGAGTTCAATCGCTCTCCACCTTCTCTCCTGGGCATACTTTTTCAACCCCATCTCTATCCTCTCGTATTGCTCCTTATCTTCTTCAACTTTAGACTTAGCTCCTTCGCTTGGTCCTCTCAACAAGGCTTCAGCAAGACATCTAGCCAAAACAATACCGTCTTCCAAAGCTGCACCCCCACCTTGGCCGATGTCTGGTGTCATGGGGTGGAACGCATCGCCGGCTACACAAACAGTGCCTTTACAGATATTTCCCCATAGTAACTCCCATGGATGTCTATAAGCTAACCGAGAAGATATAAACCCATCCAGTTCGGTGCTTTCTATGACAGCCCCCAATTGGACAGGTAGCTTCTCAAGTTTGCTCAACACAAGCTGCTTCATCTTAGCTGAGTTGCCTTGTAGCTCTTTGTCTTAGTGAGAACAGAACAGAAAAGTTAAGGGGCACAAGTTAGCCGGCGATAACATGGGGATCAATTAGAGGTCCTGAACTCGACGATAGCATGGGCATAAAGGGCTTTACCTTGAGGTGAGGGAACCCAAGTGATATACCAGAATAGAGTCTTATCATCACAAGGGCGGCAACCAAATCGGACACCATCTCCAAAGAACTGCGTAGATTTTGGCTCAAATCCATGACAGTCTTTGGACTCTCTGCAGCCCCTAATGGCGGATCGTCCAGTAAAAGTGGGTTTCCTGAAGCCCAACCACTTTGCCACCATCGAGTTCACTCCATCACAGCCAATCAACACCTTTTCCGTCCAGAAATTGGAACAAAAATCTTTAGACATATCTAGCTTGCGAATCTTTCCTATACGAAGCAATAACATGGAGTGTATAGTTAATAATTTTAACCTTTGTTTTGAGGATAGTTCCATCGGCAAGATGCAGCAACTTGAAGAAGCCTGATTCCTCAATGCAAACCAACTTGGAGGAGAACCTAATGGTGCCACTTGGGAGTTCTTTTGCAAGGGCCTCCAATAACAACTTCCTTTTCACACATCGAACTTCATGGTTTCCTCTTGAGATCACAACCGACAGTCATCAGAACACACTAATGACCAGGATTAAAGATAAAACAGTAAGTCGGGCCAGTTATTTACTTACTTCGTCGTCTGAAATGATGTCTTCGACGTAGCAAGTCCTGAAACTGTGGACAGCGTAACCGCTCTGCACCCAAATTTAATGAGGCCAATTACATACCAAAGAAGAAGCAAGAAAAGGATGGTATTTAGAAGTTATTAGTTCTAAAACTTGGATGTATAATATCATGTTTTTACAACAGGATGCTATATGTACAAATTAGGTCATGTCTTATTTTCACTTCAATCTAACTTGGTGAAGTGATGGGCAAAGTTTGGCGCCAGCCACCCTTGAATCTGGTAGTGTTGTTGCCGTAGAGATTCACCAACTCCAACAGCATCCAAAGCTTTCCAAGCATTAGTCCATAACGTTAAGGCAAATCCTGTGTTTCTCAAACTCTCCCAAGATTCCAAAACCAAGCTCCGAACCCCAAGCCTGCATAGAAACTAAAACTTGAGTTTACAGTCAGAAAATCTTCATTTGTTTGAAAGAGGGTTATGTATCTGTTGATTTGGCACGTACCTTTGTAGTCCCAAGGCTGTCATTAGGCCCGATATTCCTGCTCCCACAATCACAATGTCTTCAACGACTTCCATGATACAGCAGTTTCAGTTTTCTTTTCTCGTTTGTGTATTCTCAGGGTGCTCTTGCTTATTGCAATCTATACCGCTAGGTTACAGGTGTAGGGACCTGAAGGAAGTTGTTACGTAAACGCCTGAACTCAAATTAGGTAGAAGTGTTAATCATGACTCGAGCTGCAACGACCAAAAGTACTGTTGAGGTCTGCAAAAAAAGTTCTCGGAAATTCATGCAAAGCAAGTTCCTGAGATTTACTTGGGAGTTTGGAATATTTCTTTTCCTCTTAGCTCATGTTGGCTTGCAATTTTGCCCGCTACTTTCCCGTTTGTGAAGTTCTAGGTTCTTGGATTTTGCGAATTCTGAAGAGGAAACAGTTCGAAAGTACTCTCAGCAACGTAGCTTACAAGACATAATGTCACGGACTTTTCTTATGTGGGGAAGCCATATGGAAATCTTTGGCCACATAAAAAATTCTGGTTATTCTTCCTTTTAGGTTGATATTTTAACAAGTTACATCAGAGTCAAGCTGCAATCCAACTTAATGAAGCTTGCTTTTAGTATGGGATAAGTATTGGCTCCAGCGACATCCAGGTAGCGGGAATTGAGTGGAGGAAAATGTCACATACTTCTCACGTTGGGATGGAAGGCAGCCTGTCTTCTTTCCAAGAGAGACTACCCCACTCAAAATTGCGATCTTTCTTGATAGTTGTAATGGCTATTAAAAGATTTTCTGCGTGCCTCCTTTGACTATAAGGGAAAACCTTTCAGAGGTCTCCGCGCCGCCTACTTTAACTTTAAAGAAAACGTTTCGTAGGCCTCCCAGAAATGGGTTAGAACCTAGGCAACGATTCCTCATTAGCAAAGCCAATGTTGCATATAAGCACGTACGGCAAAAAGATCCTAATAAGTCATGAAATATGTTGGAAAGACTGATTCATGTTCGAGCGCTAATAAGTCATGGGCTGAGACTTGCAACAACTATTATTGTTATACATCAAAATCAACGCGTTATTGTCACATACTTGATAAGTGTTTTATTCGTACATTTATATCTATGTCTGTGAGCAGGCGTACAAGAAACGACGAGCTTCCCACAGTCAAAATTAGCGATTTTCAACACTTCACTTGCCGTGATTGCAACGAATGCCTTATCTATCAAGAAGGTGATCATTTTTCCACGACTCGCTTGTAGCAAACCAGCGATATAGGTCAAACTATTGACCTCCATGCTTCTCCATATTCCCTCTTTAGCATACTGCTTTAACCCCATCACAATCCTCTTATATTAGTGTTGAGAGGGTCAGTTTTGCGTCCGAATAGAGAGCCAAGTATCTATATCTTATAAGGCAGGGCTTCCTCCCATTGCTCATGAGTTTTGGTAAGACAAATGACCCATTCTTACATAGTATTAGAACTAAATTATTTCGTTATTGATGGTAGAATGGCCCCTCTCTGAAGGATATCTAAAATGTGACATAGTAGAGAAGTGTTGAGAGAGTTAGTCTCACATCGAAATGGATAGCTAGATATTTATCTTTAAAGTTGTGCACTTCCTTTTACTAGTATTCATGAGTTTTTGATAAAACAAGAGATCTATTCTTACAATTAATTTTTTTTTTCTTTTAGTTAAGTATTCGTTCTTTTCTTCTTCACCTTTATCTTTAGCTTTTCTATTTTTTTTCCCAGCAAACTCCAGCAGGACACCTGGCTAGAGGAAGAGTATCTTCCAAAGCAGTAGACCCTGCCTTGACCCAGGCTGGTGGCAAGGGGTGCAGTGCATTGCCAATACCTCACAGTAGCTTCCAAGGACGTCTGTATCTCAATGGCAACGATATAAAAGCAAACAGTTTATAGTTTTCCATCGAAGTGATTACATAACTAGGTTCTTTTCCAAACTTGCTCAACACAAGTGCTTCACTTTAGCCGTGTCCTGTTCTAGCTCTTCCTTTACAAGAACTATAAGAGATCAAACACGACCGATCCAAATACCAAGGAATCAACAAGCCTTGAGATAGAAGGAACGTCTCACTTTTGCTGGATGGAGTGCAAGTGACACACTAATAAATATTACAATATGATAGGGATGGCACCCGCCCGAGCACATTTTCCGAAGAACTGGACGAACGTGGCTCAAATCCATAATTACCTTGAAATCTACTCAGCCCTAATGGAATACCTCCATGCAAAAGCCGGTTTCTTGAAGCCCAGTTAATTCGCCACCACTGAGTTCACTCCCTTACAAACAACCAACCAACACCTTGTATGAACAACATTAAAACTACAATTAGGCCTAGTCGGTATCGATGGGGATATTTGGATGGAAAACTTAAGAGATTTAAGTTTTTCATGTCCTCAGTGACGTAGGAATTCGAGCTTGAAGCAGTTGCAGAAGAAAGCTCCGAGAATAGTGGTAAAAGAAATTTGTATCCAAGAAAGAACCTAGGCACGTAAAATTAACAATGGACTTTGAGATTCTGTCATTGATGTGAAAGAAAATAATTTAGATAATATGATAGAAGAGCGATGCTGCTTTGACAAGATTCTCTTAATTATTTTCGTAGTTGTACGATGTGATGTACGAATGTTTATGATTGTTTCAATAAGGTTTATTTATGGGATTCCAGCTTTTTAAAATTTAGTTGATCAAAAGAACTTTTGAAAGTGAGATATCACTTTTAAAAGTTAGTTTTAATTAAAAATAAAAGTAAAAAGTAAGATAAGTTATGTAAAAGTTAATTGTAATATCTTTATATATAGATGTCTTTTGAATGCAATGATATATGTCTTGGCATTATAAAGCCTTCTCTATATTTCTCTCCCACAAAATTCTCTCATCTCCAACCAGCCTCAATACACCTTCATTCTATAGTCCTCTTATTCTATACAATTGAGAGAGAACTTCTTCATTGTATAATCTATAAAACATGAGGGGTGTTCAAAAGAGCGGTTTCCCTTGAACGTTGTAAAGGCTTGTGTGAGTCATCTTATGTGACTAATGTGGTTGGAAGCAAGTGACAGAAATCCATGAAACAACTAAAGTGTGTA
This sequence comes from Casuarina equisetifolia, assembly GCA_028551475.1. Taxonomy (NCBI): domain Eukaryota; kingdom Viridiplantae; phylum Streptophyta; class Magnoliopsida; order Fagales; family Casuarinaceae; genus Casuarina; species Casuarina equisetifolia. The sequence continues at coordinate 18,618,855 of CM052360.1, forward strand.
CAAATAGGAGTATTGTCTAGTTCTTTAAAGCAAAAAATATACAACTAATTTCATCTTTAATTCTTATTTTTGCCCCTTCTTTATACATGTTAGTCTTACCACTATTCTCCATTTTAATTATTTGATAGAAATTTCTCCCACACATATAACTGCAAGGGAGATCCTCGTGGGGTGGTGTAAATTGGTCATTCTAAACTTGAACTTGACAGTCTTCACTCTGCAAGATCTTCTGTGGCCCTTTTATCAATATATTCAGGCACAAAGAAGTAATTATCGAACTCCCAAGATTGACTCTGCCCATTGAAAAAAAAAAAACCAACACTACTCGCTTCATCTGATTTATTTCTATTATGAGCGAGCAAAATATTTATTACCATACATATGTGTACATATCCCTAAGGATGTTCATACATTTGCAAGTTGATGTTCAAGAAACGATCAGCTTCCCACAATCAAAATCAGCGAGTTTCAACTGGAATCCTGCCAGGATTCCAACTAATGCCTTATCTCGCAAGAAGTTCATCACATGTCCACGGCTTTCCTGTATAAAAGCAGCGACATAAGACAAACTGATGACCTCAATACTTCTCCGTACCCTCTCTTTAGCATACTTCTTTAACGCCACCACGATCCTGTCATATTCATCCTTTACTTCTTCCCCATTCTCTTTAGTTTTTCCAGTTGGCTTCTTCAACAGAACTTCAGCAAGACACCTGGCTAGTACAACAGCATCTTCCAAAGCAGCAGATCCCCCTTGCCCCATGTCTGGAGTCGAGGGGTGGAGTGCATCGCCGGCTACACAAACATTGCTCTTGCTGATATTTCCCCATAGTAGCTCCCAAGGAGGTCTGTATCTCATTGGTAACGATCTGAAAGCATCCAGTTCATAGTTTTCTATGAGAGCCCTTGCTTTATCAGGTACTTTTCCAAGTTTACTCAACACAAGTTGCTTTATTTTAGCTGGGTCCTTTTCTAGTTCTTCCTCTGCAAGAAGAAAAAGATGATCAAACATGAAGCCCCAAATATGATGGAAAGAATAAGCCTCAAGTTGGGGTGGAAGATCTGATTCTCACCTTTGCTGGATGGAGTCCAAGTGACAAACCAATAAACAGTATGAGCATCCAAAGGGATGGCACCCGACCGAAGACCTTTTCCGAAGAACTGCATGAACTTGGGTTCAAATCCATGGTCGCGCTTGAAATCTACGCAGCCCCTAATGGCAAATCTCCCTGCAAAAGCCGGTTTGTTGAAGCCCAGCCAGTTTGACACCACTGAGTTCACTCCATCGCAACCAGCCAACACCTTTTATGCACAACATTAATAACACAATTAGGCCTAAGCGGGTATAGTGCTAAAAACATGACAGATACTAGTAATATTCTTATTAACCGATTCAAAATAGAAGTTCTGTTCATAGGATGTGATCAGTTTTCTTGGTAATACAGCCATCCTCACTCTGGAATTATCCTTTCACATAGTGAGCTATTCCTTACCTTGATTGTAAATCGAGGAGCTAAAGTGCGTCTGTCCTTAAGCTTTTACTGAACAAAAATAAAAGAATAAAGCTACTAGAAGTTTACCTTGGCTTTGAGGATGGTTCCATCAGCAAGATGCACCAGCTTAAAGAAGCCTGATTCCTCAATATGGACCACCTTGGAGGAGAACCTAATGGTGCCAGTGGGGAGTTCCTTTGCAAGGCTTTCCAGGAGGAACTTCCTGTTCAAACATCGAACTTCATGGTTTGCACTGTTGCACTCAGTTCCCAAACACTCAAATGTCAGAGGAACCCATGTAACACAATTATAACTACTACATACACAAGCAAGTCATCACAATCCTCAACCTCAGTTTTAATAATGTACATAGCTGTGAATTATGGATAAATGTATTTGAGAGTAAGACCGGATCATCGTATGACATCCGCTTGATCAGGAAAATAATATATCATGAGATTTTCCTAACTTTTACTTACTGTTCCTGATTCGCGCTAAATGACAATTCTGAAGTTTGAAGTCCCGAGACTAATGAGGTGGTCACGTTCCTGCACCCACATGACTGTAGATTTTTAGTGACATTCTGGCATAGTGCATAAGCAAGAATTTAATTGTTCATATGTTCACATTCAGAGGATGGCCTACAATTTTCTTTTTCTGAGTCAGTAAATTGACCACCACTAACAAACAACCACCACCACCCACTTACATTATTGAAAGTTTCATTAGAGTTTGAAGCCCACAATTATAATCATTACCGTCGGTGGACCTATCTGCAAGATAAGGTGGCTGTGGCAAGAAGAGGATGAGTCATAGTTATCCTTCAAGCCTGATATGGTGTTTCCGCAAAACGTCTCCAATGCCCAAGGCATCTAATGCCTTCCAACCGTTGGTAAATGTAAGCAAGGCATATCCTGAGGTCCTAAGATCATCCGATGATTCTAATACTAAGCTTCGTATACCCAGCCTGGAAAATAGTCAAAACAATCAAACAAAGTAACATCTATTTGCTATATATACACATAAGAGATAGTAAGAAGGTGTCTGTGAAGTCCCAACGCTGTTGCTAGGCCAGCCACTCCACCTCCCACAATCACTACGGCTTCAACTGCTGCCATGATGCTTTTGGTTGATGCCCCTTTGGCTCTTTCTATATTAGAGATTGGGAGATGATAATTTTTAAATAGTTTAATACTGCAAACCAGAAAGATGGGAAAGACGATCACACTGATATTCTGAATGAGAACACAGGCTTATAAATAATAGTAGAACGATGAAGAGGATGATGATTACCAATATGACGAGTTGATGATGGCAGCCATTACGTATGTTTGAGAATAAGTGTTTTTTTTTTTTTTTTGCCTGTCTGAATGAATACAAATAAGAGAAAAGTACCCTTTGAACTCTACTAAATATAGGCTGTTCAAAAGTTTATCAAACTTCTGGTTGAACCGAATCCATCATATTGGCATCCCTGTTTGCGCATATATGGATTCTGTTAAGACATTCCATTCACTGTGCATCACCATGTTGCTTCTTCGAAATTCCGAAATTATTCAACCTAAAAAGTCCAACCCTATAATTCGCTCATGAAATTCAGATCAACACCATTTTTAAACAAATGACTAAAAGTTGGAGACTCTTTTCAAGCAGAATATCAAATCGATTACTTCTTCTATTAATTCCCTCAAGCATTGGAAAGGAAACTGTGAACCATAATAGCAAATGACGAAACGAGAGGGAGCAAAAAAGGTTATACAATAAATTTTTTAACATAGTCTTAAAGTAAAGAGAAGACAAAAGAAAAAAAAAAAGATCCGGATTAAATTTTCTTTTCAATATTGTCCCTATTCATACTTACCTTTTTTTTTTTTTTTCTTCAAACTCTTTTTCTATTCCGCTCCTTTCTTGTTTGTCCTCTCAGCATAGCCATGAAGTAGTGATAACGTGTTGGCCCATCCAATCTTTTTACATTTTTGTCTGGCCCACTTTTGCACTCATTATAAATGTTTTCTGACCGTTCATTTGCATTTGATGAAGGCGAATATTTATCTTGAATTTTCTTTTCTACTTTCCAAAGATATGACAACAATTTTGTCCTTTTTTTTATGTTTTTTTATATGTTTTTCTACTTTTAGCTTACCTCGGACCAATAATCTTTTTGTACTCACTCCCCTATCTTATTTTAGAAAAAGATGAGTTTTTACTTCACATTATCTTCTTCTAATTGTTTTATGCCCTGGTGAACATTGTCTATTGAAAGTGGGTATTGTCCCACATTGAAAGTAAGAGAATGAGCCATTAAACTTATAAATGATAAGATTTTTTCACATGATGCCTTAAGGTTTTGGGATGGATTCTCACACTTTAATATAGTATCAGAGTCATGGATGGGCCTCTGCTAAGAATGGCCAATTGATCTCCACTAGGTGGTGTAGTAAATAATTGAAGATTAAGCTATGGGTTATTTGGATTTTGTTGGGCTTCATTCAATGCCCATACCATAGTAGTAATTGCCTATAGTCGGATTGTGGAAGTAGCTTACTAGCTGTTTCTTCTTGTTTGGTTCGGAAGGTAGTGATGTTCCTTCTTCATTGTCCATGCCAACCACTAAATTCTGTTTTCTTGACTAATTTCACTTTGAGGAGCACGTCTTACTCTCCTCTTAAAGCTTCTCATTGTAAAAAGGCTACAACTTCTGGTTTGTAGTAGAAGCTTGAGAATGCCAAGCATAATATCATTGATGTAGCAGCAACCGAAGGTTATGGACTTCTTGGCATGATGGAGGCCATTGGCCCAATTGATGGAAATGTTGGTGTCACCGTAATTAAGCTTGACAATAACACCAATGGAACTATCGGTGGAGGCCTGGCTGAAGGGGAAGAGGCTTTTGAAGACAAGTAAATCTTTTTTGGTTCCAAGGAAGTGATTGGAGTAATGCAAAAAGGCTTTCTCACGGAGCTTTTTAGGCGTGATAGAGGCTAGGAAGTCGACGTACTCCTGAGAGTGGAATTGCTTAAGGTTGTCGAGCTTCATAAGGAATGACCAATTAATCTCCACTCGAAGGTGTAGCAAATAATTGAAGATTAAGCTATGGGTCATCTAGATCTTGTTGGGCTTCTTCTGATGCCTTTTACCATAGTAATAGTCGCCTATGGTTAGATCATGGAAGTAGCTTACTAGTTGCTTCTTCCCATTTAGCGAAGAGGGTTGTGATACGCCTTCTCCATTGTCTATGTCAACCACTAAATTCTATTTTCTTGACTAATATCACTTTGTAGAGCTCTTCTTACTCTTCTCTTAACTTTTGGTCTGTAGCAAAAGCTCGAGAATGCTAAGCATAATATTATTGATGTAGTAGAAATTAGAGGTTGCAAACTTCTTAGTGTGATGAAGGCCACAAGCCTAATTAATGGCAATGTCAGCATCACCACGATTGAGCTTAACTGTAATATCAATAGAACTATTGGCAGAGGCTTGATTGAAAGGGAAGAGGCTTTCAAAGATAGGTAAGTCTTCTTTGGTTCTGGGGAAGTGATTGGAGTAGTGCAAGAAGGCTTTCTGATGGAGCATTTTGGGTGTGTCGAAGACCAGAAGGTTGACATACTCTTGAGAGTGGAATTGCTTGAGGTTGTTGGGCTCCGTAAGGAATGACGAATTGATCTCCATTTGGTGGTGTAGTAAATAATTGAAGATTAAGCTATGGGTCATATGGATCTTGTGGGGCTTCATTTGATGTCCTTTATCATACTAGTAGTCACCTATGGTCGGATTGTGAAAGTAGCTCGTTAGCCATTTCTTCCCATCTAGCTTGGAGGGTAGTGATGCACCTTTTTCGTTGTCCATGTTAACCATTAAATTATGTTTTCTTGACTAATTTCACTTTAAGGAGTTCTTTTTACTCTTTTTTTAAAGCTCCTCCTTGTAAAGGGTTGTAACTTTTGGTTTGTAGCAAAAGCTTGAGAATGCCACAGACAATATCATTAATATAGTAAATAATTGAAGATTAAGCTATGGATCATATGGTTCCTATAGGGCTTTAACTGGCCATTCCTAGTAGGACAACACCCATGTAGCTCACTAGCCATTTTTTCCTATTTGGCCTAGAGGGTAGTGATGCACCTTCTCTGCTTCGTAACCCCTATGCCCTAAAGTTGGGCTTCGGTCCATTTCAATGTTTGTATCAGCATGCAAGTGAGAGGAGTGTTAAAGATGAGTATTGTCCTATATTGGAAGTATGAGGATAAACCTTTGAACTTATAAATGATGAGAATTTCTTACCTAATGCATTAAGGTTTTGGGATGGATTATCACACTTTAATATGGTATTAGAGTTAGGGATGTGCCTTCGCTTTAACATTTCCCCTCACTTACATTTTGACACAAGCATTGCAAGTAGATTGAAACCTTACTTTGAGACATAGGGGTTTATGAAGCGGAGGCCCATTCTTGGTTCTAATACCATATTAGGGTATAAATACCAATTTCAAAATCTTAAGGCATAAGGTTAGAAATTCTCATTACTTATAAGTTCAAGGGCCCATCCTCACGCTTCCAATGTGAGACAATACTTATCTTTAATATTCTTCTTCATTTGCATGCTGATACAATCATTGCTAGTGGACTACAGCCTAACTTTGGGGCATAGGTGTTACGAAGTAGAAAAGACTCATCATTGCCCTCTAGGCCAAACAGGAAGAAGTGGCTACTGAACTACTTCCATGATCTGACCATAGGCAACTACTACTATAATAAAGGACATCAGATGAAGCCCAATAGGATCCAGAAGACCCATTGCTTAATCTTCAATTATTTACTACACTATTGAGTGGGGATCAAATAACCATTCCTAATAGAGGCTCGTCCTTAGCTTTAGTATCATATTAGAGTGTGAGGATCTATTCTAAAACCTTAAGGCATTAGGTGAGAAAATCTCATTACTTATAAGTTCAAGGGCCCATTCTCTTGCTTCCAATGTGTGACAATACCTATCTTTAACATTGTCCACTCCCGAAGCTTACCTCAAAGTCCCAAAGTGAGTGATCAAACATTACAGCTTTGATTATGAAAGCCCAACAAGTTCTCTTAATTCAAGTTGTTGAAGCCGAATGTGCTCTAAGTGAAGGTTGAGTTAGCAACATGTAGTACTAGTTTACGTAATGGCTACAAGCTTCACTTGCAAAAAAAAGTGAGGGGAGAAAGTTGATAAAGCTAGGTTGAAATGACCACTCCCGCATGTCTGAGCATAGTTGTCGTGGGCGGAGTAAGGAGCAACTGTAGGTGGCATAGTTGGTGGCAAAGGGCATTCAATGTAAAGAAGCATAGCTACTGTTAAAAGTAGGTTTAAAAACTTTGACTAATAACCACATAGATATGAAGAACTCACATATAATTATAATTTTTAGCTTATATTTTAATAATGTGAGATTAAATATTCATATTGATAATACACCTCCTAACTATGATAGTTCAACTTAAATCATTTTATAATATTATTCTTTAAAAACTAAGCTCCCATAATTCACATACATATTAAGAGAAAAACTAAATTAGACATTTATATTGATAACACCATATAACATGTATTTTTTGTCATAGTTTATCTATACATGTGAGGTGTTAGAAATGTATAGAGTTGATATGTATATGTAATGCCTAGAGAAAGGTCGATTAGCATGGGCCCAAATGTATCACTACGGTCTTTGACCAAAAATAAAATAATGAATTGTAGCCCGAAGTTGAAAATTAAAATGGGCTTCAAGTCCAAAATTTCTACTGGCCTTTTAAGCCCAAAATTAGATAGGCCTATGCCCCACTAATTTGATGTAATTTGGATATAATTTTCATACTTTTACATTATCAAGTTTATTTTTGCAAGTTTGGTGTTTAGTTTCTTACAAAATGTCAACTTGAGGCTTAAAAAGTGTGATGTCCTTCAAATGGTGTGAAGGCAAGTGAAAATGACTTGAGTATATGACTAATATGATTGAAAGTAATAATAGAAATGAGTGGAAGATGGAAATATGTGTATAAAGGGAAGCATTATTTGGTTCTTTAAAGCAAGAAATATATAAATAGATTGGAAGTAATATGTGTTACTTCTACATTCTTTAAAATTTAAAACAAAATGTAGAAGTAATTATTGTAGTCTTATATTAGACTTTGCCCCTCGAAGAGAAACAACACCATTTGCTTCATTGGATTTATTTCAAATCTTGAATAAAGAAAACTACTATGTTTATTTATTCTAATAGATCAGCTCAGTGGTGGGCTACTATTTGCTTTAGACATAAGTCCTGCGTTAATACCCCTCACTCTTAAACCACTTTCACTTGAAAAAAAAAAAGATATATACGTAAGTATATATATATACGTCCCTCTTTGAATATGTATGTTATTAAGCTAGTGTTCAAGAAACGAGAGGCTTCCCACAGTCAAAATCAGCCAGTTTCAACAAGAAACTTGCCACGATTCCAACCAATGCCTTATCTCTCAAGAAGGTCATCACTTTTCCACGGCTCTCCTGGATAAAACCTGCCATATAAGACACACTGATGACCTTAATGCTTCTCCACACCCTCTCTTTAGCGTACTTCTTTAAACCCATTTCGATCCTTTCATATTCATCCTTTTCTTCTTCACCGTTCTCTTCGGTTTTTTCGGTTGGTTTTTTTAACAGGACTTCACCCAGACACATGGCCAAAACAACAACATCTTCCAAAGCAGCAGACCCGCCTTGCCCCATATCTGGTGTCGTCGGGTGGAATGCATCACCGACTACACAAACATTTTCTTTGCTGATGTTTGCCCACAGCAGCTCCCATGGACGCCTGTATCTCAACGGCAACGGTATAAAAGCATCCAGTTCATAGTTTTCTATTAGTGCCCTGAATTGATAAGGTACTTTTCCGAGCTTACTCAACACAAGTTGCTTTACTCTAGCTGGATCTTGTTGTAGTTCTTCCTCTACAAGAGTAAGTAAATAGATTATCAAACACGACATCCCAAATACGAAGGAAAGAAGAAGCCTTAAAGTTGGGTGAAGATATCACCTTTGCTGGCTGGAGTCCAAGTGACAAACCAATAAATAGTATGACCATCTAGAGGAGCGGCACCTGATCGAACACCTTTTCCGAAAAACAGAAGGAACTTGGGCTCAAATCCATGGTCGCGCTTAAAATCTACCCAGCCCCTAATGGCATTTCTCTTTGCGAAAGCCGGTTTCTTAAAGCCCAGCCAATTCGCTACCATCGAGTTCACTCCATCACAACCAACCAACACCTTGTATGTACAACATTAATGCTAACATTAGGCCTAAGCGGTCACAGTGCTAAAAACATGACAAATAGTAGTAACATTCTCAAAGACAACGAGCTTATCATTAAGCTTTTACTGAACAAAAATAAAAAAGGATAGAGCCACAACAAGTTTACCTTTGCTTTGAGGATGGTTCCGTCAGCAAGATACACCAGTTTAAGGAAGCCCGATTCCTCAATACAGACCACCTTGGAGGAGAACCTAACTGTGCCAGTTGGGAGTTCCTTCAAGAAGCTTTCCAGAAGGAACTTCCTATTCAAACAACGAACCTCATGGTCTCCACTGTGCAGATCAGTTCACATAACCCACTTGTCAGAGGAACCCAAATATCACATTCATATTTATCAAGATAAGAAAGCAAACAACAGGTTCCTTAACGTTAGTTTCACTCATCTTAAGTTGTTATAAGTTATGGGTGAATGTCTTTGAGTACAAGTCTAGAACTCTATATGGCATTTTCTTGTGTAGGGAAATATTATATTGTGAGATCTTCCTAGTTTTTACTCACTGTTTCCCTTTAGCGTTAAGTGGCATTTCTGAAGTTTGAACTCCTGAGATTGCTGAGGTGGTCACGCTCCTGCACTCAAAATCTTAGATTAGTGACATTTAACAAAGTGCGTAAAGAAGACTTTAATTGTCCATGTAAGAATTTGTGGATTTCTTATTGAGTTTTGTGTTTTTTAATAAAGAAGAAGAAAAAAATATTCTTAAAAAAATCCTAAATAAGGTTTAGAAAATGAAATAAAGTTTACATTATTCTCAACAATCTCTTTCATAATTAATGTGAGCAATAGATTTTGTATCAAGGATAATAGATTTCTCTACAAATCATCATGCTTATGGGGTTTCAAGAGCAGAAGGTACAATTTTTGAATTAAATTTTAATATTATATTAAAAAACTCATAATCTTTTTTCATAATTGATTGTACAAAATATATATATTTTATTATAATGAGAATTTTCAAAGAAAATTTAAAACAATATCAAACAACCCACATTAATTTTAACAATTTATAAGAGATAGCAACAATCTATAAGACACTAGGCGTACAATTGTTCTCTCTGTATGTGGAAATTGACCACTACCCAAGATCAACCACCCACTTCCATTACTGTGCAAAGCCTTTACCCCTTTCCGCAAGATAAGGATGTTATGGTAAGAAAAGTTACCCTTGAAGCCTAATATGGTGTTGCCGTAAAACTTGACCAACCCCCAACGCATCTAATGCCTTCCAGCCGTTGGAAAATGTACCCAAGGCATATCCTGAGGTCCTCAGGTCATCCGATGATTCTAACACTGAGCTCCGTATACCCAACCTGCAAAATAGTCATAATAATTACGCACACGAGATCACCACCATATATCTACTACCATCTACAAATAAGAGACAGTAAGAAGGTGCCTGTGTAGTCCTAACGCTGTTGCCAGGCCAGCCACTCCACCTCCCACGATCACAATGTCTTCAACTGCTTCCATGATGCTTTTGATCTGGACCTCACAACTTCAGTTAGTGTTCTGCTCTATCTGTCTTAGAGGTTGAGGGATTATGAGCCCAGAATAGTCTATCAATTCAACACAAGAAGAAGATCATAGGACTTGCAGGATGAGAACACAGACCTACATATATAGTACGCGGATGAAGAGGACAGTGAAGATTAAGACAAGGTGATGATGATAGCCATTACGCGTGTTCCTTTTCTCTTTCTGAATGATAAAAATAATATCAAGCCCAGGACCCGTTATGTGCTCCGGCTAGGCCTAACTCCAGCCTATTCTCTTTTTCTTTTACTTTAATAATGTGTAATTTGTTTTAATGTAAGAAGAGATGTGTAAACAGTATAAGAGGTTGGAGGGTCTTCTTTTAATTTATATTTCATTTTAAAGATTTTATTTTTCAATGTAAGACTTTTGTCTTCCACGCAAGGAGGAAGACAAAATTGGTTCATAGAGATTAAGTTTCCCTCTTTTTGAACTTGTTTTTCCTTCTTCTTCGCTTGTCTGTTCTTCACGCTAGGCTGGAGATCACGTTCGTGCAGCTGTTTGGCCTAATACTCACTATGTTATGCAGGAACGTAACAGAACCAGAAAAGTACTCTTTGAACTCTGCTACTACAGGCTGCTTGAGACATCATCAAACTTTTGGTTGAACCGAATCCTTTATATTAGTATATCCTTGTTTGCGCAACTTGAGTTTTGGTAAGACTTTCCATTCACTGAGCATTGAAGATAAAAAGGGTTTTAAATTTAATCAGCCCCATGTTGCTACTTCAATACTCCAAAAATTACATATCCTAAAAGTTTTAACCCTATTATCGCTCCTTAAACTTTGATAAGTTCTATGTTTGAACAAAACTGACTAAATGTAGGGGATTTTTCTCTAGCTAATATTTCAAATTAATCAGTTCTTCTATTGTTCATTTTGGTTGTTTGATAGAAATTGCTTCGGAAAAATTACTGCAAGGAAGGATCGTCGGTTAGTGGAATAAGTTGGTGATTTCAAACTTGAACTTCGCTGTCTCCAGGAACAATTGTCTTCGATTAATTATAAAACATTACAGCGTCTATAAGAAATGTTAGAAATTAACATGGATTGAAGAAGTAATTATTGCACGCTTCAAAGAGAAATAATACTATTGACTCCATCTGATTTGCTTCTGATCGGGAGGTAAGAAAACCTGGTACTGGTACATATACATCTATGTATGCGTGGGCATGCTTGTATATTTATACGCTGGAGTTCAAGAAACGTTTAGCTTCCCGCAGTCAAAATCAGCGATTTTCAACAGGAAACTTGCTACGATTCCGACCAATGCCTTGTCTCTCAAGAATGTCATCGCTTTTCCACGGCTCTCTTGTACAAAACCAGCGATATAAGACAGACTGATAGCCTCAATACTTCTCCAGACCCTCTGTTTAGCATACTTCTGTAACCCCATCGCAATCCTCTCGTATTCTTCCTTTCCTGCTTCACCTTTCTGTTTTGCTTTTCCAATTGGTTCTTTCAAAAGAACTTCAGCAAGACATCTGGCTAAAATGACAGCATCTTCTAAAGCAACACAACCGCCTTGCCCCATGTCTGGTGTCAAGGGGTGGAGTGCATCACCGGTTACACAAACATTTCCTTTGCTGATATTTCCCCACAGTAGCTCCCAAGGATGTCTGTATCTCAGTGGCAACGATATAAAAGCATCCAGTTCGCAGTTTTCTATGAGTGCTTTTACTTGATCGGGTACTTTTCCGAGCTTACTTAACACAAGTTGCTTTACTTTAGCTGGGTCCTGTTCTAGCTCTTCCTCTACTAGAACAGAAAGAAGATCAATATGGCATCTCAAATACTAAGGAAACAAGAAGCCTTAGAGTTGGGGTGAAGGTCTCACCTTTGCTGGATGGAGTCCAAGTGACATACCAATAAACAGTATGATCATCCATAGGGATGGCACCCGACCGAACACCTTTTCCAGAGAACTGCATGAACTTGTGCTCAAAGCCATGATGATGCTTGAAATCTGTGTAGCCCCTAATGGCATATCTCCCTGTAAAAGCCGGTTTCTTGAAGCCCAGCCAATTTGCCACCACTGAATTCACTCCATCACAACCAACCAACACCTTGTATGAACAACATTAACACTACAATTAGGCCTCGGCCCTTTGACAGCTAAAAACATGACAAATAGTACTAAGATGCTTATTAAACCGATTCAAAATAGATGTTAATTTCACAGTACAGAGACGATGTTCCTGGTATAATACAGCCATCGCACCCTAGAATTATCCTTGGAACAATGAACTATTCTCTAGCTTGTTTTGTAAATCAAGAAGATAAGGTGAGCTATCAGTTTCACTTAGGTAAACAGAAATGAATAGAACTATCAGAAATTTACCTTGGCTTTGAGGATAGTTCCATCAGCAAGATGCACCAGCTTAAGGAAGCCTGATTCCTCAATAAAGACCACCTTGGATGAGAACCTAATGGTTCCATTTGGGAGTTCCTTTACAAGGGCTTCCAGTAGCAACTTCCTGTTCACACAACGAACTTCATGCTCCACACTGGGCACCACAGTTCACAAACCCCCACTCGTCAGAGGAGCCGAAATATCACGAGTATAACTACTACGATAAAAATGCAAGCAATTACATTTCTCAACGTCGATTTGATATATTTATATAGCTGTGAATTTTTTTTATGAATATATTTTGAGTACAAGACCAGACCATTGTTGGACATCCGCTTGAGCAGGAAAACAATACTGTGAGATCTGGCATTTACTTACTGTTTCCCCCTGGCACTAAATGACAGTTCTGAAGTTTGAAGCCCCGAAATCGCTGAGGTGGTCACGTTCCTGCACTCAAGTCTCTATAGATTAGTGACTTTAATATTCATAAGGAGACTTGATGATATTAAACCTACAAAATTATTTCTGTGAAGCAGTAAATTGACCACCATTTTCTGCTAGTAACCATCTATTTATATTTGTTTCCTCCTTTAAAATCAGCTTGTAAGAAAAGAAACATTTCTGCATAACCCTACTTATTATATACAGATGTATTCTTTTCTTTTATAAGAAAATACTTCTCATAAAGATCCATCCAATCCACAAATGAATAAACATCTCGCTTGGAAATTTAAACTCTACAACATGTTAAAAGGCCTACTAAGCCCTTAGAACTGGTTTGTAATGAGTATAGTATGCCACTATATTAATAATGTACTACACATTAAATTTCATCAAGAAGTAGAAGGAATAGCCCACAAATATTCATCACCCACAGGGGACGTATTTGCAATAAAAGGGACTATGACAAGAAAAGGACGAGTCATGATTACCCTTGAAGCCTGACGTGGTGTTGCCGCAAGTGGTCACCAATGCCCAAGGCATCTAGTGCCTTCCAAGCATTGGAAAATGTGGTCAAAGCATACCCTGCGCTTCTCAAATTATCCGATGATTCTAATACCAGACTCCTTATACCCAATCTGCAAAATAGCCATTTCAATTACACCGGCATATTACTATTAGCATCTATACAAAACAGATAGGAAAGAAGGTACCTGAAAAGTCCTAAGGATGTAGCAAGGCCAGCAACTCCACCTCCAACAATCACTATGTCTTCAACCACTTCCATGATACTTTTGTTTATACCCCACAACTTTTGGTAGTGTTCGGCATTTTTATCTCGGTTCAACAAGGAAAATGGGCAAGAAGATACCACGACAAACAAAATGAAAATACCTGCATATAAATAAGTACAAGGATGATGAAGATAACGATGAAAGTTAGGACGAGTTGATGATGACAGCCATGACGCCTGATTGAGAATACGTGTTCTTCTTGTCTTTTGGAACTGCACTAACTAGAGGCTGTTTAAAGCTTTATCAAACTTGGGTTTGAACCGGATCCATCAGGCTAGCATCCATGTTAGATCATATCTGAATTTTGTTAAAACTTCCCCTTCGCTGCCGATGCCCACGAAGAACATTAAAAAATAATCACCATATTACTACTACTATGAACTGTTAAAACTTTGAAGGAACTAAGACTACCACCAGTAGGTATTGTAACGAAAGACAAGATGAAGACGGCAACGACGGCGACATCCATGGACAAATCAACGCAAGCAGCCGCTGCATGTGCTAGAGAGCATTTACTAGAAATAACTTATGGGTCATGCTGAAAAGAGAGAGATTTAAAAGAAGTAACCCAACAGTTTTTTCCCTAGGAAACTACCGACCAACAATTAGTTCTAAGTCGATTAGATCAACATGTACTTTCAATTTTTATACCATAAAGTCATAATGAATAAGACACTCTGGTTGGCGATTCAAATTTGGCCTTTTCAATCTTTTGAACAAACATTCTAATAGACTGAGTTTTTTTCAATACTTCTATTATAGGGCTTTGAAACAAGTAGTGATTATTCAATTACAAAAAAGGGATACATGATGCTAGAATTGAAAATTTTCCACATAAATTATTCAAAACATACAAGTTGCTGATGCTGCTTTTCTGATGGTAATTACGTCTACAAGAACAATCCAGCCATAGAGGAAATAATGTCGCATTGGAGAATGTTGCTTCTATGATTTGCTGAGCGTCCCACAATCAAAATCAGCCCTCTTCAAAGGCAATCCAGCCAGGTAGGCGGCCAATATTTTATCCCTTATGAACTTCAACACACTATTATTACCCTGATAGATAAAACCAACCATATAAGCTGTAGTAATGAGCTCAATGCTTCTCCATCTCCTTTCTTTAGCATAGTTCCGCAACCCCAACTCAATTCTCTTAAGTTCATCACTTCCTCTTTCAACTTCTCCTACTTTTTTCTCAATTGGTGTTTTCAGTAAGGCTTGGGCAAGACATCTGGCCAGAACAACACCATCTTCCAATGCAGAACAACCTCCTTGCCCTATGTCTGGGGTCATGGGATGAAGTGCATCACCAGCAACACAAACATTACTTTTGTTGATATTTCCCCAGACAAGATCCCAAGGATGTCTGTACCTTAATGGGGATGATATGATATTATCAAGATCTGTGGTCTCAATAATAGCCTTGATTTCATCAGGCACTCTTTCTAGCTTATTTAACACATATTGCTTCATTTCAGCTAGATTCTCTTCTATCATGTTTTCTGCAAGATATAACATGAAAAACAATTGATCATATACCACTCAAATATTTCATTATAATATATTTTTTATATGCCTGAAATGTATTTAATTCTTCTGCTTCATTACTTCAAGAATTGTTTCTTATAGCAAAGAATTGTGATGGTATTACTAACCTTTATTAGAGGGAGTCCAGTTGAAAAACCAATAGACAGTTGTATCATTGCAAGGAACAAGACCAGATCGAAAACCATTCCCAAGGAACCGCATAGACTTAGGAGCAAGTCCATGATGGTGCTTGAAGTCTACATAGCCTCTAATGGTACATCTGCCTGTTAAAGCTGGTTTCTTGAAGCCCAACCATTTTGCCACCACTGAGTTGACTCCATCACTCCCAATCAACACCTTTCATTCAGAAAGTAGATAATCTAATAAGGCCTAAGTAATTAGGCTTGCAAACATATTCATTGCTTAGCTTTCTTGTTTAGCTCATTTCCGCGTTTTGTTTGCCTCTCATTTCAACTTCAATTAATGTTCCGTAGTAGTTAGGCGTATCTAATCTTTCAACCTTTTTTCGAAACAAGCAATGGCACTCAAAATTCTGGAAAGTTGTTATTGGCGTCCCGCGCATGGCCGTGGGTCTCTACGGCGTTGGAGGCCCAAGCGTGGGCCTCCCATCGGAGACCCACGGCTATGCGGGAGACCCAAGACCACGGATGGGTCTCCTTCAGAGTCAAGGCCACTGTCATGGGAGACTCGGTGGCTTTACCACATGCCTTTGGGCCACATCATCTCTTACGTCATATTGAAAATTGAGTTCTTAAGTTCAAAACGAGAAAAACAAAAGTAAGGACAATTTTTCTGAATTAGAAAACGAAAGAAATGACGAGGAAAGATTAGGGGACTTTGCCTTGGTTTTGAGAATGGTTCCATCAGCAAGATGCAGAAGCTTATAGATCCCCGATTCCTCTATAGAAAGCACCTTAGAGGAGAACTTAATTGTTCCGCTTGGGAGCTCGTTTGCAAGGGCTTCCAACAACTTCTTTCTTTGAACACAACGAATTTCATGCTCTCGACTGCACACAACACATAGCAATAACCTGGCCAAGCTTAGACACCTCAATTATGATTAGAACAATAGATTATCAGCATCTTATATAGTTATTTTAAGTTCATGGCTGTATTTTTGTACCCAGAAACAAATGATTCAGCAGAATCGCACAACAAAGCAATACTTTTCTTGCCGGTTATAAATCCTGGGTTTTTGCAATGACCAAACTTTGGATATTTATGACATCTTCTTCATTATGACAACAATAGTAAAAAAAGGATCATAAAGGTACTATACAATTTCTCTTTTAACTTATTTTGCGGTTTTAAGAGTGATTATTAGTACGAAACCCAGAAATGGGTTTGCGAAAAACACCAGCTACCTAGAGGTTTCATGCTTCTAAAGGCACTTACCTTTTTCCTTTGGTTTCGAATGTCATCTCTGCGGATTGAAGTCCAGAAATTGTAGAGTAAGTTACGTTCCTGCATATAAAGATCTGAGCTTAGAAACATCGAGAGGAGAAGGACATGCCAGGAAATACGATGTTCCATTTATAAGACATGGATCCTGTAATGTAAAGTGGCAACACTGAACTGAGGATGAATCCCACTTACCCATAAAGCCGTTGATGATTCTCTCGAAGGGAATCACCAAGGCCAACAGCATCCAAGGCCTTCCATGCATTTGTCCATGTCATCAAGGCAAATCCTGTAATCCTCAAATTATCTGAGGATTCCAAAACTAGGCTTCGAATACCCAGCCTACATAATACTCGGCATAGTGAGTCTTTAGACAGTAACTTACGACTTCATATTAGAGATGCAACATTGGAACACACAGCGAGAGAGAGAGAGAGAGAGAGAGAGAGAGAGAGTGTTACCTATGAAGTCCTAAGGATGTCGTAAGACCAGCAATTCCAGCTCCCACAATCACTATATCCTCCCCTGTTTCCATGATGTTTTGGCTTATTTTTTAGGGAAAACAGCGTTATATATTACCGTGGGAAGATGGTTGCTTGATTAACAAGAATAAGTGATGAAGAAAGCTGAGAAACCTTTAAACTATGGGAGGAAGTCTTGGATGACGATAAAGGAAATGGTAGGTGTTGACAACTGTGAAAACGTTGCAGTTAAAGAACATTCAAACTCTATGAAGTGTTTAATTCTCAAAGAATATTCTAAAATCATAGAAGTCTTTAATTTCTAAAAAATCTTTTGGAATTTTCACAATTATCCTTTTTGGATTTTCTTTTCTTAGATAATGTTGCTTGGATGTCTCTACCTTCTTACATAATTTCTAAATTTGACAACAGTATCCCGGATATGACCATTAATTTGGTTATAGCAAGAATTCCGTGAAGTGTAAATTCTTGGTTAGAATCTTTGGAATACAACATACACACAAGTTAGGTGTTTGTTCTTTTTCACTACTGTTATCCATTCACTTGGTTTATGCTTTATGAAGTAGCTTCTTTTAACTGCATAATTAGAGTTTTTCTCCTAGATTTTGATTAAGGAAATTTGCAATAAAATTGCTATTACCTTTCAAATATTTAATTTTAAAAGAATAATTTGCAATAAAACTGTACCATTTTTATCTCTTGCCTTCAACAATATTTTTCTTGTTGGTTAAGAATTCTTTAGCAACTTTATTATTTGTTTTTGATAATAAAGTATTCAGGAGCAACATAAGTATGAAAACTTTTTGTAGCTGGTCCATCCATCTATTGGAAATGGTCCCTTGGCTTGGCTATCTAAAATTAAACTTGCACTTTAGATAAATTTTACTCCAACCAAACATAATGTAGAATGTCCTATGTGCTTTAGCCAATCGTAGTGACTCCCTTGAAATGCATTTGTAAGTCATTTCTATTGAAGAGTACATAAAATCTTTGGATCTCTACAAGCCCAAGCAAAAACCCTTTTTCTTTTTCTTTTTGGTTTTCTTTTTCCAAATGATACAAACAACAAGTAATATTATGAAACTTAACCTTTCTGTACTTGTGATGTTTGTCACCACTTATCGATTAAAGTTATTGCAATCTCCCATGCCGCCCCCCCAACACCCCCCCCCCCCCCCCCCCCCCCCCAAAAAAAAAAAAAAACACAATTATCCATACATGTTATGATTATCAGGGGACTTTGATACTATTTCTCAAAAAAAATGCAGATCTTGATTTTTTAATGGCGCCATAACATAATGTTTATGAAGTAAAAGACGTAGGTTTATTAATTTAGATTATATTAAACTGACCACTCATATTTGTGATAATTGTTGAACATGAATATTCTTGGGCTGACAGATGTATAAGAACAAACTTCAAGATACAGGCATGCTAAAATATAAGAAATGCTAAAAGGGTTAAAAACTATTGAGAAAGAACGAACTTAAACGCACCTTTGAAACCAATATCATAAAAAATTAGATCTTTGGAGGCAGGATCTTAATGTTGAAAATCAAAATTTTCATGATATGATTTGTATATTGAGAACTATGTATTTGGAAACATAATTTGTGTTGGGAACAAAAATCCCGCATTAAGAAGATAATAATTTCGAAATTATTATGTAACCCTTGTTAACTAAATGTTAGGTGGTCATATACTGCCTCTGTCTATCCAGCTAAAATTCAATTTTATTTATGATTAAATAAAATATCATCTCATTACATCAAAGGAAAGGAGAGGATGGTGAGAAGCAGAAGCAACAAGGACTTCCTAACTCATTCTCACTCTCTTTTCTTTCCTGTATTTTGTTCCAAGTTGAAGCTATCATTAATTACTCGTCTTTTCCCATGTGTCTCTGTTTTTCAGTCTAAAAACAGAGGATACTTTCTTTTGCAGGCCAGCCTTAATCATTTCCACTTGCTTCCTTGTTTATTAAAATCTACGCCATCGGTTACCCTTCCCACCATCTTAACGGATCCGTTCAATTCCTCACCGTAGTTCCAAAACAAACAAAAGTTAACCATGCTAAAGGCACACAAGAATCCTGTATAAACAGAGGCCTAGACCAAAGGCCTGGGGTCGTACGGTAAAACTAGTACTCCCGAGTCAAAGGAGATTGTATCCAAACATCATGTGAGAACTAGAATCACCAACTACAGCTACCTTTGATAGAGAAGTGTCAGGCAAAGTAGGGGACAAGACAATCTTATTACAGCAACCAATATTCGGTGGCGAGAATCACTGCAAGTCTGACAGAGGCCGCACTCATCACACCTTGTATCAAGCATAATCATCTTGCTCCAAAGGTACTACTGGATTCCGTAATTGTGTCCGGTCTACTAGAAGAACTAGCTGTGCTAGAAAAGTCCACCCTTGGAACAAAAGCTGGCTGCTTTGGTTTCGGAACTGTTGCAGTTTCACTTTCAAGCATGATGACAACATTCGAAATGGTGGGGCGGTCATCTGGATTCTCTTGCATGTAGGTATCTAATACGTCTCAAACGAGACTCAAAACAGGATCTAACATCAATTATAGGTTGATAATGAATTAAACTAAATGAATAAAACGAGAAAAACGTACCTGAAGGTGTCTGCATCTTTATAGAAGGATTGTAGCTAAGATCTTACCCTTTATTTCTTAATCGTGCTAGCCGATGAGAAGCTGGAACTTAGAAACGGAATCAGATCAACAAAATATGGTCGGGGAAGAGTTCGGATAACCAAAAGAGAATAGAATTTCTCTTTTAAAACGGATACTGTGAACAGTGTCCGTGAACAGTGCATGCACAGTACGTAAACAGTACATGCACAGTGATTACAATGAAATGACCATTATACCCTTACCATCAACATTGATTCCGTATACTGAGCCCAATGCACATAATTTAAGCTAGAGGGGGGACTTAGCCGATATAACATAACACGTGCTAACTAAATAGTCCTGACTCATCACAGTTCTATAAAGTGCACTAAGGCCCACACTGGCTAGCACCATACTCGCAATCAAGTCAAAATCTGTCTAATTAACTGAACCAATATTAATTACATTAATACACCTTCATAAGAGAACTATTTATGCTCATTGATAAAGCCCACATTACATGAGCTTACAAAATAAACTAACAATCTCCCACTTGGGCGTATCAATGTGCATAAAACAAAAATAATACTAATATAAGTTATATATGAAAATAATTTCAAAAAGGTTTTATATTGGTCCAACGACAGTTCCTTATTACAAATCCAGTCCCATAAAGCTTCAAAACCCTCAGATCATAGCATTAACTATGCCAATTAAAAGACACAGCATTATCCATAGTCATAAGGGCTATCCACTCTACTGACATGGATTGAGTATGGTAGTGTGGCAAACAAATAACACTAGGTAAATAACCTTATGTGTTATCTTTCTTGTCAGTCCCAGTTCTCCCTAAAATCGACATACACAGTCATTGACATACAGTCATCGGAGAACTATATAAAGGTTCTAATGAACCAATATGTCTTGTTTGTAATACTCGAGTATAAATTTAAGTGCTACAAGACATCAAAATATGGCTTATCAATAAATGCCCCAGCCAAATGCTTAAGGTTGCACATCCCTTAAGTCTTTAATACCTGTCTTACAGAAATACATGTTCTATGAAAACAATATATAACAGGCAATATAAGTAAAACAAAGTTTACTACATAACAAAATATCATAGAACAATAACTCCCACTAAACAAAAGCATCCAAAGACGCTACTAGTCCCATGTTTACAACATGTCTAGAAAACACTACAGGAGCAAGTCCTTTAGTGAGTGGGTCAGCTAACATAGCATCTGTGCTAATTAGCTCTACAGTAATGTCACCTTTCTTAACTAGCTCTTTAATAGTCAAATACTTGATCTCAATGTGTTTGGCCCCTTTAATACTTTTGTTGTTATTTATAAACAACACTGCTGGACTATTGTCACAGTACAACGGAATTGGCCGATCAATAAAATCAAGTGAGATCATCTGTCTTATGAGGTTCTTCATCCAAACAGCTTGTATGGAAGCTCCATAACAAGCTATAAACTCAGCGTGCATAGTGGAAGACGTGACCATAGTTTGCTTAGAACTTTTCCATGAAACTGCACCACCAGCCATCATGAAAACATAACCAGACGTAGACTTCAAATCATCAGAACAGCCTGCATAATCTGAATCTGAATAACTCACTAATTGTAAGTTATCTACATGTCTGTACATGAGCATATAATCTCTTGTCCTTTTCAAGTACCTCATAACCTTCTTGGCAGCAACCCAATGATCATGACCTGGGTTAGACTGAAATCTACCAAGAAGTCCAGTAGCAAAGGCAATATCAGGTCTTGTACAAACC
Organism: Casuarina equisetifolia; assembly: GCA_028551475.1. Classification (NCBI taxonomy): domain Eukaryota; kingdom Viridiplantae; phylum Streptophyta; class Magnoliopsida; order Fagales; family Casuarinaceae; genus Casuarina; species Casuarina equisetifolia. The sequence continues at coordinate 18,640,641 of CM052360.1, forward strand.
TGTGCATACATAAAACTGCCAACTGCTGAAGCATATGGTATATTTTTCATCAATTCTTTCTCAGCATCATTTATAGGACATTGCATCAAGTGTAGCTTTTCACCCTTAAGAACAGGAACATTGCCAGGTTTGCAATCTTGCATATTAAATCTAGCTAACACACGATCAATGTATGTCCTCTAAGAAAGACCCAAAATACGGCGTGAACGATCTCTAAAGATCTCAATGCCTAGGACAAAAGATGCTTCACCAAGGTCCTTCATATCAAACTCTAAAGATAAAAGTCTTTTAGTTTCTTGAAGTAACGCCATATCTTTGCATGCAAGCAAGACATCATCCACATAAAGGATCAAGAAAATCGGCGTACTCCCACTGACCTTAGTGTATATACAATGATCAACAAGGTTTTCAACAAAACCGCAAGATGTAATATAAGTGTCAAACTTTAAATACCACTGTCTAGAAGCTTGTTTAAGACCATAAATCGACTTTTTAAGTCTACAAACAAGTTCATCAGAATTACCTTCTGCAAAACCCTCTGGTTGAAGCATATAGACCTCTTCATCAAGATCCCCATTTAGAAAAGCTGTTTTAACATCCATCTGTAGCAACTCCATATCAAAATGCGCTACTAAAGCCATTATCACCCTAAAAGAATCCTTAGATGAAACTGGTGAGAATGTCTCATTATAATCAATTCCATCTCTTTGAGTGAATCCCTTGGCAACTAATCTGGCCTTAAACCTTTCTATCTTTCCTTTGGAATCTTTCTTAGTCTTAAACACCCACTTACAACCAATGGGCTTGCATTTCTTAGGTAACTCTACTAGATCCCAAACATGATTTTGCTTCATAGACTGCATTTCATCTCTCATGGCATCTTTCCAAAAATCAGATTGAGGGCTAGAAACAGCTTGAGTATAAGTCACTGGATCCTCAATAATACCGATGTCATAGTCATGCTCTCCAAGATAAACCAAATAATCAGGATGAATAGCAGGTCTTTTCTCCCTGTTAGATCTCCTAAGAGGAGGAATCTCTATATCCTGATTCTGAACAAGTGGAACCTCTACAGAAGTTGTACCAACAGCAGGTTCCTGCACAACTGCATCTAACTGAATAGATAGAGGAAACGGTATACTCATATCAACATCATTACTATTCTCTATAACTAGAGAACTAGTACCTCTTTCTGCAACATCAAGTTCCAGAAACTTAGCTGTTAAGGATTCAACAATTCTAGCACCTCTAGTAGGGTTATAAAATCGATACCCTTTAGAATAGTCTGGATAAGACACAAAATAACATCTGACTGTTCTAGAATCCAACTTGCCTAATGTTGGGTTATATAACCGGACCTCTGCAGGGCATCCCCAAACCTTTAGATGATTCAGGCTAGGTTTGCGTCCCGTAAATAATTCAAAAGGAGTTAATGGCACAGCCTTAGTAGGAACACGATTGAGAATATACATAGCAGTCTTCAAAGCTTCTCCCCATAGAAAAAGAGGTAGATTAGTTCTACTCATCATACATCTAACCATCTCCATAAGAGTACGGTTTCGCCTTTCAGCTACACCGTTCTGTTCGGGGCTTCCAGGCATAGTAAACTGTCCAACTATCCCAGAATTCTGTAAATATTGAGCAAATGGACCCATAATCTGGCCTACATCACCATGTCTGCCATAATATTCACCACCCCGATCAGATCTAACACTCTTTATACTTTTCCCTGACTGCTTTTCAACCTCAGTTCTGAACACTTTGAATTTCTCAAGTGATTCAGATTTTTCCTTAATTAAGTAAACATATCCATAACGAGAGAAATCATCAATAAATGTAATGAAATATGCATTACCACACAAAGTTACTCGATAGGGACCACTGATATCAGTGTGAATCACTTCTAACAATTCAGAATTATGAGCTGCCTTTTTCTTCTTTATCTTGGTTAGCTTACCTCTACAACAGTCTACACAAATCTCCAGATCATTATTAAGAGCAGGTAAAATATTGGATTTGATCAACCCGTCCACTCTATCTCTAGAAATATGGCCAAGTCTCTTGTGCCACAAGGTGTAAGACAAGTCCTTAGTCATAGGTCTTTTGGAAACACTTTTGTCAATAGTAGAAGTAACATAAATTTCATGTGGAGATAAAACCAATCTGTACAAGCCATTCGACATAACACAACTTCCAATTACATTTGCATTATAAAATATTGTCACAACGGTGTTCTTAAATTCAAATACATATCCAGAACTGTCAAGTACAGAAAGTGAAACCAAATTCCGTCTAAACGACGATACATAAAAAGTTCTATTCAAAGTCATCCTAAAACCACTATCCAAAAGAAGGATGACATCTCCAACAAGCTCTACTTCCACTTTCTGGTTGTTCCCAACATAAAGGTATTTTTCATCAGGGTTTGGCTTCCTCCTGTTTATGAACCCCTTTACCCTGACGCTTAGCTAACCATTTCTTAAACTTGTAGCAGTTTTTCCTCATATGTCCCATTTTCTTGCAGAATAAACATTGAATATTCTTCATGTTTACTGTCAACCTGTTATTATTATTATAATTAGAAGTTCCTGGGACCTTGTTGTTAGGTTGATTAACTTTCTTCTCCCTCTGAGGCTGATTAACTTTTTGCTCCCACTGAGGCTGATTTAAAGGTCTCTTTCCTTTATTAGAACTGGAAGCTTGAGAAAACAAAGCTGAATGAGACTTTTCATTCTTCAACTTACTATCTTCAGCTATAAGCTTCTCTATCAGATCATCAACAGTCCAATCCTGCACACTGTTGTTATAGGATGTTTTGATAATGGTATAATCAGCAGGAAAGCTAATTAAAGCTTGATGCACAATACTCTGCTCAGAAAATACCATTCCTAAAGCCTTAAGCCTCATCTGATATTGCACCATCCTCATAATATAATCTCTGATGTTTTCAATTCCATTATACCTCATACTGAAAAGAACTTGCATCAATGAACTTATCTCAGCATGAGAAGACACTCTGTTGCGTTGTGAAACAGCCTCAAAAAATTCTTTAGCTGTGCATTCCTCAGGATAATCACACTTAAGGTGTTCCTGGATAGTCCTCTTCATAGTCAGAAGGCAAAACTTATTACATCTTTCCCATTTAGCATAGTGAAGCCTCTGCTCCTCAGTACTCTCTGGAGTCAAATCAACAGGCTTATCCATTTTGAGAGCACTATCAATTTCTGCTACTTCCACAGCAAACAAGATATCTTCCTTCCACTTCTTGTAATTAGCACCAGTAAGAACCTCAACAGTGACTTGAGCATTGTTTACAGAGAAGGTGACTAACAAAAACGATGCAAAAGAAAATTAGCATCTAGTGAGTAAACCAAATGAGAGCTTACATTATCATTCAAACACCTTTGGGCTGAACGAATGACATAAAATTGTAACACTCTCAACATAGTAGTAGTCATGAGCCAATACCACATCCTCATAGTCCACCACCTTTGGGTGTATAGACTACTTGGATCAGCGAAACTCACACACACAAACTATGTTATTCTTCAAATTCCAATACATAGTCACCTCCGTTGGGAGTATAACCATACACTAGAACCGAAGAAATCCTACTTCAGCACAAAATTGAAATCCCATAACTCAATCAAGTTGTGCCACTTTGGTAGTCACAACCTAACTAAATCACAAGACCAACTTGTACCGCGGATTTAAATCAAAATATTACTCACTTCAAAATATGTAATTCAAATCTCAAATCAACGAGGGGCATTCGTCATTGAATTACACAAAATAACAACAACCAAGTGTTGCATAAATAACATACTATTTATTCAAAAATTATGTGCGTAATTAAATAGTATGCAATTCTTTATGGTATAATTTATGCTAAATCATAATGCATATAACAAAATTACCATACCAAATGTGTGAAACAAAATGTACATCACACATATAAATTTATTGCATAAAAAAAAAAAAAAAAAATTTGACTTGGTCAACGGTCAAACAGTACTCGTGAACAGTACCTATGAACAGTACATGTGAACAGTACCGTCAATAATACCAAACGTACAGTACCGTCAACAGTGTTTCAACAGTATTTATGCACAGTACTTATATACAGATTTAAACAGTACTTATGAACAGTAGTTAAACAGTACCCCCACGTACAGTACTGAACAGTGTCGTCTTCTTCCTTAAAACGGGTCAAAACAGACCCGTTTCTCTCTCCGGCGGGTTTTCGCCGATTTCAGCCATTTCTTGGCCGTTTCCGGTAACACAAAAGTTACCAAAATGTAGATCGGGCCACCATGAATCTATGGATACCAAATTTTATACAAAAATCCGTCCAATATGAGAGAGATCTTAATTTTTCTCTTCGGCCAAGAATGAATAGTACTGATGAACAGTACCCGTGAGGTCAAAACCTTCACTGAAGGTGGCCAAATAAGATATCAACGGACTCCTAAGAGTCCGAGGATCACATATCCGGTGTTTGTTTTGAAAAATACCCACCGGTTTGTTCTAGATCGGAATTTGAAATTTTTGATTGAAGTAAATTTCGAAAAACTCGTTTTAGAACTCATTTTTCAACCTAAATTGATGCTAAAGGCTCCGATACCAATTGTAGGTATCTAATACGTCTCAAACGAGACTCAAAACAGGATCTAACATCAATTATAGGTTGATAATGAATTAAACTAAATGAATAAAACGAGAAAAACGTACCTGAAGGTGTCTGCATCTTTATAGAAGGATTGTAGCTAAGATCTTACCCTTTATTTCTTAATCGTGCTAGCCGATGAGAAGCTGGAACTTAGAAACGGAATCAGATCAACAAAATATGGTCGGGGAAGAGTTCGGATAACCAAAAGAGAATAGAATTTCTCTTTTAAAACGGATACTGTGAACAGTGTCCATGAACAGTGCATGCACAGTACGTAAACAGTACATGCACAGTGATTACAATGAAATGACCATTATACCCTTACCATCAACATTGATTCCGTATACTGAGCCCAATGCACATAATTTAAGCTAGAGGGGGGACTTAGCCGATATAACATAACACGTGCTAACTAAATAGTCCTGACTCATCACAGTTCTATAAAGTGCACTAAGGCCCACACTGGCTAGCACCATACTCGCAATCAAGTCAAAATCTGTCTAATTAACTGAACCAATATTAATTACATTAATACACCTTCATAAGAGAACTATTTATGCTCATTGATAAAGCCCACATTACATGAGCTTACAAAATAAGCTAACATTGCACGCATAAAAGCCCGATGTTTACGCACTTCACAAACTCATCTGCACTGCATTCTTCATGCAGAACCGGGTCCATTAAGTCCAGTACCTTGCTTTCTGTCCACAGTTTCCATGCCTGAAAAATTATGAAATTGTAACAGATTAGAAGTCCAAATGACGAAAAAAAAATAGTGATCACAGAAAAAAAATAAATTTGAACGTGCACTTACATAACGTATAAGGCTTAAGGTTAATTCTGATTGGTAAAATCCTGTGTTCTTCTTTCCACTTATAATTTCCAATAGAATTACACCAAAGCTAAAGACATCAGACTTTATTGAGAAATGTCCATCCAATGCATATTCCGGAGACATATAACCACTGCAATTTAATAAAAATGGAGAGACTGAAAACAATGTAAACAAAGCAAAATTATTAACTACATAAAGGTTTAAACTTACTAAGTTCCGACAACTCTCATTGTATTTGCTCCAGTTTCTTTACCTCCAATGATTTTTGCCAAATCAAAGTCCGATATTTTGGGGTTCATCTCCTCATCTAGAAGAATGTTACTAGTTTTCAAATCTCTATGGATGACCTTCAATCTAGAGTCATGGTGAAGATAAAGAAGCCCACAAGCTATTCCCAAAATTATATTGATGCGCATTTGCCAATCCAAAATCTTTCTTAGACCTTCATCTAACAAGTTTTCCATTTTTATTCAAAAAAGAATATCATTAGTAGTGATGCGTCAAAAAAGATATGGTCTATCAAACACTACAAGCATTAGGAATTAAATTTAGAAACTAACCAAATAGAAATAAGTCTAAGCTCTTGTTCTCCATGTATTCATAAAGCAAAATTTTCTCTTCTCCTTTTATGCAATATCCTTTAAGTCTCACAAGATTTTTGTGTTGAAGTTTTGCAATCAATACCACCTCATTTTTAAATTCTTGTAAACCTTGCCCTGAGACACTTGAAAGCCTCTTTATTGTAATTTCTTGTCCTCCTGGAAATGTACCCTAACACATGCACTCAAAAGTTATTTATAACTAGAAACTCTTTTGCATGAACACTAATACCAGCTAATATTGATAAAATTACCTTGTAAACAGGCCCAAAGCCCCCTTGTCCAAGCTTGTTTGCATTTGAGAAGCTATTTGTAGCTGTTAGAATGCTTTCTATATCAAAAAATGGTACATCAATGCCTTTTCCATCTTGTTCTTGGAAGTCAATCGAGCCTATCAAGTCTGTTACATGTCTTTCAGTATCCAATGAGCGTAATACTCGATTTGTGTGTTCTAAGGGGACAACCATATATATTAGTAACATAATAGTTAATTAAAAGAAGGGCTAATAAACAAACTTATTTTGATTCAAATGGAAATATATAGATTGTATATGGAACAATGCATTTTAGAAAGTAGTTACCTTGTCTCTTAGCCATCTTTCTTCTCCACAAATATATAAAAGTAATGGCACAAGCAAGAACAAATACGACTATTATAGGGACCACAAGAGTCAGAGTATGTGACGTGTTTCCAATTAAGCTCTCTTGTAACGGCTGATTTAAATCACCTTCTACAAGAAAGAAAACGGACAAAACTCACTATAATATTTATAATATGAAATTTTTTCATAGAAAACATAAGGTGATAATATATCACATTCCAAAAATCTACTAATTAGATTTATTGCCGCAATTGCAAAGTAATCATGAAATTGCTAAGAAGGACTAGAAAATACAACCCAATACTACTCGATTTCTAAGGTACAATTAGAGGGCTATACATAAAGTGGAAAATAAGAAGAAGAAAAAAATTTAGGAGCTACACAAATCATCAATTTACGACAAATTTTCCTAACATTGGCGACATACAAGGGAGAAAGAGATCGAGACTTCAATTATCATAATGGCTTTGACCAAGAAACAAATATCATTAGGACTTCCGACCAGCCTTATTCTTTCTTCACTTGTGGATCAATCTTAATCTGCCGGGGGCAAATGAAATAGCATACTTACCTTTTGTACAATTTAAATTTGAATCATTCCATAGGAAGTTTTTAGTGCAAAGGCACCTCCTCTTTCCATCTTTTGCTACATCGCAAGTAGAATGTGGCCAGCCCTTACAGTCTCTCGATGAATTACAGGTTGGCTCCTGCGGTGGCTTCCAACCAATCTCCGTTTCAGAATCAAAGGCTTGAAAACTAGCAGTAAACGGCAACTCATTCAGATGCATTGAATCTCTATCATATTTCGAATATTTGGCTTGGACGAAAAATTTCCGTGTGCTTGGATCGATTCTTGTGACTCGATAGCTACCACTGGGTGTATTGAAGTGAAGCTGGCCGTTGGAGGTATTGCAAAAGAAACTAGAGTACATGGGGTCACCGCAATTTGGTCGAGTGCTCAGCGGATAGGGAATCATGTTTGTGCCACAAGGCTCACAGCTCCTCACAGTTGGTTCTGCAAAAGGAATCACGTCCGTAAACGTAATAGTGAAGCTCATAAAGAAAGACTGGCAATTGAATCTAAAACGCCATGATATCAGAAGTGATTTCTCACTTTCTTTCTCTTATCAGCTATCCAAATAACTTTACTAATTTCAATATGTAAAAAGGAGTACCTATGTCAGATTTTGCCACGCGTACATTAAGATTAAGACTGCTGTTTTTGTACTCCTCTTGCAGATCATTTACACCCTCAGACCAAGTCAAGCAGGGGTTGGTTCCTGCCACATACGAATAAGCTTGGCACTGGCAGTTTTCAAGGCAGCGGTCTCTGCATTCTCTTTCATTGGCCGCAGGCGATGTATCGTTTGTTTCAAGCACTTTCATCATCCTTAGGTCCAAGAAAGTGTCGGTCTCGCGACACGTCGAAATTCTAGTGCACCCACCTGAAAAATTTCCAGAATTCCATTTCTCGGAGTTATATGGCTCGAACCCCGGCAAACATTTGCATGCTATCCTATTTTTATTATTGCAGCTGCCAAAGATCCCACAAAAGTTCGGAGTACTGCAGTTTCCTGGCCCCCACCACATCAAATTCCAATGATCTCCGACCCTGAACAGGTACTCCAGCCGCCCAGTGTTATTCATAACCAACCTTGAGATAGAGAGCTGCCGATTAAATTCTACAGGCTTGGGGCTTCTGGTGAAATTTGACAAAAAGTTGGGAATGGGTGAAGGCATTTCATCTATCAAGTCCAAGTTACCTTGAACCAGTTTTTTCTTGATAAGAACCGCCTTTTGTGAGATAACGTAGCTGTTCTCTCCTTCTTCACTTAGACTGAACACGAATCTTCCAGCTCCAGGGTTATTATCATTTAACCATGAAGTCAATGAGAGGCTTCCCTCCATCTTCATGCCTGGAAGAAATGTATCAGTTGGAAATTTGAAGCTCTCCCACACACTCGTTGTCGGCTGATCGCCATCTCCTAAGACCAGGTTTCCAGAATTCATGAGCTTCACAGTACAACTTTTAGTCGAAAGCTTACAAGGCACAGACCAATACTTCCTTCCACTGGCATCTGATACTACGAGAGTACCATCTCCTTGAATTCCAAATGTTCCATTAGGAGCTTCTACTGCTGTGTCTCGATTGGCAACCCAAACAACAGTTCTTGGTTTGGAACCGTAGTACCATATCCCAACGTATCTTTTCCTATGTGATGCTCCATCTGGGGTAAAGAATCCTAGTTCGAATCTTCCACCATCAGAGACAAGTGTTTCATTTTTGAGGTCACTAATGGAGCTATTCCATGTTATGGTATCTCTTGCAAAGCAAAGAAAAGCGGAAAATACCAAGAGCAAGCAGAAGATTGTAGTCGACACCTTGTTTATGTTAGGATTGGTGAAACAATTAAGTTAAAGGGTTTGGTTGTCATTACAATAAGGGGTTTCTATTTAATTGTGAAACCAATAAATATCTTATAGATATGATGGGTTTCCTAATGGTGTTGGATTATGATTCTTATCTTTATGTGGAAGTAGGTTTTCCTAATAGTATTCAACTAGGATTCCTTCAAGGTTTCTCTATAAATAGGAGAAGTATAGAGAAACCTAGTGGGCAAATTGAGAGAGTTCCCATGGGGGGCTAATTGTTGAAGAGGGCCCCTCTCATGGATTCTAGTTGATGAAAGAATCCATGAGAATTTTTGAGGAGAGGGAATGTATGAGAAAATCTAATAAAAAGAGAGTACAGGGGACGTAGGACATTATGATGTTCCGAACTTCTTAAATCTGTTGTATTTGGGTGTGTGCGTTCTTATATTTGTGTGTTTAATCTCTATGTGAATGATGCGATTTTGTTGAATTCTCCCAACAGTTTACAGCGAAGATCATTGTTCATGGTTACCGTTTGGCTCTTTAAGGTTGCACACTGCCACAACTCAAGACTCCAAGACCAGGGGCTCGCCTCCCGAAGACCACTATTTCTTTCTCTGAACCCCATTTCTCGTTGGTATACCCAGTGGGAGTCTCCAGTGCTGAACTATCCCTGCCAGTTGACCTCCACTGTGTATGGCCTAAAGAAGCAAGAGATGCTGAAATGGAAACCTTCCAATAGGAGGAAAATCTGAAGTAAAACTACAATGATAAATGGGAGCTTACTTAGCTATGCTTAGCATCGCAATGATAATAAAAAAGAGCTCAGAGGGCCGCATCTTTTTTTTTTTTTAATTGAAAACTCTCTCGATCCTTTTCCTACACAGAAATTTTGGTAGTTATAGTATATTACTTCTAGAAGCAGAAGTTATGAAATCAATTTCCAGTCAACATATCAACTCTGTTATCCCAGGCACATGTTATGATTTAGGACTTCTCACGAGTGCTCCTACACATGATTAGTATGTTCCTAAGTCATAATATAACTTACTCCCTTGCACCTTCCTATTTCATATAGCTGACAATTCAATGATTAAAAAAGAGCATTACGAAGCTTTGGCCTACCATAAACCTGAGGTTTTATAGAATAAGGAGACTAAGAATAGTTCTATCACTTTGAAAATATGATATTTTCCTTATTTTCAAAAAAAGGTTTGTGCTTATCCCTGAAAATTATAGCAAACATCAATTAGGTAGATGTCAACATACTGAACAATGTCTAAAGAAACTTTTTGTTAGTGGAGGCCCCTTTTGTTAATAATGGCGTTGGTTTTTCTTTATCTTTTCTTTCCGAAAACGACCACTGATTCAACGTGTGACATGCTCTTGCAGTCATGTCTAACTTTAGATTCACTGAGAGTGGTTGTTTATCCTTCATGGAAATACACAAATACGCATAGATAGGTGGATATGTCATTCCAAATGGTCAAGTCGTATGTTTGTATACACCTGTTTTACTTGAAAATTTGAAGTACATAAATGACAGCAAATGACAATTGATCGACGATTCAATGGATAAGCGATGGAACCTATAGAAAATGAAGTGAAAGCGAGTGCTATAGATACCAAAGAAGCATCAGATCCTGGTTGAGGAGTTTGGAGCATTGATACTGTTGTTATAGGTGCTTTATGAAACTCCATCATTGGCTGTAGGGCCAATTTTGCTGCCAATTATTTGGTCCCATGGGTTGCTTTTATTTTGTTAGAAATCAACTTAAAGTCCAACAAAGAAGTTTGGAATACATTTTTTACATTCAAACATTATCTAAAGGTTAGTCCATCATTAATTCTCCTTTGGCATACTTGTACCTCCCATCATGGAGAAGTCTTAAAGGTTCAGTTTTTGGACTGATTTAAATTATTCCGTTCAACTTTAAAGAACCATTACCAAATCAATCGCGTTTGTATGCAACACTTTCTCTGTAGGAAAAAGGACCATTGATCCTATCTTCGCAAAAAAGAGGTTCTGCTGTAGTGGTAGCTTTGCAGGAAAAAGAACAGGACGGAGGAAAGCACTTCCATACGCATTTTTTAATTGCCGCACCGGCTTTGCTTTCGGCAAAGTATAGGAAATTTGCTCTGGCTTTTCCTCTCTTTTTGAGAAAGAGAGCGTAAAGTACGAATTTGACGAGTTTGGCAGCATATATTAGAATCACCCAACTCTGATTTTCCATAATGTAAGGGGGGTCCGAGGCAAAGACAATCTGACCTGAGGAATTAGTATGGTTAAAAAAATAAACCAGTCTGATGAAGTCACATCAGCATGCAAGCAACGACTAAGATTGAAGCAAGTTTGAGTGTTGGAAAAGTTTTAGTGTTGACAGCCCTCTTTGAAGGACCCTTCGTGTAAGAAGTAGGTGAGAAGACAACAAGGTAAGTGATAAAAGGAAAAGCTTTCCTTTTGAGAAGATGAGCCATGTAGCCTTCTGGGGAGTTTAGCTCTCGGTGTAAAACTATAAGGGCATTTATTTTAAATATATAATAGCTTCTGCTGTCATCTGTATGTTTTATTTTACAGATCTGAAAGTATTTTATTTATGTAAGAAAGTTCGATTAGATCTATGACCTTCTGTTTGGTCGTAGAGAGAAACTATTTGTGCAATCTTTGACAATGAATATGAATCTATTTTCTATCACTGCCAGTACTGCATTTTCTTCATATGCATAATCACATATGCAAAATGCAGGATTCTAAAACCAGGCTTCAAATACCCAAGGACTGACCTGCTGCAGGAAGAAAAATGTAAAAGTTGGCCGGGCGCCTGACCTGCTGCAGCAGGCCTGCTCTTCACATTCACTGTATGTGCCAAAATGCAGTAGTCACGACTTTTGTGAAAATGATTTATGAGTCATATGTGTTTCGACTTAAGAGTCCCAAACGAAACTTTGCTATTAGACTTGAACCACGACACTACCGTCTGTATTAGCAGCTACAATAGACTACTGATTGTTAAAATATTAAAAAAGAAATTTCTTATAAATAATATTTTGACATGTAATAGTTAGTTAACCATGGAATTCACCAATGTTTTAATATGTAATAGTTAAATATAATCATAAAATTCGTTTATTCTCTATTTTATTAAATATTTTAGGTGTTATTAAATCTGAAAAGTTACATTATTTTGACATGTGATAGTTAGTCAATCATGGAATTCACCAATGTTTTAATATGTAATAGTTAAAACTAATCATAAAATTCATTTATTTTTCATTTTTATTAAATATTTAGGTGTTATTAAATCTCAAAGGTTACACAATCTTTCTTTTTAATAAATGCACACACAAGAAAAGGGAGGGGTGTCAAACACTTGACCTGGTGGACTAGCAGGCTAGGAGTTCCTTAACTTACAAAAGCTACATATGGAAATAAGTAATGACTTAACACTAACTAGATTAACTTTTGATATCAATACTTTTAAATTTAAAAATCAAATGCCATGATTTGTTATTTTATTTTTCTTCAATTTCCTGTAAAACAAGAATTCCTTTGTGCACATCTCCATTATTTTTGTTAAAAAAAAATGAAAAGTTAAAAACAAAAGAAATCATCGAACATTTCCCCCTATGAGACTATCATAAGGAATTACTTTATTGCCATTAGATCCAAATACTTTTACTTTGGATGTCATAAGATCATAATTAGTAAAGTACCTTAATTTGGTGATTCAAGTTTGGTCACTTCAATCATTTGACGAAACATTCTTCTAGATTAAATTTCTTCAGTACTTCAATTACATAGCTCTGAAACAAATAGTGATTATTTAGTTTCTCATAAGGAAAACATGCTGCAAAGATTAAATTCTATCGCATCAATCATTCAAAACACATGATTTTCTTATTGATTTGCTTATGCTGGTTTCCTAATGGCAAGTACGTTTGCAAGAGTAAATCCAACCATCAAGGAAATATTGTTTCGCTTGTGTATGTTGCTTCTATGATTTGCTAAGCTTCCCACAATCAAAATCAGCCCTCTTCAAGAGCAATCCAGCCAGGTAGGTAGCCAATATCTTATCTCTTACGAACTTCGACACATTACCATTACCCTGCTGGATAAAACCAACCATGTAAGCAGTAGTTATGAGCTCAATGCTTCACCATCTCCTTTCTTTAGCATAGTTCCTCAACCCTAACTCAATTCTCTTAAGTTCATCACTTCCTCTTTCAACTTCTTCTACTTTTTTCTCAATTGGTGTTTTCAGTAAGGCTTGGGCAAGACATCTGGCCAGAAAAACACCATCTTCCAAGGCAGAACAACCCCCTTGCCCAATGTCTGGGGTCATGGGGTGCAGTGCATCACCAGCAACACACACATTGCCTCTGCTGATATTTCCCCAAAGAAGATCCCAGGGATGTCTACACCTTAATGGAGATGATATAATACTATCAAGCTCAGTGCTTTCAATAACAACCTTGATTTCATTAGGCACTTTTTCTAGCTTGTTTAACACATGTCTCTTCATTTCAATTGGATTCTCTTCTATTGTGCTCTCTGCAAGATATGGTATTAATAACAATAATGACCATATGCCACACAAAACAGTCCATATTATGATCTTTCTTTTATAACCTTGAAATGTGTTTTCTCATTTGCAAGCAAGGAATTATGCATTGGCATGTTGGGATAATTGCTAACCTTATCGGACGGAGTCCAATGGAAAAACCAATAGATGGTTGTATTGTCACAAGGAATAAAACCAGATCGAAAACCTTCCCCAAAGAACTGCATGAACTTAGGAGCAAACCCATGATTGCGTTTCAAATCCACATGGCCTCGAATGGCAAATCTCTTTGTGAAAGCCGGTTTCTTCAAGCCCAACCATTTTGCCACCACTGAGTTCACTCCATCACACCCAATCACAACCTTCCATTCACAAAGTGGATAATCTAATAAGGCCCAAATAATTATACGCACAAACATATTCATAACCTAGCTAACCCATTTTAGTTCTGTATGATGCATTTTTACTCATTAAACAAAAGAATTCAGCCCATGGAAGACATCACAAAATTGTTGGACTTCAATAATGTTTGTCTCCTTAAACTAATTGGAGAAATCGTATTTCACTTTATAGGTTTACGTAAATGGGTTGATTATGCAAGCATAAAGTGTAAGAAAAGCAAATCGTATTTCACTTTATAGTTTGTCTTCTACTTATAAAGTGTATAGAGTAAGAAGAGCAAACCTCTATTTTGTCTTCTACTTATGAGAAAAAAACTAGAAGAAGAAGATGATGGATTAATGGCATGATTAGTTTTTACTTATACAATCTAGTTTACACTATGAAGATTACCAAAATCTCCTATGACAATTTGTAGTGTCCTGCAAGCGGGTGGGCTACAATTAGAAACTGGGCAAATCACTCCTTTGGCTTCTACTCTTATATTTTTCCTCCAAAAAAGTTCAGTGTCATTGCTCCCCACCTCTCATATTCAATTCAGGTTCTGAAATGGTAAGCCATCTTTCAGTACTTTTTCATGTCAAGCAGTGACTCAAAATTTTTGAGAACTTAGAGACCTTTTGTGGCCGAAGTTCTCCAGGCGTTGGCGACCCAAGCATAAGCGCCGATCTCATCATCAGTGTTGACCGAAGCGTGGGTCTTCCACCGAAGACCCAAGCTTATGCAGGGGTTGTTACTATCGCCAGAAGGAGACCCACGACCATAGATGGGTTTCCTCCACAGTCAAGGCCACTGTCATGGGAGAACCAGTGGCTTTCACACATGCCTTTAGCCCACATCATCTCTTATGTCATCTTCAAAATTGAGTTCTTTAGTTCAAAATGACATAAAACAAAGGAGAGCTAGAGCAATTTTCCTTAATTAGAAAACAAAAGAACTGAAAACAAGAGATAGGGAGAATTTGCCTTTGCTTTCAGAATAGTCCCATCTGTAAGATGCACAAGCTTATAGATTCCCGATTCCTCTATTGAAACAACCTTAGAAGAGAACCTAATTGTTCCACTTGGGAGCTCGTTTGCAAGTGCTTCCAACAACAACTTTCTTTGAACACAACGAACTTCATGCTCTCCACTGCATACAACACACGGCAATAACCCGGCCAAGCTTAGACACCTCAATTATGCTTATGACAATAACATAAATTTTATCAGCATTGTATACAAATCTTGCTCGCTTAAGTTAACCATTGCTGCATTTTTTAACTTGGGAACAAATGATTCCGACGAATCACACAACAGAGCAATATTTTATTTAGCAGTTAGAAATAGTGGGTTTTTCCAATGACAAAACTATGGGTATTTATTACATTTCTTTATTATGACTAATTATACGAAAGGATAATAAAGGTACTAGTAAACTAGGAATAACGCCAATCCACCAACAGGTTTTATGCAAATAGACGCACTCACCTTTTTCATTTGGTTTCAGTTGTTATCTCTGCTGTTTGAACACCTGAAATCGTAGAGTATACTACATTCCTGCACAAAAAGATTGGAATTTAGGAACATCGGGTGCCAGAGACATGCCAGGAAACACCATATTCCTTTTAGAAGACATGCATCCAGCTAATGTAAAGCGGCAACACTGAACTGAAGATGATTCCCACTTACCCACAAAGGCGTTGATGATTCTCTCGGAGAGAGTCACCAAGGCCAAGAGCATCCAAGGCTTTCCAAGCATTTGTCCATGTCGTGAAGGCAAATCCTGTAACTCTCAAACCATCCGAGGACTCCAAAACCAGGCTTGTAATACCCAGCCTGCATAATACTCGTGTTATGATGATTCTTTAAACAATGACTTACAACTTAACATACAAGACATGGAACACCAACAAAAGGAGAGAACGGTACCTATGAAGTCCTAAGGATGTCGTGAGACCAGCAATTCCAGCACCCACAATCACTATGTCCTCCCCTGTTTCCATGATGTCTTTGACTCTTTTCTTCCTTGGAAAGGGGATTGGGAAACCTACCTTATGTATTCCTGTAGGTAGATGGTTGCTTGATTAACAAGGATAAGTGATCGAGTGGGAGGAAGACTATAATGACCATAAAGTAGATAGTAGATGTTGACACCTGCCCGATTCACAACAACTTCAATTTGCTGCTTCAATCGCAGCCGCCTGAAATGACTCATCAGTATGCTCCTCAAATTCACTTTATTTTATCATTTGGTCCAGGATACATCCAAAAAGGTCTGCAGGGGGTCGCCAAGAGAGAAAAGTGATAACCAATGAATCGTTAGCTTCCAAAAAAAGATCAAACGGTTATTGATAAGTAAAGACCCAGAAAGCAAAGTCACTATTATGTGAATTTATGAAATGTTTCTTTTAAGTCATATAAATTTTGATAGTTTTAATATTTATTATACGCATATCCGCTACATAATCCGTATTTTCTCCTCAAGCCTGGTTTTCTTCCTAGAAATAGCTATCTCACCAGACGCATCAAACGGTACGTGTTAGCTCCCTTTATCTCCTTTTCACAACCTGGGTGACTTCGGAAGAAGACCAACACAATTTTTTTATTTATTTAAAAGTTAATAACAATCAATAATGGGTATGAAAAACCTTACAGATAAAAGAAAAAAAAAACAGAAAGAAATTATCCAACTAAAATATCCGCCATGTCCAAACCTTCAATACTTCAAATTACCGCTCTAAAACATATGGACCAAAACTCAAGCCCCCATTACCATAACAAAAGGATCATTGTGATTGTGGTTCGAGATAGATATGAATATGGAATTTTCAATTATTTTTGTTAGTAATAATTTCGATTAAAATTTGTAATAATGAGCTTTTCTTAAACTAGATGGTCTGCCAAATAAAGAAAAACTTTCTGCAATGATAGCATAAGACATATATAAGTGAATGAATTCAAGAAATGGTAAAGCTTCCCACAATCAAAGTAGAGTTGAGCAGTAAGCTAGCCAGGAATACACTCAAGAGTTTATCCTTTAAGAAGTTCATCACTTCGAAATCAAATAATGATTATTTAATTTCTCACAAGAGAATACATACCGCTAAGAGAGTGCCAGAAAAACAAAACTTTAAGTTTTGCGCATTTGTGAACTGCTGAGCTTCCCGCAATCAAAATCAGCCATCTTCGAGGGCAATGGAGCCAAGTAGGCAGCCAATATCATATCTCTAATGAACTTCGACACATTGTCCTTACCTTGCTGTATAAAACCGACCATATAAGCTACAGTCATGAGTTTAATGCTTCTCCATCTCCTTTCCTTGGCATAATTCTTCAACCCCATCTCAATCCTCTTAAGCTCATCAATATCTCTTTTAGCTTTTCCTTCAATTCTTTCACTTGGTTTTTTTAGTAGGGCCTGGGCAAGACATCTGGCAAGAATGACGCCATCCTCCAAGGCAGAACAACCCCCTTGGTCGATGTCTGGAGTTCATGGGGTGGAGTGCATCATCTGCAACACACACATTGCCTTTGCTGATATTTCCCCAAAGAAGGTCCCAAGATGTCTATATGTTAATGGTGATGGTATAATACCATCAAGATTAGTGTTTTCAATGACAAACTTGATTTCATTAGGCACTTTTCCTAGCTTGTTTGAAACAAATCTCTTCATTTCAGCCGGATTGTCTTCCATCGTGCACTCTACAAGATATAATATGAACAACAATAGCGAATATGGCACACTCAGAACATTTTATGTTATTTTTCTTTTGTATTTGGTAAGATGTGGACAATAAGTCTAAGATTGTTAAATTATTATTATTTTTTGAAATCTTGCTTGTGAGGTAATGTATTCTAACACCTTTTGAAATAAACTTTTGGATTGAATAATCAATGTCTTTATATGATAACAAGACAAGCTAGTGGTGTCTCATGATGTGGTGTTCAATGAAAATGGAATGTGGAATTGGAAGCTAAAGAGAGAAGAACTTTGAATGCACTTATACCTAGTCTAATAAAAAATGATACAATTCAAGAAACCTCTAGAGAATCATCAAATAGCTAGAGCTTTGGTCCCAACACTCTCGTTGATTTGGTGAATACAGCACCACCAATTCCTAATACAAAGACAAAGTCTCCATTGAGGACACGGTAACTATTATGACGCTTATAAGAATGAGGCCTTTAGATGACATCTACGAGTGTTGCAACACAACAACCTTGGAGCTTACTCACTATGATGAAGCCGTGAAGGAGGAGGAATAGAAGAATTCCAAGAAGGAAAAATGCAAACAATTCAAAAAAACACTACTTAGATAGTTTCTAATCTTTTTGTTGGAAAGAAAGCAATAAGGAATGAAATGGATTTACAAAACAAAGTTGAATGAAAAAGAAGAAGTCAAAAAGTAGAAGGCAAGGTATGTTGCTAAAGGGTTTAGTAGAGTAAGCTTAAACACTACTTAGATGTTGAAAAAGAAGAAGCTTAAATTCCTAGAGTAGATCTTATTGAAACATTTGCTCTAGTAACCAATTGGAAACAATTAAGCTTCTCCTAGCTCTAGATGCTCAAAAGTAATGGAAAATTTTATTGTTAGATGTCAAAGTAGCATTCCTTAATGGTGAGTTGAGTGAGGAAGTTTACATACAATAGCCACAAGGATTGAAGTCAAAGAAAAAGGGAATAAGGTGCTAAAACTCAACAAGCCGTTGTAGAGGTTGAAGGAAGCACCAATGGGGTGGTTTGGCTAAATTAGTCATTTTTTTTTCTTTTCAGAACAAGGATTTAAACATAACCATAGTGAATATACATTAATTGTTTACAAAAGAGGTACCAAAATCCTAATTGTTTCCTTATACGTAGATGACCTTATTTATATTGAAAATTATGAAAAAAGCTTGTCAAACTTCAAAGATTAGATGTTACAAACCTTTAAGATGATGTTCTTTTTTGGGATTAAAGTGACCCAAGGAAGTAAAAGATTTTGATGTCACAATTAATGTTGCAAAATAAATATTGAAGAAGTTCCAGATGTTCAATTACAAGGTTGTTTCAACACCATTAGTTCCTAGAGAAAAATTCACATTGAGAATGAATTAGGTGAAGTAAACTTTACACTATTCAAAAGCTTGGTTAAACGTTTGTAGTACCTATTAGTAACAAGACTTAAACTATTGTATTGTCATCATAATAATCTCAAGGTTCATGTAGATCCTAACTTAAATCTAATTTAATAAGTTGAAACATGCTTTTAGGTATGTGAAAAAGACTCTTGATTAAGGTTTGCTATTTGAAAGCAACAAAAGTTTCAAATTGGTGGGCTATGTTGATAGTGATTGGGTTGGAAATACAAAAGACTCACAAAACACCTTTTTTCTTCTTTTCTTTGGGATTAGCAGTGTTTTCTTGATTATCAAAAATAACAAAGCTTGGTAGCATTATCAACTGCAAAGGCAAAGTATGTTGCTGTCTTTATTGCAATAAGTCAATATGTGTAGTTAAAATGCTTAATGATGAAAATTGGGTATAAACAAGAAGGAACAGTTTAAATTTTAAGTGATAGCAAGTCTATAATATCAATGGCCAACAATCCTAGTCATCATTCATGAACCAAACACATTACAGTTAAAGTGCATTACATATATGAAATTATTGAAGCTAGTGCGATTGAATTACCTATAACAATGAAAACTAGCTTGCAAACATCTAAACAAAAGAGTCTATCCAAGGAACTCCATGAGAAGATTTAGGAGAAAATCAAGGCAACCATGAACCCTATTAAGAAGAGGTTTTGAAGATAATGAGGTTAGATGGTAGTTTAACTTATGTGTCTAGTTGGATGCAAAGCCAGTCCAATTGTAGAAAAGATACAACACTAGGTACCTAAAGTTATGCAATAGCTCAATCTCTTTTACAATAGCACTTTTGATATATATGGTTACTAACTAAAGGTTGAATTATAAGTAGACTGTTTGTCATAATTATGTAAATACCTTACCTCCATTTATCACATAATAGAGTTGGCATGTAATTTTCTAGCATTTTGTAATATCTTTATTTAAGCAATGTAGTGGTCATTGTTTCTCTTTATATGATCAAAGCAACCTTTCTTTGTAAGCCAAGTTACTACAAAACTCAATGAAAACTAAGAGCCATTTGGTTTAAACAAGTCTTCAAATCTTCAACTCATTTCCATCCTTTTTGCTTTACTTTTTCTTCTTTACTTTATCTATTAGAGAGCTCTCACCATAACAAAAGTCACCTTCTTGGTTGAATATTGAAGAGAAAGGTTGAACATGTTTCGTTGCATTGATGAAATTTTTAAGTAGTGAGATGTGAAATGTTGGGTGGATGCAACATCTTTTTAGGAGCTAGCATCTCAATTTTTTACAAAACCTCAAAGGCTTTATAGAATCAAGGGGAAAACTATAGTGAATAACAAATGGTTAGGGTTAACTATTGGTGTAGCTATAGTTTTAGGTACATTTTGTCACCTTCCTATGATAGAACCCAATACACCAAGAAACCCCTTAATTCTTTCAACTTCTTTGATTTTGCCTTATCTAAGATGAACTTTAGTTTGTCTTTATCTATCATAACACCTCTTATACCAACCATATGACATAAAAACTTCACCTTAAGTCGGGCAAACTCTTACTTAGATTATTTTTATTTATTTTTTGACAAGCTTATGAGTCTTTAGAACACCCATTGTTACCTTCAAATGCTCCAAATGCTCCTTTAGGTCATGGCAATACACCATGATGTCATCAAACAAAACCAAAACAAACTTATGCATGTAGGTATAAAAAACCTTGTTGTTAAGACTTTGAAAGGTGAAGAGAGTGATAATAAACCAAAAGGCATTAATATGAATTCAAACTGCCCATAGTGCATTTTGAATGTTATCTTAGCTATCTTTTAGTTTAATCCAAATTTGATAATACCTAAAGTCTAAGTCTAGTTAAGAAGACACTAAGTCCTTGAAACTCGTCTAAAATTTCATCCACAATAAAAAAGAAATCATTGACCTTTTACTAGTTGAGTGCTTGATAGTCAATGCACAACTTCCAAAAACCATTCATCTTAACCAATAGTGCATATGAGGAAAAATCCCTTGTGCTTGGCTAAATAATTTTTGCTTCTAATAGATTAGCCATCATTTTTTTAAGTTTAGCCTTTTGAAAATGCCACTACCTATAGAAGCATATTGAGATTGGTTGACAATCTTCCTTGAGAATGATTTTATAGTTGTCACTCTTATTCAATGGTAATCCATAAGGATGTTGAAATAAGTCTTCAAAATCATTAAGGAGCACTAACACTCAGCTAGCTACCATTTTTTCAGCTTCTGTTTCTCCTATGCTCTATTTGAAAACACGGGTTATTTGGAGTAAGACACTACTTTGCTACTTTGTTAGTTCCTTAGTCATTTGTGGCCCTTCCATCATCCTACTTTGCATCTCATGCCTTTTTTGTAATTTAACTCGTCACCCATGATAATGAACTTTGTAGTCAAACATGAGAAGTCTCAAATGTTCTTAACCACTAGACCTTAAGAACCACATTGATGCCTACTAGGGGAACCAAAAAAAGATTCAACTTAAGATTAACTCCTTAGAGTTTGACCTTCAACATAATGCATAAACATTTGCTGGTGAGGTTATCTCTATTGGCCACCAAAATGTTAAAGCTTTCTCCTTTATCTAGCTTAAGCCCTATCATCTTAACTAGTTTTATGTTAAGGAAATTATGGAAACTCTTAAAGTGAATGAAGACATAATTCTTTCCTTTATATTCACCCAAGTTTCCCATCAATTGCCTATTGAGAAGAATAAAAGCCATAAATCATGTTAAGATATACCTTAAGGATCAACATTTCCTTTTCAATCTTTGTCTCACCTATCGCTTCCGCTTTCATTCTACTTCCTTCATCACTAAGCAAGTTCCCTAGATCATGAAGAGTCCTTTACAATGATGAGTTGGACTATATCTTTCATCATATTCTTTGTGCACACTCATGAAACACCTAACCTAGTAGTCAAGTGATTTGACTAACATTCATAAGCACTTACAAAAATTGATTAAAGTAATCCTCCATCAAACTCATTTGTTAAAGATTTGTCAACACAACAAAACAGTGGCAAAACCGTAGGTATTGTCTTGGTTGTTTGTCTTTCTATTGTTATGCCCAACCTAGTTACCCAAGCTTTCACCAATTCCTAAGGTGGGTTCATGCATTATTTATCTAGGTGTTAGCTGACAACTATAATTCTTGTATAACCTTTATCAATTTTGTCAGCTTCTTATTCATTTCAGCCTCTAAATTGTTAATCCTTGAGTCCATTTCAAAATCTTCCATCTTTGGTATCAAAATGTTGCATGCTCTTAAAGCTATTATTAAAGAGCACATAACGAGGTCTTCCTACTGTTAGTCATCCCAAGGAAAGGGAAAAATACTTCTTATGACCTATTGTTAACTCGGAAATAACATTTAAGGAAGGAAAGTTCATGTCATTAAAGGCAAATAGTGACCTTTGCAAGAGTTTACATAGGGATAACTTACTTTCTATAACCCTTTCTTCCTGTTTCCCACACTTGGTTGCTTAGAGCTAAGGATAACCATGATGTATAGTAAGACTAAAACCAATACAAAATATAACAACATGGTAGTGTTAACCTTCTAGTTACACACAATTAAGTAGAATAGTTATTGCTCATTCCTATTCCATTAGTATGTGCACATTAAGCAAATGGTGTCTACATGGATGGTCAATAGTTCAAGATTGTCACAGTTATGAGACATATTCGAGTTAGTTATTAAATCATACATCAAATAGTAATTGCAAAACCAAATCACTAACTAATAAGGAAATTAGAAGATTTGGGTATGTGGTATTAGAAAATGTTGTCTCTAATCTTCCTAGTACAATCATTTGTTTTTTTTTTTCCACTAATGAAGGAATACAAGAAAAACTACTACAAAAGCATCAACTCTAGAGACGCTATTGACATAGAACTTAAAATAATACTTCTAAAATATTTAAACCTGCAATTGAAGATGTAATCACGGCCCTACACTCAAAATGCCACTAGTTAGTTCATTCTCTTCTCTTCTCTTCTTGCAAAGAGGTTGATTTATGCTTCAACGCAAAAGCAACAATAACATATGGTGGGTAAAGAGTAGTAATAAAGACCAAAAATTGAAACCTCAATAAAGCCTAGGTTTAACCATTGAACCAACAAATGAATACTAGAACTAGTCAAAATGCTGGATTATTTTTAGTTTCTTGACGTCGTGCATTCCTAGTGGCAAGTTCATATTTTATTGGACTTATCTTAGTAGGAGCTCTAAAAGTTGAGTAATTAAAACTTCAACGCTTAAAGCTTTGGTTTCATGATCCCTACTAAACATGGACTTGGTAATTCTCACATTTATATTTGGCAACACAGGATGAAATCTGCATCCTCTGTTAGGAAGCTCAAAATGTAACCAAAAAGTTAACTTTTCATTTTATTTTAATGAGTAACATAAAAGTTACTTTATAAGTTTGGAAAAAAAAATTATATTAAATATTAATTAAGAATTATATCTTTTCATTATGGAGTTTTGCTCTCAATACTCTATTACATACTAAGCATACTTTAAATACTTAAAGTTAAACAAAAGTTAAAGCAAATGAACATGAATTGTGATATTATATTAAAAGGCTTAAAGTACAACCAAAACCTAACTTATAAGTTAGGAAATAATTTCATATTTAAGCATCACCTAAAAATTGTATATATCAATGTCAAATTTTTGTCCTCAACATCCTCTAAACTTAAATTTCAAAATGCCTCAAATAAATAAATAATACCTAAGTTTGGATTTTAATACTTAAGAAAATTCTATATACTAATTTAGTGATATTGATACCCAACATGACTCGTTTTTTCTCTATCAAAAAGAAACTTCATGAGACATAGTTTATTAGCTTTGAGAAGTGTATAATTATACTCAATAGTGCCAATTTACAAAGATATATTTCTTCTTTTTGAAGAAGAAGCCTTGGGAATAAGGGATCTTTGATATTTAAGAACTTTTATTCCAACCCGTTAAAAGAAATGATAATGAGCATATTAATGGACATTTGCCTTGGTGATCATACATAATCCCTAAAGAACTTTGGTGATTGACCAGTTCACGAAGAAGTGCATAGTATAAAAAGGTGACCAAGGAAGCAGTGCATCACACGTATCTCTTTTATGCCGAATCTGATTACTTTGAGTAGATGTCCAAAAAGATTGCGAAACACTAACAAGTGACTTCAGGAACAAATGAAGAAAGGTCGATGTTTTAACAAAGCTTGACTCATCATTATTGGTTCAACTTTCTCATGTGCTATGAAACAATAATATTTCTGGCAATTTGCCAAAGTTTCCGCTATGAGAGAGCCTTCAAATGAGTTTCCTAGATTCATCCTAGTCTCCTCTATCCTGGAAAAAGAGAAAAATAAAAGAAAAGAAGTAACCCGACAATTTTTCCCTACGAAACAATCATTCGCAAATTAA
Organism: Casuarina equisetifolia; assembly: GCA_028551475.1. Classification (NCBI taxonomy): domain Eukaryota; kingdom Viridiplantae; phylum Streptophyta; class Magnoliopsida; order Fagales; family Casuarinaceae; genus Casuarina; species Casuarina equisetifolia. Next base: position 18,665,216 of record CM052360.1, read on the forward strand.
TTTTCAATCCATTAAATACACGTGTTCTTTCAATTGTGATACCATAATAACATGATGAATAAAACACTTTGCTTGGTGATTCAAATTTAGCAATTTCAATCTTCTGCAAACATTGTTATAGATTCAACTTCTTCAATACTTCAATTACAATGGTTTGAAATAAATCGTGATTATTTTAATTTCCCATAAGGAATATACGATGCCAAGATAGAGATTTTGCTAGCTCAGTCACTCAAAACATATGATTTGCTTGCTATTACTTTGTTGATGCTACTTTCCTAACTGAACGTCTAATTGCAAGAGTAATCTAGACATAAAGGAAATAATGTTGCAGCGGTTTATACTTCTCCTATGATTTGCTGAGCTTCCCACAATCGAAATCAGCCTTCTTAAAGAGCAATCCAGTCAGGTAGGTAGCCAATATCTTATCCCTTATGAACTTCAACACATTATTATTACCTTGTTGGATAAAACCAACCATATAAGCTGTGGTGATAAGATCAATGCTTCTCCACCTCCTTTCCTTTGCATAATTCTTCAATCCCATCTCAATCCTATCGAGTTCATCAATATTCCTTTCAGCTTTACCTTGTATTCTCTCACTTGGTTTTTTCAATAAGGCTTGAGCAAGACATCTAGCCAAAACAACACCATCTTCTAAGGCAGAACAACCCCCTTGTGCGATGTCTGGGGTCATAGGATGGAGTGCGTCACCAGCAACACACACATTGCCTTTGCTGATATTTCCCCATAGAAGATTCCAAGGATGTCTGTACCTTAGTGGGGATGACATAATAGCATCAAGATCAGTGTTTTCAACAACATTCTTGATTTCATTGGGCACTTTTTCTAGCTTGTCCAACACATATCTCTTCATTTCTGCTGGATTCTCTTCTATCGTCTTCTCTGCAAGTTATGATATGAATAGCCATAGTAACCATATGCCACACAATATATTTTATGTAATAATCTTTATTTTATATGCCTGAAATGCATTTTCTATTTTGCAAGGAAGGAGTTTTGTGCATTAGGATAATCTCACCTTTATTGAAGGGAGTACACGAGAAAAACCAATAAACCGTTGTATCATCACAAGGAACAAAACCGCATCGAAAACCTTCCCCAAAGAATTGCTTCATCTTAGGACCAAGCCCATGATTGCGTTTCAAATCTACAGAGCCTCGAATGGCAAATCTCCCTGTGAAAGTTGGTTTCTTCAGGCCCAACCATTTTGCCACCATTGAGTTTACTCCATCACATCCAATCAACACCTTTCATTCACCAAGTGGATAATCTAATAAGGCCTAAATAATTACACTCACAAATATATTCATAGCTTAGCTTTCTTATTTAGCCCATTTCAGTTCTATTTGATGCATTCTTACTCATTAAACAAAGAAATTTCAGCCCATGGAAGATAGATACTTTCTAGGATACTTGCACCAGTAGACAAAAATGGTCCACTCAGTAATATCCATCCCTTTAATCTAATTAGAGTTTTGTATCATAGTTCTTTTTATAAGTTTAAGTGCCTTGGTTGGTTATATTAGTGTAAAGTATGAGAAGAGTGAACCCCTATTTTATCTTCTACTGACAAAATAAGCATGGAAGATGGATTATGGATCAGCATCATTTGCTACGAAGACAAGCTACACTATTAGCTTTGCTTATGCAACCTTTGTTAAATTATGAAGATCACTAGAACCTCCTATTTTAATTTTTGGGGTCCTAGTCGCAGGTGCGCTAAACAACGTATGGACAGGGCCAGCCACTCTTATGGCTTCTTGTGTTGTAAAGACCAGTTAATTTCAGTGTCATTGCTCCCCACGTTTCTTGTTAGACTCAGTTATGACGTGGTTGGGCACATGTAATGTTTCAATGCTCTTTCCTATCCAGCAGTGGGTCTCAAGAATTTTGAGATCTGCCACGGGCGAAGGTCTCCCCTGCAACTATTGGGGACGCATGCGAGGCAGGTCCCTATGGCCATGGAAACTCAAGCGCGGGTCTTCCGCTGCAGACCCATGGCTATACAGGGGCTGTTAGACCCAAGACCCTGCATTGACTCGGTGGCTTTCTCACATGCCTTTGGGCCACATCATCTCTTACGTCACATTGAAAATTGAGCTTTTTAGTTCAAAACGACAAAAACAAAAGAGAGCTAGAGCAATTTTCCTGAATTAAATATGAAAGAAGTGAAAACAAGAGATAGTTTGAATTTGCCTTTGCTTTCAGAATGGTCCCGTCGGCAAGATGCACAAGCTTCCATATCCCCGATTCCTCTATAGAAACGACCTTAGAAGAGAACCTAATGGTTCCTCTTGGGAGCTCGTTTGCAAGGGCTTCCAACAATAACCTTCTCTGAACACAACGAATTTCATGCTTTCCACTGCACATATCACACAGCAATAATCCAGCAAGCTTAAACACATCAATTATAACTGTAACAAGTACATAAAATTATCAGCATGGTATACAAATTTTGCTCACTTAATCTAGCAATAGCTGCGTTTTTCTACTCGGAAACAAATGATTCTGTATCACACAAGAGAGCAATACTATGTTTCAGTCATAAATCCTGGGCTTTTTCAATGACCAAACTCTAGATATTTTTGACATCTTCTTCATATGACTGTTATTAAGGATCATAAAGGCACCATAGAATCTTTCTTAACGAAAGTGGAGTTTTAAGGGGTATCACAACTAGGAAATGCAGAAATGGGGGTTGCGAATAACGCCAAGCCACCTACAGGTTTTAGGCTTATAGAGGCACTCACTTTTTTCCTTCGGTTTCAAGTGTCATCTCTGCGGTTTGAAGTCCTGAAATCGCAGAGCCCAAAACAATTCTGCATATAAAGATCAGAACTTAGAAACATCGAGTGCCGGAAACATGCGAGGAAACACCATGTTCTATTCACAAGACATGCATCCTGCCAAAGTAAACTGGTAAGACTGAACTAAGGGGAATTACACTTGGGGAAAGTTTAAAGTTTAACTCAAAATTAATTCATAAATTAAGATATTTTTTATGTTTAAATATTATCTGGATATGGCATTTTACGATGTAGAATTTCTATTTTCAACCGCACTTACCCATGAAGCCGTTGATGATGCTTTCGAAGGGAATCACCGAGGCCCACAGCATCCAAGGCCTTCCAAGCGTTTGCCCACGTCCCAAAAGCGAATCCTGTGATCCTCAAACTATCCGAAGATTCCAAGACCAGGCTTCGAATACCCAGCCTACAGAATACTTGCGTTATAACGAGTCTTTAAACGGTGACTTACAAACTCATAAAATACATGAAACAGCAGTGAAATAGAAAGAAAAGTACCTATGAAGTCCTAAGGCCGTCGTAAGACCGGCAATTCCAGCTCCCACAATCACTATGTCCTCCACTGTTTCCATGATGTTTTGGCTATTTTTAGCTTGGGGGAAAGGGGGATGGAAACCTGCCCAATATTAATAAACCAGGTAGACCTTAAAACAGTGGGAGCAGGGAGTTTCTGGTGTAAACGATGATGTTAAGGGGATAGAACTAAGGGTTGACATAAGTGATGATGTTAAGATTGTTAAAAGTGTTTGTCCCCACGTTAAAGCAACTCAACATTCACGGCCCTCATAAGTGCCGTGTCCCTCTCTTTTGTTAAGATATTTTTTGGAGAGAGTGCCAATTGCAGGGCCCGGTTGCTTACTAAGATAACGTAAGCGCTAATGTAAGCTATAAAGTCCCTCCAAATTACTTGTACACGTGAAACAAAAAGACCCACATGCGACTGTCGGCAGAGAAAAGTCAAAGGTGGTCCGACGTGACGCACCAGAGTCCGCTCCCCACATTCTCTGAAATTTGTATTGGCCCAGTATGCATGCAAGAAGGTCCGCAGCCATGAAAAGTAAATTAAGGTTTGGTATATAAGAATCAAATGATAATTTGATCCATTAAGGTTCTTTTCACATTTTTCTTAGGTATAGGGTCAAGATTACTTTTATATGAGAACAAAATAATAACTAGGTCGTAGTTCTCAAAATGTAAGAACTGTTAACTTATGAAAAATTTGTGTCTTTGATATATGAAATCCAATTTAAAAAAAAAAACCTGCTACTACTGTGGATTTATAAAGTATTCTTTTAAATCATATGAAACCATAGATATTTCTAATTTTTTTTTTATATAATCTATATATTCTCCCAAAGCCCCTTTTGTCCCGTGAATACTTTAGGCCTGTGGGACTGTTGGAAGCTCTCTTAGCTCCTGTTCGTAAGCTGCTGGGGATTGTGGATGGAGGAAGAAACCATCAAAAATGTCTTGAAGTGAATAACAAGTAATATTGGCTAGTGATACCCGGATTTCTATCTTTTAAGATTTGTTTGAAAAAGGTATTTCAATTTTTTGAACTTAAATTCTTACAAATAAATAAAATATCCAATTATAATATTTGCTATATCCATCCCTTCAATACTTTAAGTTACTGTTGGAAAGGATTTGGATAAGGACTTAAACCCCCACTACTTAAAAAAAAAAAAAAAGGAAGGGGGGTGGGTCTTTTGCATTCCAGTTTAATATTTCGATTAAAAAAATTTAATAATTTTGATTAAAGTTCTAAATAATAAGCTTTCTTATAACATATATGTGATTAATTTCAAGAAACAGTCAGCTTCCCACAATCAAAACTAGACTTCTTCAGCAGTAAGGTAGCCAAGAATACACCCAAGAGTTTATCCCTTAAGAAGGTCATCACTTTGCCATCACTCTGCTGGACAAAACCAACGATGTAAGCTGTGGTAATAAGCTCAATACTTCTCCATTTCCTCTCTTTCGCATACTTCTTCAACCCCATTTCAATCCTCTTATATTCATCTTTTTCCATTGCTGCCTTATCCTTGGTTTCCCCAGTTGTTTTTTTTTCTGATGATGCCTCTGCAAGACACCTTGCTAAAACAACACCATCTTCCAGGGCAGCACATCCACCTTGGCCAATGTCTGGGGTCATCGGACGGAGGGCGTTTCCGGCTACACAGACGTTGCCTTCAATTGTGTTTTGAAAGGAGTCGCTAGGGATGCATGTACCTTATTGGTTATGGGATAAAACTATCCACTTCAGTCTTTTCTATGATAGCCTTTACTTGATCAGTCATTTTTTCTAGCTTGATTAACACCAAATGCTTCCTTTTAGCTGGGTTATCTTTTATCTTTTCTTTTGCAAGAAAAGAAAATGCTCCACATTTTCTTGCGTGAAGCCGGTGCAGTTAGCCTATGAGAGAGCTCTTGGACTCGTACAACTACACTAAACTAAGTGCATCACAAAAGTTGACTAGTCGCTACAATTAAACTTCTACGTGGATGCATTCTTTAAGACTGTTGATGAACCCTCCAACCTACTGCTCAGTGGTGAGTGGCCCAAATTTCATCAATAGCTGGGTGTATTGGGAGTGATATTGATCCACAGAGGCAGTTTGCTGCAACTTTGTCAAGTTGCCATAAAAGTTTGGAATCGAGAAGGCCCGTATTCGTTGTTGAGTGCCTCCACCAGGTCCTCCCAAGTGATGTCACCAGCTGGGCTCTGCTTTCTGAGAAGTTGACACCACAAGTGCGCATTGCCTTCCAAGTGCCACACAGCGATTTGCACCTTTCCTTCCTCTGGAGAACGCTAGCAGTCAAAGAACTAAGTCGCACGGCTCACCTAGTCATCAAGTTCTCCCCCACTGGCAAACCAAAGAAATTCAAACTTAACACCACGGTTAGGTAGTGGGTGGCTCCAATGACTCCAACGGTCTGTCCTTTAAGCAGGTTTTCCACAAAACTATTAGAAAGACAAACCCAAATCATGCATTATTCTAGCCCGTGAAACCATCACACATCCCCAAATGAGGACATGAAATTCAAGTACAGAGAACAGCAGCATTTAATAGTGATCATACAGATGAGGAAGCCACCCATCGTAAAGGCCAGCTCTCATGAACTCATCTGCTTCAACAATTCTTCTAGCAGCCGCTAAAGAAAGTGAAGCGGCTAGCTCCGCCGTTGTTTCTGTAAGTACTCCCTAACCACACCAACAATGAACTGATCTCAATAACTAAAACAAAGCAGACACACATCTACACATGTAAGCAGCTGTTCGTACGTGATCAAGTAGTTGTGTATATCATCCATGGTCCTCATCGATTTAGAGTCATAATGTCAACTAATGCCCAACGTCAAAATGCACTGCCAATAGACATATGGTCAAGCATATGTGATGCATCCAATAATATCACATATTTGCATATAGCACATGCAAAGCACACACAAAATCTTGTCAACATGCAACATGACGCAGAGAGAAAACAGAGTAAATAAGAAATAACTGCAACGATCCAACTAATAAAGAGGAAGAACCAGGAATCAGGGTGCCGTGTCATCAAATGATTCAGAGATCATTAGAATAAAATGGCTTATTTGAAGTCATGTGTTGTTAAATAGTTGTAACGTGCGTTTTAAGTTAGTCTCATAAACTGATTGCGTGCGAGAGTCTGTTAGTTAGTTAAAGAGTCGTTATGAAGGGTTGTTCTGTTATAAGCCGTTATGACTGACTCTTAGTATAAAAGGAGGAAGGAGCTGGCAGAGAAGGGAGGGTGGTAGATGATTTGTAAGAATCTGTAAGAGGTCTTGGGTTCCCTCCAACGAATCCTTTTAAGTGATCTGAATTCCCTTTTCTATCAAAATAAGTTGTAAACCGAAACTCCCTAAACAGCCCGCTAACCTGAACACCAACAATTTCTCTCGTCCCTTTACACGATCCTTCGTTAAATCCCTCAACAGCAATCTGGACCGCTGCAAAGTGGTATCGGAGATGCCAGGTTTCGATCAAGGGGGGAATGAGCCAGAAACAGTCCCTCGTACCGGTAAAAATCTGGATGTCCATGAGATGAATGAATCAATGCATCAGTTATTTGCTGCGCTAAATGCAAAAATCGATGATGTTGCCGCTCGTTTTCACTCAGGAAAAGATTCTGGTGAAAGTTCTTCTGCAAGGCAGGGAGGATTTCGTCCCCAAGGAGAGAGAAGACCTATGGGAAACCAGTTTCAGACTCGGACAATCAAGTTAGACTTTCCAAAATACGAAGGAGTGGTGATCCAACATGGTGGATTGATCGTGCCTTGCAGTTCTTTGATTATCACGACACACCAGAAGAAGATCGTGTTAGGATTGCCTCCTGGCATTTGGATGGTGAGGAACAACTAGTATTTCAGTTACTAAAAAAGGAATATGATAATGATCTCATTCCATGGCAAGCATTAGCAGCTGAACTCAGGCAGCAATTTGGACTAACTCTTTTCACTAATCACTTTGGAGAACTCACAAAATTGAAACAGATCACGACTGTTCATGATTATCAGCTTCAATTTGGTAAGTTACTTCTTAGAGCTAGTCATTTAAATGCTTCACAAAGTGTCAGTTGCTTTATAAGTGGATTGAAAGAACGTATTCGTTTGGAGGTTCTTGCACATAATCCCCCCACGTTGTCAGCAGCCATTGGATTTGCCTGATTATTTGAAGCCAAAGAATTAGCTTCCATACCAGTTGTTAGCTCCATAAATAAGCCCTCACCCTCCCTTAACCGCAATAACACCAAACCAGTAGAACAGAAATCACAAATACCAATAAAAAGACTTACACAACCTAAGATTATGGATAGACGTGCTAGAGGCCTTTGTTTTAACTGTGATGAGAGATTTACCCCAGGCCATCGTTGCAAGAAGTTATTCCTGCTAGAAATTCTGGATCCTGAGGAAATAAAAGAGGTCTGTGATGAAGAAGGAGAAGAATTACCGGTAGAACTGCAAATGATTTCCCTAGCTGCCTTATGTGGGGTCAAGAGTCCTAGAATTATGAGGGTTCAAGGAGAAGTTGGAAATCTGAAGGTTAGAGTAGCCATCTTGATAGATTCTGGAAGCACTCACAATTTTATTAGTGATCAATTAGTTAAACAAATGAAGTTGCAGCCTGATTCCACTAAGGACTTCAAGGTTGTGGTTGCTAATGGTGAGGTGTTACAAGGGGTCAAGCTATGCAAAAATGTAGAAATGTTGCTGCAGGGCCATCATTTAACTGCTGATTTTCATGTTTTGCCAGTCCCTAATCTAGGGGTGGTGCTCGGAACTCAGTGGCTAGAAAGGTTGGGAGAAATTGTTTGGGATTTCTCTGAGATGTGGATGACTTTTAGTTTCTAAGGAAAGTCCATACAGCTTAAAGGTATCCATGCTACAGGGAGTAAGGTGGTGAATAGTGCTGCACTTGACAAGATTCTAATCCAGCAAAAGGAAGGATGGTTGTTACAGATGAAAGTCTTGGATGAAGGCGCAGAAAATGGACAGCAAGGCCAGTGGCCTCTAGAGTTTGCCCAGTTATTGCACAATGCTGTTGATTTGTTAAAAAAAGTCTCACGGCTTACCTCCCATCAGGTCACATGAACACCAAATTGTACTAAAAAATGATACCAAGGTAGTTGTTAATCAGCCATACAGGTATCCATACTTACAGAGAAAGGAAATAGAAAGGTTGGTAGTAGATTTGTTGGATGAAGGGGTTATTAGAGACAGCACCAGTCCATTTTCTTCGCCGATTATCTTGGTAAGGAAAAAAGATGGTACGTAGCGTATGTGCATTGATTATAGAAGCCTTAACAAGGAAACAATCAAACATGGTTTCCCAATTCCCACAGTGGAGGAATTATTTGATGAATTACATGGTGCACAGCTCTTTACTAAGCTGGACCTGTGTTCTGGATATCATCAAATCAGGATGAAGGATTCTGACATTGCTAAGACAGCCTTCCAAACACCCCTAGGCCATTACGAGTTCCTTGTAATGCCATTCGGGTTGTGCAATGCCCCATCTACCTTTCAAAGCTTGATGAACAAGGTATTCAAGGAATTTTTAGGAAGTTTTGTCTTGGTTTTCTTTGATGATATCTTAATATATAGCAGGAACTGGAGTGAGCACACTGCACATGTTAAACTTGTCTTTGAAAGGCTGAAGCTTCATCAGTTCTATGTGAAAAAGGAGAAATGCTCATTTGGAGTTCACAAGGTGCAATATTTAGGCCATGTCATTTCGGGGCAAGGTGTAGAAGTGGAGAATGATAAGGTTAAGGCAATTATGGATTGGCCAGAACCAAAAAATGTGAAGTCTTTAAGGGGATTTCTCGGGTTGACAGGATATTACAGAAAGTTCATCAAAGCCTATGGAGTGATAGCTGCACCTCTTACTCAGCTTTTTAAGAAGGAGGCCTTTCAATGGAATAATGCAGCAGAAATTGCTTTTAAGCAATTAAAAAAGGCTCTGACAGAAGCCTCGGTTCTAGGTTTACCTAACTTTGAATTGCCCTTCGTAATAGAATGTGATGTCTGTGCAGTGGGTATAGGAGCTGTACTGTCTCAGGAGCAACAACCAATTGCCTATTTTAGCCAAGCATTAAAAGGTAAAAATCTCCTCCTCTCCACTTATGATAAAGAATTGCTAGCATTGGTATTAGTAGTGCAGAAATGGAGGCAATACTTACTTGGGGTCAAGTTTATTGTGAAGACTGATCAGAAAAGCTTACAGAGCTCTTGGGAACAGAAGATCTCAACCTCAGCTCAATAGCGTTAGCTAGTCAAATTGGTGGGGTTTGATTTCAAGGTACAATACAAACCAGGAAAAGAAAATGTGGTTACTGATGCTTTATCAAGAAAAACTGAATGGATTCAAGAAGGTGAAGAAGCAATGTATGAGGATAAGATTTCGACTGCCAGGAAGGGAAAACAAATTGTGGTTTCAGAACCATGTGAAGTAAGGCAGAATCATACCACTTTAACCTTGAACTCTGTGGAGAAGAGCGTGGGCCAGTGCAGTAAAAGTCAAGAATTATCTTCTCCTACATTACAGAATATCTCAATACCGGTTCCAGAATGGTTATCAACCATTCAAGAGGAGGTCAGAAGGGATCCTGAGTTGCAATCTATTTTGAACACATTAAGTACAGGAAAGAGCAACCGAGACTAGCAATACAAAAATGGAGTCCTGTTTTATCAAAATAAAATCTATTTGAGCAAGGAATCGACCCTGATTCCTGTAATCCTTCAAGAGTTCCACGGAGCCACGCATGAAGGATATTTTAAAACCCTCCAAAGAGTAAGAGCTATTTTCTTCTGGCCTAAGATGAAGCAAGGTGTATTACAATTTGTTAGGGAGTGTCCCACTTGCCAGCAAGTGAAGTGGCAAAACACCAAACCGAATGGCCTTTTGCAACTTTTGCCAATCCCTGCTCAAGTATGGGAAGATGTGGCGATGGACTTCATAGAAGGACTGCCAACTTCCAAGGGAAAACAGATAATCATGGTGGTAGTGGACAGATTATCCAAAATGGCTCACTTCTTGTCATTGGCCCATCCTTATACGACTGTAAGCGTGGCCAACCTCTTCTTTGAAAATATCTTTAAACTGTATGGGCTCCCTAAAAGTATTGTTTGTGACCATGACACTATGTTTACTAGCACATTCTGGAAGCAACTTTTTGAATTGCAAGGAACTAGGTTCAACTTCTCTACGGCTTACCACCCTCAGACTAATGGACACTCTGAGGTTGTCAATAAAACCCTGGAGGTCTATTTGTGTTGCTTCACTTGGGATCAACCCAAGGACTGGGTTCATTGGCTGCCTTGGGCAGAATACTATTACAACACCAGTATTCATTTAGCTACCCGCATCTCTCCCTACCAATTGGTCTATGGTAAACCTCTTCCCTCTTTATTATCTTACATCCCAGGGTCTACAGCAGTTGAAGTAGTAGACAGAGAATTAAAGGCCAGAGATGCAGTCCTTAAGGACATTAAAGAAAGGCTGTTAATTGCACAGCACAGAATGCAAAAATACTATAATATGGGACGCATGGAAGAGACTTTTGTGACAGGAGATTGGGTGTATTTGAAGTTACAACCCTATAGGGGCAATTCTGTGGTTATGAGAAGGAATTATAAGCTGTCACCCCGCTTCTATGGACCTTTTGAGGTGATACAGAAAATAGGAGAGGTGGCTTATAAGCTGAGATTGCCTGCAGGGTCATGGATTCATAATGTGTTTCATGTCTGTATGCTTAAAAGAGCTATCGGACAATACATTCCAGTCTAAGCTGAGTTGCCTAAATTCTTGGAAGAAAAAGGAATTGTTGGAACTCCTCCTCAAGCCATTTTGAAGCACAGATATCGGAAGAAAAGGCTGGAATATTTGGTTCATTGGCAAGGTTTGCCGGTGCAAGAAGCCAACTGGATGGATGCAAAACAGTTTGATAAGTGTTTTCCTGACTTCAACCTTGTGGGCAAGGTTGCTGTGATGGAGGAAGGGATGCGACGATCCAGCTAATAAAGAGGAAGAATCAGGAATCAGGGTGCTACGTCATCAAATGATTCAGAGATCATTAGAATAAAATGGCTTATTTGAAGTCATGTGTTGTTAAATAGTTGTAACGTGCGTTTTAAGTTAGTCTCATAAACTGACTGCGCGCGAGAGTCTGTTAGTTAGTTAAAGAGTCGTTATGAAGGGCTGTTCTGTTATAAGCCGTTATGACTGACTTTTAGTATAAAAGGAGGAAGGAGCTGGCAGAGAAGGGAGGGTGGTAGATGATTCGTAAGAATCTATAAGAGGTTTTGGGTTCCCTCCGACGAATCATTTTAAGTGATCTGAATTTCCTTTTCTGTCAAAATAGGTCGTAAACTAAAACTCCCTAAACAGCCCGCTAACCTGAGCACCAACAATTTCTCTCGTCCCTTTACACGATCCTTCGTTAAATCCCTCAACAGCAATCTGGACCGCTGCAATAACTCACAGGAGTATTTCCAACAGAAACACCATACTTGTTAGCAGCATTGATATCAACATTGTTATAACCAACAGCCATGTTACTGAAAGCTGTGCCTCCTGCTCTGCGCGATGCCGAAAACAGAGTCTCTCCCCAGTCTTCTGTCAGTTGACACAAATCCGAAAACAGCCCTCAACCAAAATTTACAAACGTAAAATATGATTTCATCTATAAAATAATCATTACCTGTCCAATCACTCCGTCGCACTTATTGCCGATCAAAGCAATGATATCTTCAACAGATAATGTAGTTTTCTTTTCTGTGCATATCTGAATGAACATCAACAGATATCCATCAACTGTACAGATCTAGTTGGAAGAGAATTGAATTTGAAAAGAAAGAGACTCGGAGCAGAGGAGAGAAGAGCAAGCAAAGGAAAATTACTTCGAGTCGACAATCTTGTTCAACCAAGAGATTGATCCAGCGGGTTCCAGGCATAGGTTTTGTGCTAACAACTCTGTATCTTCCATTTGGATTCCACACCTCGATGGAAACTGGTTTCGCCATTGCCACTCAAACTCCAAGCTGCACAGTGTGCTCGCCGGACGAAGCGTCTCCGTTTATAATAAACCAGGAATTACAAGGTGCAACGCAGTACACCTTGTAATGTAGTCTTCGCCGGTAGGATTAGTTTCTTTCCAATGGATGTTGACTTTATTGTTCTTGACTGGCTGATGCTAACGTTTGTGAGGTTGTTCTGTACATCTGCAACTTACTTGATTATTACTTTTGGGATAAAGCGAGCCTTCGAGCGGGAGACGTGAGCAGAAAGTGGTTTGTTCACGCTTGGAGTATTTGGGCCTCTCGGAATTTGGTGAATTGTTAAACAATGAAATTGGAGTAAAATTAGCCCATAATCACAATTCTATTAATTGGTCTACCGAAGCTTAACCGTGTTTTTCAGTCATCGGTGGGCCCAAGCAGCATTACTAATCTCCGGAGGAAAATTTAAATTTTAAAAAATAAAAAAATCCGCCCTTTTAGTACGGTGAGCTCACCAAGTACGTCACCGCCTTCTTACTACCGTGAGCTCACCAGGTACGTCAGCGCCTCACCCCCATGAGCTCACCAAGTTCGCCAGCGCCTCGGATACTGACCACCCTCCGCTTGCTATATATATATAGAGCTGCCATTTGTGGCTTGCATATCATCTCTTGGTCTTTGCATCTTTCTCTACGTTCTTCTCTTCCTTTAGTTCCATATTTCCGTTCCGATTGTTCCTTTCTTGCTTTCAACGTGCGAGAAAAGAGAGAAATGGCGAAATCACCAGAGCACGAGCACGAGCACCCCGGGAAGGCCTTTGGATGGGCTGCTAGGGATTCTTCTGGCGCCTTGTCTCCCTTCAACTTCTCTAGAAGGTGCCCTTTCTCTTTCTCTCGTCTTTTCTGATTCTCTTTCTTTCTTTTTGAATTTGGAAACTTTAGCTCATGATACATAGAGAACGATAACTATCGACAACGATCCATGATTCACAACTTCTCTTTTATGTTTTGCTTTTCCAATTTCGGATATGTTCTGAAAACTTGGTTTGTGTCATAATGGTGCCACTGCAGGGAGACCGGAGAGAAGGACGTGACATTCAAAATCCAGTACTGCGGGATATGCCACTCCGATCTTCACATGATCAAGAATGAATGGGGCAATTCCAGCTATCCCCTTGTCCCTGGGTATGTTTTCACAAACCATGTACAGAGGTAGTATATTATTATAGGTTATCTCGAAGTAAAAAAGTTTCCTGGACTTTCTGTAATCGATCGTGGATGAATGAGGCAAAAATATATGTCCCCCACATAGAATATCATCAACGAACCCAGTGCAGGGTTTGATTTCCTAAACTTGTTATCATACCACGTTTTAATTATGTCTGCTGAACGGGATAATGCAGGCATGAGATCGTGGGTGTAGTGACGGAGGTGGGGAGCAAAGTACAGAAATTCAATGTCGGAGACAAAGTTGGCGTAGGCTGCATGGTTGGGGCATGTCACTCTTGCAAAAACTGTGAGAATAACCTCGAAAATTACTGCCCCAAGATGATCCTAACCTATGGCGCCAAGTACTACGACGGAACCACCACATACGGCGGCTACTCTGATATCATGGTGGTGGATGAACACTTTGTGGTCCGTATTCCAAATAACCTACCTCTAGACGCTAGTGCCCCTCTCCTTTGTGCCGGGATCACTGTGTACAGCCCCTTAAGATATTATGGACTTGAAAAACCCGGCATGCATGTGGGCGTGGTTGGACTCGGTGGCCTCGGCCATGTGGCTGTGAGGTTTGCCAAAGCTATGGGGGTTAAGGTGACGTTGATCAGCACCTCACCCCAGAAGAAGGAGGAAGCTTTGGCACGTCTTGGTGCCGACTCGTTTTTGGTGAGCCACAACCAGGATCAGATGCAGGTACTGAGTTGGTAACTTTGTTAAAGAATTTGCCATTTAGCTCGTGTATTGTGTCTAACTTTTCGGCTTTACCAACTGTATAGGCTGCACAAGGCACGTTGGATGGGATCATTGATACAGTCTCCGCAAAGCATCCTCTCCTGCCTCTAATTAGCCTGTTGAAGTCGCATGGAAAGCTTGTTATGGTTGGTGCACCAGAGAAGCCATTAGAGTTACCGGTCTTCCCTTTACTCATGGGTAAGCATAGGCTATCTTTTATGGTTTGTGATTATTTGCTTGCCATCTTTTCTACCACCTCAAAGTAATTTGGTGAAATCATCTAATGGCATTTCTGTTGAGAGATTTTATGTTAATGAATATCATGGAATGACAGGAAGGAAGCTAGTGGGTGGAAGTTGCATCGGTGGTATGAAGGAGACGCAAGAAATGATGGACTTTGCAGCCGAACACAACATCACGGCTGACATCGAGGTGATTCCCATGGACTATTTGAACACTGCGATGGAGCGCCTCGAGAAAGCAGATGTCAAATACCGATTTGTCATCGACATTGGGAACACGTTGAAGTCAAGCTGTTGAAGTCGCTGCTTGTTGAGCCAACGAGGATTCGTACTTGATAAGTAGATTTATTGTGTGATTTTTCAGTCACCTTGGTATTTTTAGGAAGTGTAAGGGGTTACATTTTCTTACTAATAAAGAAAGTTAAGTCTTACAGTGGTTTGAGATATTATCTCCTGTAATCATGGAGTTTTACCAATATTCTTTTTATACTAAAATAAATGACTTTTAATATGATCAGAGACAATAAACTATGAAAGTGTGATTTTTCATATTTGATTTTTTCGAAATAATCTTATTCCCCATAATTCAAATTTCTTTGTACCATGAATTATTAATAAAATAGTTGATTCATTTCCCTTATTTGATGGCATGTAATTGTTGGGTTAAGATATACCTTGTCCATTTTTTTTATTTTAATTAAATAAATGGATTTAAAATTAAAAATTTGTCATTCAAAGCCATATTTGGGACAAAGTCAACATTCTTCAATGACACCAAATGACTCCTACGTTTCCAAAAGACGTTCTCATTTGTTGTCTTTTTCAATGTAAAGACAACTTCAAGGAAATACGTGCTTCCTTGATGATTGGATCTTCGGCCATAACAATTACTTTCTTGAAAAATTGTTCGATCTGGCAGCTGTCTTTGCCTTCACAGAAGAAAGTGTACTCCTCGATTTGAATGCGGAAGATGTGTTTTAACCTCAAATTTATTTGAAGACATTTTATCTAATTTTTCTTAAAGTTCAATTCAAAGTTATTTGCGTTTGTGAATAAGTGGACGAGGGTTGTATGCATATGTATTTAGAGTTTTGACAATGACTTACTGTGTAGGGCCCAACTAGACGTATGACCAACTTTGATACAATTATGAATCCTCGTCAAAGTGGCGAGCTACTTGTAATGCTGGCAGACTTTAAAATCTTTATAAATAATTACCTAAAAGAACTTAGCAACTCTTCTGTGAGATCCTTGTCAAACATCATTGCTTTCAACCTGAATAACCATGATCTGGTAAGTGCACTATTGTTACAATTCCATTAGTGGTTGAGAAGCTCTTTTTGTTCCAAGAAAATGGTTTATTACCAATTTATGCCCGACCCTCGTGAAAATGGTTTTTCGTTTTGAAACGATTAGCATATCATCATCTCACTAGCAAAGGAAATGTGTCTGATTCAGAATTTCATCTCCAGAGGAGGGATAGAGCTGCATATCTCAGCTAAATTCCGGCTCTTAACGTATTTGATATGGGAACAATTATTTAACTTTGCTCATTGCAGGTAATGATGGATAAATAGGACTAGGAACAGTTCCTTGCATCAAAATCAACAAATGGAATTGGGAAAGAAGAGATAGAGGCAATCAAGAACATGGAATACTTGTCAAAACATGGTTTTGAGAAACTGATGGAGGACAATGACTTGGATGCAATGGTGACACTGGGTTCACGCGCTGCCACAGCGCTAGCAATAGGAGGTTACCTAGGAATCATTGTTCCTACGGGGTATGAAAGCGATGGAATGCCATTTGGGATCTTGTTCGGCGAGCTAAAGGGTATGGAGCCAAAGCTGATTGAGATTGCTTATGCTTTTGAACAAGCCACAATGGCGCGAAGGTCAATAGAAGAATTATGTAAAGAACCACTGGCTGTAGATGTATCATCTTTTGCATTTCGCTGTCCCGCCGTGTTATGTTCCTGGTAGAACGTAACGGTACCCTGCAGAGATGTGGGTAGTGTTGGGCCATTAAAAGGAACCTTTGAGTGGTTAGAAACCACTTGGGGTGGATATGGGTTCATGGGAGCCATGAACCGTGAGGGATAATGGTTCTCCATTGAAGGAGGATAACAGAGAAACCCTGAAGGGAAAGTTTCAAATTCATTCATCGACCCCTTCCACATTTACAATAAGAGAATATAAAGACAAGCCTACCTAACAAACCATGGGCCTGGGTACGGGCTTACACTTAGGCCCGTAACATACCATCCCCCTTTAAACAGACTTTGTCCTCAAAGTTTGCATCCAACAAACTAATAGAAACAAACCTAATAAAAGAAAATACAAACTTAACAACTAATGACAGAAAATGCAAATTTAACATATATTTTACTAAGCTATTTCTGGTGACGTTGGCCTTGCTTCCCTGGCAGCAGTGCCTCACACCCGCCAATAAAATCCACGCCGAAGTCCACTTGTATGCCGCTGCAATAGTTAGCCAAAACACTGGAAAAGTGATGAAGACACTTAGCAAGGTAGCAACCAGTTGTATCTGCACCCTATCTCAGTCAACAAATCCCGTTGCAATGCCACCCCCACTAATGACTCCACCTCGGCTAGCCAGAAGGTTACGTGAGATCAACACGTAACATTTCCTTCCCCCACCAAAAAAAAACCCTTGTCCGCAAGGTCAAGAAAATAGGTGCAGCTGTTCTCCGCACTGCCCACTCAAATAGCCCAGAAAATATTTTCTCACGTCCATTCATTTCCCGTAAAACGTGATCAGATTGCAACATTAGTGAGAAAACTTTGTCAGACTTGGCAAAGCGTTTATGTTCTGCATACAGCTCAAGAAAAGCATTAAAGATGAAATTTTCCAACAGAGAACTATCGTTTTCCGCCCAACGCACATGCAGAGTAGTGAAGTCAAAGCCTTCTGAGCTTAATTCCAAGATGTCTTCGGTGAAGGATTTACCAATTATAAGGTTAATCAGCAAAGAAGGCAAGGACCAAATATCAGAACTAGCACTAATTATATAACTGACCCGTAACTGTGCTCGCCAAAATTTTTGCCGGTTACTTTCTGGCGGCCGCCCCCGGTGGAAGAAAATACCAATGACCAGCTCACCCGATAGATCAAGAGGTCGGCTTTCACGCTGGCCAGTTCGGGGTACATAGTTTGGCGCCCAAGTGCCAAAATCTAAATTCCACAAATTCGGCCGCAGCTTCTCCATCGCCGGAATCCGGGATCGAATGTTGCCTGACCGCCGCCGCCGCCGCCGACTCAACGGTCTTTTTCCGGCCAACCCGCTCCTCAAGCGGCGATGGTGACTAGGGCAGAGAGGTTTCAGCCTCCATGCTGGCCCCTCTGGTGGTCTTCCCCGATGGGAGAAACACTCCACCTTAAGCAGGCGAGTCCTCTTTCGTGCGCCGCACAAGCAAACCATATGGTGCCAAATCTGGCCATTTCGACGCCGGATTTTGCTTGTCTGGACAGACCCAGTCTCGACAGTGCAGCTCTTCCTCAGAGTCCGTGACGATCTCGATCGCCTTCTTTTCTGAGATACTCGAGCCCCAATGTAGCGTTGTCCTCCCACAAGTCCGGCTGAAACTTGCTTGGGAACCTGAGCTAACATAAAAGGAGCCGCCTTTCTTGATTCTTCGGCTTGGCCTCCCACAAGTCCAACCGGAACTTGCTTGGGAACCTGAGTTGGCACAAAAGGAGCTGCCTTTTTTGACTCTTTGGCTTGGATCTGGTTGTCCACTACCTCACGAAGAACCTAGAAGCCTTCCAAGATATCGCTTCGTGGGGCCTCCATTTGTTCTTGATAAATAGCCTTCATTTCTGTTAAAAACGCTGCTCTTGAAGCCCTCATCACTTCTTGTACTTGGAGCAAACCCTTTTGCAGACGAACAAAGGCATCTTCCTGTGCACCACCATCTTCGCAGGACAAAGGGCAGTCCCTGGGATCGGAACTGCTCTGATACCACTTGTTATGTTCCTGGTAGAACGTAACGGTACCCTGCAGAGATGTGGGTAGTGTTGGGCCATTAAAAGGAACCTTTGAGTGGTTAGAAACCACTTGGGGTGGATATGGGTTCATGGGAGCCATGAACCGTGAGGGATAATGGTTCTCCATTGAAGGAGGATAACAGAGAAACCCTGAAGGAAAAGTTTCAAATTCATTCATCGACCCCTTCCACATTTACAATAAGAGAATATAAAGACAAGCCTACCTAACAAACCATGGGCCTGGGTACGGGCTTACACTTAGGCCCGTAACACGCCGCCTCCATCCTTGCCGAAGGTATTGTGTAACGAACTCCTCCATCTGATGTGTCCTGCTTTTTCATTCAGGTTTCCGCCCCTGTCCCTGTAATAAACCCTCCCTGAATGCGCAAGCTTCTGTATGTGTCATTATCACATAAAGCACTGTAACATGTTCTCTTAGGTTTAGTTGACTTAAAGAGAGAGAAAATCTCCCAGGGTTACAAGTAAGTTGGGTATGAAAGCCTACCCTTGTTTTAACATCTGTTCCCTATTTATACTACCCTTTTCTAACTACCCAACCATAGGAATTCAAAGGTAATTAACAAATCCTACACTCGCAAGCACGTGCTACACTACCACCCATTCATCCCACCATAATGCTTAATTAAAACAACTGTGCGATCAGATCCACATGCCTTCTCTAACACAATCCTTTATATCCCATCACCCTTCCCTGGATCTTCACGTAACGAACTCATCCCACAGAAAAATAATAGGCCTACAGCGTAATTGGACAGCAGATTCGAGCAATCTAACAACAGCTGCATGGCCACAATATTAAACTTCCATACATAATTAGCGATTCAATTTGGACAGTCAACATTTTTCCCCAGTGAAACTATTAATCAACAATTAATATTCAGTCATCAAATCAATATATAATTTTAACTTGGATATGATAAAATCATGATTAATAAATCACTTTGATTAGTGATTCAATTTGGACATTTTAATCTTTCAACCAAGCATTTATACGGATTGAATTTTTTTCAATATTTTAATTACAGCACTTTGAAACAAATAATGATTATTTAATTTCTCACCAGAGAACACATGCTGCTAAGACAGTGCCAGAAAAATAAAACTTAAAATTTTGCCATCAAATATTAAAAAACATTGTAAGTATTGCGCATCTATGAACTGCTGAGCTTCCCGCAATCAAAATCAGCTATCTTCGAGGGCAATCCAGCCAAGCAGGCAGCCAATATCTTATCTCTAATGAACTTCGACACATTATCATTACCTTGTTGGATAAAACCAACCATATAAGCTGCAGTGATGAGTTTCATGCTTCTCCATCTCCTTTCGTTAGCATAATTCTTCAACCCCATCTCAATCGTCTTAAGTTCATCAATATCTCTTTTAGCTTTTTCTTCAATTCTCTCACTTGGTTTTTTCAGTAAGGCTTGGGCAAGACATCTGGCCAGAACAACACCATCCTCCAAGGCAGAACAACCCCCTTGGCCTATGTCTGGGGTCATGGGGTGGAGTGCATCACCTGCAACACACACATTGCCTTTGCTAATATTTCCCCAAAGAAGATCCCAGGGATGTCTATACCCTAATGGCGATGATATAATAGCATCAAGATTCGTGTTTCCAATAACAAACTTGATTTCATCAGGCACTTTTTCTAGCTTGTTTAGTACAAATCTCTTCATTTCAATCGGATTCTCTTCTATCGTGTACTCTGCAAGATAATAATATGAACAACAATAATTAGTATGGCACACAAAATATTCCATGTTATAATGTTTCTCTTATATTTGGCAAGATGTGGGCAATAAGTCCCACATTGCTAAGAAAGTTTATAAAATTCCCACTTGTAAGACAATAGATTCTATCATCTTTTGAATTGATTTTTAAATTACATAATAAGTCTTTTAATATAGTATCAAAGTTAAAATTTCCCTTAGCACTCTTATGAGCTCTTATAAGCTACATTCAAGCATTGCTTATGTAATTTGACACTATGATAATCCAATATTAAGACCATTATAGTGAGGGATTGTATTAAGATGTGAGTAATAGGTCTCACATTACTTAGCAAGTTATTAAAAATTATATGTATTAGATAATGAGTTCTACTACCTCTTAAGTCAACTTTAAGATTGAATAATAAGTTTCTTAATAATATCCTTGAAATGTGTTTTTTTATTTGCAAGCAAGGAATGATTTGGCACATTAGGATAATTGCTAACCTTTATTGGAGGTAGTCCATGTGAAAAACCAATAGACGGTTGTATCATCACAAGGAACAAAACCAGATCGAAAACCTTCCCCAAAGAACTGCATGAACTTAGGAGCAAACCCATGATTGTGTTTCAAATCTACATAGCCTCGAATGGCAGATCTCCCTGTAAAAGCTGGTTTCTTCAAGCCCAACCATTTTGCCACCACGGAGTTCACTCCATCACACCCAATCAACACCTTGCATTCATAGAGTGGACAAATTTGATAAGGCCTAAATAATTATATGCACAACCATATTCATAGTCTAGCTTTCTTATTTAGCCCATTTTAGTTTTGTTTGATGCAGTTTTACTCACAAAACAGAAAACATTCTGGCCATGCAAGATATCACAGAAGTGGCGGAATTCAATATATCTGTCCCTTTAATCTAGTTGAAGAAATTGTAGTTCCCTTAATAGGTTTACGTAAATGGTTGATTATACAAGCATATAGTGCAAGAATAGCAGACCTCTATTTTGTCTTCTACTTATAAGAAAAAATTAGAAGAAGAAGAAGAAGAAGAGGGATTAATGGCATGATTAGCTTTTACTTTTACATTCTACTTTAAATTATGATGATCCCCTAAACCTCCTATGCCAATTTGTAGGGTCTGGCAGGCTGGCGGGTTAAAAAAATAAAAACTGGGCAGACCCCTCCTTTGGCTTCTACTCTTAAAAGGAAAAAATTAACTTCAGTGTCATTGCTCTCCACCTCTCCCATTCAATTCAGGTTCTGAAAAGGGAAGCCATCTAATCTTTCAATACTTTTTCTTATCAAGTAGTGGCTCTCAAAATTTTGGTGGAAGTTCTCCAAGCATTGGCAACGCATGGATGACGGCGGATCTATGCAGCCGTGGAGACCCAAGCGTGGGTCTTCCACTGCAGACCCAAGGTAATGCAGGGTTGTTACCATCGCCAGGAGGCCCACGACCATAGATGGGTTTCCTCCACAGTCGAGGCCATTGTCATGGAGGACCCAGTGGCTTCCACACATGCCCTTAGGCCACATCATCTCTTGCGTTATATTCAAAATTGAGTTCTTTAGTTCAAAATGACACAAAAAAACCAAAAAAAAACAAACACAAAAATAAAAATCAAAGAACAAAGGGGAGCTCGCCCAATTTTCCTGAATTAGAAAACGAAAGAACTGAAAACGAGAGATTGGGTGAATTTACCTTTGCTTTCAGAATGGTCCCATCAGCAAGATGCACAAGCTTATAGATCCCTGATTCCCCTATAGAAACCACCTTAGAAGAGAACCTAATTGTTCCACTTGGAAGCTCGTTTGCAAGGGCTTCCAACAACTTCTTTCTTTGAACACAACGAATTTCTTGCTCTTCGCTGCACACATCATCCAGCAATAATCCAGCCAAGCTTAAACACGTCAATTATCATTATAACCATCAACATAAAACTGTCATTTTCGTATCAAAATTTCGCTCACTTAAGCTAACCGTAGCGGCATTTTTGTACTCAGATCATGATTCAGCAGAATCACACAACAAATCAGTACTTTTTCTTTCGCAGTTATAAATTCTGGGTTTTTACGATGACCAAACTCTGGATATTTATGATATCTTCATTATGACTATAATTATAAGGAAGGATCAAAAATGTACTAAAGAAAATTAAGTGGGGTTTTAAGAGGGATCACTGCTGGGAACCTAAAAATGGGATTGGGATCACTACAGATTTTATGCTTACAGAGGCACTCACTTTTTTCCTAGGGTTTGAAATGTCTTATCTGCGGTTTGAAGTCCGGAAATCACAGAGTGAGTTACATTCCTGCACATAAAGATCAGATCTCAGAAACATCTGGTGCCGGATACATGCCAGGATCCACCTTGATCCATTTACAAGACGTGAACCATGGTGATGTAAAGTGGCCAGATTGAACTGAAGATGAGTTCCATTTACCCATATAGCCGTAGATGATTCCTTCGAAGGGAGTCACCAAGGCCAACTGCATCCAAGGCCCTCCAAGCGTTTGTCCATGTTGTGAAGGCAAATCCTGTGACCCTCAAACTATCCGATGATTCCAAAACTAGGCTTCGAATACCCAGCCTACACAATACACGCATCTTATTGAGTCTTAGAACAGTAACTTACAACTTCATGTAAGGTACGAAACGCAAACAAAAGAAAGAGAAGGGTACCGATGAAGTCCTAAGGATGTCGTAAGACCAGCAATACCAGCTCCCACGATCACTATGTCCTCCTCTGTTTCCATGATGTTTTGGCTCTTTTTTTCTTGGGGGAAGGGAGATTGGAATACCTCCCTTATATATATTACTCCGGGAAGATTGTTGCTTGATTAACAAGGATGAGTGGTCAAAGAGAGCAGGGAAACCTTTACATCGCGGGAGGAAGTCTTGGATGAGCAAATAGGAAATGATAAACTTTATTCTAAATAATCACTAAAGTGGTTGGCCGAATACCCCCCACCCCGAAAAGACCCGCATGCCGCTTCGGGGAAAGCAACTTCAAACTTAGCCGACCAGCCTACATTGACTGTATCTGCCAAAAGCCAATATTTCCTTCCTTTGTTTTTTTTTCTTGTCTCGGCCCTAGGAAGCATCCAACAAGGTCCGCAGGCAGTATCCAACACGGAGACTCATAGAGTCTGCCGGTCTTTCATAGGTGTCTTAGGTTTAGGATGAAGAGTACTAAATATATATAAAAAAAAACCTGTATATTTATCTCTATGGACCCACAAATACATGTTTTATTATTTGATGATTCAACATAGTAACCAAATTATAAGAAACAGTTAGCTTTTAAAAAAATCCTGTCTTTGATAAATGAAAGACCAAAAAAATTACTACTATATGGATTTATAACTTATTTCTTTCACAATATATAAAATGATGGAAGAAGAAACTCCTAAAAACTTCTTGAAGTGAATAACAAATAATAATTATTAGAAAATCCCTGATATTTATATTTGGGATCTGTTTCAAAATGGAATTTTAATTTTTTGACCTTCAAGTCTTACATCAAAAGAAGATATGTCCAACTTAAAATATCCACCATGTCCACGCCTTCAATACTTCAAGTTACTGTTGTAAAAGCTTGGAAAATGACCCCAAGTCCCCACTACTATAACAAGAAGATCTTTATCATGGCGTATTTGAGACTTACAGCAATAAATAGTATAAAGCTTGTTGCTTGGGCATAGCAAGGAGGGATATTTTCTTTTTCCATTGATAGAGCAAAATGAATTTACCTTTGTTTTAAAAGTGATAAGGTCAAGAAGATCCACGAGCTTATAGAAGCCCGACTCCTTTATAGCAACCACCCAAGACACCTTTCCTCTTGTAAGTGATAATTTTAGGACAACGTAAGCGCTTTTGTAAGCTGTAAAGATTGTTGTACACGTGTAACAATGCATCAAAAGAAAGATCAACGCCGTCGAGTACGGATGCCGGGAACGACCCTCAAAGACACACACGTGCGGCTGACGGCGGAGAAAAGTCAAAGGTGGTCCGACGTGACGCACCTGAGTACGCTCCCCACATTGTCCAAAATCAATGTTCCCGTCCATTTTTGTATTGGGCCAGTATCAATCCAAGAAGTTCCGCCAACCGTGAAAAGCAAGTTTAGGTTTGGTATATAAGAGTAAAATGATGATTTGATCCATTAAGGTTCTTTTCACATTTGTCTTAGGTATAGGGTCAAGATTATTTTTATATGAGAACAAAATAATAACTAGGTCGTAGTTCTCAAATATAAGAACTGTTAACTTACGAAAAATTTGTCTTTGATATATGAAATCCAAAAAAACCTAATACTACTCTGGATTTTTAAATTATTCTTTTAAATCATATGAAACCATAGATATTTTTAATTTTTTTTTATATATAATCTATATATTCTCCCAAACTCGGTATAAAACCCCCCTTTTTTCCCGGGAATACTTTAGGTCTGGGGGACTGTTGGAAGCTCTCTTAGCTCCTGTTCATAAGCGGGGGATTGTGGAAGGAGGAAGAAACCATAAAAAATGTCTTGAAGTGAAATAACAAGTAATATTTGCTAGTGATACCCCAATACCTATCCTTTAAGATCTGTTTCAAAAAGGTGTTTCAAGTTTTTGAACTTAACTTCTTACAAATAAATAAAGTATCCAACTATAATATATGCCATATCCATCCCTTCAGTACTTCAAGTTACTGCTGGAAAGGATTTGGATAAGGACCTAAACCCCCTCTACTCAAAGAAAAAAAAGGGTGAGGGGGTGGGTCTTTATCATTCAGGTTTAATATTTCGATTAAACAAGTTTAATAATTATGATTAAAGTTCTAAATAATAAGCTTTCTTATAACATATGTATGTGGTTAATTTCAAGAAACAGTAAGCTTTCCACAATCAAAACTAGACCTCTTCAGCAGTAAACTAGCCAGGAATATACACAAGAGTTTGTCCCTTAAGAAGGTCATCACTTTGCCATCACTCTGCTGGACAAAACCAACGATGTAAGCTGTGGTAATAAGCTCAATACTTCTCCATTTCCTCTCTTTCGCATACTTCTTCAACCCCATTTCAATCCTCTTATATTCATCTTTTTCCCTTGCTGCCTTATCCTTTGTTTCCCCCATTGCTTTTTCTGATAACATCTCTGCAAGACACCTTGCTAAAACAACACCATCTTCCAGGGCAGCACATCCACCTTGGCCAATGTCTGGGGTCATCGGATGGAGGGCGTCTCCGGCTACACAGACGTTGCTTTCGCTTGTGTTTGAAAGGAGTTGCCAGGGATGTCTGTACCTTATTGGGTATGGGATAAAACTATCAACTTCAGTCTTTTCTATGATAGCCTTTACTTGATCAGTCATTTTTTCTAGCTTGCTTAACACAAGATGCTTCATTTTAGCTGGGTTATACTTTATCTGTTCTTCTGCAAGAAAAGAAAATGTTCATATTATTTATAGCTGGGTTAACTCTCACATTATTTTGTTCACCGGATTTGGCGGCTACAAAAGACTTTTTATTTAATAAAAAATACAATCAAATTAAGCAAGATCTTAGTTGAGGTGAAAGGCTCACCTTGCCTCGAGGGAATCCAAGTGAAAAACCAGTAAGCGGTATTGTCATCACAAGGAACAAAACCAAATCGAACACCATTCCCACAGAACAGCATCAACTTAGGATCAAACTCATGATTGCATTCGAAATCTACACATCCCCTGATGGCAAACCTCCCTGTGGAAGCTGGTTTCTTAAGGCCCAACCACTTTGCAGCCACAGAGTTGATCCCATCGCACCCAATTAGCACCTGTTACTCACAAGTTGGCATCATAAATTGTCATTCCAATAAGGCCTAAGCAACTAGAATAAAAAGTTGTCAAATACTGCAGTGTCGTTTGTGAATATTGTGATCTAATAAGGGTTGGGCTCATGTATTAAATTGTGTTCACACTAGGTCGCTTATTTAGTTCCTTATATCCCCTTATATATAGATGTTATGTACAATCTTTCATTAAGCAAGAACATACGTTAAAACTTTCACTACTTTCTGCTTTTCCGTCTTCTTCCCCATTCCCCTCGATATAGCAAAATGAATTTACCTTGGTTTTAAAAGTGGTTCCATCAGCAAGATGCACAAGCTTATAGAGGCCCGACTCCTCTATAGAAACCACCTTGGAAGAGTACCTGACGGTGTCACTTGGAAGCTCCTTCCTCAGGGCTTCCATCAATATATTCCTTTTGACACGACGAACTTCATGGACTCCACTGCACTTCGTACACCAATTATTGAGGTTACCTCCCATGCCTCAATCATAAATTTAGCACAAAAAACAAATACCCCACATGATTACAATAGATGAACGTGCTTATGAGGCACATAGGTATCCGTTACTAAATCCAACATCCGATGGTAATTGCGAAACGAGTAGCTATGAACATTGCAGAACATTAATTTATAATGAATTTTAAAGATTCAGGTAAGTGGTGCTTGAAAGTATTGTCTCTTTCATCTTCCTAGCAAAAGCTTCTTTTTTTTTTTTTTTTTTTGATGAAGCAGGAACACGAGAAATAAGAAAAGCTACTACAAAAACATCAGCTATGGAGGAGGAAATGTTAACATTGGCAGAGATCTAACTTACTGTTTCCCGTTGACCTTAAACGAGATTTCTGAAACTTTGAGTCCCGAGACAGTAGACGTAATCACCATTCTGCACTCAAAACGCTACTGGTTAGTTCATTCTTTTCTTCTCCTTCACGGAGGTTGGTTCATGCTTTAACACAAAAGCAACAACACCCGTTGGTAAAAGGTCGTAACAGAAACCAAAAATTGAAAACTTGGTAAAGCCTAGCAAGTAATCATTGAACTAACAAACAAATAATAGAACAGAACAAAATGCAAGATTATCTTTAGGTTCCTGAAGGTATGCATTTCGAGTGGCAAGTTCATATTTTAATTGATTTATTGCGCTCTCCGAGGATTATTTTAACATTTGATTGAAAAAGAGAAGTACAGCTGACACAGGCCATTACATAACTTACAAAAGGGTCTTCATTTTGGTCCTCCTCTTCGTGATCAATGACCTAAGACTGGTCATCTACTACAACCAATGTTTGAAGAGAATATAGAAAGAAAGAGCCCTTGATAGGGGCAAGTCTAGGATCATTTACAAGCGCCAATTCGCAGATTCAGTAATGCAGAGAACAGATCAAGTTACCCATCGAGGAGTTTATGTTTGTGACGAAGGAAATCGCCAACTCCAACAGCATCTAAGGCCTTCCAAGCGTTGGTCCACAATGTCAGGGCATATCCTTCGGTCCTCAGGCTATCCGAGGATTCCAATACCATGCTTCGGATTCCCAGCCTTGAAAGCAGAATCATTCAGCCATATAATCACTATGTACATGCTCGCATCCCCCTCTCACATCCCCCTCACACACACACACACACACACACACAACCCCCTCAGTGACAGAGAAAGGTAAGTACTTGTGAAGTCCCAAGGATGTTACAAGGCCAGCAATTCCAGCTCCAACGATCACAATGTCCTCCACTACTTCTTCCATGATGTGTTAAAAAAGGTCTAATCTTTTTCACTTTGACTAACCTGTGAGGAAATACGTAAATAAAAATAATATGCTTTGAACTATAAGTACAAGACACAAATACCACAATTCACACAATCAATATGATAATTTTTAACATAAAAAAATCCTTCAATAAAAAAAAAAAAATCATTAATCATGGAGTCGGCTAAAATCTTTACTATATAAATATTTAATTTTACAACTCAATCAAGTCCTCAATAATATAAACAAGATAAAGACTCATTAATTCAACAATAATAAAATCAACAACTGATACCATAAATAATAAGTTGAAAATATCAACTTAATTAAGGAAAATTTGAGAAAAATTAACCAAATTTTTTACAGAGATTTGCTTATGTAGAGAGCTTCAAACATCAATCCAATTGTTCAAAATGCAAAAAACACCCAATCCTAAACCTACTAACCAAAAATCAGCTTAATCAAACAATAGATCAACCTTAATGGAATTTACCTTCTTAACCTCTTCTTTTTCTTTTTTTCTTCAGGGTCAGGTAGAGAGGGGGAGAACGAAGTTGATATTCATAAAAAAAATGTCGTACAACTCTGTCTTCTCTTTGGTTTTCAGGCACAAGAGGATGATAATAAAAGGATTCTGAAGAAGAAGCCAATCACAGCACCACCGCATCGCGATTGAGTAGTTCGACAGATAAGACTGTCCTATTCGTGAAAACGACACTGATCCAAATTAATTGACAACTGAAGATATTTCCAAACTACCAAAACAGTTTCCAGCAGAAATGCGTCAGCACATACGTAGTCACGATTAGTATTTTCTATAACAAGCTAATCCCTTATCGAACATAAATTTGCAGTATTTTCTTCCTTAATTTTTGTTTTATTTTTTTAAAGTAAAAGATTTCCCATTAGAGCCAAATTCTTTGTTACCGTTTGGAAGTTCTAACAATTTTGGGGCAAATGGAAAGAGAGCGACAGATCTTAAAGCTTGACATTAACTGTTCTCCCCCATAATTTCATCTTTTCATCGGCATCTACTGGCATTTTTTGTTAATACAAGAACATGCAATGACACTCAAAATACCAGTGAAGACACCATAGATTCAGGAATATTTCAAAGAGCATAAATAAAAAGTACCCAGTACCATTGGTGCAGATACGAACCCTTAAGGAAACCAGGACAAAAATCGCCACAACAGCCAGAATACCCGAAAAAGATTGAAGCACGGTTCTGAAAATCACGACCAAGGTACATAGCAAAAGTTGCACATAAAAGATTTGATCCCATCGGCTAATATAATCAAGTAGGCTGCCCGACAGAAAGAGTAGCCAAATAAAAGCGTGGCAACACACCTACTGTTTCAAACAATGAAACAACGCCTTTTTTTTCTTCTTTCACCTTCTTCTGCTGACGATAACTACTTGTTGTGCAAAGAGCCCCCACCAATCAATAGGCAAAACCGAAGACAAGCAAATGCCATCTTATCCAAAACTTGGGGATAGAATAAAGAGCAGCACCTACCTATATGGTAATCGTGTTCTTCAGAGCTTCATTAGTTCTAGATTTTTTAATACGTTTTACTTGGTAGAAAAGCTAAAATAAAATTCAGATGGATGCAGGTACGCCAGGCATATGTGGATAAGTTCCCTGACAGCAGATGGAATTATGGAGCCTGGAACTCCAATGGGTCTCTAAGAGCAACCTTTATGCCTATAGGAACAGTGCTGATTTTGTATTCTCAAATCGTAAAACCAGCACTTTTTCTGTTCATCAATATTCACACATCAGCGCCAAGCATCAGGGGAAATAGAAGACCAAAAAATAAATAAATAAGGAACGTCAAATAAAAAATAAAAAAAGAAATGCACAATAAATTTACTTGTCCACAAAAATATGAGTTAATTTTCCATATAGGGAATAACCTACTAATGAAGTTGGCCGAATTCAAGCCTAGCCCACCCAACCCGTCCGCTTATGAACACCATCCTGTGCACAAGTTTGGTAGTAGTCCACTGGTGCACCCTGCCGATGTTGCCAGATAGTCCCTTGCCGTAACACAACGGCTGAAAAGGTTGAGCCATTCTTGTGCCATCCATGGCCATGCACTCGCTAATGGGTATTAAATGATCTCATAATCATCCCCAAAAGATGTTTTTGGAGAAAAGGGAACCATCATATATAAGGTCTAGGTTCATATTTTTTCCTTCTAGTATAAAATGATTATATGACTCCCAATAGGCCCCTATTGACGAGTGATGCGGTCTGTCAACACCTTGCCCTAGCATAATAAGTACAAAATGGGTGACTGGCATGGACCATCTCAAATGAAGATCCAAGACGTGCAAGGAACTACTAACAGTAGAATGTCTATGTGATAGGAGGAGTAGAGGACCATCTCTTTTGGTAGGTTTAAGTTGTTGTTGTAACGGTTATACTATAGGTTAAAAGGGCAAGATAGAAAATTGTGTTAGATAACGAATTGCCATTTGAAGTTCTAGAAGACCTTTTTTGTTTTATGCAAGTAATGGAAGCTCTTGTTTGCTTTAGTAAATGAATCTTGGAACTGCCCCTTTCAATTTTGTTCATTAAATCTACTTCTCGTATAAGGCTTTCACGGGTATAAATATCCATCAGTGGTATCGAGAGCCATCCAGGTTTCAGATAAACACTGTAACAAACAAAACTCTTCTCTCCTTAACTTTAGTAAGTTTTTGCCATGGCTTCTACTCCTAGCTCTTCGTCAGCCAATGCTTCCCAACCTACTCCTTTGATACCCAATTCACAACTTCCTCGGCCTTGTTTTGATGGTACCAACTACTTTGCTTGGACCCTCAAAATGACCACCTTCCTCAAATGTCAGGGATGTGGGAAATAGTAACCAAAGGAATTCCAAGAGTGGAGGATGAGGAGACTCTCATAACAACAAAACGCGAGAAACACAGGAGAAATTAGGATAAGGAAATGCGAACTCTGCTTGTATTGCAAGTTGCAATTGGAGAGCACATACTCACCAGAATGTCTCAAGTAGCAACTCCTTATAAGATGTGGACTCAACTACAATATGAGTTTCTAGGAACTCATAAGGTATGTGTTATATGAGCCCAATCTCTTAGACATGATTTGGAACTACTTGAGATGGAAGAAGGAAAACTAGTAAACAATTACTACAGTAGGGTGAATGTCATAGTTAATCATATTCGTATCCTAGGGGAACCACTACCAGATTCACAAGTTGTTGAAAAACTTATCAGCACCTTAATAGAGAAGTTTGATGCAGCCATGAATACCATAGAAGAGACCAAGGATTTCACTAATATGAGTGTGTTTAAGCTCATTGGTTCTTTAGAGGTTTATGAAAAGAGATTCACCCTTAGAAAGGACAAAGCCCCCTTTGAAACTACATTTAAAACAAGTGAGAAAAGCAACTCAAATGGTGCTGAACAAACCACACCAAAAGATGAACCAAGGAGGGGTAGGTATCCACCATGTAGAATCTATAAAAGGACAAAACACCTAGAAAAATATTGTTGGCATAAAGGAAAGGTGAAGTGTTGAAACTTTCAAAGATTCGATCATGTGGAGAGAAACTGTTGAGACAAAGATAATCAGGCCAACTTAGTAGAAACAGATGAGAGGAGGGAAAAATAAACCTTGTTCTTTGCAAGTTTGTTTGTAACCAACTTTGGCTCAAGTTTATGGTTTATAGATAATGGATGCACCAATCATATGACTCCTTATGATGGTGTATTCTATTATCTAGATAGGACTTTCAGATCCCATGTAAGACTAAGGGATGATAGACCTGTAGAAGTTCTAGAAAAGGTAAATATTTATGTTAAAACTGCTAAGGGTGAGCAAGTCATACAAGATGTGTTGTATGTTCCTACATTAGGATCTAATCTCTTGAGTGTGGGTCAGATGATGGAAAGCAAATACTATATGCTCTTTAAGGATAATCAATGCCTCATCTATGATGAACAGAATGTTAACATAGCTAGTGTACCGATGAAAGGGTCTCATAGCTTTTTCTTAAAGTTTGAATATAAGAATTAATTTGCTTTAAGTGCTACAGAAGACAAGTTTTAGCTTTAGCACCAGCGATTTGGGCATCTCAACTTCAAATCTTTAAAGGAACTTTCCACGTAGCAAATGGTGGAAGGCATGCCATCAATCAAAGCAATCAATAATATCTACTCTTCATATTAACTTGGTAAAAGCACCGGACAGTCTTTTCCATCAAAAGGGAAGGAGAAGCTCACAGATTTGCTTGAATTAGTACACACGGATGTGTGTGGACCAATGAGGGTTCATACCAAGTAGGGGAACATGTATTTTATACTTTTCATAGATGATGCTACAAGATTTTGTTAGGTTAATTTCCTTAAGGAGAAGGCAGGAGCACTTAATTGCTTTCTCAAGTTCAAGAAATAAGCTGAAACTAAAAGTGGAAAAAGAATCAAGATGTTGCAGTCAAATAGTGGAGGTGAGTACATATCCTCTAATTTCAACAAACTATGCATGGATGCAAGAATTCAACACCAATTGATAGCAAGCTACTCCCTAGAGCAAAATGGTGTTGCTGAGTAGAAAAATAGAATTGTTCTCAATGCAGCAAGGAGCATGTTGGAAAAGAAAAGCTTGCTAAAGGAATTCTAAGGAAAAGCAGTAAACACTGTAGTATATCTCCTCAACATAAGTCCCACCTCTGCACTTCAAAAAACTACTCCATATGAAGCTTGGAAGGGGAAGAAACCCTCTATGGAACATTTGAAGGTGTTTGGCTTTATATGCTACATCCATGTCCCTCAACAACTCAGACATAAGCTGGAAAAAAGGACAAAAAGAGGTATATTCCTTAGGTACACCTTAATCTCAAAAGCTTACCAAGTATTTAACTTGTCCAGCAATAGATTGACAATCAGTAGAGATGTGGTAGTAGATGAACATGCAATATGGGATTGGAGTCAGCCTTAGGGAAAGAATTCCATCCCTGCACCAAGTGCTATTGATGAAAGAAGTGAAGATCACATTCCAATTAGCAACCAAATGGAAAAAGATAGGATTGTTACACCAGTCCAAGGAGTTGCAGATCTTGTGTCATCCTCTAAAGAGCTCAACACACTTGGTGAGACAGATAAAGAAAGAGAGTTATTAGACATGTCATTTGTGAGGATTAAAAGATTAGATAAGTTGTACGAAAGCTGCAACATGGCAACACTTAAACCAGTGTGTTTTGAAGAAGCTGTGGAGGAAGAAGAGTGGAAGAAGGCCATGGATGAAGAAAGCAAGAGTACCAAACATAATGATACATGGAGCCTCACAGATCTACCAATAGGAATAAAAATAGTAGGGCTTAAATGGATAATCAAGACAAAGACAGATGCTAAAGGAAGAATCATAAAGCATAAGGCATGGTTGGTTGCTAAGGGATACTCTCAAATCCCTGGAGCTGATTTCACAAAAACCTTCTCACTAGTGGCTAGACTTGAAACAATTCGGATGATCATTGCCATTGTAACTCAACTAAGATGGAAAATTATGCAATTGGACATCAAAGCTGCATTTCTAAATGGCAAACTTGAAGAAAATGTCTATATAGAGCAACCTCAAGGGTATGAGGAAAAAGGTATGGAAGATAAAGTGCTTTAACTAAAAAAGGCTCTCTTTGGATTGCAGCAAGCATCTAAAGCATGGTTTAGTTGCATCAACAAGCATCTCTCCAACCAAGGTTTCCAATGCAACTCAAGTGAACCAACATTGTTTCTGTCTCTCAACAACAACACAATTCTTCTTGTCTCAATATATGTGGATGACTTGATCTTCACTGGAAATGATTTTGAAAAGCTAATGAAGTTCAAGAAAGAAATGATGGATGCATTTGAAATGAATGACATGGGTCTTATGCATTATTTTCTTAGGTTAGAAGTGTCACAGCAGGATGGAGGAATCTTTGTATCACAAACCAAATTCACCAAGTCTTTACTTTCCAAGTATTAAATGATTGACTACAAGCCAGTATCTACTCCACTGGTTCCTGGAGAAAAAGTGCAAGTAAGGGATGATTCAGGAGAAATTGATGTCACATCCTACAAAAGCCTTATTGGAAGCTTGTTGTATCTTACAACAAGACGTTAAACATTCTATTTTCTATGTCTTTACTGTCCAGAGTAATGCAAAAGCCATCCAAAAATCACTTTAACAAGGTCAAACAAATTCTAAGGTACCTCAAAGGTGTTGGAAAATAGGGTTTTGTTGTGATTGAAAATATTTTCTTATAAATATCAATTCTCAAATTATGTTTTTCTAAATGTGCAAAAAGAAAAATTATAGGAAGTAAAAGGTATACAAATTATAATATCAATTAATGATATTATAAAGTAACCGGGTTCCTACATTTTCTCATAACATATATTCTTAAAGTCTATTGTGATACATATTCAAATATATGTTGATTATTTGAATATATTGATTATTTAAATATTTCTTCAAGAAATATAAAATATATTTGAATATATTTTATTTTAGGAATATGATACTTGGTTTGGTGAAATTGCAGGAACAATATATTAGCTTAAAATCAATATATGCAATACATTATAAGTGTATTGATATTGGACCTTGTTGATATTGGATCGTATATACATGCTGAATATATTATTACTATATTGGATATTTGTTGTTGGACTGTGAGAATATAGGTGCGGCCCAAGTTCATGTCAACTTGATCTGCTTCCTTGTTACGGTGTCGTCTTGATCATATCAGAGGCTTCCTTGATACGCTTGCTATCTTTGACGTCGTCTCACTTAAGGGCACATAAGAGGTGCTTATTCTTCAATGGGTTATGCCCTAGCTGCTTCACTTCTCCCCGACGCTGCCTTCGCTTCTCTTAAGCACCAAAACTTCAACGGGATGAATCTGGAGGAGGTAGGCTGTCAGAACGGTTGGATTTTGAATTAGAAGGTTGAAATGAGACTGATTTGATGGATAACCTACTATTCCTAACAGGAAAAAGACTATGGTTCAGGTTTGATTCAAAGAAAAGCCCTAGATCTACTTCTATTTAAAGGAGATGTATGCATGAAGGTTTTCTCTTGATGATTTACATCTATTTGAAGCGTTCTCTTTGTGAAGAAAATCGACTAAGCTTACTTACCATTTGATTCGAGATTGTTCATCATTCGGTGGTTCATAAGCATTCGGTGATATTGAATTATCTGGTTTGATCTTTGATTATATCTTCAATCATAGCTTGTACAACATTATTTATATGCTGATTTCACTTATAAACATTCTACACATAAATTTTGAGGAAGGTCTGAAATCCTAATTTCTTCAAATTGGGGATTTTGTGATAGGAGCTTTGTATCTTGATATATTTGTTTGAATAGCTCCTCTGATTAGCAATATCTCATAAACTAACATATTATTTAGGGATTTGCCATTGTATATCATCTTTTGATCATTATTTGTATTCGGACTTGATAATTCCTTTGAGAATGAATTATTTGGATTAGGGAGAACGTATTCTCCTAATCAGGTTGAGTAAAGGTGACTTCAATTGATTGGATTAAAGGAGAAGAGGGTGGATGTAGGACTTTGAGATAGAGTGCCAAACCACCATGGTAAATTGGGTGTTGATTCTTTTTCTCCCTACTTCCTTAAACAATTCTGTTTGATTACTTATTGTCGTATAAATTGTAAAATTATTTGATTGAATAATTTTAATAGAAACAAAAGTACAGTTTTGGTACAAAAACAATTCAACCCCCCTTCTTGTTAAGCCATAAAACCCAACAATTGGCATCTAGAGCCAAGTTCTCTTATTAAAAGGACTAACATCCTAGAGTAGATCCACATTATAACTTCTGAAAAAGGGTTAGCTGTTACAGGGTTTAACAAACCTCCCTTGTTTAATGGTATTAATTTTAGGCATTGAAAATAATTAATGCAAGTCTTCATAATAGGCCAAGATCCAGAAGCTTGGCAAGTAATCAGGAAGGGTATTACATTACCCGAAACTGATGAATGATCAAAAAATGAAGCTAAAGTAATGGGGTTAAATGCTAAGTCCATGAATATGATCTATAGTGGTCTTAGAGCACATGAGTTTAACAAAGTGTCCTCTTGCACCACCAGTAAAGAAATTTGAAATAAGTTAGAAGTTATTTATGAAAGAACTAAAAAGGTAAAGTCTTCTAAAGTTAATATACTTACACATGACTATGAATTATTTGTTATGAAAGATTCTGAAACTATTAGTGATATATTTGGTAGATTTACTAAAATTATATCTGAACTTAAATTGCTAGGAAAAACTTATACAAATGAGGATATGGTAAGAAAAATGTTAGTATCCCTACCCGAAAGTTGGGATCCTAAAAAGATGGCTATAGAAAAAGCTCATGACCTAGGGGTGCTGACCTTAGATGATTTGCTAGGTTCTCTTAAGACTCATGAGATGCAGTTTATGAGAAGAGAGAAAGAAAAGGAAAATAGGAGATCACTTGCACTTAAAGTAGAAGTTGAAAAGGTTGAAAAGGAAGAGTCAGAAAATGATAAAGTAGCTCTTATAGATAGAAGATTTAGAAAATTTTTAAGAAGAGGCTTAAACAAAAACATAGGACAAAATAGGAGAAAAGAATTAAATGAATCCAAGGAGAATGTGTGCTACAAATACAAGAAACTAGGACATATCAAGATTGATTGTCTGATAATCAAGAAAAGAAACAACAAGAACAAAAAGAAGGCAATGATTGCTGCCTGGGATGATAAGAACTTCTCATCTGATGAAGAAACTTAAGAAGAAGTTGCACATCTATGCCTAACCGCAACAGCAACTCTTGAGGAAGAAAACAATGAGGTAAACGATTCTGAACTATTTCTTCAAATAAATTCTAGATTAGAAACTACATTTTCTGACCTAGTTGAATATACAAATAAATTAAAAGATAAATACAAAAAGTTAAAAGCAAAAAATAAATCTGAAAAATAGGAATAGTTGACTTCTGTACAAAAAATTGATTTTATTGATAAACAAAGCACAAAACTTACTGCATATAAAGATCAAGCTAAAAAGAAAAATGCATTGATTTCCTTGAATGATGACATTGTTATTTCGGCTAATGAATACATGAAATATGATGCTTGTATGAATGATATATATGAAAAACAAGGAAAACATGAAAACATGCAAATAGGAGCAAAAACTTTCTGTAGTGATAATGCATCCTCTGAGATTAAGATACATGCAGAGTCACATGTATGTGTTGAAAATCTTAAGAATAGAGTCCATGAACTTGAAAAAGAAAACTATGACTTGAAATCAAAACTTGATGCAAGTAACTTACTGTTAAAGAAATTTACAAATGGTAATTACATGTTAGATAGAATTCTAAACTCTCAAAGAAGTATAAACAATAAGGCGGGACCAAGGTATAAACTGAATGATAAATCGAAATCATTTACTCATTTCTTTAAGGAAAAAGAATGTTCAATTCTGCTACATGAAAACAAGTACTCTTTCTATAATTATTTTGGTTATAATTTTGATAAATGTCCCATAAGACTTAGAAAGGCTTACAAAGTAAATAAACTTTGATTGCCTAAGAATGACAAAAATCTAAGTCGAACTAACACTCATGGACCTAAAGTAAAAAGGGTACCAAGCACTTCAACAATCAAATTTGTTTATGCAAAGATACGAATGCACGAATGAGGAACAAAAAGCTCAAGAACATGTGGATTCTGGACAGCAAATGCTCTCGACACATGACTGGGATGAAGGAGCTCTTCTTAACACTTGAGTTGAAAAATAGAGGTACAGTATCTTTTGAAGATAACTCCAAAGGAAGAATAAGAGGAATAGGAACAATAGGTAACTTTGATACCCTACTCATATCTGAAGTGTTACTTGTAGATAAACTAAAATTTAACTTACTTAGCATAAGTCAATTGTGTGATAAAGGATTGAGAATAAAATTTGGAAAAGAAAATTGTCTTGTTGAGTATGTTGAACATAAAATTGTTGAAAAAAGGAAAAACAATATCTATGTGTTTAATTTGAGCAAGATGAATGTTGAACAAACATGTTTGGTTGTAAATAGAAATATTGATGCTTGGTTGTGGCATAGAAAGCTAGGACATGCAAGTCTAGGATTGATAGAAAAATTGTGTAAGTACAATTTAGTAAAAGGACTTCCATCTTTAGAATTCAACAATGATAGAATATATGAAACATGCATTAAAGGCAAACACACACAAAGCAGCTTCAAATCAAAGCTTGTGGTAAGTACATCTAGACCATTAGAAATACTGCACATGGACCTCTTTGGCCCTATGAGAACAGCAACATTAAATGATAAACATTATGTCTTAGTGATTATAGATGACTATTCTAGATTCACATGGACGTACATGCTTACTAGAAAAGATGAGGCATTTGAAAAGTTTGCTAAATTTTGTAAAATGATTCAAAATGAAAAAGGTTTTTCAATTATAAAAATAGGAACTGATCATGGTGGTGAATTTGAAAACCAACTTTTTGAAAAAATTTGTTTAGAAAATGGTATTTCACACAACTTTTCAGCTTCTAGAACACCATAACAAAATGGTGTTGTTGAAAGGAAAAATAGAACATTTCAAGAAATGGCTAGAACCATGATATGTGAATATAATCTTTCAAAATATTTTTGGGGAGAAACTGTAAACACAGCTTGTTATATTTCAAATTGTGCTTTATTAAGACCTATTTTGAAAAAGACACCCTTTGAATTATTCTTTGAAAGAAAACCAAACATTTCATATTTTCATGTTTTTGGAAGTAAATGTTGTCTTGAATCATGGAAAGGAATCACTTGGAAAATTTGAATCTAAGAGTGATGAAGGAATATTTCTTGAATATTCTCATACAATTAAAGCATATAGAATATTTAATAAACGCACTTTGGTTGTAGAAAAGTCAATTCATGTTAAGTTTGAGGATGAATGCCAAGGCATCCAAGAAACCGAAGTAAATGGTGGAACTAAAAGCATTCCAAATAGTGATGAAGTTGAGGGGGAGTCTGAAGCTAGAGAACCCTCCTTCCCTAGAGTTAGGAATGAAGTAAATCATGATCACATTATAGGTGATCCAAATGTTAGAGTAAGCACAAGGTCTTGGGTTCACAACACATGTGAACATCAAGCCTTTCTATCTCAAGTAGAGCTTAAGAAAGTAGATGAGGCTCTTGAGGATGAAAACTGGCTTCTTGCTATGCAAGAAGAATTGAATCAATTTGAAAGAAGCAAGGTCTGGAATCTAGTTCCTAGACCAAAGGACCATCCAGTCATAGGTACAAAATGGGTATTTTGGAACAAACTAGATGAAAATGGTACCATCACTAGAAATAAGGCTGGATTAGTGGCACAAGGATATAGTCAAGAAGAAGGGATTGACTATGATGAAACATTTTCACCTGTAGCTAGATTGGAAGCTATTCAAATCTTACTTGCATTTGCTTGTTGTATGAACTTTATCTTATTTCAAATGGATGTCAAAAGTGTATTTTTGAATGGCATTATAAAGGAAGAAGTATATGTTAAACAACCACCCGAATTTGAAGATCCAATTTATTCAAATCATGTCTTTAAATTATCAAAAGCTTTATATGGTTTGAAACAAACTCCATGAGCTTGGTATGATAAATTAAGTTCATTCTTAATTAATCATCATTTTAGAAAAGGAAAAGTGGACAAGACATTATTTATAAAGAACAAAGAAAAAGAAATTTTAATTGTTCAAATATATGTTGATGATATCGTGTGTGGTTCTACTAATTCTAAATTATGTGAAGAATTTGCTACATGCATGCAAAGTGAATTTGAAATGAGTATGATGGGTGAATTAACATACTTTCTTGGATTGCAAATCAAACAAACCATCAAAAGGACCATTATAAGTCAAACCAAATATACAAATGAATTGCTCAAGAAATACAAGATGCATGATTCTAAACCAATGAACACATTAATGAGCACTTCTTTATCATTATCTAATGATGAAGATGGAATTAGTATAGACACTAAATTGTATCGTGGCATGATTGGCTCTTTACTATACTTGACTGCATCCAGACCGGATATCATGTTTATTGTGTGTCTATATGCTAGGTATCAATCCAATCCTAAAGAACAGCATCTAGTTACTGTTAAAAGAATATTTAGATACCTTAGAGACACGGTTTCCCTAGGAATTTGGTACCCTAGAGACACCATTCTAGATTTGCATGCATTTAGTGACTCTGATTATGATAGCTGCAAACTAGATAGGAAAAGTACAAGT
This sequence comes from Casuarina equisetifolia, assembly GCA_028551475.1. Taxonomy (NCBI): domain Eukaryota; kingdom Viridiplantae; phylum Streptophyta; class Magnoliopsida; order Fagales; family Casuarinaceae; genus Casuarina; species Casuarina equisetifolia. The sequence goes on from CM052360.1 coordinate 18,705,397, forward strand.
GGTGGATGTCACTATCTCATAAATATGCTTATTTCTTGGCACTCCAAGAAACAAAACTGTGTAGCTCTCTCTTCTACTGAAGCTAAATATATTGTTGCTACTAGTAGATGTGCTCAAATCCTATGGATGAAACAGCAATTAAAGGATTATGGAATCTTATCACATAGAGTTCCACTAAAATGTGATAACACAAGTGCCATAAATCTCACTAGGAATCCTATCCAGCACTCTAAAACAAAGCACATAGAAATTAGACATCATTTCATTTGGGATCATGTTCAAAAAGGTGATATTGTGCTTGAATTTGTAAGTATTGATCAGCAAATTGCCAATATCTTAACCAAACCTTTACTAAAGGATAGATTTTATGCTCTTAGACGAGAACTCAAAATTTTACTTCCTGAAAATCTTTGAACTGTTTATTATTACTATCTCTCTATTCTTTCATTATTCTTCAAACTGCTTAGTTTGAGGGGGAGCAGCTCTATTACAGCATCCGGTTAGTACCCTACTCTTATCTTTATTCCGTTGTTGCCTGCTCTTTTTTTTTGTTGTTGTATCTTGTCCTGCTTGCTTGCATATTTGTTCTTTTTGCTTATGACAAAAAGAGGGAGAGAATAGTGTGCACATGTGAAGTCTCATCTCTGACTATTAGTGCAAAATGTGGGATACATATACATATCACCCCAGTTTAAACAAATTTTTGCATGTTCTATACAAATCTGCTAGACACATGTATAGGAGACATGCTTATGATCATATGGATGTATTTATGCTACAATGATAAGTTGTGTTCTCTTGGAAAAACACAATTGATATTTGATGACATGTGCAATACTATTGAAATATATTTTGTCATCATTAAAAAGGGAAAGATTGTTGGAAAATAGGGTTTTGTTGTGACTGAAAATATTTTTTTGTAAATATCAATTCTCAAATTATGTTTTTCTAAATGTGAAAAAAGAAAAACTATAGGAAGTAAAAGGTGTATAAATTATAATATCAATTAATGATATTATAAAGTAACCGAGTTCCTACATTTCCTTATAAAATATATTCTTAAAGTCTTTGTGACATATATTCAAATATATGTTAATTATTTGAATATATTGATTATTTAAATATTTCTTCAAGAAATATAAAATATATTTGAATATATTTTATTTTAGGAATATGATACTTGGTTTGGTGAAATTGCAAGAACAATATATTAGCTCAAAATCAATATATGCAATACATTATAAGTGTATTGATATTGGACCTTGTTGATATTAGACTGTATATACATGCTAAATATATTATTACTGTACTGGACTTTTGCTACTGGACTGTGAGAATATAGGTGGGGCCCAAGTTCACGTCAGCCTAATCCGCTTCCTTGTTACGGTGTCGTCTTGATCATATCAAAGGCTTCCTTGATATGCTTGCTGGCTACGACGTCGTCTCACTTAAGGGCACATAAGAGGTGCTTATTCTTCGATGGGTTATGCCCTAGCCGCTTCACTTCTCCCCGTTGCTGCCTTTGCTTCTCTCAAGGGCCAAAACTTCAACAGGATGAATTTCGAATCAGAAGGTTGAAATGAGGCTGATTTGATGGATAGCCTACATTCCTAACGGGAAGAAGGCTATGGTTCAGGTTTGACTCAAAGAAAAGCCCTAGATCTACTTCTATTTAAAGGAGATGTGTGCGTGAAGGTTTTCTCTTGATGATTTACATCTATTTGAAGCATTCTCTTTATAAAGAAAATTGACTAAGCTTACTTACCATTTGATTCGAGATTGTTCATCATTCGGTGGTTCATAAGCATTCGGTGATATTAAATTATCTGGTTTGATCTTCGATTATATTTTCAATCATAGCTTGTATAACATTATTTATATGCTAATTTCACTTATAAACATTCTCTACACATAAATTTTAAGAAAGGTCTGAAACCCTAATTTCTTCAAATTGGAAATTTTGTGATAGGAGCTTTGTATCTTGATATATTTGTTTGAATAGCTCCTCTGATTAGCAATATCCCATAAACTAACATATTATTTGGGGATTTGCCATTGTATATGATCTTTTGATCATTATTTGTATTCGAACTTGATAATTCCTTTGAGAAGGAATTATTTGGATTAGGGAGAACGTATTCTCCTAATCAGATTGAGTAAAGGTGACTTCAATCAGTTGGATTGAAGGAAAAGAAGGTGGACATAGGACTTTAAGATAGAGTGCCAAACCACCATGGTAAATTGGGTGTTGATTCTCTTTTTCCCTACTTCCTTAAACAATTCTGTTTGATTACTTATTGTCGTATAAATTGCAAAATTGTTTGATTGAATAATTTTAAGAGAAATAAAAGTACAGTTTTGGTACAAAAACAATTCAACCCCCCTTCTTGTTAAGACTTAAAACCCAACAAAAGATACTTTAGAATTTGGGCTGTTCTATCGACATGCAGAGCAGTTTACTCTTCTTGAGTACACTGACAATGATTGGGGAGGAAATGCTACAGATTCAAGGAGCATAAGTGGGTTTGCATTCAGTCTAGGATCAACTGTGTTCTCTTGGTCTTCAAAGAAACAAGACTTAGTCTCATTGTCCATTACAGAGGCTGAGTATGTAGCTACCTCATCAGCTGCATGCCAAGCTATGTGGCTAAGGAGAATCCTTGGAGAAGTAGGACTTGAGTAAGAGCAAGAAACTGTGATATTTTTTTACAGCAAATCAGCCATTGTTATGATAAAGAATCTGAGTCATCACTCCAAAACAAAGCATGTAGCAATCAAAATGCACTATGTAAGGGAGCTAGTGGAAGCTAAGGAAGTAAGATTCAAGTTTTGTAGCACTAGCTTTTAGCTTGCAAACCTATTTACCAAAGGCCTTTCGAGAAGACAGCATCAGTATCTAAGAGAAATGATTGGGGTAACGACAAACCCCATCAAGGAAGGGTGTTGATGAGTGATGTGGTTTGTTAGCACCATGCCTTGGCAAAACAAGTGCAAAATGGGTGAATGAGGCATGGACCATCTTTAATGAAGATCCAAGATGTGCAAGGAACTACATATAGTAGAATGTCTATGTGATGGGAAGAGCAGAGGACCATATCTTTTGGTAGGTTTAAGTTGTTGTTGTAACAGTTGTACTAAAGGTTAAAAGGGCAAGCTAGAAAACCATGTTAGATAACGAATTGCCATTTGAAGTTCTGTAAGACCTCTTTTGTTTTATGCACGTAATGGAAGCTCTTGTTTGCTCCAGTAAATGAGTCTTGGAACTGCCTCTTTCAATTTCATTCATTAAGTCTACTTCCCATATAAGGCTTTCATGGGTATAAATATCCATCAGCCCCCTTTCAATGTGAGGTAAATCCAATAAGTTTATGGAGAAGGCTCAAAGGAAAAGGCAATAGCCCAAAGACCACAAAAGGAGGTCCCATTGTGTTAATACAAGTTTAAGTAGTTTTATGATCATCCTCAAAAGGTACTTTTAAAGGAAGGAGGAATCACCACATATGAGGTCTAGGTTCATGTTTTCTCTTTCTAGTATGGAATGATTATACGATTCCCAACCAGGGGAATCCTATTTGGCCAAAGAATAGGTCTACTACAACGATTGCAATTTTTCTAGAGAAAGCACATTCATGCACAGTTTCCAAGAGTCCTTGGGCAATCCAAACAAAACTTTCAAGTTTTGTCTTCTAGGTCTTGTCGTCATAGAGCTTTATTCATGCAACATGTATAATTTTTCACACCAGCAACAAATTAGACTTTCTATCATCTTCAATTACCCACATAAATCTTTCAATTAGACTTAAAAAGTGGTCGAGTCTCCTCCTCTAGCTAGTCTGAGTTCATTCAAGGCCTCCTCGAGGTTAAAAATTTGTGCGCCATTGACCTCAATCTCATGTTAGAAAATGGAACAAAAAAAAAATAAAAAGCTAACAAGTTGGGTGAGTTCGATTGTAGTAAATTTGTAAATGAATTACAATATACAAAGCTACCATTATTTATATAAGAGTAAGATATATTTCCTATTTAACAATTAATACATAAAAAACATATACCTAAATACGTATATCAATACTACATACAATTTTAAGAATTCAAATACCCTATTCTACCAAACATAGAATATCATATCTTCCATTAACAAAAAGATATGGACACAATTCAAAACCTCACTACTAAAACAAAAGGATATGTATAATTGAAGTTTCAGATAGATATAAATATGTATTTTCCAGAAATTTTGCTAGTAGTAAATTCGATTAGAGTTTGAAATAGTAGGATTTTCTTGAACTTAATGGTATTGTTCTTCCCACATGTTTGTCTACCAAACAAAAAAAAAAGTTACAACATATAGTATAAAGTATATATATATGGTTTAGTTCAAGAAATGGTAAAGCTTCCCATAATCAAATCCATAAATAGTACAAAGTATATTTGTTAAACTAGATGCATGTTCAGAAATAAATCCATAAATCGCTTCTTTTATGCAATCTTGGCGAAAAATGAGCTAACTCAAACAATAACTAGCCTCTTTGAGGGTTTGCCAAACCTCCTATAATCTCATCACCAACAAAAGCTTATGTTCTATTGTTGATATTTGAATTTCTTACCTAATACCTTACCATAATTGTCCTTAATTATGTGTTTATGTTAGGTAGAATATTATGTAATTATTGTAATTATTATGTTTTCCTTGTATAGATTAGGTTTACAGCATATAAATGTATACTTGCTATTGTAAAGAATTAGATTAATACAAATCAAATATTTGCTCACCTGTCGGCCTCTCTCTTCCGCCATCTCAAAATCTTACATGGTACCAGAGCCTTGTTTCTTTTCCTGAGACTTTTTTTCGCTTCCGCACGGCCATCAGTGACAGGTGATTCTCAATACCCCTATCTTTCCCCGTAATTTTCCCTTTCTTCTGACTCCTTTTCCTTTCCCGTGAATCTTCATTCATTTCCATTATCCTCCCTTTCCTGTAAGTCTCTTTGGCTTGTCCGTTTCTTGCTTTTTCGTCCATTTCTCAGTTTTTTTTTTGTCTATTTCGGCTTTTCATCCGTTTCTTGCTTTTTCGTCCGTTTCTCAGTTTTTTCGTCTATTTCGGCTTTTCATCCATTTCTTGTTTTTTCGTCCGTTTCTTTGCTTTTTGGTCCATTTGGCTTTTCATCCGTTTCTTCACTTTATCATTCCCTTTTTCAATATTACAGTTCTGCCATTCATAATTACTGAAAACCCTAAACTTATTTTTTCACCATTTTGCCTCCATTCGCAATCTTCCAAATTCCCCAATTTCTCATAACCTTAGCCTTAATTTCTTTGATGGCTGCCGCTGGAGCTCATTCCTCCGCTCTTCGCAACCCTTATCACCTTTCTGTTGCTGATCTCCAACTTGGTAGCATTGTTCCTAAACGATTAGTTGGTGAATCGAACTGGAGCATTTGGAGTGACCAGATTCGCACTGTCTGTCTCGCCTGCAACAATCTCGGCTTTCTCACCGATGAGCTTACTTGTCCAGACGGTAATGGCGAAGACGCACAACGATGGGCCCAAGCCCATGCCGCTGTCAAAACTTGGCTAGTACACTCTGTTGACTCTGATTTGGAGAGCATGGTTTCTCGACTTTTGACCGTGACGGATATTTAGCGAGTTCTACAAGAAAGCTTTGACAAAGTCTCCACTACTCAAAAATTTGGCTTGAAACAAGCCATCAATGCACTTTCGCTTGCTCCCGACGCCACCAGTGCTGATCTCACGGCCTTTTATGTCCGCCTAACCGACCTTTAGGGTGCACTTGAGACACAGCAGGCCCCTATCCGATGTTCTTGCGGCGAATGCGATTGCGAAGTTAACTCGCGTCTCCAGGCTCGTGACCAAGAGGATCGTGCACTGAAGCTTCTCCTTTCCCTTCCGTCAGAGTTCCAAAACCTTGTTTCTTCCGTCCTCAACCGTGAAGAGCTTCCTTCTTTGGAGAAGATCTACTCTCTGGCCAAGCAAGACGTTGACTAGCGTTCCCAATGCGATGGCCGCCACAGTGTCGGCGATGCCAGTGCCTTCGCGGCACAATCACACGGGACTACACGTCACCCTTCTGTTGGGTCAGGCGACGGGACTCTACAGCTAGGCCCAGGAGGTTGGCCCACTGACTCACGGCCTACTCCTCTAGGCCCTCATCACCTATCTAGGCCACAAGGGCCCAAGGATCCTACTCCTTCCTTAGCCTATCAGCGCCCTTTTTGCAATCATTGTAAAAAGCCTAGGCATGTCCAAGAGGCTTGTTTTTTACTTGTGGGCTACCCCCCAGGTTGGAAGCCCAAACCCAAGGTAGTAATCGCCACCGCTCTACTGATGGGCGTACCCAAGCCCACAATGCTTCTCTTGATGGCCACGGGCCCCACCACTTCAATCATGGGCCTCCACCACCCCCTTTTACTGGGCCTTCTTATTTTGGTAACCCCTCACCTTCTCCTTATCCTAGTGCAGGCATCTTGGGTCATCCACCTCCAAGCCCTGGCAGCATCTATGGCGGCTCTACTAGACTTAATCTGACTGTGGACCAACAACAAAAATTGGTGACACTTATCAATCAGATTGTCACCTCTGATCCTAGTGCCAATTTTTCTGGTAATTCTTCTCTTTCTCATCCTTTTTCATCTTTATGGATTATTGATTCTGGGGTAACAGACCATATCACATGTAATTTCCATATGTTAACTTCTTTTTACCCATGTGCCAAACCCATCCACATCACTCTCCCTGACAAATCCCTTAGTCCAGTCACTCACATTGGTCACTATAAGCCTTATCCCTCCCTTAATCTCACTCATGTTTTATATGCCCCTCACTTTCGTCATAATTTATTATCTATTCAAAAACTAACCCGCGACAATAATTGTGTTACCCTTTTCTTCGATAAATTTTATCTCTTCAGGACCGTACAACTTAGGATCTGATCGGGCTTGGCAAGGCTGATCGGGGCTTATATTTTCTATGTTCCTCCATTCCAGGGCAATTTACTTCAGTTTTTTCAAATTATTTAGCTTCCTTACGGACTACTTTTTGTACTCCACAAATAATTTGTAATTCTATTTTTACTAATAATATTCAGTACGCTCTTTTGCATCAACGCTTGGGTCATTCCTCACTTAAAACTTTTCATTCTCACAGACGATTTTTTTCTTGTCCCTTTGATTTTCAATGTTTTATTTGTCCTTTAGCCAAACAAACCCGTGCCCCGTTTCCCTCTCGTCAACACTGCACCACCTCCATTTTGAACTCATCCATATGGATGTTTAGGGTCCTCATCGGACCCCCACTCATGATGGTGCTCGTTACTTCCTCACCATTGTGGATGATTTTTCTCGAGCTACCTGGACCTTTGTTCTTCCCTTTAAAAGCCAAGTTTTCTCTAAAATTTAATAGTTTCTCTCCCTTGTCTCCACTTAATTCAATTCTGTTGTTCGCCGCATTCGCTCTGACAATGGAACTGAATTCTTTTCTTCTGAATGTTGTTCGTTTCTTTCCTCGCGTGGCATCCTTCATGAGACCTCTTGTGTTCACACTCCCCAACAAAATGGAGTTGTTAAATGGAAACATCAGCACTTGCTTGATGTCGCTCGTGCTCTCATGTTTCAAGCTCACATCCCTCCTCGTTTTTGGGGTGAATGCCTCCTCACTGCCACCTATCTCATTAACCGTCTTCCTTCCTCCTCTCTTCATGGCCTTAGCCTTTTTGAAAAACTTTTTGGAAAACCCCCTGTTATTAATCATCTTCGTATTTTTGGGTGTCGCAATTTTGCTTCCACCCTCGGTACTCGTGACAAATTCAGTCCTCGTGCCCTCCCTTGTATTTTCATGGGATATCCTTCCTCTCAGAAGGGTTACCGTCTTTACGACCCTGCCTCTGACAAATTTTTTGTTAGTCGAGATGTTATTTTTCAAGAGACTAATTTTCCTTTCTCTCCTCCAACTGCCTCTCCTCCGATCACGTCTGCCGCCCCTTCAGTTCCTACTATGCAGCTCGATGAACCTTATACTTCCTCGTCCCTACCAGTTGATCTCCCTAACCTCCCTGAGCCCCCTTTCCCCAACCCTACCACCATTTTGGATGATATCATATCCCCTTCCCCCCCTCTTGTTCCTGCTCCTAATCCAAGCCTAGATTCCTCTCTTCCCACTACCCTTGATACCACCTTACGCCATTCAAGTCGACCTAGTCGCCCACCTATTTGGACCTCTAACTACATATGTCCTACCCTTCCTTTGACTTCTAACACCTCTGCCTACCCCATCTCCAATTATGTCTCCCTTCAACAATGTCACCCACTTCATCAACATTTCATTGCCTCCATCTCTGCCATCCATGAACCTTCCACTTATCATGAAGCCGCTTCTGATCCTAATTGGATAGATGCTATGCACCATGAACTCACTACTTTAGAGGCTAACCACACATGGGATGTGGTTCCTTTGCCCCCTAATCGACGTCCTATTGGGTGTAAATGGGTGTACAAAGTGAAGTATCATGTTGATGGTTCCATTGAGCGGTATAAGGCCCGTCTGGTGGCCAAAGGCTTTAATCAACGTGAGGGCATCGATTACCAGGATACATTTTCTCCCACTGCAAAGCATGTCACAGTTTGTCTCATCATCATTATTGCTGTTGTTCATGATTGGCCCCTTTACCAGATGGATGTTCAAAATGCTTTTCTTCATGGTGATCTTTCTGAGGAGGTATATATGGAGCTTCCCCCTGTATTTCACAATCAGGGGGAGCATCTAGTCTGTCGATTGTGAAAATCCCTTTATGGGTTGAAGCAAGCATCCCGTCAATGGAATGCTAAGTTTACTGGAGCATTGATTGCACATGGTTTTGTCCAATCTTATCATGACTACTCCCTATTCACTAAGGCCAGAGGTAACTCTTTTGTGGCATTACTCATTTATGTTGATGATATATTGATCACAGGCAACAGTCAGGCAGCTATAACAGATCTCAAACGATATCTTCATGCTACCTTCTTCATAAAAGACCTGGGTCAATCAAAATTCTTCTTGGGAATCGAAATAGCCCGTTCTTCAGAAGGCATCTCACTCAGCCAACGTAAGTACACATTAGAATTAATCTCTGAGGCTGGATTGGCAGGTTCGAGACCGTCTGTAATTTCGATGGAACAAAACAAGAAGTTCACAAGCATTGAATATGATGTTAGTTCAGAAGAGAAAACCGATGACCCGCTTCTTACAGATCCATCCACCTATCAGAGACTGGTTGGAAGGTTGATATATCTGACTCTCACTCGACCTGATATCACTTTTTCAGTTTAACTTCTCAGTCAGTTCATGCATAATCTGAAACAGTCCCACATGGAGGCAACACTGAAGGTAATTAAATACCTTAAGAGTTGCCCAGCTCTTGGCCTTATGTTCCCATCCTCATCCAAATTCGAGCTTGGAGCACATTGTGATTCAGACTACAGTACATGCCCTATGACAAGAAGGTCAACGACAGGATTTTGCATAATGCTTGGAGATTCCTTGATTTCATGGCGGTCCAAGAAACAACCAACTGTATCCTTGTCATCAGCAGAAGCAGAATATAGAGTCATGCAAGTAACGACATGTGAGATAGTATGGATTATAGGGTTACTCAAAGACTTTGGTTTTCAGATGCGACATCCAGTACTATTATATTGTGATAATGAGGCAGTAGAGAAGATAGCAGCAAATCTGATCTTTCATGAACGTACAAAGCACATTGAGGTGGAATGTCACTATGTAAGAGAAAAACTTCAACAAGGAATAATCACAACTCGACACGTTTCTACCAAGGAACAACCAGCTTATCTTTTGACAAAGGCACTTTGCAGCAAACAACATTGGCATCTTCTCTCCAAGCTCAGAGTATTTGATCTCTTCAAATCTCTGGCTTGAGGGGGAGTGTTGATATTTGAATTTCTTACCTAATACCTTACCATAATTGTCCCTAATTATGTGTTTGTGTTAGGTAGAATATTATGTAATTATTGTAATTATTATGTTTTCCTTGTTTAGATTAGGTTTACAGCATATAAATGTATGCTTGCTATTGTAAAGAATTAGATTAATACAAATCAAATATTTGCTCACCTATCGGCCTCTCTCTTCCGCCATCTCAAAATCTTACATCTATTATAAACTCTTCTAAATATAAAACATTGACATGAATCTCCTTCTAACCACGTGCAAATGGTCCTCTACTATTGTCTCCTTCAAACGTCGACCAAGCACGCAAACTGGGAAGGGTCCTAGGCTGACAACAAAAGGAAAGTATTCTAATGCCCAAAACAACTAAAAACAGGGAGAGTCGAATAGTAGGTAATACAATGCATGACCAAAAGTTGCAAAAGACAAACAACAAACAAAACGACATAACCTACAGGGCACATTGAAGTGGTTAAAGCAAAATTATATGGTCTAAGTGACATGTATACACCACTGTGGAAACATATGTAGCTAAAACTTTACAAAAGTCCTCGCAAGACACCTTGCCGAAACAACTTATCACAGAGTGATACAATTACGCAAATGGAGGAAAAGTCCCATTGTATTGAAGTGAGTAAAATTGTACAATATGATGTCCTTAAATACAAGCTTACGTGAGACCTACATGGAAAGCCATATAATGGAAAATATTTACATTACCACTATAATTATAAATATCTAACCTAAAAATTGTACAATATGCAGTTATAAATCGTGGGATTTTGCAATGACCAACTATGGATATTTGTGACATCCTTTTCATTACAACTATAATTAAATATCCAACCTAAAAGTTAGATGAAACACATTATCTTATAGGTATGACTTTTAATAATGGCAATGTATGACCATTGGCCATATATTAACACACCTCCTCATTATCATGTTGCTACATTACATAAGCAATATGTGAGCTTAAATTAGTATAAGTTTAGAAGAGTGCTAAGAGAAATCCTAATTCTAATATCATATTCAAATGCCTAAAATGTAACTTAGAAGTTGACTTAAGATGTAGTAAAATTCATTATATTATAAATATTTTTTATAATTTTCTTAATAACGTGAAACTCATCAGCCATATTTTAACAAAATCTTTATTAAATTAAGAAAGGTTATAAAAGGGACCACTACAAATAACCCCAGAAATGGGGTTGGGAATAGTGTGAAGCTGTTAAGAATATCAGTACCTCACTCACCATTGTAGGAATGGATGTAGAACCACCTCTGGACATATTTAGTAATGCAACTCACGCACCATGGCCATCTTACCTTCATGAAGAATCAACAAACAAACTTTAGGTCTCTCCAATGTTAAGATATCTTGTTGTTAAAATAGCTCAACTCTACCCGACACTTGATGTTGCTCCATATACTGCACATTCACAACACACGAGTGTGCATATGCTTCACATAACCTACAACCAACTGACACCAGGCATTGGAACGCTTTCAGTAAGACATGAGATTCCTTTACAACCACATTATAATTCTACCTTTGTGAAGTATACTTAAAAGAGTGACAAGAGTCCACACATGGAAGACATGCTCACATCACTAATCTCAAGAAAGTCTAGAAATCATACCTATGGACACATGAAGTATCTCAAAGGAGAGCCAAGTAACCAATACACAAGCAATCTTACAGCTCATTTTACAATTGGATAAGTCAGCACCTCCTTAGGACTCTCACATCATCTTCTAGAAGAACATAACTTGAAGGCCAAACAAAAGAAACAAGAAGTAGCCAACCATTTTAACATAAGTGGCACTGCCTAAGCTTATGTAAACCAAAATTGTAATGATAAGGAAAGATGAAATGTAGCTTTATGCCTTTCCTCTCTCTATAAATATGTAAGTCTAAGAAGACCTACTCACTTAAAACTACTAGTTAAAAGTGAAAGGCTTTTGTTGTAACCTCTATCATAATCTAAAGCCAATGTGTGACGTTAACACCCACTTCCTCGTGTGTCTTACATTTTCTCTTGGTATTTGTTCGGTGAAATTTAAATGCAAGTGTACATGTCAAACAAGTAATATAATGATGAGTACAGATATCGTCCCACGAAGACTGGTGTTTACTAAACTAATTAATTACTAATGGTGAACAACTCCTAGAATTTATCTAGCCAACCGAAATGGTAAATTGTGAATTTAATAACTAAATCTAATCTAAACTTGACAAACAAAAGATGTTAGAGCATCTGATTTCACCTAATTACTAGGTACAAATGTCGATTATCCATGCTAGCAAGATTAATTCTACTTATGTGATGATGAAATTTTCTAATTTATTTACTATCCTATGTCTAGGTATAGCAAACTTATTTAGTTCATTAATTCACTATATCTCTATATGTGAATTGAAAAAAACCAAATGCATTAGGATCTGTGAATATTCCTGGTTTACAATAAATCTTTCGATCATCTTATCACCAAAAGCCACACAAATAACATGGTATATGTCTATCCATATTAATCTATGGTTGCATATTACAAGAAGCAACTACATGTTATTTCCTGTCGGTCTCTAACATGCAAATCAAGTCATCTAGGTGGTAGCTAATCACCTAAAAGCATTAAACTCCGTAACATGCAACTTCACATTCATAAAATATCTCACAAAACGTAAATAATCATAACATTCATACATTATAATTAAGTTCCATCATAGCTCTAACATATTAAACTAAAACAACATATTTAAAGAACCTAAATTAGTGCAAAAACGTAAACAAAGCATTATGGAATTTAAAAACATTAAAGCTGTCACCAAATGTCTTCAAATCACAAAATAAATTACACAAATTTGCACATCACAGGGTGAAGAAGAAGCTGTCTGAAGAATGGAAGAAAAATGACTCAAAACACGCCCTCACGCACTTTCGCACGCGCCTCTACACGCCGGTGACACGTGCCGCCGTCGTCTGCCACCGGTCTTCACAGAAACTTCCAGAAAGGTAGATCGGGATGTCTGGAGTTCCAATCTATCGAGATTTTACTCAAAATAGCACCAGAAGTGCGTAGATCTGGCAATAGAGGTTCAGACAGCGTTCGGCATTCTTCGCCGGAAAACCACCAGAAACTGCACAGAACAGGTCAGAAACTCCCTTAGATGGCCGGAATCGCTCAGATCTCATCGAGCTACGGGCTATGCACAGATCATTGAAGAAAAAAGGTTTTGGGTTTCTCGCTGGAAAAGAACACCGGTGGTCTGCTGTCACACGATCGCCAGGTCCTATGCCTGAGACGCACGCTGTCGCGCGTCGTCTTTGACCTCTGGCAAGGTCCCCTGCCGCCTCTCTGCTCTCCCTCTTTTTCAGTTTCTCTAAGCTTAAAACCCGTTCTCTCTACTCGATTATTCACCGCCATTAATACACGACCCTCTTCTCTTTTGTTAATCCGCTTCCAAAACCCAGTAGGTCACGACTTTCCTTTCTTCCTTTGACTTTCTTTTTTTTCTCATTTTCTTTCTTTTTCCATGATAATTCACGTGTTTCCTTTTTGCTTCTTTTTTCGTCTTTTTCTTCTCCTTGCTTCTCATGTGCTTCATAGATAAATGATAAATATTGATTTTGCGTGATTTATTGCTTCTTTTTCTTCTATTTTGGGTTTACTACATAAAATAACAAAACATAATTAAATACAAATATAATTTAATAAAAAATATATTAAATATTACCTAAAATAAACAAAATAACTCTATATAAAATAGAGTTATCAGTATTGGAGCAAATTATGATCCACACCGTTCCAAACCATGTCTTAACTTTCCCACCTCAAAATACTAGTAGTATCTTTTGCTACTCCAATTATGGCTTTGAGAACCTTTTGTCCTTTTCCAACTTCAATCAATGTGAGCAATTTTGTCACTATCAAGCTCACCGAAGGAAATTATTTACCTTGGATGACTCAAATAAAGTCTCTTATCCAAACCCAAAAGCTACTCGGTTTTATCAATGGAGAAACTAAGTGTCTATCAGTTACTTGCACCACTAGCGACCAAGAAAAGCATAACCCCAATTTTAATGCCCAGGTATAGAGCAACACTCTTGTTAAGTCCTAGATTATTAGTACTTTATCCAAGGAAGCACTTGGTCGTATATTTGAGCTAAACACATCAATAGATGTATGGGAAGGTCTAGCAAATCATTTTGGTCAAAAGACAAAAGCTAGATAGTTTGACCTTTTATCATAACTCCATAATCGCAACAAAGAAGGCAAACCATTTTCAACCTTTTTGTCATAATTAAAAGGGCTATTAAACTAGCTCAGCTCAATTGGAAAACCTCTATCAGACTCAACTAAGACTTTCAAACTACTTGAAAGCTTAAGGCAGGAGTACAAGGCCCTCAAAACCATAATATTTCATCCACCTATTCCACAGTTTCATGAAGTAGTCTCTTAACTTCAAGGTTATGAGGCACGACATAGCAAATACCTATCATCTGTTGTGACAAGCAACCATAATGAAAATCTATCCTACACTACACAACGGAACAGTAGAGGAGGATGTGTGAACTTTTGCAACACCCCTCGCGAGAGAAACTTAACACCCAACTTCTTTTCACAAGGAAGGAGCTTTAACCCAAAAGCAGCAAACTTCCACACCATCAGTTCATTTGGGCCAAACAACATAAATATATCAAAATCAAGCCTCAATACAGGCAAAAACTCAGGAAGGACATCCAACTTCGACAATAAATCCTTAGTGTCCTATCAGATATGTGAAAAGAAAGGGCATACAGTCGTAGAATGTTGGAAGTGCTTTGATCACACCTATCAGACAAATAAAATACCCAAAGCTTTAGTTGCACCTTAAATTTCAAAAAATAGAAATGAAGAATGGGTTTTAGACTTGGGTGCTTCTACTCACATAGTAGATACACCATGTAATCTTACCACTTTATCTAAATATAAAGGCTCTAATGGAATCCAAATCGAAAATGGTAAAATTCTCCTAGTTTCTCACATTGGAGAAACTTCCTTAAACAAAGGATGTATCAAACTTAATTTGGTACTAATATGTCCTAGTATGAAGAAAAACCTTCTATCAATTGCTAAGCTTACTACAAATTATCCTTGTGTTGTTATTTTTGACAAAAGTTCATTCATTATTAAGGATCTGATAACGGAGGAAATCCTCCTTAAGGGACATAGAAAAGGTGATATCTATGTACTGCCTTAAAAAAATCAGCATGCGTACTTCTCCATTTACCAATAACCATAAACAACAGTACATGGCATAAGCGTTTAGGTCACGCTAACCTACAACGCTTAAAGTATTTATAAAATTAAAAGCTTATCATATTACAAGGCGATCTTATGAATCTTTATCGTATTTGCATGGAAAAGAAAAGTCATAAGTCTCCATTTTCAAAAACACTTTCAAGAACCTCGGCACCTTTGGAAAAGTCCATAGCAACCTTTGGGGGCCCTCCCCTATAACATCATGTTAAGGCTTCTTGTACTATGTTGTACTTGTAGATGACTTTACACGTTATACATGGATCTACCCAATAAAAAGAAAATTGAAATTTTGCTAAATATTTCAAGATTTCCAAGTCATGGTAGAACGCTAATTCAACATCAAGCTTAAAATATTACACTCTGACAATGAAAGGGAATACACTAGCTTTAAGCTAGAAAAACACTTGCAACAAAATGGAGTCATTCATCAATTTTTATGTCCCTATACGCCACAACAAAATGACATAGCAGAACAAAAACACCGACATATCACAAAATTGGGGCATTCTATGATGCGGCAATCAAGTACTCCACCTAAATATTAGGTTAAAGCCTTTACTACAATCGTGTACATTATAAACAAGCTTCCTACAAAAATACTAGAACATTCCTCACCATATGAAGTCCTCTACGGAAGGAAGCCAGATTACAACTCAATGAGAGTTTTTGGATCACAATGTTTTTCATGTCTACGGCATATCCTAATTGATAAACTATTAACTAAATCAATCGAATGTGTATTTGTTGGCTACAGTTCCAAGTACAAAGGGTACAGATGCCTACAGCATGATGAACAAACCTTCCCTTTTGTAGAAAATAATCCTTCATAAAAGAACAAGGAAGTTAGCCTGTAGTTCTCCTTCAACCAAACTCATAATAGAAGAAAAACATAATGAATCATGCCCAAAACCTACTGATGGATTTACCGATTTGGAAACATATATGATACCATATCGAGTGACACAAACACCATCTCATAATAGAGTAGGTGAAAGACAGCAAGATCATTTCCAAGGATGCCTCAGTTGTCCTAATCAAACCTTAGTATGCAACAACAACTCCAATACCTCCACCGTAGTACCAGTGCAGGAAAATCCCACTCAAAATCTAAAGCTCATCACCAACTCTAAAACCCATAAAGATTATGCAACAAAAGAAAGGCAAGGTCAAGGTTCACTAGAGAAAGCTGAATCTTTGGACAAAGTATATCAAACATGTGTTGATTTAAGGACACTTACAACTAGACCTATATCAACCTCAAGAGTAAAACCATAAGATTTGAATATGTCTTCCAAATCAATACCACATATCCCTAAAAATCCTCAAAATAATAATAACCTCACTAAGGAACGAAATGTTAAATACATGCTAACTCAAGACTATGATGCCAAAAACATATATAGCCCTAGACCCTCCTCATCAAAGTATCAACCACTCACCAAAGCCTTCAAACCACCTCTCACCCAGACTCACAGCATGACAACCCGCAACATGAGTGGAATCACTCATCCCTATCCTTGCTATGCTCTCTCCATAGCCTTAGTTATCCATTCTGTCCCTCCAATCCCACTGAACGTTAACTAAGCCCTAGCACATTCTAGCTAGAAACAAGCTATGGAACATGAAATGGTAACTCTCTAACGTAATGGAACATTGTGCCTTGTCCTAAGAACTCTTGATATGAAAGTTGTTGAAAGTAAGTGAGTGTTCAAACTAAAACTCACACCCATCAGCTCCCTTGATAGGCTAAAAGCTAGACTCATTGCAAATGGGTTCCATCAAGGACCCGGTGTAGATTTTCTAGAAACATTTAGCTTAATGGTGAAAGCTATAACTATACATTTAGTTCTCACTCTTGCTATAATGCAAGGATGGGAGATGCAGCAAGTTAACATAGACAACACCTTCCTACATGGTGAACTTACAAAATCAGTCTTCATGGAACAGCTAGTTAGATTTCAAGACCCTTCATGACCATATCACATGTGTGCACTGAAAAAAGCTCTATATGGGCTCAAACAGAGCCTTTAAGCTTGGTATAACCAGCTCACCGCCTTCCTGCTTAGACAAACTTTTGGTGTTCATAACATGATCCCTTTCTCTTTCTATATGAAAGAAATGGGACACATGTGTGGGTACTGGTGTATGTCAATGACTTAATCATCACAAGTAATTCTCCCTCTCGGCTAACTAACTTTATCTACTACCTAAGTTCTGAGTTTTCTATAAAAGATCTCTACCAACTTGGATTTTTCCTTGGCATAAAAGTATTGCATGATGAAGGTGGTATCCACCTTTCTCAAGAGCAGTACATGATTAATATCCTAAGACACACTGAAATGGAGCATTGTCATCCTATTGACACTCCAATGACATCCAGACCACTGGTGGTACAAAACAGTGATTCTTTTTTTGCACAACCGAAGCTGATTAGAAGCATTCTGGGAGCATGTCAATATCTAACGTTGACCAGACCCAACCTTACATTTTCAGTAAACAAACTCGCATAGTGAATGTCAACTCCAACCATTCAAGACTTCCATGAACTCAAATGAGTGTTACAGTATGTCAAGGGAACCATAGATTTGGGCTTGCGAATCTATTGTCGAAGTAGTGCCAAGCTGTATGGGTTTACCGATACTGACTAGGCAAAATGTTCCCTCACTAGACATTCTACTTATGGATTGTGCATGTTTATAGGCAACAACTACATCTCTTGGTCTTTAAATAAACAAACCACCATAGCATGCTCCTCTACTAAGGTAGAATATCAAGCCTTAGCTGCTAGAATTGCCGAAACAGTATGGCTTTTACATTTACTACATTAATTTGGCATAGGTTTGCACTCCCCAATAAAATTGTTCAGTGACAACATGTCGGCCTTGCAACTGACCACTAAGCCTATTTTTCATTCCCATACCAAGCACCTAGAGGTAAATTTTCACTTTGTTAGAAAGAAAGTTGCCAAAGGCACACTTGTAATTGAATTCATTCTCTCAGCTGAACATAAGGCAAACATTTTCACTAAACCATTCCCCAAAGAGCCATTCATACTGATTAGATCCAAACTTGGCTTAGTTAGAAATATTAGTACCTTGCTCACCACTGTATGAATGGATGTAGAACCACCTCTAGACATGTTATGTAATGCAGCTCACGCACCACGGCCATCTTACCTTCATGAAAAATCAACAAACAAACTCTGGGTCACTCCAATGTCAAGAAAAAAAAAAAAAAAAAAAGCTCAACTCTATCCAACACTTGATGTTACTCCACATACTGCACACTCACAGCATATGGGTGCACATGTGCTCCACACAACCTACAACCAGCTAACACCAAGCACTGGAACGACTTCATTAAGACACAAGACCCCTTTGCTACCACATCATAACTTTACCTTTGTGAAGTATACTCAAAAGAGTGACAAGAGTCCACACATGGAAGACATGCTCACATCACCAATCTCAAGAGAGTTTAGCAATCAAACCCGTGGACACATGAAGTGGCTCAAGGGAGAGCCAAGTAACCAATACACAAGCAATCCTACAAGTCATCTCATAATTGGAAAAGTTAGCACCTCCTTAGGACTTTAACATCATCTTCCAGAAAAACATAAGTTGCTAGTCAATTGAAAGAAGAAAGAAGTAGCCAACCACTCTAACATAGGAGGCATCGCCCAAGCTTATGTAAAGTAAAATTGTATGATGAGGAAAGATGAAGTGTAGCTTTATTCCTTTCCTCTTTCTATAAACATGTAAGTGTAAGAAGACCTACTCACTTAAAACTACTAGCTAAAAGTGAGAGGCTTTTGTTGTAACCTCTATCGCAATCTAAAGCCAACCATGTGACGTTAACACCCACTTCCTTATGTTTCTTACATTTTCTTTCAAGCCACCTACAAGTTTTATGCTTATAGAGGCACTCATTTTTTCCCTTTGATTTCAAATGTCATCTCTGCAATTTGAACATTAGAAGCGGTAAAGTAAGCTACATTCTTGCACATAAGGATCAAAGCTTAGAAGCATCGTGTGTCAGAGACATGCCAGGAAACACCATGTTCCATTCACAAGTCATGCATCATGGTGATGCAAAGTAGCTAAACTGAGGATGAGTCTCACTAATGAAAAAAAAAAAGACTTAGTTTAATCCAAAAATAATTTATAAATTAAAAGATATATTTTATGTCTAAATATTATTAAGGGATTATATCTTCCCGGACTTTCGTCCTTAGCACCACTCACCCATGAATTCGTTGATGATTCCCTCGAAAGGAGTCACCCAGGCCAATAGCATCTAAGGCCTTCCAAGCATTTGTCCATGTCATGAAGGCAAATCCTGTGGTCCTCAAACTATGCAAGGATTCTAAAACCAAGCTTCGAATACCCAGCCTACATAATACTTGCGTTATAACGAGTCTTTAAACCATAACTTACAACCCCATAGAAGACATGCAACACCAGTGACAGATAGAGAAGGGTCCCCATGAAGTCCCAAGGATGTCGTAAGTCCAGCAATTCCAGCTCCCACAATCACTATGTCCTCCCCTTGTTCCATGATGTTTTGGCTCTTTTTTTCTTAGGGGAATGGGAAACCTTTTTTTTTTTGTGAAAGGTCAAATTATATATCACCCGTAAAAAAGTTTACAAGATTGTTCAATTACAAAATATCATCATCTAAGCTCAAATATTACACTTGGCAAATTCCAAAGCTCTTGTAAAAATTTATTACAATTTGTAAGCTTGACTCCTCTAGTAGATGAAATCTTACCTTTCACATCCTTCTTGATTTTAGCAATAATGGTTGAGTTTTCTAGACTTGTATTGCTGAATCTTCTTCTATTCCTTTCACTCCAAATGTGATACAATACGGCCTTGAAAGATATACTAAGCAAAGTAGTTGCAAAGCTCTTCCTCTTAACAGTCTTGATCATCCAACATATTTCAGCTCTCCAGTGTTCAATTTTTCGAGTTAATCCATTCATGCCTAACAAAACCTTCCATATGTAGTTTGTGAACCTACACTTAAAAAATAAATGTTCATGTGATTCTTCTTCTTGTTGGCAGAGGTTGCATTTAGGGGAATGGAAAACCTACCTTCTTATATATTAGAATAGGATAAGTGGTCAAGCGGGAGGAAGTCTTGGATGACAATAAAGAAATTAGTCAATGTTTACATCTGCTTGAAGACGAAACAAAAGTTGAAATGGCCGGCCATATGCTACTTCAATCGTATGCCAACATATAAACTGCATGAAAGTTTCAATTTTTCTCCTCATTTTTTGGGTCCCGGTAATTTTTAGTTACTCTAAAGCGATTGGATGAATGCCCCCTCCCCCACAGGGAGCTGCCGGGAGAGAAAAGTTAAAGTTGGCCGGACCCCCTGACCTTACGCCTGACATCTGCTCCTCACATTCACTGTATCTGCTGAAAGCAAATATTTTTTTCCCTGCTTTTGGCAAATAATTTAAGAGACATATTTGTTTCGACTGAAACTCTAACCAAAACTTTGCGATAAAGTTTGAACCACAACGCCGGGGGCTATATTAACATTCACAATAGATCATTAATTGTTAAAATATTGAGAAAAAAATTCAAAAATAATAATTTAATATCCTGCAGTTAAACGATCATAAAATTCAAATTATTTTAATTCGTAATCCTTAAACAATCATAAAACTCGTTCATTTCCATTTTTAATTAAATACTTTAGGTTTTCCTTAATCTCAAAAATTAAAATATGAAAATCAGTAGTAATTTAAAATTAATTGAATTAAGCCTTTGATATCAATACTTTTCAATGCCATTTTTTTTTCTTTTTTACTTTTCTGAGCTACTATAAAACGGGAGTTTCTTTGTGCAGATCTCTTACTTCCAATGCTGTTCCTACATAATTAATCTTAGTCTCCTCCCATAATTGCGTTTGAAATCTACTCAGCCTCTAATAACAAATCTCCCTGTGAAAGCCGGTTTCTCGATGCCCAAACCGTTTTCCCACCACCTAGTTCACTCCATCACACTCAATCGACACCTTCTATCCAGAAAGTGGATAATCTAATAAGGTGTGATTAATCACACTCACAACCATATTCATAGTTTAGCTGTCTTATTTAGCTCATTTTAGTTTTGTTTGATGCATTCTTATTTAGTAAACAGGAGTTCAGCCGCATGGAAGAGAGATTTTTCAGGATAATTGCACCAGTGGACAAAAAATGGTCCATTCAGTAATATTTGTCCCTTTAATCTAATTGGGATTGTGCATCATAGTTCCTTTATAGGTTGAGTTACTTGGCTGGCTATACAAGTGTAAACTGTAAGATAAGCATAAAGCATGATTTCGGATCTGCATCATCTGGTATAAAGACAAGCTGCATTATTATGTTTTATTTATACAATCTACGTTCAATTATGAAGATCACCAAAACCTCCCACGTGAATTTGTATGGTCCTTCGAACATGTGGGGTATGAACGGGGCCAACCACTCTTTTGGCTTCTTGTGTTGAAAAGACTAGTTACTTGAGTGTCATTGTAAGGCGGTTGGTTCATGCTCTAACACAAACGCAACAGCAATATTTGATCATTGAACCAACAAAAAAATAAAAGATAGGAAAAATGCAAGATTATTTTTAGATTCTTTAAGTGGTAAGTTCGTATCTAATTAGATTAAGGAGTCTTTCCAAGGATAATTTTATCGTTTCATTTAAAAGCAAAAGTTCAGCTGACGCAGGCCATTACGAAACATCGGAGACTATCAATCAGCAATTAATTTTTAATTCATTAGATATACATGTACTTCCAATTTGGATCTCATAAGATCAATGATGAATAAGATAAATTGACTGGTAATTGAAATTTGGCAACTTCAATATTTTACAAACATTCTTATAGATTGAATTTTCCCAAACTTCAAATTAAATACGATGAAACAAATAGTGATTATTTAATTTCCCAAAAGAAATACATGTTGCTAAGATGGAAATTCTGCCACATCAATCATTTGAAATATACGATTTACTAAGGCATTGGCTGATGTTGCTTTCCTAACTATAAGTAACATTTCCGAGATCAACCCAACCATAAGTGAAATAATACTAGAAAGGCGTACATTGCTTTTATGATTTGCTAAGCTTTCCACAATCATAATCAGCCCTCTTCAACAACAATCCAGCCATGAAGTTAGCCAATATCTTATCCCTTATGAAGTTCAACACATTGTTATCACCTTGTTGGAAAAAACCGACCATTAAAGATGTAGTGATGAGCACAATGCCTCTCCATCTCCTTTCCTTAGCATAATTCTTGAGCCCTATCCCAATTCTCTTAAGTTCATCAATATCTATTTTAGCTTTCTCTTCTATCCTTTCACTTGGTTTTTTCAATAAGGCCTGAGCAAGATATCTAGCCAGAACAACACTATCTTCCAAGGCAGAACAAGCCCCTTGGCCGATGTCTGGGGTCATGGGGTGGAATGCATCACCAGCAACACACACATTACCTTTGCTGATATTTCCCCAAAGAATATCCCAAGGATTTCTGAACGTTAATGGGGATGACGTAATACTATCAAGATTAGTGTTTTCAACAACACTCTTGATTTCATCAGGCACTTTTTCTAGCTTGTCCAACACATATCTTTTAATCTCAGCTGGATCCTCTTTTATCATCCTCCCTGCAAGATATAATGTGAATAGCAATAGTGACCATATGCCACACACGAATTTTCATGTTATAATTTTTCTTTTATATCCTTGAAATTTTTTTTTCTAATTTACAAGCAAGGAATTATGCAATGGAACTTTGGGATAATTACTAACCTTTATTGGAGGGAGTCCATGTGAAAAACCAATAAACGGTCGTATTGTTACAAGGAAGAAAACCTGATCGAAAACCTTCCCCGTTGAACTGCAGGAACTTAGGAGCAAACCCATGGTTGCGTTTGAAATCAACATAGGCTCGAATGGCAGATCTCCCTGTAAGACTTGGTTTCTTGAAGCCCAACCATCTCGCCACCAGTGAGTGCACCCCATCACACCCAATCAACACCTTCCATTCACAAAGTGGATAATCTAATAAGGCCTAAATAATTATACACACAAACAGATTCAAGGTCTAGCTTTCTTCTTTAGACCATTTTAGTTATGTTTGATGCATTTTCACTCATTAAACCGAAAAAATTCAGCCCATGAAAGATACCACTAACGTGGTGGACTTTTATAATATGTGCGCCTTTATAGGTCTACGTAAATGGGCTGGTTATACAAGCATAAAGTGTAAGAAAAGCAAACCTCTAATTTCTTTTCTACTGGTGAAGTGTAGAGTGTAAGAAAAGCAACCCTCTATTTTGACTTCTACTTATAAAAAAAAGTATAGAAAAAGAAGGGGGATTAACGCCATTAGCTTTTACTTGTACAATCTATTTTAAATTATGGAGATCACTATGCCACTTTTTAGTGTCCTGCAAGCAGGTGGGCTACAATTAGAAACCCGGCAAACCACTACTTTGGCTTCTACTTTTGAAAATTAATTAATTAATTGATTGATTTCAATGTCCTTGCTCTCCACCTCTCCTATTCAGGTCAGGTTCTCAAGGAGAAAGCCATCTAATCTCTACTTTTTCTTATCAAGCAGTGACTCAAAATTTTGGAGACCTTCCATGGCCGAAGTTCCCCAAGCATTGGCGGGCCAAGCATAACCGCGAATCTCTACAGCCGTGGAGACCCATGCGTGGGTCTTCCACTGCAGACCCAAGGTTATGCTGGGGTGTTACCATCGCCAGAAGGAGACCCAAAACCATAGATGGGTTTCCTCCACAGTCGACGCCGCTGTCATGAGAGACCCAGTGGCTTTCAGACATGCCTTTAGGCCACATCATCCCTTTCGTCATATTCAAAATTGAGTTCTTTAGCTAAAAATGACAAAAAACGAAGGAGAGTTGGAGCAACTTTCCTGACTTAGAAAATGAAAAAGCTGAAAACGAGAGATAGGGAGAATTTGCCTTTGCTCTCAGAATGTTCCCATCAGCAAGATGCACAAGCTTATAGATTCCCGATTCCTCTATAGAAACAACCTTAGAAGAGAACCTAATTGTTCCACTTGGGAGCTCGTTTGCAAGAGCTTCCAACAACAACCTTCTTTGAAGACAACGAACTTCATGCTCTCCGCTGCACACAACACACAGCAATAACGCAACCAAGCTTAGATACTTCTATTAACACACCTCCTCACCATCATGATGTTATATTACATAAAGCAATATGTGGACTCAAATTAATAGAAGTTCATAGGAGTGCTAAGAGAAATCCTAGTTCTGATACCATATTGAAATGCCCAAAACATAACCTAAAAGTTGAGTTACGATGTAGTAAAATTCATTATCTTATAAATATAATTTTTATAATATCCTTAATAATGGGAAGTTTATTAGCCACATTTTAACAAAATCTTTATTAACTTAAGAAGGGTTTTAAAAGGGACCGCTACAAGGAACCCCAGAAATGGGGTTGGGAATAGCGCGAAGCCACCTACAGGTTTTATCCTTATAGAGACACTCACTTTTTCCCTTTGGTTTCAAATGTCATCTCTGCGGTTTGAACATCAGCTGCCATAGAGTAAACTACATTCCTGCACATAAGGATCAAACCTTAGCATCGTGTGTCAGAGACATGCCAGGAAACACCATGTTCCATTTATAAGTCATGAATCGTGGTGACGTAAAGTAGCTGAACTGAGGATGAGTCTCACTAATGAAAAATGAAAAAAAAAAAAAAAAAAACTTAAAAGTTTAATCAAAAAAATTAACCCATAATTAAAAGATACATTTTACGTATAAATATTATTAAGGGATTATATCTTGCCGGATTTTTGCCCTTAGCACCACTCACCCATGAATTTGTTGATGATTCCCTCGAAGGTAATCGCCTAGGCCAATAGCATCCAAGGCCCTCCAAGCATTTGTCCACGTCGTGAAGGCAAATCCTGTGGTCCTCAAACTATCAGAGGATTCTAAAACCAAGCTTCGAATACCCAGCCTGCATAATACTTGCGTTATAACGAGTCAGACATGCAACACCAGTGACAGATAGAGAAGGGTACCTATGAAGTGCTAAGGATGTCGCAAGGCCAGCAATTCCAGCTCCCACAATCACTATGTCTTCCCCTGGTTCCATGATGTTTTGGCTCTTTTTCTCTTAGGGGAATGGGAAACCTGCCTTCTTATATACAGTATAGGAAAAGTGGTCAAGCGGGAGGAAGTCTTAAATGACCATAAAGAAAGTAGTCATGTTTACACCTGCTTGAAGACGAAACAAAAGGTTAAATGGCCGCCCGTGTGCTACTTCAATAGTGTGCCAACGATATAAACTGCATGAGAGTTTCAATTTTTTTCTCCTCATTTTTTGGGTCCCGGCAATTTTTAGTTACTCTAAAGGGGTTGGATGAATGCCTCCTCCCCCAAGTAACCCACAGGGTGCTGCCGGGAGAGAAAAGTTAAAGTTGGCCGGACCCCCTGACCTCGCGCCTGACGTCTGCTCCTCACATTCACTGTATCTGCCGAAATAAAATAAAAAATTTCCCTGCTTTTGGCAAATAATTTATGAGACATATTTGTTTCGACTTAAACTCCAACCAAAACTTTGCCATAAAGTTTGGACCATAACGTATGATGACAAACTGCATTATTATGTTTTATTTTATTTATACAATCTATGTTCAATTATGAAGATCACCGAAATCTCGTAGTGAATTTGTATGGTCCTTCGAACATGTGGAGTATGAACGGGGCCAACCACTCTTTTGGCTTCTTGTGTTGAAAAACTTGTTACTTGCCTGTCATTGCTCCCCACCTCTTCTATTCAATTCAAGTTCGAAACGCTATCGGTTAGTTCATGTTTTCATCTGTTGCAATGCGGTTGGTTCATACAAAAGCATAATCATTGAACCAACAATCAAATAAAAGAATGGACAAAATGCAAGATTATCTTTACTTTCTTGAAGTAGCACGTTTGTATCTGATTAGATTAAGGGGTCTTTCCATGGATTATTTTATTATTTGATTGAAAAGCAAAAGTTCAGCTGACGCAGGCCATTACGTAACATGGAAGAAGGGTCTGCGTCGCCGTCCTCCTCTTCCTGATCGGTGGTCGAATGAGTAGCCACCTACTAACACACATGGCTGAAGTAAGAATTTAAAAAGAGAGAATTATTGATAGGAGTACGTACACCATCCAGAACGACGCCTTCTTCGTCGTCCTCATCGTCTCCGCACCGGATTCAATCATCAAGCCAGGAAAGGAAGGCATAATCGGTTGCTTATCACGCATGTCGAAATCAACTCAAGATGGAAAAGTTTCAAATCAAAATCGAGGCTAATTTTGGATAATTATTCGAACCCTTGAAACCTTTTTCGTTTTTTCGCAAATCTTCCTGCATTCATGACAAATCGACGTAATTGCGATTACCATTTTATTGCTTTATGAAGATTCGTTGGTTTGCCTATATATTTTAATCCTATTTTACAGAATTAATCTGTCAATTACAAAACCCCTTTTTCGTGTAATTTCAGTTTTCTAGGATTTTTCTCGTTCTTGCAATTGATTCAAGAAATCGATAGATTTATTGAAATTGTTAGTTTTATCGAAATCGACACAACCCCGGATGGCAAACCTCCCTGTGGAAGCTGATTTCTTAAGGCCCAACCACTTTGCAGCAACATAGTTGATTCCATCGCATCCAATTAGCACCTTTTATTCACAACATAGGCATCATAATTATCATTCCAATAAGGCTTAAGCAACTACAATCAGAAGTTTTTAAATACTGCAGTGTTATTGCTTAATATTGTGATATAGTGAAGGTTGAGCTCATATTGTATTTTAAGAAGACTTAGGCAATCTCTTGAAAGATCTGTCAAAGGTTCTACTTTGGGAGACTCTTCACCGTGAGGTCCTATATAATTCATCTTAGTTTCCTTTGTACGAAATACAGAGAAACAAAAAAGACAAACCAAACAAGTTTTCCCTAGGAAACTAGCAACCAACAATTATTTTTCAATTCATTAGATATACATGTAGTTCCAATTTGGATATCATAGGATCAATGATGAATAAGACATATTGGTTGGTAATTCGAATTGGCAACTTCAATCTTCTGTAAACATTCTTACAAGTTGAATTTCCCCACTACTCCAATTACAATACTTTAAAACAAGTAGTGATTATTTAATTTTTCAGAAGAAATACATGCTACTAAGAAATTTCGCCATACCAATCATTCAAAACATATGATTTATTTACTGATCTTGCTTTACTAACTGTAAGCACGTTTGCAAAATCAATCTGACCATACTTTAAAACAAGTAGTGATTATTCAACTTTTCCAAAGAAACACATGCTACTAAGAAATTTCGCCACATCAATCATTCAGAACATATGATTTATTACTGCTTTGACTGATCTTGCTTTCCTAACTATAAGCACATCTGCAAAATCAATCTGACCATATATGAAATAACGTTGCAATGGTCTACG
Organism: Casuarina equisetifolia; assembly: GCA_028551475.1. Lineage (NCBI taxonomy): Eukaryota > Viridiplantae > Streptophyta > Magnoliopsida > Fagales > Casuarinaceae > Casuarina > Casuarina equisetifolia. The sequence goes on from CM052360.1 coordinate 18,733,188, forward strand.
TTGCTTCTATGATTTGTTGAGCTTCCCACAATCATAATCAGCCCTCTTCAACAGCAATCCAGCCAGGAAGGTAGCCAATATCTTATCCCTTAGGAAGTTCAACACATTATCATCAGCTTGTTGGATAAGACCAACCATATAAGCTGTAGTGATGAGCTCAATGCCTCTCCATCTCCTTTCCTTAGCATAATTCTTCAACCCCATCTCAATCCTCTTAAGTTCATCAATATCTCTTTCAGCTTTGCCTTCTCTTCTCTCACTTGGTTTTTTCAGTAAGGCCTGGGCAAGACATCTAGCCAAAACAACACCATCTTCCAAGGCAGAACAACCCCCTTGCCCAATGTCTGGGGTCATGGGGTGGAGTGCATCACCAGCAACACACACATTGCCTTTACTGATATTTCCCCAGAGAAGATCCCAAGGATGTCTATACCTTAATGGAGATGATATAATACCATCAAGATCAGTTTTTTCAATAACAACCTTAATGTCATCAGGCACTTTTTCAAGCTTGTTCAATACATATCTCTTCATTTCATCTGGATTCTCTTCTATCATCCTCTCTGCAAGATATAATATGAATAGCAATAGTTGTCATATGCCACACATGACTTTTTATGTTGTAGTCTTTTTTTGTATCCTTAAAATGTATTTTCTAATTCACAAGCAAGGAATTATGCATTGGCACTTTGGGATAATTGCTAACCTTTATTGGAAGGAGTCCATGTGAAGAACCAATAGACGGTTGTATTATCACAAGGAATAAAACCAGATCGAAAAGCTTCCCCCATGAACTGCATGAACTTAGGAGCAAACCCATGATTGCGTTTGAAATCCACACAGCCTCGAATGGCAGATCTCCCTGTGAAAGCCGGTTTCTTCAGGCCCAACCATTTTGCCACCACTGAGTTCACTCCATCACACCCAATCAACACCTTCCATTTACAACATGGATAATCTAATAAGGCCAAAATAATAATAGTCACAAACATATTCATGGTCCAGCTTTCTTATTTAGCCCATATTAGTTCTATTTGATGTATTTTTACGCATTAGACAAAAAGATTCGGCCCATGAAAGATATCACAAGGGTTATGGAGTTCAATAGTATACGTCCCCCTTAATCTAATTGGAGAAATCATAGTGCCCTTTATAGATTTATGCAAATGGATTGGTTATACAAGCATAAGGTGTAAGAAAAGCAAACCTTTAGTTTGTCTTATACTTATGAAGTGTAAAGAGTGAGAATGGCAACCCTTTATTTTGTCTTCTACTTATATTTAAAAAAAAAAGTAGAAGAGGGATTAATTGCATGATTAGCTTTTACTTATACAATCTATTTTAAATTATGAAGATTACCAACCGGGCAAAACATTCCTTTGACTTCTACTTTTACCAACAACAAAAAAAGAAAAAACAAAGGAAGAAGAAGAAGTTATTGGTTTCAATGTCATTGTTTCCCACCTCTCCTCCATTAAATTTAGATTCTAAAGTAGTAAGCTATTAAAGTATAAAGGTCAATCCTAAAATCTAAGGCATTAAGTGAAAAAACTCTATTACTTATAAGGTCAAAGGTTCATCCTCATACTTTTGATGTGTGGACAATACTTGTAAGACAATACCCATTCCTCTTATATGCATGCTAACTGCATGTGAATAAAAGTCTAACTTTGAAGCTTGAGAGATTACAAAGTAGAGATATATTTCTTACTCTAATATTATATTAAAGTGTAAAAGTTCATTTCAAAATTTTAAGATATTAGTTAAGAAAGTCTCATCACTTATATAATTAAAGGTCTATTCTTACACTTTTAATATGGAACAATATCCATATTTAACATAAGTCATCTAACTTTCAATACTTTTTCTTATCAAGCAATGGATTTCAAAATTTTGGAGACTTCCATGGCCGAAGTTCGCCAAGCTTTGGCGACCCATGCAAAACCGCGGAGGCCCAAGCGTGGGTCTTCCCCTGCAAACCCAAGGTTGTGCAGGGGTTGTTCCCATCGCCAGTGGCTTTCACACGTGCCTTTAAGCTGCATCATCTCTTACGTTATATCCAAAATTGAGTTCTTTTGTTCAAAATGACATAAAACAGAGAGCTAGAGCAATTTTCCTGAATTAGAAAACGAAAGAACTGAAAACGAGAGATAGGGTGAATTTGCCTTTGCTTTCAGAATGGTCCCATCAGCAAGATGCACAAGCTTATGCATTCTCGATTCCTCTATAGAAACAACCTTAGAAGAGAACCTAATTGTTCCACTTGGGAGCTCGTTTGCAAGTGCTTCCAACAACAACTTTCTGTGAACACCACGAACTTCATGCTCTCCACTGCACACATCACACAGCAATAACCCGGCCTAGCTTAGACACCTCGATTATAATTATAACAATACATATAAAATTATCAGCATCGTATACATATTTTTCTCACTTAAGTTAACTGCAGTTGCATTTTTGTACTCGGAAAGAAATGATTCTCAAGAATCACACTGCAGAGAAATACTTCTTTTCGGAGTAACAAAACCTGGGTTTTTGCAGTGAACAAACTATTGATATTTATGACATCTTCTTCATTATGACTATAATGATACGAAAGGATCATAAAGATACTATAGAGTTCTTCTTAACTTAAAAGGGGTTTCAAAAGGGATGATTTCTACTAGGAACCCAGAAATGGGTTGGGTATAACACGAAGCCACCTGCAGGTTTTATGCTTATAGAGGCACTCACTTTTTCCCTTTGGTTTCAAATGTCATCTCTGCGGTTTGAGCTCCCGAAATGGTAGAGTAGACTACATTCCTGCACATTAAGGTCACAGCTTAGAAGCCATGCGTGGTGATGATGTAAAGCAGCTGAACTGAGAATGAGTTTCACTAATGAAAAAAAAGCCTAAAGTTTAATCGAAAAATTAACTTCAATAAATTAAAAGATATATTTTACATCTAAATATTATTAAAGGATCATATCTTCCCAGGCTTTTGCACTTAACACCACTTACCCATGAAGTCGTTCGTGATTCCCCCGAAGGGAGTCACCAAGGCCAACAGCATCCAAGGCCTTCCAAGCATTTGTCCACGTCGTGAAGGCAAAACCTGTGATCCTCAAACTATCCGAGGATTCTAAAACCAGGCTTCGAATACCCAACCTACAGGATACTTGCGTTATAACGATTCTCTAAAATATGACATGATACTCAAACGCAAGAAGAGAAGAGTACCTATGAAGTCCCAAGGATGTCGTAAGGCCAGCAATTCCAGCTCCCACAATCACTATGTGCTCCAGTGTTTCCATGATGTTTTGGCTACTTTTTTTCTTGGGGGAATAGGAAACCTTCCTTCTTATATATTATTAGTACAAGAAGATGGTCGCATTACTAACAAGGATAAGTGATCAAGCGGGAGGAAGTCTTGGATAACCATAAAGGAAGTGGTCGATGTTGAAACCTGCTTGAAGACAAAACAAAGTCGATCATGGCTGGCCATGTGCTCTACTTCAATCATATGCCACAAATTTAGAATTCATGAGTGCTTCATTTTTTCTCCTCGTTTTTCAGGTCCCAGCAATTTTAGTTATTCTAAAGCTGATGGGTGAATGCCCCCTTCCCCAGATAACCCCAGGCTGCTGCCGCTAGAGAAAGTTAAAGTTAGCAGGACCCGCTTGCCTAAGAACTGCTCCTCACACTCACTGTATCTGCCGAAAGCAAATATTCCCAGCTTTTGGCATAATTTGTGAGACATGATTGTTTTCGTCCGAAGAGTCCAACCAAAACTTTGACATAACGTGTGAACCACATCAACGGCGGCTATATTAGCAGCCATAATAGACTATTAACAACTAAAAAATTAACAAAAAAATTTCGAACAAATAATAATTTAATATGCAGTAGTTAAACAATCATAAAATTGAAATTATTTTGATATGTAATCCTTAAAAAATCATAAAGTTAGTTTATTTTCCATTTTTAATTAAATATTTTAGGTGTTATCTAATCTCAAAATTTGAATTATGAAAATCAGTAGTGATTTAAAACTAATTGACTTAAGCCTTTGATATCAATACTTCCAATGCCATGTTTTCTTCTCTCTCTTTTCTGAGCTACTATAAAATGAGAATTTCCTTGTATAGATCTCTTAGCTCCAATGCCGTACATATTTAATTAATCTTAGTCTCCTCCCATGATTGCGTGAAATCTACACACCTCTAAAGGAAAATCTCCCTGTGAAAGACGGTTTCTCCACGCCCAACCATTCTCCCACCACTGAATTCACTTCATCACACTCAATCAAGACCATGATTAATTACACTCACGAACTATTCATAGTTTGGCTTTCTTATTTAGCCCATTTCGGTTCTGTTCGATGCATTCTTACTCATTAAACAGGAGTTCAGCCGCATGGAAGAGAGACTTTTCAGGATAATTGCACCAGTAGACGAAAAATGGTCCATTCGGTAATATTTTTCCCTTTAATCTAATTGGGATTGTGCATCATAGTTCCTTTTATAGGTTGAGGTAACTGGTTGGCTATACAAGTGTAAACTGTAAGATAAGCATGGAAGAATGATTACGGGTCTGCGTCATCTGGTATGAAGACAAGCTACATTATTATGTTTTATTTATACAATCTATTTTCAATTATGAAGATCACCAAAACCTCCTACGTGAATTTGTATGGTTCTTCGTGCATGTGCGGTATGAACGGGGCCAACCAGTCTTTTGGCTTCTTGTGTCGAGAAGACGAGTTACTTGAGGCTCATTGCTTCCCACCTCTCCTATTCAATTCAGGTTCGATACGCTATTGGTAGTTCATGTTTTCATCTCTTGCAAGGCAGTTGGTTCATGCTCTAACACAAAAGCAACAATAACATTTAATCATTGAACCAACATACAAATAAAATAAAGGACAAAATGCAAAGATTATCTTTAGATTCTTGAAGTGCCAAGCTTGTGTTTGATTTGATTAAGGGGTCTTTCCAAGGATTATTTTATCATTTGATTGAAAAGCAAAAGTTCAGCCGACGCAGGCCATTATATAGCACAAAAAAGGGTCTACATTGCGGTCATAATCTTCCTGATCAGTGATCGAAATAAGTGGCCATCTACTACCACAAAAGTCCGAAGAAGAATTTAAAAAGAGAAAATTGATGATAGGGGCAGGTCTAGGATCATTTACAAGAGCCTAGTCTGGCGTCATTTACGAGAGCCAATTATCAACTTCAATACTGCAGAGGCAAAATCATAGTTAACCCATTATAAGGGGTCCATGTTTGTGACGAAGGGAATCGCTAGCTCCAACAGCATCTAAGGCCTTCCAAAGGATGTTGCCGGACCAGCAGTTCCAGGTCCTGAAATCACAATGTCCTCCACTATTTGCATCTCGATTGCTCTACTATCTCCTCATAAAATTCTGTCCTCTTTTGTTTTCCTCTTGGTTTTCAATTACCAAGCAAGAAAAAGGCATTCTGATTGACACATGAATGATGACAAATTGTTATAGTTTAAAAGTAATTGATCTTATCATACGAATAAGCTTTAGCGTTTTAGTTCAATGGTTGAATTCAGTATATGATTAGCACTTTCCATAATGGTTAGATTCCTTACAGTAAATAAATTTGCAGTGTCTATCCCTTTTTTAACAGTAAAAGGTTCCCCTTCGGAGCCAAACTCCTTTTTAACAGTAACAGTTCTAAGAATCACCTCGGCAATTGGAAAGAGAGCGATGGATCGTACTGTTCATTGCGTTTGCTTTGGGCGTTAACCATTGTCCCCGTCATTGCATGTTTTCATCGACATGTACTGACCACAGCCAGGTTCGGGAAAATTTTCAAAGACCATCGATTGCATACATGATGAACCTTCGAAGAAACCAAGACAAGAGAAGCCATGACAACCAGAACATCTGGTTGGACTATATAGTTCAGAAGTCACAACCCAGGCACACAGCACCAAGTTGCACATAAAAGTAGAAAGGGCCACAACTTTAATCACAAATTCACTGAAACCAGTTTGATACCATCAGCTAGTGTAATCAAGTTGACAGACATATGGTAGCCAAACAAAAGCATGGCAGTTGACTTACAATTTCATGCAATGTAACTATGCCTTTTTCGTCACAATCTTCTGCTATTAGCAACTCATTTGCGACAACTGATGATAACTACTTATTTTACAGAGCTTCGCACCCATTAGTGAGCAAAACTGAAGACAAACAAATGCCATCTTATCCAAACTTAGAGACGGAACAAAGCCAGTACCAATAGGCATACAGGCTACTCCTGGAGATTCATCGCATATCCAGGATCCATAGTCCTATCTGCTGTCAGGGAACTTAGCCTCATATGCCTGGGGTATCTGCATCCGTGTGAATTCTATTTTTAGTTCTACTAAATAAAATGTACTAAAAAATCTTGAACTAATGAAGCTCTGTAGAACATGATTACCATATAGGTTGCAGTTATCATCTTTCCAGCAAACCATCTTCCATGAAGAGCACGCTGCGCACCAACTGCAGCTTGTGTATTCTCAAATCGCAAGTACACAAAACCAGCACTATTCCTGTTCATCAATATTCATATATCAGTCCCAAGGATCAGGGGAAAACAGAAGACCAGAAAAAGAAACACCAAAAAAGCAAAAGTGAACTGCACAATTAACTTACTTGTCCACAAAAATATGTCTTAATTTTCCAAACTTTGAACATTCTTCTTTAACATCTTCTTTGATATCCAGATCAAATTCTGGTTCCGTCTGCAAAAGAGAGATCACTCAAAATAATTGTCAGCAACAAACACGAAGAAAAAGCTTCTGTAAGGATATTATGCCCACCAACCTCAACTTTTGGATCAAACATATCCTTCAACAATAAACATTCACTTGGAACACCAATTGTATCGATAATTGGCACAGCAGTAGTTGGAGCTTGTAGACCCGCACCAAGTCCAGCAAGAGCTGGGATAGAAGCGAAGGGAGCCACACCAGAAGATGCCACAGGAGCAGCTCCTAGGACAGGTGCTGTTGGCAAAGTAAGGCCAGTGTTATTGACAGCAGGAGTGCCAACAGAACCAGCAATACTGCAGGAGAAAGGAAGAAATGTCACACCAAAAGAAGCCAGTTTCAAATACAATAACAAATTAGGCAGGGACAAACCTAGGTGCAGTCCCACTACGATCCAACTTTTGCATGAGAAGTGCTCGAGAACGGGCATTCAAAGACTGGAAATTAAGCAAACAGTCAGCTGGCCAATGATTTATTTAAGAGAAATTAACGAGCAAATATTAATAATAGACAAATAGAAAGTTGAACAAAAAGAGAAAAAGATGACGTAAAGAAAAGAAACGTAAAACAATCTTTTTATAGAAATATATTAAATTTATGCACAAAAAATATTGTAAGATGTATAGGAGAAAAAAAAATACAAAGAACATCGCATAATTGGAATGTAATAATACAATTTAGACAAATAAATGTAATGAGAGAAAGATAAGATGCAAATTCAAAAACATTGACGCACAAGAAGTTAAAACCATGTGTTAGTTGAGAACCATGGGATTGTCACCAAGGAAGTAATGATTTTCGGCAAGTCATAGTAAATTTTCATAACAGAGGTGATATCACCACCACTTACAATGACCACACCATCGTAGCAAGAAGAAACAAATGCACAAAATATATTCCGAAAAATCAAAGTATTGAATCACAGAAACAAAACAACTACAACATGCATCTTGGACTTCGGTCTATGCCAAAGGAGAGGACAGCCTTATTAACTGCTTAAAACATGAAATGTTCAGTTGAAAAGCATTCTCAAATGCCCAAAGGGCAAGGCAATCAAACAGATTTTGTCATCTTAACACCATAGCACAACCTTTCATTTCAATGAAATAAAAGGGCTATTTTCTAGTATTAACCACCAGCACCATGCCCGGTATGAACTACCAAGTAGCAGACAAGACGAATGAAATAACACCAGAAACATCAAAACACCCTTATTGGGCCTAAAAACCATATTGTCACTTCTTTTGACAAACCTTAATGTCTACGTCATTACTGCAGATAACTGGGCCATGGCTAAAACAGGGAATAAATAAATAATCAATTCAAATGCAAAATTTCCCTAAAAACTCTCGAGTTACTTGCATAACAGGAACATTGCTGTGAGAACCAGAAAACTTATGCAACCATGATCCAGGATATTTTGGATAAACAAAAGAACCCCCAAAAAATCAGCAGGGACCAAAAAACTCTGTTTGTCCCATGGCACAATTTCTTAGTCCTATTCCAAAACCTGGCAACAGTAAGAAAATCATCCTATAATAAGCGGATTCAAACCTATAATAAGCGGATTCAAACAGAGTAAGGGTTGTCCAAGGGGGAATTCCATTTCTCAAATATCGGGACCCAGTCCAAAAAACTCTTTTGGAAAGCTCCCCACATACCAAATGCCTAGTCCAGAAAAATCCTTCATTAATTGCTTCCCATTGGAAGAGTCACCTATTTAAGTTTCTTTATCTGCTACCATCAAAACAAATCTACAGAAGCATTTTTTATTCAGCCTTTGATGTGAAGTGATATTATCATTATTTTTTAGTCTTTTCAACCAACTTCAATAATAAAAACATTATCGTTATTTAAGTATAAGCAGTTAATATAACCATTTAACAGACCAGCACATGCTACTACCTGAAGAAAAAAGACAGGTCGATAGCCAAGGAAATACTCATTGAAGCACAGTGACCAACTATAATACTAGTGAGCCTTATCAAGAACAGAAGCAGTTGATGCAGTGGGAGCTTTCAGGCACCGAACAAAAGACTCCATACATTACTTGGCACATAACAGTAGCTTCGTAGTTACTATGTAAGTTGCCATCACAGATGGACAGATGAAAACAACACAAACACTAATTGTCATAATATTTAAACGAGACAGAGACAGAGAGAGACAGAGAGAACGTCAAGCACTACAACAAAAGAGACAAACCTAAGAAATAAACTAAAGAAAAAATAAAAAAGAAGTCTTAACTAACCAAGCCACCACCGTCGTCATCATCAAAGTCACCAGGATTCCCTCCAACGTCTTGCATTCCAGTTTGATCAGTAACAGCAGAAACCTGAAAAGAAAATACAACCAAAAGTAAATAAAGACAAATAAGAGAACTTTCCAAGCAGGATACTCTATGATTATGATTTGCAGTATGAGTACAATTCATTCGTACGCCAACAATGCCCCCAAAGATTTATACAGAAGGATGTGCAAGTTAGTTAACACCAGTGACATGAAGCGGCCAGAAACAAATTCAAAAATTTATAGAAAAAAGGATCAACATAAGTCATAAATCTAGATCACCCAGCAAAATTCTTAAGTAATGGTATTGGCTGATATTCAGCCACTCAAGACAACCATGTAATGACATTAGAGATGACAGGAAGCAGGTGTTAAAACAATCAGTATACACTGTATCAGAACGATACATGGAGCAACACTTGCACATAAACATTACAGTGCTGAACCCAATAAAGGAAAAGGAAAAAAGGACCTTCAGAAGGGGAAAGGAGGAAAGGTGGGGAAAGCGGGAGGAGGAGGGGAGCAAATATATGACTAGAATTACACCAGCTCTAGTAAACAAAATTTCAAACCAAATGAACCCGATTATTTTCCATGCACATTCAATGGAATACAACTGACATTATCCCTTCCATTAAGGTGATACATTTTCTTACCGACATCTAAGAAGGGAGTAAGAAAAAGGCAAAACAAAAAAGCGTCCTCCTTGTTTTGATGCCAAAGGTGACAAGAAAATGCGAAGCCAAAACTTCACACAGAACATGAGTATTAACAAAGATTTGCTCGCATTACCTTGATAGGCCGACCTGCAATTTCCAATTGTTGATTCAGAGACAGTGCATTTCTAGCATCTTCAAGGCGTGCAAACTGGCATAAACAGCTGGTCAGATAGCGCATTGACACTGAAGGAAACTTAACAAGCATCTTACACGTCCAATGTATATCAGTAGATGCAGAAAAGAAGATCACATTATCGTATTATACCATTTCAAATAGAAATAAGAAGCTACATGCATGTTGATCAACCAAGGCGAAGCACTGACAGTATGTTTTAGTATAATGGCTTTACAGTTAAGCATGCAAATGATTTCTGTCTAAGCAACTAGGGGTGGGGCATTGTCAGGTAGTTTCACTGACATATGTATAGTTGGTATTACCAACCTGAACAAAGCCAAAACCTTTGCAGTGTCCCGTTTCATCAAGAGGCAACTGCACCAGCTCTACTTGACCAAATGCTTCAAAAACCTGAACATTTAGAGCCAAAGTAAAGGATCTAACGAATTTAATTAGGAATAAACATATAAACCATTCAAAGGAAAGTAACTATGAGAAGGCATGACACGATAACAAAAGGAAAGTACAAAATTAAGACTAATAAGAAGACCAAAGAGCATCTCATAGTAATGAAACTCCTTGTGTCATTTAGAAATTACAGATTTATGAGGAAAATTGGAGAAGAGAAGGGGGGGGGGGGGGGGGGGGGCCACGGGGAATGTGGGGGTGTTGGGATCGTTAGAGAACAACAACAACTGGTCTAAATAGCCTATACCAAATTAACAGTCTCATCTAATTAAGACTAGCCAAATCTATCAACTCTGGTAACCATTCCAATAAAGTGCACAGTGGATTCTATAAATTGGTTGCCAACAAAATATGCTTACCTGACGAAGATCAGCTTCTGTCATGTTGAAATGCAGATTGCCAACATACAGCCTTCTAGCCCCCCCTGAATACGGGCCTATAAGCCCACCAGATACACCAGCCACAGCTGTAGTTGACTGAACCAGATTCTTTTCAGCTTCTGATGGCTTCACCATAACTGGTTGGCCAAGGAGAAGCTGACCGGACATTGCTATTGCCATAGGGACAGACATCGCATCATAGAACTCAATATACCTGCCAAGAAATGCACAGGATCAAAAGGACTCAAACGAAATATGAAACAATACACAAACACATTGATACTAAAGGCTCCACAGACAATTTAAAGTAAATGGTCAAATTGTGTTCCATCATGGCTGCTGGAGTGATCAATCCTAGACTACCTGCACCTGGAAAGGGAAAACATGCCATTTTAACTATTACTCCCTCGGACAATAATTTAAATGACTTACAAGTTAGTAAAATCTCTCCCCTCTAAAACCAGACACACTCAATTTACACTCAGGAAACAGAAGACTTACACGTGATCTGTCAAAAATCTGTCCCATTCCTCATTAAGAAACTAGGATCAAACACATGGATTAAAACCAGAATGCAACCCAAACGACAGTGACTTGGCCATTTTCTTAGGTTTTAGTGCGTTTGACCTTTTCTTTCCTCCAACAGGTGTATCTGCACAATCACAATCATTGGCTTCCGTTGCCAGCCAACTACCTCAAACCCCAAACCTTTTTGAAGCTCAATCTTTTTGAAGTAAATGTACTCTCAGCGAGCAAAGAGTTTATGTTTTCCATCTAACATATAATTTAACGCACATACAAAAGCACCAACAGTAACATCTGTGGTGGTTCAGTTCAATTTTTGCTATATGGTTTCAGCTTCTAAAGTAGACAAAACATGTAAGCCCTTAAATCGAAAACCGATTAACATTTCCCGACTTAACCTTAATAGTTTCCTCTGCAAGCAGCAATACCTACATCCGGCAATGATACGCCCCATTGTGGAAGCTCTGGCAATAGTTCCAGGAAATAATCCTCACACATGGCACGATTAGAAGAATGCTACTAAAAGTAAATCAGACTAATCTAATGCACACCCACAGAACAATTTAATCTCAAGAGACTAAGATAAATTTCTAAGTATTTAAAAATCTCGAAACAAACTCCAGAAAAGCTACACCCATCCAGTAACAAATAAATACCTCCTTTCACCCGCCAAAGTAAAAACATCCAGGATCAACCACATATACACATTAATTCATACTTATTTTATCTTAGAATAAACCCAGTAAAAATGTCATTTATCTGTCAATATTCAAAGTACATTTTGATCTCCCAAAATCACACAATCTGTTCTTTTTTGTCAAAATCTTTCCTCCTATGCCTTTTTCCACACCTGACAAAGAGTTATCTTTTGCACGTGATGCAAAAATTTAAGACATATTCGAAAACAACAACAATAATCAACACTAAGCAAGGTTTGGTAAAAGCAAACTATATGTGGATTTAGATTAACTTTTTACTTCACAAGTTGTAATAATATGGCAATGCTCATTCATCCAAAATTGAACTCCTCTAATTCCCATCAAAGTTGGGGCAGAGAAAATATTTCATTTATCTGTAAACCTTTTCTCTGTTTACAATATGTATAGGCCTCAAAATCAGATAAGAGACAAGTTTCCGCTAATACCATATCTGCTGTTGCAGAGACTGCCGCCTTTAATACCTTCCTTTTATTAAACTACATCTACGAATGGAAGACCAATTGCAAATCTAGCATGACAAATGTAAAAAGCATAATGGCTACAATACATAAAAAAAGGAAAATATGATCAACCAAGATGTACACAAACTGGGCCATATAGGTAGATGATCATACCCAACTCCCTTTGAACGTCTTGAATTCCGATCCATTATAAGACGTACATCTCGCACCTGAGATGAGAGACAAAGCAACATAGGAACAATTACCTTTAGATTGAGAGAGAAGAAAATCAACTCATAAAGGAAAAGTGTCTCAGCGTGTGCATGCATGTGAGCAATAGACAGAGGTAAATGACATAAAAATCTCCAGAGTTGAAACTAAACTGTCTGTCCCATTCTCAGACCTCAATTAGATTTGTGTTAAATACAACCAAAATTTATCCTTCCACAAATGCATGGTCACCTACTCCAAATTTCGTTTCACAGCATTCCACTCACATGGATACAAATACTGAAACCAAATTAGCAATTTAGAAAGGAAAAATACAGTTAAGGCCAAGGTATTAACTCCATTGGAACATACTACAAGATGGGACCCATAATAAATTTATACTAAAGTTCATGATCTATTATAAATCTTTATAAACGTATATGATCATACAGCTAGCAATTCTCCTACCTATCCTTAACATCATTTTGTATTCCCAGTTAGTAAGTTATGCCTACACCTACGGGATCTAAAAACAAAATCTAACACTCCACCACCCCTTCCCTATGTGGAGGGAAACTGCAATATAAGCTAGAGCTAGTTGGTCTGAAATAAAGGTCAATTTCTTTGCAGTCAATACTATTTAGAACTTCTAATCTATAGATTCCACAATTACTAATGGCGCATCAGTAAAACAGAAGATAAAATTCAAAACAACCAAAACTTAAAAAATACCAACCTTGCCAGCTCGTGAGAAGAACTCATACACATCTCTTTCATTTGCCTTCAAACAAATCTTCACAATTTAAAGCCAAGTAAAATAAATCAGAACAATAGAAAACAAAGTTCACAAAAGAGCGAAGGGAAAGCATAAAAATATGATGCCAAGTAAAAATGTATTTGATTACCTGGTAAGCAAATACTGTCCTCTGATCCCTCTCAGGATCAGCCTCTGGTTCAGTTGCTTCCTCCTTTTTCTCTTTATGTCGTCTGCAAGAGAATGAAAAGGTGAAATATGGAGCCAGTTGTCTATCAACTGATAAAACCGTTATCAAATAAATTCCATGGAAAGCTAGCTGCGCTAGAACACACTTCAAGTGACAACTATATTTTTCTCCAAGAAATTATAAATTTATGTAATGTTGCAAAAATCGCCCTGCATTTTAACAAAAAGGAAGAAAATGGCAGTCTGAAAATGGCAGCAAAAATTCTCCACTATGTGTAAAAGGGCCGAACCCAAGTAACAGTCCTGCAGGAAACCACACGAAGTTAACATGAAATTACCAATGCAAGCAAAGGGTGAAATTGAAAGATTGTTTCATCTTGAAATATGATAAAAACCAACCTGGACAAAGATGAGGAAATTAATGATATATAAAACAACATAATGATATATAAAACTGCATCATCATGTTATACTGATGGCAGTACCCAAGGACCTAATTGCATTATTGTGGAACCTGTTAAAAACTCCAACTCCAGCAGATAAATAAAAAAGAAGAAGGGAACTTAAAATTAGGTCTACAGATCCATTTTCATTTGTAAACTCATACTAGTGACATTAGATTCCACTTGCGTAACACAAAAAAGCGGACTTGCAAAATATGCAAGTGAATCAGATCTTAGAACACTAATAGATAAGGCTTATGGCCATACTTCCAAAGTGGATAAGGTTTCTTCTTAGAAAATTTAAGTGCCTGTAAGCATGAAAGAGAGAAGAAATAATGCAGGAAATACAAAAAATTAATCCTCAGGAAAACATAATCTGAAAAGAAGATCCAGAAGAGCCTTCAGTGGCAATGACTTCTGAAAACAAATTGCAGTCAATTGCACAGTTAATTCAAGGATGTGACTTTGAGAAGGATATAAACAGGAAAACAATCAATTCTATCATCTGGCACCATATTAAATCAATTCTTTGTCATCTAAAACCTATAATTTTATGACTCGCAATCAAACATACCAACAATAAATCAACCTATAATATATGCAAAAGAATAATGTCCAATCTCAGCCAACAGAACATTTAATTCCCCACAGGCATCAGAAGATGAAGTGCTTCTCTTAAGCAAAGCCCATCACTCTCTCACCAGCATTTCTGCAACAGAATAAATACAATTAAGCTACTGAGTTTAAAGGTCGAGGATAACAAAAATCATAACTTGACAGCACCACCACGGTCAAAACCTCCAACACCAAAACCCCAAATCTTGCAATGCAAGCTTTTAGAGAGACTCCAGAAACTTTAAAAGAAACATTAAAAACCCATGACCTGAGTTCCTGTGCCTGGCGCAATTGCCAGAAAGACCATCTGAAGATTGCTCTAGCATATCTGCGAGTTCCCAGAATCTAATGTTCAATATACAGAAATTTTTAATACTGTTAAATAGTAACTCTATTACACTTAAGTACTACCAGTGAGAAAAATAATTTAGATGACAGAACAAAGACCGTTAAAAAGTGAGGTACACTTGGAGGGAAGAGGGGCCCAAAATAAGAAAACTAAGGTAGAGACAAGATGACTAGTCAGATTGACTGTGCTTCCAAATGAAATACAGAACCTTTGTTCAGTTAGCCGGACACAGAATTCATACCAGATAAAGAGAAAAACATATTGGCAACCTGGGGTCAAATCTAGAGATAAGAAGACAAGTCTTTTACCTATCAACTAAGCACCGACACTGGAAGGGAGAGATATGTTTGTAGATTCTTTGCCAATGTTTCAATCGGCAGCAGTAAATGCTTACACTTTTTTATGTCAAGTTTATTTCACAAGTTCCCCAAGTGTCCCACTCATCAACACCAGAGAAATGGTCAACAGCTCCGTTGAATTTCAAAAGTCAAAAAAAAAAAGTATCTTATATCAATTTCTTGGGTCTAAGTAACTATGCAACAAGAAAGACATGTAGAAAGAGATAGAGTAGAGAAGGCCATCCCCCTACTAAGTTCAAGAAGGACACAAGGCATTACTCCTACTAAACATAAGCTAGCATCACTAACCATGACCCATTACCTCAGGCTAAATGCTGTTGGGAAAGTGCTAAATGATGTTGGGAAAGCATGGAAACAACAATGTCATAGAAAAACAAAAGCAAACACCCATTCAAATCCATCCATCCATCCATCCATCCACCCACCCACTCAACCCCCCCTGTTCCCTTTTCTTCTCTAGAAAGGGGAAAAAAATGGAGAAATCAATGGGAAGGAGATTTTCATCCATAAGTCGCAATATTTTTCTTCACCTACTTAAGTGCCACAAGGAAGAGAACCGCACATTAACCCTGAAAAATAATAATGATTACCAAGACAATCTTGCAAGCACATGAAAATCAACCCACTGCTAAAATGAATGTAAACTCTAGCATGACCCAAGAAATGTGTTAAGATTAGGGAAAGTCAAAACAAATGAAAACCCCACATGATATGACCAAAAGGAATAAGAATGAAGAAGGTGCCGATTCTGGTGATGCAAAAACAAACATGAAGATATTTGCCATGTGATCGAGAGGAAAAATAAAACATAACCAGAGAAACAAAACAAATGGCTCAAAAAATGACACAGAAAAAACAGCGGCAGAAGCAGCAAACAGAAGTGAAGAAGAGGATACTAGAAGATAAAGCATGGAGGGTGAGATGACGTAAAGTACTTTCAATTACAAACATGACAACAACTAAGAAGTGGTCGAACACTACACAAATCATATCAGAGGCGATTAGTATTCCATCCAGTCCTTCAACATTGAGCACCCACAAATTAGAGAACGCAACACTAAGTGAACATCAGAATTCCTTAAGGCAAGCAGTTGAGAGGCCTTGGACCAAAAAACTCCCGCTCAATCACCAAAACCCCAGATAATATTATAAGCAACAAAGAAAAACACAACATACGTATACACATAGTACATACCACAAGATGTTGACAACATATCAAGGGTACAGCAAGAACACAGAGAACTGTCTGAGGCACAGCAGCAAAAGAAAATTGTTTGAGAAGTAATACAAAGCACACTTCCCTCCTTAAAGGCCTATACATGAGCCTCATCAGTTAAACTCAATAAGGAATTTGTGACATCTGTTAATACCATTCTGGAGCATGACTCATAAATTGAAAATTCAAATCTGCAGCAGATGGACCTGCTTTGAACTCACTAACAAACAAATTGGATAAGCAACCTTTCATCTTGTGACAAAATGCCACTCGTTAGGACAAATGATCAACTGAACAGTCATTTCCGGGAAGCAAATAGAGAAGGAGAAATCATTGTCTGATATAAAGTATATGCACATACCCACAGTCCGTGTACTAAGATATTTAGAGCTCTATAGTAAGGCATCCAAATATAGTACCTCCCCAAAAGCACCTCCTTTATCATTGCTTGGAAGCATTTCCATTCTACACGCTCAATTTTGGGCATAAACTTCATAGGTGGAACAACCATAATCCACATAACAAACACCAAGGTTCTCAAGTGTTTAGGTGTTGATTTAAGTTCTACCCTCCCACGAAGTGCCTATACTATCTTGCTTGAAAGCGTCAACACTCAATTCAGTAACTCATTCATTTCCTTCAGATACCAACTTCATCAAATGGATGGGATTCCTCGTGTTTAGCAGCCATTAACATGCTACAGAAATACTTATCCCTTTAAAATGTGTAACTTCAAATGAATTTTCATCCCCTATTCATTTGCTAATGGAGTATAGCGGGAATGAAGACAACAAAATGGAAAAATTATAGGTCCAGTGCGTGTTTTAATTCGGAGTTGAAGAGGAGAGAATCAAGAAGACATCAAACAATTAATTCTCTTCCTTGTGGACACGGAATTCATCATCAAGATGAACCATGCAATTATTTTTAGCCTCAAAATTAGCAAGAAACATGTCTCCATGAAAAATCCAACTCATTCATTTTGGTCAGTTTCATAAGATTAAACCTACCTCCCAACAAGTACCTACACTATCTTGGTTGAAAGCATTAACAATATCCACTCAACTTAGTGAACTCATTCATTTCTTTCACATCCCAACTTCACCAAAGGAGTTGCATCCCTCAAGTTTTTAGCTGCCTTTTGTGATGCACGGCAAGAGTTATAAGTTTTAAATTGCGTTATTTTAAATGAACTCTGTATTAAATGATTGTTAGCCCACATACTAGCAAGAAACATATTTGCATCAAAATCTGACTCATTAGTTTTGGTGGATTACCAATGGTTTATTACAATTCCTAAAGACAAGAACCTATGTCCCAAGAGAATAAATATTTCAGTTAGAAATAATACCAAACAACAAAGGTCATACAGAATACTATCAACTAAATCAACCTATTTCATTCCATTTCGCATCTGGAAGTGTACTCACTAGAAATGATACCAAATAACATCATAAATCAACCTTCAATTTTCATTAGTGCTATTCAACATGCAGTAAACAGTTGATATGACACCATGAAGCTCATGAAGCCAACTTCTTGTTCATTGTACTAGATCATGTAATAACATGGATACTTATCAAGTACAAACAGAAATTTTACCAGCATAACTACAGTAGCAGGCAGTTAAATGAAGTATTTCAAGACATATACACAAATATACGAACATTACGGACCTGCTATCTCTGTCCCTTTCCCTCATGTCCCGTTCTCTGAACTCCTTCTCATGACTCCTCTCTTTGTCATCATGGTCACTCCGATGCCTCTCTAATTGACTCCCACTTCGACGTGACCGCTCTCTCTCCCTCTCCTTGTCCCTCTCATTCTCACGGCCACGTTCTCTCCTATCTTTATCCCGATCACGATCTGGTTCTCTGTCTCTCTCCTTCCCATTTCTCTCCTCCCTATCCCTATCTCTCTCCTTATCCTTATGCTCCCGGCTACTCCTATGTCGATCCTTTTCCCCGTCCCTGGACCTTGAACGCTGGCGAGAGGAGCCCCTCTCTCTGTGTCTATCACGATCACGAGAATCATCTTCTGATCTTGAGCGCTTTGAGCAGTGCTCCACATTATCATCCCTCTCGTCACTCCTATGCTTCGATCTGCGACTACGTTCTTTGTCTCCAAAGTTCCTAGTTTCACCACCACCATTAACCATGCCATCCTTCTCTTTCTGGGCCTCAGGATTTTCAACTGTTTTCTCCAAATAATCATATGCATCAAAATCCATTATAACTTTCTTCTTAAGAACCACACGGATAAAGCTTATTGAAGCTGATACCTGCAAGCAATTAGTGACAAGATAGTAAAAACCAAAAGCGTGATACACTGTCTAGCTGCTGATATTAAGCAGCAGGAAAAAAAAGAACAAAAATAAAAAAAAAAGAATGCACAAACTTTAAACTTCACCTTGTCAAGAGCTCAAAATATCTGAACCCTCAATGATAGATACATACTCAATGTAATAATCACCAGTTCCAACCAAGAAACAAAAAGTATGTAATTCCTTTTCGACACTTCTCGGCAGAAAAAACTCACGGCTTAAGGCTATTCCACAAAATCTCCACCCTTTAAAATCAAAAGCAAAACCCTATCAAGTTCAGTTCCTCAATAACTACAAGTGAATTTCATACTCCCGTAAGGATTTCAAGCACATACTCTCCACGCAATTTCTAACAACTCTCTCTGATTACGAATAAACTACAAGCCTTAATTCAACGACACAACAAAAATTTCCAATCCAGCATTCATTTCCATACCCTACAACGCCCAGAAACAAAACAAATCCCTTACTAAAATCAGGTAACATTCTATTCGCTCGCAGGCGCATCCGGAAGTAAAAAGAAATAATAAAAAAATCGTATAAAATTCATCAAAACCCCGAGGCTTACAGCATTCCTCAGCAACCAAGAAAGAAAAGCTAGGGTAGAGTTTCTTCCGGGAATTTTAAAAAATACCTTCAGAACGGAAATGCAACGTAGACCTCCCAATCGTAGACTGAGAAACAGTGAGATTACAGTCCGTTTGAGTCTTGAAGCTCAAAACTTCAACGAGTTTATAGATTTCGAGCTCGAAGCGCGAGAGTATAGATTTATGGACTTCCCTGCTGTATGGCTAGGGCAAGAGGGCCAACACGGGAGCAGCACGTGACTGCGTACCGTCACTGGATTGGGCCGGCGTCGATCCGAATCTACTTAATTAATATCCATTGACCCGCAAGTCGACGGATCATTAAGTAAGTCCAGCCCATGGCCCAATTATAGGTTAAAAGCTTTGACAGGGTTCCCAAAACGCCACGTAGAGCCCATTAAATGTATTTTAAGTTCCTTTACAGCACCTCAATAAAGTGTATGGTCAAAGAAAACATTGGTCAAGAGCCGGTGCTGATCATTCAGTAAGAAATGAACTTCTGCAATCTGATTGAAAATCTAAATAAACACTTAAAAGTTGACAAAAACCTAATTTAGTTGAGAATAAATATTAATTAAAACATTTTGATCTCCAGTTTGACACATGAGTGTATAAGTTTAAAAACTACCAATGTAAGCAATATTATTGAATAACTGATAACATTACATTGTTGTTGTTTAACCTGTATGCCTCACAAGAACTTTTGTCAGTTCTAAATATTAAGAACATATCTGAGAGGCTCAAACACTCTGTAATTCATCACAAGATGGCATGCAAGACCCTCAACAGAACTCTGGGTCCAATGAAGTCAAAAAATATTCGCTGACACTATTAGCAAAATTGTGGGCATAGTTATCTGAGCTCCTTAGTTTCGCTTAGTTGTTCTGCTTGGTGCCGCATTGGAGCTCTCACGACTAAAGATTCCAAATGTCTTTGTCCCACCCTTGTCAAGGCCTGGCTTTTGGCTATCCCCTCTGGCGCCAGGATTGCTTTGGTTTCCTTCTCTCTGCCTAGGAACTTCTGCTTTTCCAGGAGCATTTGAACTAAAAATGCCAAAACCCGATGGGGAACTGGGAGCAACAGGGGGCCTTGGTTCCCGCATGTTATTAGGAGGCTTTAAGCTTCCGTTTGCAGAAGCATCACCACCAACTTTCCTACCTCCGACCACTGAGGGTGAGGAATTCACATCAACTGGAGGCTGCCTTCTTTGATTTAGAAATTGGGGTTCTGGTCTCGATGAGTCTCTCGGCACTGGGCCACTATTATCTGTCCGTTTTGTTGGTGGGATCTGATTCCTTGGCTCGCTTCCTTTGTACCTATTTTGCGCCAAAGAAGACCCTTTCGGGGATGAAGAAACTGGATTTGCTTCGGTAAAATCTGGCAGGTCATCTTCATCAGAGAGGATCTCTTCTTCAGCCGCTGGGGCAGAATCGACAGCTGCTGATGCAGTAGAAGCGCTTTGAACCTGAGCCTCAGCAATCTGGGCCGCAGCAAGCTTCAGTTGTTTTCCACTACCTTTCTTGGGTGCGCCAAATTTGATATGCCTGACTATCACATGTGCTACTGCTTCTCTCACTGTTTCTCTCCTCACAACTTCTTTCACTGATGGTCCACTTTCAACCACAGCCACATCTTCAATCTATAGAGAAGTTGCCATGATTAAGAGAGGATAAGTAAAAAGGAAAGGAAAAGAAGAGAAAAACCACAAAACTATGTGGTGATGATTCAAATATGAAACAGAAAGATAAGTCAAAAAGGATTTGGTAATACCAAAGCAGCGAATCGATTTAGCAGTCCTCCCAAGTCCTGACCTACTTTACCCTTGATTATACACTGTTTCAGATCCACCGAGGAAAATTAGCCATATGAGCATTGATAGTTAATATGGTAACCTCTGAGCAAGAATATCGGACAAACATAAACCAATAGGTACTTAAGTAGAAAGAAAACTTTTATTGGCAAATACATAAGTGTGAGGAACTTTTGTGAGCTTACATATATAAGTAGGACAATGAAGCATGTCTGGCTTAACGCTAGAAAATTGTTGTCTTGGTTCTATATTTCTTTTTCTTTTTCTTCTCTTCCCAAGCAAAATTTTCGTGTCAGTTCTTGCAAGTTTGAGAAAGCCATATTACCTTTTTAAATCCTCGATTCAGTCTTCTTTTACATTTGCAAAGTTCCTATATTCTTGGTAGCTTTAATTTTAATTTAGAATTCATTTGCTTGAGTACAGAGTATTCAATTCTCAAGAAATCAGCTAACAGCAAACATTGCCCAAAATAATAAATAAATAAATAAAACAAAACGGAATGAGGAATGAGAGTATCAAGGTAGTTGTCTCTCGTCAACAACCCCACCAGCTTAGTGGAGCTGGGGTACTTCCAACTGAGAGGTTGGGGGTTTCAGACACCCCCCTCCTCCACGCCGTTAATAAAAATAAATCGTCAAAGCATGAGTAAAAACATGTATAAATACATGTATAAAAACAGGGCTTAGAATGACAATTAGCAAAAAACATTCCATTGAAACAGAAATAAATAGAAAATCCTTCAAAGAAATCATAGAAAGTACCTTGACCCGGTAACCACGCTCCATCAATTTTATCATTTGATCTGCTTTCATCTTCAAATCCTTTAATTCCTGAAAAGCATAGCGGCAGGTATCTTCTAACATCAATAGTTTCACCCCACTCTAATGTAATGTTGTACATGAACGTTGTAACCATGCTCCCCTTTAGTTTTAACTGATTCATCCAATTTTTCTGTGATTTTTACGTTGCAGGTCACACATCTGGGTTAGTAGGTACATCTATACCTCAGCCAGGCTTCCAAACACGAATGTATGGAATGATTTAAATCATTTATTACATCAAGACACTAGCAAACAATGTGCTAAAGCACTCAAAAACTAGAGTTAAAAGAAATTAACGTTATCTTCCTTGGCTAAGAAGGACCACATTGTTTTTCACAATGTTCCAACCCACTTAAAAAGTATGTGTTTTCAATGCATCTATAACCTTATAAGCGAAAATATTAAATTGTTGCTAGCATTTCTTTATTCAGTTCTGAACCAGAAAAGAAGAGTTTAATGAAATTCCAAAACAAGGCTGAAGAAAAATACAGAAACAGGAATTCCAAGGGAGTACTTACAGTTTTCCCTGAAAAACGAACTTCTTTGCAATCTCCCTTTCGTAAAGACAAATCGGCCTGCACAGATATTACAACCATAAGATAAGAATTTGTCTTACTCAGCCACTATTTTGAAGCTTTAGGCTAAGAATTGTGCGCCAGAACTAGACAAAACTACACACAGAGGATGGCAATGATTTTAAGAACCAGGTCAACACAGGATCATCAGGGTAGATGTTACACCAAAAACTTCCAAAAATTTCAAAATGCAAACGTAATCAAGGTGATGGTAACTTGAATATTGCAACCTCAGGGCCTAACATTAGGAATCAATTTGTGATTCTGAATTTGAAGCATCACATATAACTTATACAATATATATTGAAGTAAATCCTGCATGATGCAAACTACATGTTGAGTCACTTCATCATTTTCTTTTCTTTTCTTTGCTTTTTTTTAATTTTTAATGAGCTGTACATGCACTTGATCGATCTTGAATTCATGATTGCATGCAGCACGCCATTCTTACAGGTGGAAAATGAACAATTAAGCTACAGCTCATTGGAAAGAGACAAGTCATTATCCAAATCATCTAACTAGCTGTCTCTTGGAGACTCTGTCCAAAGTCAGCAAGACTGATCTGTGACTGAGATGCCTACTATCATATCTGACCTTCTGCAGAGCCAAGGGTTATGAAGCTTCAATGCACAAATTAAATTACTGAACCAAAACTTGTTCAACACCAATTTACACTATGAGTAATTCTCCCCTGATGTAAACATAATGTACAACGCCCAAGAGATGATTCTGGAACAGGTACAACTACAAGGGACTGATTTTTTTAATGTGTACATGTGTTCTCTAGTTCTAAGCAGCTTTGGTTCATGAACCACATCTCTCAGGTTCAACTCTTCCTACCTAATGATAAACATAGTCAGCATATACTTGCCTACATGACAGGGAAAAGTCAAAAACCCGACATGCACGCACACAAGAAAATTATAACATTGGTACATAAGCTCCAAAGCCCAAGAACAAATATGTACAAGGGCAAGCAGTCGGTACAAGTTAGAGATAACGCAAACTCTTGCAGAGCAAACCTTACATGCCTAACAATCCTTAATATCAAAAGAACTTACAGTTAATTATCCACATACAGAAGGAAAAGTTTCAACTCTACTTTTAAACCACCATACTCCTATATGATCAAAGACAAACAGAAAGTGGTGCACCAAATATAAGTAATTCTTTTTATCATAGACGAGGACTGGCCAGAACAAAGACACAGATAAAACAAATCAATTAAAAAGTAGTGGTAAGGTCCTGAAAATTTTCATGAGCTTATCCTTGCCAGATTTAACACTGAGGCACCAATCTGCAACATAACCCACCTTGGCTTTAGCACGGTCTTTTTCCTTTAACTGCTGTTTGTACTTTTCTTTGTGGAAATCCATGAGTTTACAAACAGGTGGATCAGCTTTTCGTTGAACCTGTAAAACATAACACGGTTGAGTCCCTAAAACAGAGCTAAACTAGATAAAATTACTGGTTGAAGTCTAAAACAAAACACGAGTATACACACTTCTAGAAGCTGACAAATGAAAAACACTATCTGATGATAAGAGAACCCCAGACACTGGACAAGGGTAGGTATTATTGATCAACTATATCGCATGAAGCTAAATTTTTTTCGAATCACAATCAATTCCAGCTGCATTCATCAAATCTGACCAATCAGTGTTCTCCCTGGATCCCATTCATGAATTTACTCTACAAGAACGATGGCCACAAATTTGAAATGTACCTCCACTAAATCAAGATTGTGTCTCCTGGCATGCGCCAGGGCTTCATTCCTTGAGACAAGTTCATGCCCTGCACATAAAGATGAATTAAAAATGATTGCCAATATAAACTTACAATACTCTTACATTGCCAGAAAGACAAACATAGTGATCTTCCCCCAAGTAGTTTTTAGCAGTAAGTCAAATGCAATATTAAGCTAAATATTTCACACAATCTACCACTTCGGAATAACTTAGTTACTACTCTCTTTCCTATTCAAGTCATATTCACCTAAATCTGGCATGTTATTACCATGTTCAATCGATCATATGATGACTTAAAGAGTCTTCAGAAGCTCCTACATCTCTCCTTAGCAAAAGCAACTTCCAGTGACTAGTGATTAATTCTTTTTAAAGTATCTAGTGTAGTCTGTCATAGCACTTTTTCATCTTTTGTTTGTTCTTATTTTTCTTTTAAGGGCAGTTTAATGTATATTTATGTTGCACGAGAAATAATATCACATCAGTTTTTCTTCTCTTACAAGTCTAAAAGCACATCCATACTATTTGTCACCATCTATATCCCACAATGTAATTATCATTTTCTTTCACAGTGATTTCAAGCATTAGAAATGCTTCTGAGCTTACTGTCCATCTCAAACCATCAACAGATATCATACTGGACATACACAAAAAAATAATTACAAAATACATCCAGCTGAGGTACCTTGCTCTGTTACAAGCCTAATAGTCGGGGCTGTGATTTCGTCGTTCATACGTGGGCCGCTCGTGTCCTTCTCCTCCTTCGGCGCAACCTGAAAATTCAAGAATACATTACCGTAGAACAAAACATCCATCCCACTACCTACACACTCTGAAATAACTTCCACCGCTCTGCACCCATGACTACCAATACCAAAAAATTATACATAATCCACAAATTAAACCTACAAAGAGAATTCAATCAACCATTTACTGCTTCCCCTTATACGAAAGCGGGAAGATATCCATACAGAAAATACATAAAAATACAAATAATCAAAACCAAATAAAAGAAAGAAAAATAATAGATTGCCCAGATAGTCAGCAAACTAAATCCAGATCATTACCTGAACTGGCGCAGCAAAAAACCTCACATTGTCGCAAAAACTGGGGTGTCCGCTGCGAATTGCCCAATATGGCTTTTGCACAGAACATGGACTGGTAAGCGAAGTATTTGAATTGATAGAAGCACCACTTGGGATGGCAAGGTAGTATCTATGAATCTGATACGAGTAATGCCTGAGCTTGAACCTGCTTATTCTACTCCAAAACGCCATCTTTCTTAGTTAAGAAACAGCAAATTGGTGCATTTTACAATATAGAACTTCCCAGAAAGAGATAAAGAGAGAAAGAGCGAAAGAGATTGGTGAATCAGGAGTTGGGTCCAAAGCCCTAACCAGGGGTTTTCAGCTCTGGATGCCAAAACAGTCCTCGATGCTGTAAGCTTTTCCCAAACAAAAGTCCATTAACAGTCGGATCTTTCATGGGCGAAGCCCGCCCGATTCTGAACCCATAAATGCTTTTACAACACTTAAAAAATTTGACAAATAACTACATAAAATGTTCTCCACTATTTTGATCTTTACAGATATGGAATCCTTAGTCACAAAAATTTTTTTAAAAAAATATTAATCTTGGATTTGAATTAACCTAACCAAGTTTGATGGAGGGTTTTGAGTTATTAAAAAAAAAATTCTTTTTACCATTTCTTCAATCTAGATATATTTCCTTCTGCTTTTTTTTTTCTATCTTTGTCTCCTTGGCTTGTCTTTTTTGGTATCTTTGTATTTGGCGGCCTCTTCTTTTGTACAACATAAATTATTTGTAATATCTATCACTTTTTTATGGTAAGTGTTTGGACTCATTTGAAGACTAAAAGACCTAATATTTTATTGATTTGAAATAATGATTTCACCCAGAATGGAAAAAAAATCAAAAATTATATAATTACCTTATTAACAGAAAGTTAAGACCCTAATCATTTTGTATATTCTATTGATAATTGAATGTCGGGCCTCCTTTAAAACCCAGTTAAACTTGAAATGATAGGCCCAACACAAGACAATGGGCCTTGTTGGGCCAATCGAATCTCCATCATCAAGCAATAATGAAAATGAATCATATTTATAACAAAAAATGGGTTTGCTACTTGGGTGTCATCTAAGGAGATCGCCCTCTGTGGCAGCCATTCCTTTTCTGAAGATAAAGACTGTCCAAAAGATTCAGTTCTTACCAATGTTCCCTCCCAAGCTTAGCAATGATTGCACAAGTTGTTTAATGTCTATCCAAGCTTATTTAGGCTTATTCAGAGGTTGAATGAAAGAAATTCGATAATTAATTTCTTTTTTGTTATAATTTTTTGTTTTTGAATATAAGAACAATAGATAGCAAATGTAAAGTAAAATTTTAAAGTTTTTAACTTTGTTTGACATTAATATAAACAAATTTCAATATAATTCATGACTGTACAAAAGTCACACATCATAAGAAAATATCTTTAAGGTAAAGTTTAAACTAAAAGATAATACTTACACTTTTGAGAATGAAAGTTTTGCACTGAATATACATCTTTTGTAGTAAAGTATAACTAAAAAAATGTTATTTTAATCTTTTAATACAATGTTAGAATTCAAGTTGAATTTAATCTATCAGTAAAAAAATTTAAACTTAAAAACACTTGATATGTTAGAAACTGTGTGCAAGACGAAAATCTCACAATAAAATAAAAGATTAAAATAATATACAAACACTGAAAAGTAATTACTAAAAAAAATGAGGGTTAGCCATAGGGGGAGAAGTTATTTTATTGAGATAAGTAAACTCTCAAAAAAAAATTTATATAAAGGAATCAGGTGTCTCTGACAAACATGTAAGGAATTATTAATTTCAAATGGAGTTAAATAAAATCAAAATATTTCTCTCGGGTAAAATCTCACCGCGGACTGTCTTATGAACATAGACATGTCATAGAATGACTCTAAAATGAGTATTCACCCAACACTTTCCATTATCACGTTCTAGAACAAGAGCCACGTGTGTGAACGTCGAAACGATCCCAGTTTCCACGGCGTGTTGGGACAGAACACCAAATTCATCCTCATTATTGGGTGCTAAAAGTATCACTTTCGAAGGTTATCATCCTCCAAAATTAGTGTCAAGAATGGTGGGGAGATCTCCAATAGAAGAAATAAAGGATCCAAACACAGTTGTTTTTTAATGCCTCGTGGCCGACCCAGCAAAATAGAAAAAGGATAAACTAGGCGCGACATGATTTATTTTTTATTTGATAAGAGCAGCAACAGGCACTTCTGGTCTTTTATAATTCTGAAATTTTATCTTCCACTAATTTAGATAATTCTTTTTTTCATAGCAAGGACGTGAAAATTGGTCAAACGTATCATCCACATCAATAATTTTGACAATAATGACAAGCGTAGGGCTAATGAAACAACTACGTTTTTTAATTGGATTGTCTTTTGTCTTGTCCCATTTCATCATCTCATTTTTTTAGAATTTGTTATTGATGAAAACATTAACAATTACAAGGGTTAGTTGGTGGGTGGTTCAATTAAGTTTCTCTCTAACATAATATCTGAACACAGCATGTTATAATTTAATTGAGAAGACTACTCAAAATGTTAATGCTTTTAAATAGGATTAAAATAAATGATGACATGCATCCTTACATAAGGTGCATGATGCGACAAGCCTGTTATTATTATCCAATTATTCAATGGAGAGTGTAATGATATGGTGATAGACTCATATAGGAGGGAAATTATTATTTAAAATGTTCAATGCATCATAAATATGAGTAATTAACATAATACCAGCTGAATGTAAATTCAATGACTTAAACTTTTCAATCAATTAATGTTTTAACATTTATATTATAAACTCATTGTGATAGCTTTCTAAATATCCATCTCTTCTATTTTATTTAATTTGATGCTTTGAAAAATTAGCATTTCCAAGCCATGAGTGCAAAAGCACAATGTTTGGATAGTGTATCTCAACTTTATCAACTTTTGCAAGTGTTAAAAGTTTAATTCACTCCAAAATTATTCAAGAACTTAGATTTTTTTTTATAACAGTAATTTTTAAACAAAATTTAAGTAATATATGACATACACAATATATTTTTAATACATCCTCTAATCTTAAGTTGACAAAAATATATTAGAGGAGTAAAACTTATAAATT
Organism: Casuarina equisetifolia; assembly: GCA_028551475.1. Classification (NCBI taxonomy): domain Eukaryota; kingdom Viridiplantae; phylum Streptophyta; class Magnoliopsida; order Fagales; family Casuarinaceae; genus Casuarina; species Casuarina equisetifolia. The sequence goes on from CM052360.1 coordinate 18,761,817, forward strand.
ATAATAAATTTTTATAAAAATTTTAAAATGTATTAAATATAGTGTTTAAGCCTAAATAATAATATTGTAACTGAACAATCTTATAATTTTTAAAATGATATATAATTCTTGATTTTTTATAAAATATATATTTATAAATATTAAAATAAATTAAATCTTACTAAAAAAATTAGCTCAAAAATGTGACATATTTAATTCTTATAAAAAAATTCGTAGCCAAAATTTAAACAACGTAAATCTTATGTTATATTATCCTCATCATATTTACCTCGAGTCATATCTGGCCAGTTGTTACTGCTGCCACTAGAAAAGCATATTTTAGGCGATACCTTCTCCATTTCGCTGGCAAGGGAAGAGGTTTGATTCATCTGGAACACCCAATCCACGTACTCCACCCTAATTGGTGAAAAGATGACCTAAAAATGTTGTCACATCAAGCTGGTACAGTCTCCCTAAAAGCAATAATTAAGGATGTTACTTTGTCTAAAGATGATGATGTTTTGAGAGGGTCTGAACTTGGCTCGCATTCTGTCCGTGAATCAACCAGTACTCTTACGAATTGGTCAAACAGGAAATGCTCAGACAGTAGTATCAATTGACCCTGTCAACTTGATGTAAAGTTAACCTACTTCTCCATGCCATATCAGGAAAACTTCGTCACATTATCCATTCTTAACTAAAAGTAAGTTACCTCAGATGAAACGCAATGACTTTCAGATGCACGTTAAAACGTGCAGGAAAAGCAAAAGAGCCAATTCCGAGGGATAATTTATAAAATTCTAAGGCAAGAAGCTCTGAATTATTCAACTTCCATACGCAGATCGTTTGCCCTTTGAAGTAAGCTAGCTCTAGGTCACCTTCTTTCTATGGTTGCTATGGTGGCCAGAAATTTTATGGTAGTTCAAAGTTGAAAAATGAAAAGATGGGGCCTCCATCATGCGGCAAACCGTGGTATCTACTAGAGAGGCATCTTCTTGTTCAAACACTAATCAACCAAACTTGATTAGGCGTCCCTCTTGAGAGGTGCAATGAATGATGACGAGCAACGCATGCTTGCTGCAAACCATATGATAAGATTTATAATGTAAAAAACTTAATTTTCTCTGCAAAACATATTTTTTAATGAATATATGAGTTTACTTATTTAAGAATAAAAAAATACAAAACTTAGGAATATATCTTAGCGTAATAATTTATTTTAGAAAAAATTGAGTTTGGAATCATTCAACTATAATACAACAAAAACATTTGTATGAGAAAGTTTAATGTTTATAAATAAATATGTTATTTCACCTATTCTTTAAAACATATTTGTAAGAATAAGAAAATATATGAGTTTATTTATTTAAAAATAAAATAAAAATACAAAAATTTAAAGACATATCTTAACAAAATAATTCATCTAAGAAAAAAATAAAATTTGAAACTGTTTAATTATGATATAACAAAATATTTATTTAAAAGAGTTTAATGTTCATAAATAAAAATGTCCTTCTATTTACTTCTTAAAACATATTTGTAAAGAGAAAATTTATATTTTTATACAGAGACGTAAAGAAACCCACAAATGATTTGTCTGGATCTTCTTAGACTAGGGCTCTTGTTGAAATGCTTTTGAAATAGTAAAAAATAAAGAGAACCCGGAAAACTGTCTCCTGGAATTGCGTTATGGTTTTCTTCACGGAAATCGACTAATAGGATAAACAATTTGTCAGCCATTAGACTTGACCAAAAGAGGACAAGCAAAACAAAGTTGCAAGTTTATTTTGCTTCTTTTTTTTGTTTGAATCCACTCACGACGAATCCTTGTAGGAAAAAATATCTATGCTCATTTGTTTTCTATTCTTTCTATCACGACCCTTGAAACCCACCAACGTGCGAAGGTTGACAAAGTAAAAAGTTCATCAAGAAAAAACATGATTCTAATGGCTCAATCCAAACCTACCCAGATAATACCTTCCTTGGATTTTCCGTAACGATAACAACGTTGACCATGAAAGCAACAACGTGTAAAGTACTTAAGCCGAAAAGTTGTTGATTTCAAATTGGACTCTCTTTGGGATTCTTGGTCGCATCTTTTGCCTTGTTTTGGTCGATTGGTTTTGGATTCGATGTCATGCATAACGTTAAGCAGATTGACTCTCACAAACTATAATAAAATATTCTCCTTCATATACATATTCTCCAAACATGCATCGGAGTCATATAAATCATTATCGCTGTCCATTCAGAGAGGTACTATTTTCCTTGACCTTCTCCACGCGACTGGAACTTGCAGGCTTCTTTCAAGGTGAAAATAGACCGTACGTTCCAAGTCAGTGGTCAATGTGATGTAATCTGCACATCAGTAGCCAACATCCGTAATCTGTACTGGGGAAGGCCTTAACCAAGCCGTGCCATTTGGCCCCTCGACTTCGTCTCCTTCAAAGTATGATAATCTAGACTTTGACTGGCTCTCTCTCTGTGGGTGTTTGATGAGAATAGATTAGAAGAGAATGATCGTTTTTGTTCTATAATAATTAACCCATTAAACCATGTTCAATGTACGAACAAGACCATCTGATGGATGGGCCACTTTAATTAATGCTTCACGGCCTAGATAAGTACTTTGTTTCAAGTCGAGATATGAGCAGAAGGACATTATCCTTATTGTCGATCTCCTTGGTGGTTGAGATAAGGCATGGCTACCAAATGTGGCCCTTCATTTTTTAAGCTTTTGATGCCATTCTTCACCTAGGGAGTCCAATGATTTAGCTCCTTCATGCCTAGATATGATGCCGGGTTCAAAGAAAAGCTTGTTTTTCCAACAAAGGTGGGAAAGCAAAAGAAACCAGTGATTGCTCATCGCAAGTTGAAAAACAGCATGTATGGTCCCAATTATCTGAGTCAAGACGATAGGTCCACAGTTTTCGTGAATGTTATTCTACTCTTAATTTGTACTACTTTTCCCTTCTGCTCTTTGTTTTTTCTTTGGAATTATCCACTATTTGCATTATTATGGGCCTCCGACGGTGGCAATGTGTATGTCTTATTCCGTTCACGTGGCACACGATTGGCTTCAGGAATGCCAATAATGTGCCAGGGGTTGTGCAGCAAAACTATGTCCCCACCATCTTTGCTCAGCCTCCACTTGCAGGTCCTCAGGCTCGTTGGTTTTGGACAAGCAACAGATATATCCAATCAAAGAGATTGAACTGTCCCCTCTATGATGCAATTGATTCAAATATTAGGTTATGGGGACCAATCTCTCTTGCCTTTATCCAACTTTATCTCTTACTGTTTGCTTTCATGCCTGTCATAGTTAATTGTAACCTTTTGCACCGTAATGCTGTTAGTTAATTGAATATACGATTAGGCGAGGACTTAATTCTCTTTTCTCAAAGTGTTAGGCCACTACCAATTATCCCCTTTGTTCATGATTTGTAGGAAGTGTTGAAATTTGAAGGTGTCTATCATCATCAACGTATTAGCATATCATATTTTTTTATGTTTGAGGTGTTATCATTTCTTATAAGTCTATTTTAATAAAAGAATGAGTCTTTTAATATGATCAAGCCCTAAATTCTAAATAAGAATATCATTATATATAGATTGTATCTTTGAAGAATATGTTTACTAACTCTTAAAATAAAAAGATATATTAAAATTTAGTTGGTCTTCATATTATCAATATATTCTTTCTATGAAAAAGTATATTTTTCTTTTATAAATGCAAGATAAAAATCCAACATCTAGTATGTAATCTTTTATGGTGAAGTTTAAATAATAAAAAAAAAAGTTTATTCAACTCTTAAACTAGTTTTGAGTTGAGCATTAGACACTATAACATAAACTAATTTTTAAAAAGTAAATAAACCTTTTAAAAAAGCTTCATAAAAAGTTAGAAAGAGTAAGAGGTTGGTCTTTAGCAAGGGTCCCCCTAGAGATGCCCTAAAGTGAGCATCAAGTAACAGTTCCCTGAATGCGTCCGAAATGAAAGCAAATCACGAGACTCATCAGCCCTGTCCATTCTGTCCCATGCCTTTGTCTTGTTTACATTTATTGAAAGAATTCAAGCAGTTATTCCAAAGTTGTACATCTTTTAACATGATGTTTCTCTTCCCAGCACCCATCGGAGCCAAAGGTTGAGACTCTATCGTGATTCACATGTTCCATCTTGCCTTCTAGCCATTGGCAAGACGACAATCACCTGAAAGTGAAATACCAGAGGAAGAACGTAACATTTCCATCAGTACATGCACGCATTACATCTCCCCAAGTGCACAAACATTTGTGTGGAAAAGGGTGTCTTAAAAATGGTTCATGCAAAAACCATCTGTCAAAGACAGATGTTTCTGAAGCCCAAGGCACCCACCAAGGTCAACAGTAATTCTGGCATGCCAATCATGAAACAAGGAAAAAGAAGAAAGGGAAAAGATCTGTCAAACATATTTGCTTTTACAGAAACCATTATAACACACTTGCATAACATTCCCTCCTATTCCTTACTGACCATTTAATGTGCGCTTGGAACCAGTGCGCAAAAGAATGTTCAAAAAGAAACTTAAAAGACTTCTTAACAGTGAAGGAATGGTTTGCTTAAGAGATATGGCATCTTGCTTTAGTATCAAACATAAAAGCATAAAATAATTAAAGTTGAGGAAGGCTGAACTAGCTTTGTGGTCACTATTCATGAATGGTCATCGTTCTTAGCTTGGATAAAGACTAGTTGTAAAAACAATTGCCACAACTTGCTAGAATGGACCAAATAAACAAAAGTTTGACAAAAGTTGCCGGCATAACAACAAATATGCCACTCAACATCTGTTTTACTCCTAAAATAATCATTATTATCATTGAATAATCTTGCTTACTTCATATTATTGAAAGGACATGATAAACATTTATTAAAAATTACGTCACAAAATTCATAAAATAAACTTTTTAACATAATATCAAATTCAAATCCATGAAAAATTGAATTTATAGTCTACCACAATAAACCCCTATTTACAAAGCCTGCATTATATTTTTTGAAAATCCTTATATAGGGATAACTAAGTTGACTTTTGAGTAAAAAAAGTTTCACGCAATGATTAAGGTTAAAAATGCAAGTGCGAAGAAAATGATGGAACTTTGATTCTCTTGGGAGACACCAGGCAAGTAGAGTAAAAAACTTCCTGAATAAGTTAAAAATAGAGCCTGCAAATGTAGATTGAGCTTATGTCAGAGTTCACAGTTCACCACACGTTTGATTGGCTATAACTAAGCCGAGTAATGCAGATCTAAGCTCCGTTTGATGTTGCAGTCGCACGCTTTCCCAAATATGCAATGTGGTCATCCAAGCACAACTGGACCTGCCGATTTCAGGGTGATAGATAGATATGAAAGGAAGTGATGCAAGCAGCACTAAGCCTCTCGATTTTCCCAACTTTGCATTTTCTATCAAAACAAACAGGAGATTACCGAAACCCATTTTGGAGATAATATAGAATTGCATCCCACATGATTAGAACGTGAAAGCTCGCTGATGCAGAATGCATAATTCAATTTTTAAAGGAAAGTGAATGTGACATTTTTAGGTCACACAGGATGTCAACTTTCTAACGTGAGACTCAGAGCTTTAGTGACATTTGAAACGGACCCAAGAGTTCCACTCTTCGAGACCAACATTGCACAAATGGTGGATCATGTCCTCATCCAATTACCTGAAAAGTTCAGACGTCCATCTTCTCAAGTAGTGCCACAGTGCCTTGTTTTTCTGCCTTTATTCCTCCCAGTTGCCTTTAAATATTTACGTATACTTCTGCAGTTCTTCGTGTAGTTGTAGTTTTCTTATCTACTGCCTCCAGGCTCCTAGCTGTGATAAGAGGTCCCCAAATTCCTCAACTAGGCTTGTAGCTCCTCTGCTGTCGCTCAGGAACAAAAAAGAAAAGGAAAAAGAAACTCGAACCCCGAGTGCCATTACGTGTGCTTGCGGATAAGGGTTCTCCAGGGAAAGATGACAACCAAAGCTTCAAAAATTAAGCTGGGTATTACATGAAGTTAAGTCTTCTAAAGAAACCCAATTAAGCCTTTTAGCTAATCATTATTAAAGAATATATAAGAATTATTACTAATATAATAATAAAATAAAATAGTTGACATTCTAATTGTATTAACTAAAATAAAAACAATTGTATCAAAGAGAATATTTTTATTTCAAAATATAAATTATTCATATAAAAATATTTTTGTTTCCTTCATAATTTTTATAATTCTTATAATAACGAGTAATGCTTTTATGTTTTTATATATTATTTTTTATTAATACAAACTTATTTTTTTTACTAAAAAGAATTTCTTCATCTATTAAATTAATTTTTAAACTGAATGATAAGTTGCTT